>OX422224.1:223226079-223838579 GCA_949130495.1 Sambucus nigra
TACTACTCGCCATCGCATTTCATCTGCACTTTAAGTTATATCAGATGGATGTCAAGAGTGCCTTCCTGAATGGCATTCTACAGGAGGAGGTCTATGTGGAACAACCAAAAGGGTTTGAAGACCCTACGCACCCTAAGCACGTTTATTATCTGAGGAAAGCCTTGTATTGTTTGAAGCAAGCACCCTGTGCTTGGTACAAAAGGCTTACTTCCTATCTCTTAGCTCGTGGCTTCAAGAGCGGGGGAGTTGATATGATGTTGTTCATCAGGAGAGATGACGGTGCTATTTTGGTTGCCCAGGTCTATGTGGACGACATAGTCTTTGGATCCACGTGCTCCTAGCATGCTCACCACTTTGAGGAGGAGATGAAAAGTGAATTTGAGATGAGCATGGTAGGTGAGCTTACTTTCTTTCTTGGTCTCCAGGTTCGTCAGCTAGAGGATGGGATGTTCACCTCCCAATCCAAGTATGCTAGAGACCTAGTGAAGAAATTTAGTTTAGACTCCGCTAAGCATGAACGTACACTTATGAGTACCACTACCAAGCTTTGTAAGGACACTTCAGGCAATAATGTAGAGAAAACCTTATATCGGAGTATGATAGGTAGTCTTCTCTACTTGACTGCCAGTCGTCCCGACATAGCCTTTCGTGTTGGAGTCTGTGCGCGATATCAGGCGTCCCCGAAAGAGTCACATTTACTTTCTCTAAAACGTATTATTAAATACGTGAGTGGGACTCTCTCATACAATATTTGGTATTCCATTGATACTGATGACCGTTTGTCCGCCTATTCAGATGCCGATTGGGTCGGGGATGTAGATGGTTATAGGAGCACTTCTGGTGGGTGTTTTTATTTTGGTTCTGCTCTTGTCTCGTGGTTGAGCAAGAAGCAAAACTCCATCTCTTTGTCCACTGCGGAGGCTGAGTACATCACCGTCGGGAGTTGTTGCACGCAACTCTTATGGATGAAGCAAATGCTGGAGGATTATGGGATTTCACAGGACACCATGACCATTTCCTGTGATAACATGAGTTCGATACACATATCTCGCAATCCAGTCTAGCATTTGATTGGGCATAAATATTGTATATCTATTCCCCTAATTTTGGTACATTTGTGAACCCCAGTGATGCAGCCGATATGGATTTAATGCAAATTTATGCTACTAACCTTCGTTGGCAAGTATTCCGTGTTTCTCTTTTTTTTTTTACAGGTTAATTATGCAAGCGGTGCAAAGGAGAAAGAGAAACGATGAAAGAAGGGTTAGGAAGGCAAGTTCAAGGGCATTTTGGTAATTCTGTAGCCAGATCTCGGAGGATGAGTCAACTGGAAAGTTGAAAATCTTGGAACAATGAGAACACTGAAAGAAACGGCACCCAAATCTGAGCTACGGTTGATGAGTTATAACCAATTGAAGTTGAAGAAAAATTCAAGGAAGAAAACAAGAAAATATTCTAAGTGTTAGAATGAAAGAAGAGGCACCCCAATCCAGCAAAAGTTCTCAAACCCAATCGCGAACCGGTTTGGTGGGCGAACCAGTTCGGGGAACATGCGAACCGGTTCGGGGGTCCTGAAGCGCGAATTTACTCCTTTATTCTGATTGGTCCAAAGAATCCCATGAAGTTAAAACTCCTTCTAAAACAGTTTTGGACGTACTTAGTGACCTAGGAACAGCAGTTCTGAATAATTTTTTTTTATTTTTGGTAGAGAGAAAAGGATAAGAACATTTAGGAACATAAGTTGAATTAATTGCTACAAGATTGATACAATTTCGGGTTTGTTTTCAAGTTGTAATCCAAGTTTCATTCTTATGATTATTGTTCTTGCATGGTAATTTTTCTTGCGTGATTTGAATCAATTTTTGCGTTCATAATACTTAATTACGTATTTCAATTTAGTTTTATTATGAGTTCTTTCGCATGCAACGTTACTACCTCATGCACCCTTTAGTTTAATATGTCCGGCTAGGTTTAAAAGGTCGGGATGCATGAACCCAACTTGATGTGTTAATTGGTGTGTTTAATATTAATCCTCTGAATTTAGTGATTGATTACGACCGTATTGTGTAGGAACACAACAATTGTAGATATTTGTATCTCGTTTGCCTCTGGGTAACTGGGATGATTTATAATGCAATTCGAGTGTAACTATCGCGGTACCGATTTACTCATCCTCAGATTAAGTATGATACGGGATTGAACCTCGTATACGTAATGCTTGGGAGTACTAAATTCTGGGTCAAATTAATCAGTTAAATTTACGATTAGTATTATAACTGCAATACACTAGGGTTAGGGGATTGTATTCCTGTCCTGTTTTTCTCATCACTTAGTTAAAAGTTTCAAATCATCTTTCAATCATATTTTAGGTAGTTTAGTGTATTTGCATCTCTTCATAATTTCATAATTGCATTTAGTTTAATTAATTCTCAAAACCAAATCCTTTTCTCTTTTTCTTTTTAGAGTCAAAGTTAGGATTCCTTCGTCTTTTCCCGTCATTACAACTTCGTTGTCCTTTTTCCCTGAGGATCGATACCCGACTTGTCGAATTATTACTTGAGCGACAGGCTTGCACTTGAGCCTAGAGAGTACGTATTTCTGAGACACATTTTCAGTCGCGTCAAGTTTTTGGCCCCGTTGCCGGGGAATTAGGTAGACTTAGGATTAGATCGAGTCAATCCAAAGCTTTGACCAAAAATTTCCAAAAATCCAAAAATATATAAAACAATTTAAAATTTTCAAAAAGCACAAAAATATTCACCATCATCTCTCATAATCCATTAATGCAAAATTCTGAACTCACTCCCACACCCCATAATACTCCATCCAGCATTCATGAAAATCCAATCGTTAAGTATAACCCCGATAGCCCTCACACTCCTAATGCCCCACAGTTCTGGATTCTAGCTCCCACACCGTCACACTCAATCTCCAATAACACTCCATTTTGCTTCTTAGGACACACCCCGAAGTACACCTCGAGCACACCAAGTGAGAGCACCAAGTCATTAAGAGAGAGGGAGATGTCGCAACAAGATAGTGTAGTTGTCGATGAGGAAGAGCCCCCATACCGCCCGCTGAGAGAATTCTTATATCCCGAGTGCACTGTCACTCCGGGATGCATTATACTCCCGTATAATGCTGAGCAATTCCGTTTCAAAAATGGGATGATCCCGATGCTACCTAATTACCATGGTATGGATTCTGAAAAGCCATACCTCCATATTAGGGAATTTGAGGATGTGTGCGATACTCTCAATGATCAAACCTGCACACAAGAGGTGATCCACCTCAAACTCTTCCCTTTCTCGCTCAAAGATAAAGCTAAGACCTGGCTATGGTCTTTACCTCCAAGCTTGATTCCATCTTGGAACGAGTTGCAATCGAGATTTCTGAAGAAATTCTTCCCAACACATCGAACAATCTCTATAAAGGCTCAAATTCAAGCGTTCAAACAATCTGAAAATGAGCCATTTCAGCGATGTTATGAACGTTTCAACGAGTTAATTACTTCATGACCCCATCATGGATTTGATTCAGCGCAAATCATCTATTTTCTCTATAATGGGCTGAATCTTAACTCCAAGCAACTTGTTGAAACCATGGGAAGTGGTCAGTTTATCGATTTAGATGCCCACGATGCTGAGCTTCACCTGAGGTATGTCACCGAGACTACCCAATCCTGGGATACTTATGATCCTAACGCTCAAAATTGAAATCGTCAAATGACCATCACTCCGTCGGCGTCTGGCCTATTTCACGTAGATAAGAATTCTATGACAGACAGTCGATTGGATACGCTTGAGAAAGGATTTTGAGACCTATACGAGATATATGGAAAAGGACCGGCTGGATCCATACCAAAACTCGTCGAGAAGGTGTGTGCAATTTGTGAGGTGGGTCATTCAACTGAGGAATGCCCGACCATACCCGCCTACAAAGTAATGCTCCAGGAGCAAATTAGTGGTATAGGAGGATTTAAGGGTAATTTCGGTGCACCGCACGGGAATTCATACAACCCTTCATGGAAAAACCATCCCGGTTATAGCTATGGGCAACAACATGCCGCATTGAACCCTCCTTCACATGTCGTCCCTCCTCCACCACAACACTTTCAACAAGCTCCACACATGCAAGGACATGTGCAAGCACCACCACCGCAAGGATCTTATATCCCACCACCGCGGAGAACTCTCGAGGATACCATGAATCAATTCATCGCTAGCTAGACCGCAACCAATGCCAAATATGATCGTCTGATTGGCGACATAAATGCGAATCTTTCAAAGATACAATCCTCATTGAGTGTTTAAGAGAAGGGCAAGTTTCCTGCCCAAGGCCAAATACCTCCCCCATGTCAAACTAGTATTAGCTCCACCTCTACTGAACATCAAGAGCAATGTCAAGCTGTGACCACTCTTCGTTGTGGGAGAATTATTGATTTATCACCTCCCCCACACGACACAACGAAAGATAAGGAGATTTCGTCGGGCACAAAAGAGGTCAAAGATGTCCCCTTGAATGAGAGTGATAAATAAGACGCTTGTGAGCCAGAGGTAGTAGTGAAATCACCCTCCGCGGCACCGTTTCCTCAAAGGTTGATGCCCTCCCATAAAGGAAACCCACGTGACGACGTGCTAGAAGTGCTAAAGCAAGTAAAGCTAAATTTACCTTTCCTCGATGCTATTAAGCAAATTCCAGCTTATGCTAAAGTCATCAAAGACTTATTGACGGTAAAGAGAAAGATGAAGGTAAAGAAGAATGTATTTCTAGCACAAAATGTCAGCTTCATTCTACTAAATGATCTCCCGCCTAAATTCAAAGATCCCGGTGCACCCACCATTTCCTGCATCATTGGAGAGAATAAAATCAAAAAAGCCTTACTTGACTTGGGAGCAAGCGTAAATATTCTCCCTTACTCCATCTATAGGCAACTTGACTTGGGCGACCTCAAGCCCACAAAGGTCACTCTCCAATTAGCGGATCGAACCGTGAAGATCCCACGAGGCATAGTCGAGGACGTGATCGTCCAAGCTGACACTTTCTACTTCCCTGTAGAATTTGTCATTTGGAACATGGAGCCCTCCTTCAACTCGAGCAACCATGTTTCCATCATCCTTGGGTGCCCATTCTTAGCTACGGCCAACGCAATCATCAATGCTCGGAATGGGCGAATGCAACTCACTTTTGGGAACATGAACTTAGAAACCAATATCTTCCACATAGCCCAACATACATGGGAGGAAGATGATCTTCATGCAGTGAGCCTCATAGATGAGATAATAGAGGAGTACTTCGAGGAGAATTATTGTAGCGACGCCTTAGGATCCTATTTAGCGGTGAGACACGAGAGTGAGGGGGCGTACACCGACTTCCATAGGGAGGTTAGGGAGTTTAGAGAGTTACTCGATGAGAGTGCTTCAGATGAGGAAGCGAGAGATGTTAATTGGGTTTCTAGATTCGAGGAATTACCTCCGAGGGATACATGCATGGTTCCCTCCAGTGACCAATTTTTAACCCTTGAATTAAAGAAACTCCCCTCCCATATTAAATATGCATACCTAGGAGAGGATGATACATTTCCTGTTGTTGTCTCCTCTAGCCTTGACGAAGATCAGGAGGGAAAATTGTTGAAAATTCTGAGGAAGCACCAAGGTGCTTTTGGTTGGTGCATTGCTGATTTGAAGGGGATAAGTCCTTTGATTTAAACTCACAAGATCCATCTTGAAGAGGATGTCAATCCCTCTAGAGAAATGTAAAGAAGACTAAATCCCAACATGAAAGAAGTTGTGAGAACCGAGATTATCAAGTTATTGGATGCCGAGATTATCTACCAAATCTCGGATAGAAAATGGGTGAGCCTTATTCAAGTCGTCCCGAAAAAGTCGGGAATGACAGTGATTGAGAATTCCAAGGGAGATCTAGTTCCCCAACGTACCACTACCAGGTGGCGCGTTTGCATTGATTATCGAAAACTCAATGAGGGAACTAAGAAAGACCATTTCCCCTTGCCATTTATGGATAAAATGCTTGAGAGAGTAGCGGGCCACCCTTACTATTGCTTCCTTGATGGTTATTCCGAATATAACCAAATTGAGGTGGATGTACTTGACCAGGAGAAAACAACCTTCACTTGCCCTTTTGGTACGTTTGCCTACAAACGTATGCCATTTGGTTTGTGTAATGCACCCACGACCTTTCAAAAGTGCATGTTGAGCTTATTTAGTGACATGGTTGAAAGAGGACTCAAAGTGTTCATGGATGATTTCAGCGTTTTTGGCACCTCTTTCGACCTTTGTCTAGAAAAACTGGAAAAAGTACTTGCCCGGTGTGTGGAAAAGAACTTAATACTGAATTGGGAGAAATGCCATTTCATGGTCACCGAAGGAATAGTTCTTGGACAAATAGTATCATCCAAGGGAATATAAGTTGATAGGGCAAAGATAAATGTCATAACTGATCTCCCCCCACCAAAATCGCTTAAGGACGCGTGCTCATTCTTGGGCCACGCGGGGTTTTATCGAAGGTTCATTAAGGACTTTAGCGCCATCGCTAGACCCTTAAGCAACCTACTCATGAAGGACACCCCATTCGAGTGGACGAAAGCATGCCAAAGCTCTTTTGAAAAACTGAAAACCATGCCTGTGTCCTCTCCCATCATGCAAGTTCCGGATTGGTCTTTACCGTTCGAAATTATGTGTGATGCTAGCGATTATGCGATAGGGGCTGTTTTGGGCCAAAGAAAGGATAAGCAAGCTCATGTCATCTACTACGCTAGTCGAACTCTTATCGAACCATAACTCAATTACTCTACCACGGAGAAAGAGTTACTAGCGGTAGTCTTTGCCCTTGATAAATTCCGATCATACCTCATCGGTTCACCCATTACTTGCTTCACCGACCACGCGGCTTTGAAATACCTACTTGCAAAGAAATATGCCAAGCCACGCCTCATAAGGTGGATCCTACTCCTACAAGAGTTCAATCTCTCCATCAAAGATAAGAAAGGAGTAGAAAGCATAGTTGCCGACCACTTATCACGGCTTTCGTCCGACGTACCTAGTGATCCCATACCCATAGACGAATACTTTTCGGATGAGCAACTTTTTGCTACCTCTTCTTTGCCCTGGTTTGCGGATATAGTGAACTATCTTGTCACGGGAGTCGTCCCTCCCAACTGGACACCGCAAGATAAGAAGAGGTATATTACTTGGTCATGCATGTTCTTCTATGACGATCCATTCCTTTTTAAATATTGCGTCGACCAAATCATCCGACGATGTGTACCGGATGACGAGATCCCAAAAGTCATCCAGTTTTTCATTCGGAAGCTTGTGGAGGCCACTTTTCGACGAAAAAGACGACCGAAAAAATTCTGCAATGCGGCCTCTATTGGCCCACAATATTCCGGGATGTGAACGCTGCTTGCAAATCTTGCAATAGGTGCCAACGGATGCAGAGCATTACCCGACGAGACATGATGCCTCTTACCCCTATACTCATTATTGAGATTTTTGACTGTTGGGGTATTGACTTCATGGGCCCTTTCCCCCCGTCCTTTGGTTTCCTATACATCCTTGTCGCAGTAGACTACGTTTCTAAATGGGTGGAAGCTATAGCTACCAAGACAAATGACAACAAAGTGGTGATAAAGTTCCTCCTAGAACACATACTTTCCCGCTTCGGTGCACCGAAAGCGATAATTATTGATAATGGCACGCACTTTTGCAATAATGCATTCTCAAAGATCATGAGAAAGTATGGTGTCGTTCACAAGGTTGGAACGACTTATCACCCATAAATGAATGGGCAGGGCGAACTAGAAAATTGGGAAATCAAGAACATTCTTGAAAAGACCGCCAATCCTACCCGGAAAGATTGGTCACTTAGATTGAACGATTTGCTATGTGCCTAACGTACCGCATATAAGAATCAACTCGGTATGTCCCCTTTTCGCTTTGTGTATGGCAAACCTTGCCATCTTCCCATTGAGCTAGAACACAAAGCGTATTGGGAGATAAAGCAATTGAATTATGCCATGGATAAGGCCAGTGAAGCCCGCAAGCTTCAATTGAATGAGTTAGAATCACTACGTAATGATGCGTATGAGAATGCTAAAATTTCAAAAGAAAGGATGAAACTCGCTCACGATAACATCATTCGATGAAAAGAGTTTCTTCTCGGGCAAAAAGTGCTTCTTTATAACTCTTGGCTTCATCTCTTTCTGGGCAAATTGCGGTCACGATGGTCTGGCCCGTTCGTTGCAAAGAATGTTTTCCCTCACGGCGCTGTTGAATTAGACAATTTAAAAGGGGGAAATACATTCAAAGTAAATGGACAACGCCTAAATCTATATCTAGAGGCGTGTGTGGAAGAATTCGACACCGTTTGGTTGTCGGACCCCATTTACGGGGTCAATTGGGTAGCAAAAGTGAGGTCGTCGCACCCCCGATGCGTATGGAGTGAGGTCTTGTGTATAGTAGTCGTGTGTGAATAGGTTAGTTAGGAGTCCGAAGCATGGGTCACGAGAGATATTGGTTAGCACGCATTTCGAAGGAGCTTGCACGCACTACGAGGTTGTGTTCAAGGAATTTTTAGGGAGCCCAAGGGTCTAAGACGTCTTTAGAGGCATTACGCACAAAAAAGAGCATGAGAGCACACTTAGAATTTGAGAGAAGAGAGAACCCACGCAAACGAACCAGCACAGTTTCCCAAACCCCAGCCAGAATCGGTTCGGGGGCCGAACCGGTTCGCGGTACCTCCGAACCGATTCGGGGTACCTGGCAGATTCCCCCCCCCCCCCCCAAATTTCCAAATTCATCTTCTTACCTCCTCTTCCCCCTCCATTCATTCCCCTTCGTTTTCGTCCCTCCAAAAATCTTCCCCCCTTCCAATTTCCTTCCAAGTGGATGACCCGGGGTAGCAAATTCGACTTCCCCGCCCCATTGGAGGCACCTCCACCACTCGAAGCGAACGCCAAATGCGCGTAGCTCACCCCGACCATCCCATTCTCGATGAAGGTGTAGGGGACGAAGCACATGATGCCCCGATGATGGACATTGAAGAGGAAGAGGAGGAATTTGAGGGCGAAGAGGAGGATTCCGATTTCGAGCCCCCGGGGGAAAATTTTGAGTGACGCCTTTCGATGGTTGAATCCCGCCTTGACGGGTTCATCAACGGATGATGTACCAACTCAAAGTCCACCTTCACCAACTCAACTTCGGCGGACCACCACCCCCATTCTATTATGACCCGTATGATCCCAATGCACCCGGATCCTCACATCTGCCTCCACAATGAACCCATGACTGTTTTGATGTATTTGTTTGGATGTTAGTTGTTGCAAGTGGTTTCAAATTGCTCACAATTGCTCTCCCATGTCTTATGTAACACATGCTTCCCCATTGTTATTATCAAATCTTGCATTTTCCATATTTGTTTGTTTTATTTTTCCGCACTTTTTATTCGCTTTGAGTTAGATTTTAGTCCTTTTTGCTTGAGGACAATGCAAAAGTCTAAGTTGGGGGGGTTACAAGTGCGTATTTCTAAAACTTCACAAATTTTCAAAAATGCCCAAAAATTTCAAAAAAATCATAAAACTTTGAAAAATCTAAAAATATTTTTATTCAAAATAACTAAAAATTAGAATTCAAAATTTTCAAAAATATCATTAAAAGTCGGTTTTAAGTCTCAAGTTGTAAAATTCAACATACACAAAGCCGAAATTGACTAAAGATGGAAATTGAGCGAAAAATTGACGACTTAACGAATAAGTTGGAGATTAACAAACCCGGTGAGATTCAAGCCTATCATTTTTTTGAGTCTTTAAATCAATCCGAGTTAATTGTTAACTCAAAGTTCTTTTCAGCATATTAAAAAAAGTCGCCAAGGAACTCAATCTTTTCATTTTGATCGGTTATGAAAAACGCGGGTGATATTGCTTTGAAAAACGTGCCAAAATTGATCTCTAAACTTAAATTCATCTTGAAACGCATATGGTAACGCAATTGGTATTTTGGACAATGAAGTAGGCCCTCGTTTGTCAGCCAAAAATATTGGCCAGAAAAGTAGCGAAAAATCACCCCCTGTTATAACCTATTTTGAGTCAAACAAGCTGTCCCTTTCGTTTGATAACCCGAAAAACCCAAATAGCCCAGAATTGCGAAAATGGAAAAATTCAGAATTTAAGTTCCTGAAAGTGCATAAAAAGGGGCAAGAAAAAAAAATAGATATGCTCAACAAAATTAGTGAGAAAAGAAAGGAAGTGAAAAATAGAAAAATAGAGAAAAAGAAGAAAAAAAATGAGCAATAGCCCGAAAAAGCACAAATGGACATCACTAATAATTTTTCCAATTCCAACCTCCCTGCAATTGTCATTTTACCCCATATACCTTAAAACTCGAAAAGGTCCTAACCGAGTCTAAATTGCAAAATTGGTTACCGCGTGGAGAGCTAATACACCAAAAGATAATAAAAGAGATCAAATGTGCGAAAAAGAGGCAATGTTCCCGTTTTTAAAACCGTAATCCATTGATGAGATCCTATCACTATGAAATTTCCGTCTTTCTACTTGTATGCGTGACTTTGTGTCCATTACATTTACTCTTTATACCACGCATACCGAGAGAATAGCCACAATCCGAGTGATTCGTTTGAGAGAGCATTACGTGAGAATTTGAGATCAAAATGAATTTTCGGGTAAGTAACGTAATGATCAATCGGTGGAAATCCGCAGTTATATTTCCGGCTTCGCACACACGCACTACGATTTGAGACTTGTAAATATGACTTGATGATGACTATTTTCTGGAAAAGTTTGAATTGTACAATTTTTAAATATTTGGATTTTTTTTTCTTGAGTCGAATTTTGTGGGTATATTCACTGCAAACCCTCACGAGACACCACTCGTCCCACTAGGGTAACCTAGGGGTTTAAAGGCTTGTTGCATGCTCTAAATGTAATCGCTTGCCCGCGAAAAAGGTATTCTATCCCCACAAATTGTTCAGAGGAGTCGTGACTTTATTCTTTATTCTTTCTCTTTTACATTGCTCGGGACGCGCAAAGTTCTAAGTTAGGGGGGTTTGATTGGGCATAAATATTGTATATTTATTCCTCTAATTTCTGTACATTTGTGAGACCGAGTGATGCAGCCGATATGTATTTAACGCACATTTATGCTACTAACCTTCGTTGGCAAGTATTTCGTGTTTCGTGTTTCTCCTATTTGTTTTACAGGTTAATTATGCAAGCGGTGCAAAAGAGAAAGCGAAACGATGAAAGAAAGTCTAGGAAGGCAAGTTCAAGGGCATTTTGATAATTTTGCATCCAGATCCTGGAGGATAAGTCAACTGGAAAGTTGAAAAGCTTGGAACAATGAGAACACTGAAAGAAACGGCACCCAAATTCGGGCTACGGTTGATGAGTTATGACCAATTGAAGTTGAAGAAAAATCCAAGGAAGAAAACAAGAAAATATTCTAAGTGTTAGAATGAAAGAAAAGGCACCCCAAGCCAGCAAAAGTTCTCAAACCCAAACGCGAATCGGTTTGGGGGGCGAACCGGTTCGGGGGTCCTGAAGCGCGAATTTACTCATTTATTCTGATTGGTCCAAAGAATCCCATGAAGTTAAAATTCTTTCTAAAATAGTTTTGGACGTACTTAGTGACCTAGGAACAGCAGTTCTGAATAGCTTTTTTTTAGTTTTGGTAGAGAGAAAAGGAGAAGAAAATCTCGGAACATAAGTTAAATTAATTGCTACAAGATTGATACAATTCCGGGTTTGTTTTCAAGTTGTAATCCAAGTTTCATTCTTATGATTATTGCTCTTGCATGGTAATTTGTCTTGTGTGATTTGAATAAATTTCTGTGTTCATAATACTTAATTACGTATTTCAATCTAGTTTTATCATGAGTTCTTTCGCATGCAATGTTACTACCTCATGCACCCTTCAGTTTAATATGTCCGGCAGGGTTTAAAAGGTCGGGATGCATGAACCCAACTTGATGTGTTAATTGCGTGTGTTTAATATTAATCCTCTGAATTTAGTGATTGATTACGATCGTATTGTGTAGGAACACAACAATTGTAGATCTTTATATCTCATTTGCCTCTGGGTAACCGGGATTATTTAGAATGCAATTCGAGTGTAACTATCGTGGTACCGATTTACTCATATTCGGATTAAGTATGACGCGGGCTTGAACCTCGTATACGTAATGCTTGGGAGTACTAAATTCTGGGTCAAATTAATCAGTTAAATTTATGATTAGTATTATAACAGTAATACACTAGGGTTGGGGGATTGTATTCCCGTCCTGTTTTTCTCATCACTTAGTTAAAAGTTTCAAATCATCTTTCAATCATATTTTAGGTAGTTTAGTGTATTTTCATCTCTTCATAACTTCGTAATTGCATTTATTTTAATCAATTCTCAAAACCAAATCATTTTCTCTTTTTCTTTTTCGAGTCAAAGTTAGGATTCCTTCATCTTTTCCCGTCATTACAACTTCGTTGTCCTTTTTCCCTGAGGATCGATACCCGACTTGTCGGATTATTACTTGAGCGACAGGCTTGCACTTGAGCCTAGAGAGTACGCATTTTTTAGACACATTTTCAGTCGCATCAGCATTTGGACACAAAGCACATCAGGATACGAGAGCACTTTATACGTCACCCACCGACTGTTAGTTACCCGATATTTTCACGAAACCTTTAGATGCCCTTAGATTTGAAAGTCTTAGGAAGTCTTTGGGGATTTGCACAGTTGACTGAGAGGTTGGTCTGTGTCTAGCATAGGATGCATTTTTCTTATATCATCTGATGCCTATTGCTACATTGTATCATATGTTTTGTTTTTCTTTTTGTTTTTTGAAAATTCCAAAAATATTTTCTTTTAATAAAATTTTGAAAAATCCAAAAATATTTTTTATTTGCACCATTTATGTATGAGCATTTAAGATAGCCAAGTCACAAATTCATCCCATTTATTCATGTGACTGTTTGATATAGATTTGAGACGCTACATCATTTCATTCATGTGCTTTACATTGTTTGGAGTCTTTGAGATGTGATTAGTGATACCTTTCTACATGTTTGACTCCTATGTCCTTTATTTCACACATGCACGGCTATATTTGATTATTGTACTTGTCAATCACATATTGGCTTAAGTGTTTCCATCTCAATTCTATCTATACAACGTACAATATGCAATAAAACTTGACAAGATTGGAATGCATGTAAAAACCGTTTTGGTGAGACAGTGTGTTTAATTAAAAGAGCTCGAAAATTGTTAAAAGAGATCGAAAATAGTTAAAGGCAATAAAAAGCAATACATGCCAAATATGAGCCATTAGGTATCACCATCAATTCTCCAAAGTTTGAGAATTTAGATTACCTCTATTCAAAATATAAATCTGAGGGAGTTTGGTTGGAAAATTTAAACGGGTTTGCACTTCCTTGAAAGTCCTGAAAAAGCATGAAATCGTTTTGGACGTTATTGGTGTGAAAATCTCTATGAGCTTTGATTTGTTGATTTGATTGAGTCAATGTCTCTTATTTCCATTTGTTTTACACCAAAGGAAGCATTTGATTTCATTCGTTAGGAGTATCCGATATTCATCGTGCACATATGTCATGTTTGTATGCATTGATTTTCCTATCGAATTTGATGACACCCCTTCATTTTTGCTCACATCGACTTGGTTGTTTTGTGTTCGTTCATGGTGTGATTTTTGTTTCTTTTGTGAAAAAAAATTGAAAAATCAACAATAGTAGTTTATTCCTTGTGACACCCTCGGCTTTGCTTGCTTCATTTATTCTTCCTTTTTGTATATTTGGGGGCATCATAAAAAGGGGGAAAGATTAAAGAATTATCATTATGGGGGAGTTTTATTTGAGTTTTTGAGATTTGATAGAGTGCATCATAATTTGGTATCTATGTGTATATCATTTCAAACTCGATATGTCACTTTCAATTTTTCTTTGTCTCATGTGTGTAGGTACTTCTTTGATGATCTCTGAATTGCACACCCTGATGAGAAAAGCATTGAGATTTCTGAAGTGTTGAAGAACAATCGATGAAGTCTTATTCATTTGTACCTTTTCAGTTTTGGGTTCATGGAAGGGTAGATTTGTATAGGAAATTTTATACTTGATAATTCGGATGTTTGTTTTTATGTTTGTACCGGCATAGACATATGGGGAGATTTGTAATGACATTTTGTCCAGTTTTTATGTATATGTCATAAGTCGTTACATTGTTAAAGAAATTCAAGATTGCATCATCATCAACGGATCCGAATATCAAAGAATTCAAGGAAGGAATCAAAATTCTGGACAGCCGGATCGGTCCGCCTGTTTGGAAAATGAACAGATCCGCCCCCGGACCGATCCTCCCTCTACCCGGACCGATCCACCTTGCTCTTGAACCAGTAGACCCCGGATCGAATGCGAACTGAAAAGACCACTTTCAAAAATGAACCGGTCCGACCTCGGACAAATTCGCATCCTTACCGGACCGGTCAAGGGAATGCGTCCGAACTTCATTCTTAGTACCTAAATACCTACAAAAGGCCAATTATACCTCATATAGAATGTTTACAATCTAAACCGAGGTTGTCTGGTTAATGGGCTTAAATATAGAGATTAAGGTACCCGAGGGGGCTAAAATGTGTAGGTTCGACCTATGAAATATGCAATATTTGCGTATTATAACCTTTGTCATCAACGGATAGGTCACGTCAATTTTATAGATCTTACAAGCTTGGTTAAGAAACAACTATTTTGTGGCTTACCATCATTTGAAAAACCAACTACCTCACTTTATGGTCCTTGACAACAAGGTAAACAAATCAAGAGTTCCCACGGGAAGTTGTATATTACTACCACCTCACGTGTGTTAGATTTGATACATATGGATATTATGAGTTCGATGCGTACCGAGAGTATTGGTGGTAAGAGGTACATTTTGATGATGGTCGATGACCTTTTGAGATATTCCATTATTGGATTTCTTAGGGAAAAGTTCGATGCTTGTGAGTTCCTTACAACCAAGTTCCATATACTTCAAAATCAACATAAAAATTCCATTAATAGATTAATAAGTGACAATGGCACGAATTTTATTGACTCTGGTGTTTGCGCATATTTTGATGTTATAGGCATCAAACACAAGTTTTCAACTTTAAGCACGCCTCAACAAAATAGAATTATTGAAAGGAAAAATAGGACTATCCATGAGATGGCGCGATTCATGCTCCTTAGGAGGAACGTGCCTAGATAATTTTGGGAGAAAATATCTAACACCGCATGCCACACGGTGAATCTAGTTTTTATTCATCCACAGACACTTCAAACACGATATGGGTTACGAACTTGTAAGAAGCCCAACCTATCGTATTCTTAATTTTTGGGAAGTCCTTACTATATTCTTAAAGATATGGAAAATTTTGGGAAATTCGATTCTAAAAGCTATGAGGGAATATTTTTAGGATATTCATCGACTAGTAGAACCTATAGGTGTATAAACTTAAAATCTCTAAGGTCATGGAATTAATAAACGTCACTACTAGAGATGATGCACCTGCTATGTTTATTTATCGTGATCTTGCATGTGAGAATGATTCACACCCCGGTGACAATCTCATTGCTCCCCATAACACCACGGTGGACCCAACCCTTGAAAAAGAGGATCCAACCTATTGGGTTTGAAAGATTCATGACCCTACTAACATACTTGGTGATCCCACACTCGGTGTAAAGACTCACTCTCAACTAGAGAATATTGTTAGATACTTTTTTTACACTTCCTCAGTAGATCCCAACAATGTGAAGGAAGCACTCAAGGATTAGCATTAGATAGGTGCTATAAGGGATGAGTTGATTAAACTCTAAAAGAATGATGTTTGGGAATTATTCCCCCATCCTAGTGAGATTAATGTGATTGGTACCAAGTGGGTGTAGAAAAATACGATGGATAATAATGGTACCATCATTAGCAGTAAGTCTAGGTTGTTCGCTTAAGTCTACACACAAATTGAAGGTGTAAACTTTGACGTGACATTATTTCTTGTTGCTAAGCTTGAGTCCATCCACATACTACTCGTCATAGCATGTCATTTTCAATTTAAGATATACCAAATGGATGTAAAGAGTGCATTTCTCAATGGAATTCTTTAGTAGTAGGTTTATATGGAACGACCAAAGGGGTTTGAAGACCCAAAGAACTTAGAACACGTCTTTTATCTAAAAAAATGTCTTGTATTGTTTGAAGCAAGCACCTCGTGCTTAATACAAAATGATGCATTCTTATTACTTAGCTCGTGGCTTCAAGAGAAGGGGAGTTGGTATGAAATTATTCATTAGGAGAGAGGGTGGTGCTATATTGGTTGCCCAAGTGTATATTGACGATAGAGTCTTTGGATCCACATGTTCCCAACATGCTCACATGTTTTAGGTAGAGATGAAGAGAGAATTTGATATGAGTATGATTGGTGAACTTACTTTCTTCCTAGGTCTCCAAGTGAGTCAATTTGATAATGGGAGATTTATATCGCAATTTAATGTGCTATAGATCTAGTGAAAAGTTTGATTTGGACACTGTTATGCACTGTCGTAAACCCATGAGTTCCTCAATACAGTTAGCAAAGACACATTAGGTAAGGACATATGGCAAGAACTCTATTAGAGTATGATAGGTAGTCTCCTCTACTTGATCGCTAGTTGTCCCGATATCACCTTTAGTGTTGGAGCTTTTACACGGTACCAAGCATCTCCAAAAGATTCACACTTGCTTGTACTCAAACATATCATTAAATACGTGAGTGACACTATTTTTAATGGCATTTGGTATTCTTTTGATATCAATGACCATTTATTGGCTTATTCATATGTCGATTGGTACGGGGATATTGATGGTTTTAAAAGAACATCGGGTGGATGCTTTTACTTTGGGTGTGCACTTATCTCATGATTAAGCAAGAAGCCCAACTCTATTTCTTTGTCCATGGCATAGGTCGACTACATAGCCGCTAGGAGTTGTTCTCCACGACGCTTATGGATAAAGCGAATGTTGGAGGATCATGGGATTACACAAGGCACGATGGCTATTTCTTACAAAAATACGAATGAAATACACATTTTTCATAATCCTGTCCAACATTATCATACGAAGAAAATTAGGATTCGTGAGCACTTTATTCGTGATCTTGTTGAGGAGAAGATCGTTTCCTTAAGCTTCATGAATGTTGAGCGTCAGTTGATCGACATTTTCACTAAACCTTTAGACACACTTAAATTTGAGGATCTTAGGAAGTCCTTGGGTATTTGTTGTATTGATTGAGTTCGATTATTGTTTCTAGTATAGGGTGATTTTTATATTGCTAACATTTGTCCCTACAACTAGATTATATTAAAAACAATCCAAAAATATTTTCTTTTCTTTTAGAAAAAATTTATCAAAATTTAAAAAGATTTCATTTTGTAAAAAAAAATATCAAAACATCTAAAATTATTTTTATATTTTGTTTTACGCCATATATAGATGTGCATTTAAGATGTTCAAATCACAATTTCATTCCATCCATTCTTGTGACTTAATCATGGTGTTATTAGACTTGGCTACGTTTTTTTTTCTTTATAATGCATGTTGTGGCCATCCCCAATCCTCGCGGAGGGAGAGGGAGGAGAGAGAGGATTCAATCTCCATGGTGAGAGGATCTTGGTCCCGCTCATCCCTCTCAGGAGTGCTTTGGCTGTCGTCGGCGATGTGTGTGAGGTGAGAAATGTAGATAGATGGAGTCGCCAGTCTATTTTACTCAAAATAGATAAAAAAAAAGTGAATCCATTCCGAAGGACATCATCAAATACATACTGATACATACGAAACCAAAAATGATTCGAGTAGGGTTCGCAGGCTAAGTTACGAAATAGGAAGGTGTTAGGCACCCATTCCGCCCTTGCGGTCTCTCATGAATTGTTGCTATTTTATTTTATTTCCCCGTGATATGTGTGCATGTATATAAGTAGTGGAGATAGAAATCCTCAACTTGTATCATGGAAGAGATAAAGCCAGTCATCCATTAGAATGTTCCTAAAAGTGATATTAGAAAATAGGATTTATGCGATTATCCTTGCGTTGGCCGTTATAATGGAACGATAACGCGTATGGAATAATATGCCACTAAGAACAAATATATGTATATATAAATATATAGAATCTAATAGAATTAAGTTAAAGAATATAGAAAAAATAAAAAAAATGGAAAAAAATAGGACTCGAGTCTCGGGTTTTACCCCGAGACGCCTACATAGCCTATAGAGGCATCAAAGTCCACGTAGTTCGTATGTAAAACGAGGGGTGGGATTTATCCCATAAATCCAACCTGGGACTTCTCTTATAGGTGTGTGGCTGTGTAAAAAAATATTTTAGTTGTGAGAAAAGTGTGAGATTCTCGTTTAGAATTTATGAGCAAACCCACTTTTTCTTATTTTTTTGGGTTTATTTATATGAAAATAGGAGATGTGACATAATACTAAATAAAAAGTATATTAGGATATGTGAGATGAGAGAATAAAAGTGCTAAGTAATAAAATAAGTTAATGCAAATTTAGGAGAATTTGAAGAGAGAGTTGAGAAAGTTGGACCTTCTTGAAGATCTTGAGCTTGATCTTGAGTGTTGGAGAGTAACCCTTGCACTGATGATGATGAAGGGTAGTTAATTCACCAATTTTGGTGAAAAAGATGATGAAGAGTGAAGGTTGGAAAAGGATTTGGATGTGGAAATCACGCTGACTTCGAGGGAGGTTTTCTGAGTTCGCTGAGAGTGATGGGTTTCAGATCTTGGGTATTTTTTTGTAATGAGGTCAGGCCCTCCTTTTTATAGGCCCAGGGCATTGTCGACCGACATAGCCCTGGTCCTGCCAATCGGCAGGTGTTTTTAGGCACACTGCCGATAGGCAGGGTTTGGAACCTGCCGTTTGGCAATCTCTTTCAGGTTCCTTCGGAAATACGGTCGTAAAACGTAAATCATTGATCTAAATCATGCACGGGGTGAACCGCTAGGAAGGTACTTCAGAGACCTTCAAAAGTCCTTAGACTACTCCCGAGTCCAAGAGTTGACTTTGAGTCAAATGTGTCTCAAAAGCATTTGTCAATCCTTTGGACGGGGAATTGTCGGACGCAAACGGATCGTTCGTCCGCATGGTATGTCAGAATCACGCACGGAGCGGGCTGTTGGAAAGGTTATGAGATTTAATTCAATATTCCAAAGATTTTGACAAGATTTGGGGAGTTGACTTTGGTCAATGGGGTCGGGAAGCATTTGGTGACCTTTCGGAGTAAAACGAATCGTTCGTCCGTATCGTAAGTCAGAATCGCACACGGGGCGGACCGTTGGAAAGGGGTTTCAGTTCCCTTTGAAGATTCATTCAGTTTTGATCAAGATAAAGAGTTTACTTGGGTCAAATGGAGCCTGGGAGCATCCAGTGGCCTCTAGGTCAGTTTTTGACAAAAAATGGGTCGTTTGCCCGCACCATAAGTCAGAATCGCGCATGGGGCGGATTATTGGAAATGAGGTTTAGTTCCCTTTGAAGATTCATTCAGTCTCAATCGAGCTGAAGAGTTTAACTTTTGGTCAAATGGATCCTGCGAGTTCCCGATGGCCTCTAGGTCAGTACTTGGGGTATGACTTAGGTTTGTAGTGATGAAGGGAGGTGCTAGGGACCTAAGGAGAGGTTAGGGGGTACCAGAATGGGGTGTCTACAAAGCCCCTCGACGGGTGAGTTTGGAATAAACAAAAGGCATTGAATAGACACCGCATGATGCTTCTGAAGGAGGATGATCGATTCAAAGGGTCGAGGCCGAAAGAATGATGATAATCGATTCAGAGGGTCGAAGACGATTTTGAGGACCTAAAGATGAGGATGACCGATTCAAAGGGTCGAGGCTGATTCTGAGGACCTAAATTATGATGACCAATTCTACGGGTCGAAGCCAATTCTTAGGGCTTAGGTTGAGATGACCAATTCTGTGGGTTGAAGCTAATTCCGAGGGCTTAGGTTGAGATGACAAATTCTGCTGGTCGAAGCCAATTATGAGGGCTTAGGTTCAGATGACCAATTCTGAGGGCTTAAATTAAGATGACCAATTTTGTGGGTCGAAGACAATTCTGAGGGCTTGATTTTAGATGACCAATTCTACAGGTCGAAGACAATTCTAAGGGCGTAGGTTGAGATGACCAATTCTGCGGGTTGAAACCAATTCTGAGGGTTTAAATTGAAATAAACAATTCTGCGGGTCGAAGCCAATTCTGAGGGCTTAGGTCGAGATGACCAATTATGTAGGTCGAAGCCAATTCTGAGGGCATGGGTTGAGATGACCAATTATGCGGGTCAAAGACAATTCTGAGGGCTTAGCTTGAGATAACCAATTATGTAGGTCAAAGATAATTCTGAGGGTTAGGTTGAGATGACCAATTCTTTCGGTCGAAGCCAATTCTGAGGGCTTAAATTGAGATGACCAATTCTATAGGTTGAAGCCGATTATGAGGGCTTAGGTTGAGATGACCAATTCTGCGGGTCGAAACCAATTCTAAGGGCTTAAGTTGAAATGATCAATTCTACGGGTCGAAGCCAATTCTGAGGGCTTGGGTTGAGATGACCACTTCTGCGGGTCGAAGCCAATTCTGAGGGCTTGGGTTTAGATAAACGATTCTGCGGGTCGAAGCCAATTCTGAGGGCTTAAGTTGTGATTACCAATTCTGCAGGTCGAAGCCAATTATGAGGGTTTAAATTGAGATAACCAATTCTGCAGGTCGAAGCCAATTCTAAGGACTTAAATTAAGATGACTGATTATGCGGGTTGAAGCCAATTCTGAGGGCTTGGTTTGAGATGACTAATTCTGCAGGTCGAAGCCAATTCTGAGTGCTGGATTTGAGATGTTCTCGGGGAACTCTGCCGGGGAAATTACCTCGTGATTTTGATTGGAGTTGGGGAGTTAATTGTTGGGTAATAGCTAACTTGATGCTATAAATTCCACTGGGGACGTGATTGGTGGTCCATGGTTTGTATGCTTTGCTCTGGGATACTTCAGGGGAATAAGAGATAACCTATGGTTTTGGGATACTTTAGGGGTCCTCTGGGGACGTTGTCGGGAGGAGATTCACTTGGATTTTGGGAGTTCTCTTGGGTAATTAGGGGTTTCGCTTAAGGGAGTGTGAAATTTCCTTAGTGAAAATGTTCTAAATCTTCCTCGGGATTTTTAGCAATTTTCTGAGGATTTTTTAGGGTTTTCTGGTATTTTTTAGGAGTTTTCTTACGAAAATTTAAGGGGGGTACCGTCAGCATGGTGTGGAGGGTGCCATTCGGCAGTGGCACGGACTTTTGGACTGCCTCGAGAAGGTAAAAGTCAGTGCCGATCGGTATATAGGGGCAGTGTCAATCGGCATGACCCTTGGCATCCTATAAAAAGAGGCGGGTTCCCCTCATTTTTCACAGCTTCTTGCCTTCTCTCTTTCTGTGATTTTCTTCTGCGAATCATTCTACCATTCCGTAATATAAAAAATGATTGCTTTTGTGAGCATTGCGGTACACAGGGAGTGGTTCGCTGTTGAGACTGGGCGAATGTCGAGTGGAAGGCCAGGGCACCTCTTGGTTTGGGGAGTGAGAACTTTTTTTATGCATTTGAGCCAGTTGCGGATGAGAGGACTTTACTATCGCATCATCGCTCTTCTAAGGTGGTGCACCCTAGTGGTTATGTAAGTACAAAAATGACTTTTGGCATTCCTTTTTTTTGGTGATTTCCTTTTTTGGGGGATTTTGACAAGATTTTTCTTTGACAGTCGGATGTCTCTTTGTCGACTATGCGTGCTCGCGGGACGACGGGGGTTAAGGATGTCTGGGAGCACCTCCCACCTGTGGTGCATTGAGTGGTATCATCAGCAGGCTTTGGGAGGTTGGCGTCTGTGCTGGATGAGATGCCTCGTTCGACGACGGTTTACGTGCTCTGGGGGAGAGGTGGTGGGACACTACCCACACCTTCCATTTTGGCTTTAGGGAGATGATTGTGACTCCCATAGATATGCAGCCACTACTGGGGATGGATTGCGATGGAGAGCAGATAGAGGTGGATCGCTCTTTGCAGACGAGGCCGGTGGTGGTGCGGGCGATGCTCGGTGATGTGGGGAGGATATTATCTGGAGTTCTATCTGTCTGTCCCTACTAAGGGATGTTTTGATGGGTAGGGCGATTGATGTGGAGGACGGACTGTAGGTGAGGCAGATTACCCGGTTTTTTATTTTTTTGGTGCTGGGGGCATTTTTGGTGGCATCCAGCGGTGACGTCATCCACTTATGGTTTTTGCCATACTTGAGGATGTTTTTGAACATCCCTCTCTATGATTGGGGGAGCCTAACTTTGGCAAACCTTTAATTTTCTCTGGATGCATTTAGCCGGTGTTACCGGCAGACTTTTACTAGAGCCACCTATCTTCTTGAGGTATTCTTTAGTTTGCGCATTTTCCTTTCATGCATTCGCATTTTCCTTATGCGTCTCTTTTTTTATTGCGGATTCTTGTCTTTGGCAGACGTGGTTCTATGAGGTGATTGGGTGTAATACCCAACTGATTTCTCTTAAGGATGAGGCTGTTGGGGACTTTTGTTGTTTGTATCGGTGGCGGAAGTCCAATCGGCTATCGAGGAAGTCTCTTTCTCTAGAGTCGGTGCGTCAGGTCTTGAATGGACTAACCAGTGATAGGGTAAGATTTTTTCCTTCTTTAGTCTTAGTCTTTGTGTGCTCTGATTGTGTATTGACTTATATCGGCTTGGGATTTTTTAGGTGACCTTTTACCCTTGGGGATGGTTGTTCAAGAGACGAGGTCGACTGGCGTGAATGAGTAGATGAGGCTCTTGCTGGCGTATGAGTTTATCCACTCTTGATATCTTGGGGAGAGGGTGGTCCGACAGATTATTGAGGAGGAGGTGGTGGTGCCACCTGCGAGGCCCTCTATGTCTATGAGGCGGGAGCGGCTACTGCCAGAGGACGCGAGGATTGCGATAATAATTAGCGAGTCCTATCTGTTGTACGTCGATACGGTTATGCCGTATAATTATATGAACTTCGTGATGAGTTGGCTGAAGGCGCCCAGCATATATGATGCACCGCCTTTCCCTCTTGTGAGTTTGAGTTGGCCAGTGGGGTCCTCTCACAGCGGTGGTGGTCCGTCGACGTCTGCGGCGGTGGTAACTTCGGAGGTTCCCTTCGTGCGGTTTCATACCCCTTTCTATAACATTCGGTGGGCTGATGGAGGGATGGTGCCTATGTTGCATCGTCCTCATGCGATGGACTCAGTGGAGTTGGGCTTAACAGAGGAGATTCTTCATCCTATGGTATACTTTTCTGTTCTTTTCTTCCTTCTTTTCTGGTTTCTTTTGATCTTATTTGCATGATACTGATTCTGCCTTTTCTTGCAGCAAGTTCGGGTGTCCACCACTTGGCTGAGGGATATTAGGGAATGGATATCTTCGGCGATCGACCATATTCGGTACACAGTTCCTGTTCCTTTTTGCTTGGTGCCGTCTAACTTATCCGGGGAGGAGTCTGGTTCAGGTAGTGGTGGTGCATCATCTCATCGTAGGGGAAAGAGAGCGCGTCGGAGGGATGGAAGATTTTAGGAATTAGGGGAAGAGTAAGTGAGAGAGAGTGTGGGTTCGGGCTGAGTCCCGTTGTTTTTTTTCTTTTCTTTATTTTTCTGTAAAAGTGAAGTTACACGGAAAATATCTATGCAATGCAATGGAGTTTTTTATCATTTTCTGTTAATGATGAATGAATGAATGAATGCATGCATATGCACTTTTTACTTTGCTGTTGAGACCGTAAAAACAAATATTTTTGGAAGTTTTGAAAGGAAATTTTATTCATAATGAGGAATTATATAAAGATGAAAAGGAAATTTGAAATTCTGTTAGGGAATATCAATTTATTTTTATTGAGTTTTCTGAATTTGACAAAAGAGGAAAAAGGAAAATTTCCAAAAGGGGGGGTTGCCGATCGTCAAGCCCCTTATCCTTCCTATCAGCGGGTCAGTCCAGTCTAGTCAATCAAGGCAATGATTGGTACTCTCTTCATCCTTTTGGTACTTTGTGGGGAAAGATTCCCTCTGATTTCTGCAAAGGTTGTGTCTTTTTTAGGGGTTTTCAAGTATAAAAAGGGGTAAGGGTGGAGTGTTTTCATCACACCTTCACATTCCTACATTTTTATTCTGTGAGATGGCTCTCCCTGGTAGTGTTGAGTTTGCTAACTAACTCGAGACTTTGGAGGCGATGTGCTCCTAAAATGTCGACTACGATGCTTTCAACATGTGTCGAGTCTCTTTATGGCGTAATCGGCCCATAGAGTGGAACATGCTGATGGCGGAGGTACAATTTTGGTACCCCGAAGACCATGTATTCCGCTTTGGCTTAGAAGAAGTCTGTCCGACTTATGAGGAGTTTTTTACCATATTGGGTGTAAATCCTATTGTGGCGACTGATATGCCTGAGTTTTCTCGATCTCCTCGGTAGTTTTTGCCTGGACTTCTCCATGTCTCACCCTCGGAGGGTATATCCTTGGTTACTGGAATAATGATTTCCCTCCCGGTGGTGCTGCAGTCTATGCATTTACAGGGGGTTAGTGATGATGGATATGCCGGAGCCGTCGTTCTGGGCTTGGTTTCAAAATTTCTATTGGTAATCGGGGAACTGCTGGTGGACCCACAACTTGCAGCTAATACTTAATGGATGTCCTACCATCGCAATCCTGCGACGGTGATACTGGCAGAGACTTTGAATGGCCTGGATGCCTGACGAGAAAGTCGTTCTGACTTTCTGAAGGGTAGCCCTGTGATGTTGTTCATGTGGTTGTCAAAAAGACTCCTCCTAGTGACTCCTTAGGAATGCCCTTTATCGGTTATACCCAACTTCTTTTTGCGACATTTCTTCAGTGTTGGCCTGGATATTAAGAGCTGGGAGGACTAGCTTGTGGAGCATGGGGCTCTAAATTTGCACCGATCGGTGCCTTGGTGGGGACAACTGCTGCCTATTCTGGAGCTGGGGGAATACCCATACGTTCGGCTGGTTGGTCTCAGACATACCTCTTTCTATTTCTCTTGGCGGCTTTTGCGCCAATTTAGCTGGGAGCAGGTCGTGCCACCTCGGACACTAGATTTCTTTTCGGTAGAAAATATGACAGAGAATTTATGCATGCAGCTTGGCTCTTTGTGGGAGAGTCGGCGTCCATCAACCCGTCCTTCCCAGTCTGTTAGGAGATTTTGGCATATCCCTATGGATTATATGAAGTGGTTGTGGAGAAAATTAGTCGAAAAGATGTTAGTAGTGGAGACCGGATAAAGGTTGCTTGTCTTATTCGATACCATGGAGGGAGGTGTTGTGGTTTTTTCGAGGATGGTTCGAGCTTATCGGTCCATAGAGCATCTGCGACACTCTATTCAGGCTGGGGAAGCTTGGGGACCCCAGGATGTAGATGATGATGATGGAGCGGGCTGGTTGGACTTTTGTGGAGTTTATTTCGTAATGGGGAATAAATTTGGGAATTTATTTAGCTTTTTAGGAAGGTAGGGGGAGGGAGTTAACCGTTTCTTTTCTTATGTAATTGCACTATAACTTCTTATTAATGAAATAAACAAGTTTTTGATCATCCAGTCGTGCCTTTTGATGAATTTTGTATTTTGAATTATCTATACCAATCGCTAAGGCATGCATAATCCTTTTGTTCAATTATATGAACTGTTATTCTCGGAGATAAGAAAAGAATAGTTTTTTGAAAAAAGAAAGGGTCGTGCTCATGTAACATGTATGAGCTGCCTACGTACCTTTAGGGTTTTTTTGAAAGGTTTTAATTTTTTTGAAAATGGTTTTTGCAGAGGATCAGGCCCACGTAGTTCTGAGTAGAGGGAAACGAAGATTTTTTTTTTAAAGAATAGAATGGAGATGAGAAGAGTCGTAGCGCGCCGAGATTTCGAACTAGGGGTAGAAATTTTTGAGGCGGTCTAGGTTGACTGGACGAGCCATATCTTCTCCATCTAGGTCAGTGAGCATAGTGGCACCGCCGGATAAGATCTTCTTGACGATGTATGGGCCTCTCCAAATGGGCTTGAATTTCCCTCTGGGGTCCCAGATGGGCTTTACTATTTCTTTGAGGGATAAATCCCCTTCTAGGACACCGTGGTCCTTGGCTCTCTTATTGAATGATCGAGTTATACGACGATGGTACCCTTGTATGTGGTATAGAGCTTTCAACCTCCTTTCATCTAGGAGGGTCAACTCATCAAGACGGCTTTGGTACCAGTCTTCTTCACTAACCTTGCTTTAAACCATGACGCACAAAGAGGGTATTTCCAGCTCCACGGGTAGGATTGCTTCCATGCCGTAGACTAGAGAGTAAGGGGTATCCCCAATAGAGGTTCGGATTGAGGTTCGGTATCACCAAAGGGAGTATGGGATTCGGTCAGCCCAATTTTGACAACTTTCGATCATCTTACTGATGATGGCTTTGAGGTTCTTGTTAGCAGCTTCGACGGCACCATTGGTCTGAGGTCAATAGGAGAAGATTTGTGTCTTTTAATCCCATACTCGTTGACCACTTATGTGACTTCTTCCTCGAAATGCAACCCGTTATCTGACACTAGCTCATGTGGGACCTCATATCGGCAGATGATGTTCTTCCTGATGAATTTGTCCACTTTCTTGGCGTTCAGAACTGCGTATGACTCTGCTTCAGCCCATTTGGTGAAGTAATCAATGGTAATTAGGATAAATTCATGCCTGTTGGAAGCCTTGGGTGTAACGTTCCCTATGATGTCGATACCCCAGGTGGAGAATGGACAGGGAGAAGTCATGTTGTATAATTCTCGCGGAGGCAGGTGTTGAAGGTTGGAAAACTGTTGGCATTTGAGGCATCTTTAGACATAGGCAGTGCAATCCTAGACCATGGTGGTCCAATAGTAGCCTTATCGGATGATCTTCTTGGCAAGAATGTGACCATTTATGTGGGTGCCCGCATTCCCCGCTGTGGATTTTCTTCATTACCTCTTCAACGTCAGCCCCTATGATGTGTAGATAGGTTCCATCAAAGTTTTTCTTGAACAGTGCTTTGTGACAGATGAGGTACTGGGCGATCAGTCTTCGAAGGGTTGCTCGGTATTTCTTGTTAGACCCTTAAGATACCTACTATACTTGAGGAGGTGCCAAATATCATAGTACCAGTAATTAGCTAGCTCGGGATCTTCTTTGGTGATGAGCTCAATGTGGTAGCAGTGGGTTGGTTTGTCTTGCTTCTGGACTAGTAAGGGGGTCATTGTTATTCCTTTGAACATGTTGACTATGGAGGCCAAGGTAGCAAGGGAATTGGCTAGGATATTCTTTACTCGTGGTAAGTAGTGGATGGTGATGTCTTGGAATTGGGAGTCTAGTTCTTCTAAGTGGGCATGGAAGGGTTGGAACTTTTCGTCCTTGACCTTCCATTTTCTGAGCACTTGACCGATGATGAGGGCAGAATATCCATAGACATATAGGTATTGAATACCCTTATCAAGAGCAACTTTGAGGCCTACCATACACGTTTCGTATTCAGTTATGTTGTTGGTGCAAGGAAAATCCAATTTGATAGCGATGGGAGTGTGGGAGTCATCTAGGGAGATAAAAAGTATCCCAATGCCATATCCCTTTTTGTTGGCAGCACCGTTGAAGAACATTTTCCATCGAAGGTCGTCTTAAGTAGCGCAGAGGTGTTCTCATATGGTAATTCGTAGATCCAAACATCAGCTTCTTCCATGGAGTAGTCAGCGAGGTAGTCAGAATTTCTTTAGTAATTCTTCGAGTGGGGATCTTATGTTGGGATATTTCAAGATCAATGCCGGGCATATCATCATAGGACCATGCGAAGACATCCATTAATTCCATCAGTAATTCTTTGAGTTGTGCGAGCTCATGCTCATCAAGGGTATCCCCTATCCTAATCTCGCGCAATTGGCTACTAGAACCGAGGTTAACAATAGCAGTTTCTTCTTCACTAACTTGAACGCGGTTATGTTATTTGTTATTAACCTCATTTAGATCAGTTAAGAATCGCTCATTTGCAAAATCATCATCATCAAAAGTTTTATTAGAATCTAAATAATTAATGTAAGGCACAACAAGATACTCAAAATCTTTATTTATTTCATTGATAGGAAAAATAGCATTGAGGACCTCATCAAAGGAGGTCTCGATTACATTTGAGTGAGAATAGACAACTGAAAAAGAGATTGGGTAAACATTAGGGTTAGGTGAGATTTCAACAGGTAGAACTAGCGTAGCATGCCAGTTAAGGAGAGGTATATCAGCAGCTTTAATCAGGTGGGATGGATCCAGTGATGTAGTGCCTGAATGAACCATGCAGAGTGTCAGCCCCAGTGTCTGCAAGCCAAACGAATCCTCATAATTACTTCCCTCAGAATTTGCTGTATTTTTTATGAGTGGTTGTACATGGTGTTGGGAATTTTTAGCTTATGGGTAGCTGTCTTGGAAAAAGATCTCCATTCTAGGCTTCATCTTCCTATTTTCATGGTCATACCATGGTTTCGAAAAGCCACAAAAGGGGAAGTTTTCGCCCTCTTTGATAAATCATCCATTCAAGGAGTCACCTGGGATAGTCTGGGTGAAGTCTAATCTTCTCTTTGGTTGAGATTGGCGGATCATTCTGAGCTCTTGTTCTGATGGTTGATACCCCAAACCACAAGGGTGAAAGCTTTTTTCAGTTCAATGGGTTCAATTATCCATTGTTGTCTTTATCCCAGCCCCAGTCCGGGCATAAAGTGCATGTTTCTGAACATCTGAATCACATTAACATTATCATGAGGGTCATATTCTGGACAAAACCTTTCTCTAAAATCGTCCCCTGTTGGGAGGAGAAGTGTCTTAACTCGGAATCTTGATAGGAGCATATCATTTAACCCGTATTGTATCTCAAGGATTGGATTGCTGGTACTTGCACCCTCGACAATGTCGTCATCGCTCAAAATGGTGATGACTCGTTCGTTGGCGAAGAACTTCAGTTTTTGATGGGGCAAGGAAGACATACCCTTGATATTGTGAAGCCAGGATCGTCTGAGCAACAGGTTGAAACAAGCTGGGATGTCAATAACTTGGAATTTATAGGGCCAGCCCATATTATAAGTTTTATAGACCCCATCACTTCCCAACGAGAATTATCATTGGCACGCACCGCAGCGAAGGTTGGAGCGAGTTCAGTCCTAAGCATTTAAAGGTTCTTAATGGGCAGACATTCAAGGTGGATCCATTATCGACAAGAGAGAGTGATACGATCTTCCCCATAACTTCGACGGAGATGTTGAGTGCATGATTGTGGTTCGACCCAATTCTGGGGATTTTTTCGTCGGAAAAGGATAGCATTCGGGTAGAGTCACGGATCCAACTAAATTTATTGCTTCTTCTGGTGTGGTGGAAGGAGTAACTGTGGTTCCAGTGAGTAACTTAATCAAAGCATTTTTGTGCAGCTAGGAAGACATGAAAAGCCCTCATAGAGTGATGTTAACTTGAGTTTTCTTCAGTTGATCGAGGATTTTTCTTTCCTCGAGGGAAATCTCTGGTATAGGAAGGTTTTCAACGCCCTTCCCTTTGTCATTGGCTGGTGGTAATCTTGGGATATGGTAATGCCTTCCCGATCTGGTCATGTGATTTACCGAAGAAGGGAAGAACATGAATCTTGTTTCCTCATCGATCTCAGGTTATTCTGCCACCTTATATTTCTCCGAGGAGTTCTTCAAATGATATCATCCCGTATATGTCGACTACCGGGGCAGTTTTCTCTGAAGCTTGCTCTTCATTTAAATCTTCAAATTCTTCCCCCCATCCGGTGGCAACAATTATGTCTTTCCATGTAAAGTCGATGCATTCCACAACTTCAATGGCTTCTTCGTACAGGTCCTCCCATTCTGTGGGGAGGTGTAAGGGAAAGGGATCAGGTGCCCTTGTAACTTTAGAGTATCGAGTAACTCAGTCATACTGCAAATATTATTAGTTTTCCTGAATAATTTTGCCACGACTTAGACAATGTTATCTAGGCTGACTTCATCTATCGGTACTACCCAATTGTCTTACTCTCGGTCCCATTTTTGTGCTTCTAAGAATAGCGTACTGAACCTCTGGCAATCAATGATCATCTCTGAGGTCAATTTCAGCCCGAACTCTAGGAGTTGGTCTAACACTTCTGATAATTCCATACTTCCATTTTCAGAATGAGTATGGACAGTGATGCATGCTCTGGTAAGGAGTGACAGTGCCTGATCAGTGAGGCTAGCAGGGTTTAGGAGGAAATATGGGCAAATTCGAAGAGGTTTGGGAGATTATATGGATGTGATTTGAGTTGGGGGATCAAATTCTAGATTCTATTCTAGGAAGATGGCATTAGCATGATTTGGGAATGGGTTGTGAGTAGTGTTTGAATTAGGATTGGCTGGTGGGGCAATGGCACCCCGGTCAATCAGACCTTGGATTATGTTTCGAAGGTGGAAGCATTAGTCAGTGGTATGGCCAGCAGTTTAGTGAAATTCGTAATGGTCATCTGCCTTGAAGTTTTTTAGAAGTGGGTTTGGCAATGGGCGGGGGTCCAAGGGTTTGATAAGGTTTCGGCTTAACAGAGCATGATAAACTTCGAAGAGGGGAGCATGGATCTCGATGTATTCCTTTCATACCGGGATAGGGTGACTTTTTGGTACCCGCGAGGTGGTTGGTTGAGAGATGTTATTTTTATAGTTTGAGACTGCAGCACTGACAGGCTTATCATATTTTCTGGGAGTGAACTGTCCGGACACTTTTTTTGGTTCAACTTCTATTTTAGCAAGACCCTCCTCGATTTCTACTCCGGCCTCTCTGAGAGCTCTAAATTGGGGATTGTATTGTCCTCCCATGGTTTCTCGGACATGGGGTAAGAAGTTCTTTTTTACTACGTTGACTTGTTATTCCTCAAATGGACGATTGGTCATGGTGGCTGCTTTTTCCCTCCATCAGGCTATGAAGTTATTCCCTAGAGTTCTGATTGAGTAGCTCTAAATAACGATGGGTGACCTCAAGATCTTCGTTGTATTTGTACTGCGACATGAATTCTCGGGCTACATCCTCCCAGCTACGGATTCTGGACTCTTCAAGAGACAAAAACTATCGGAGGGTGCTATCCTTCAAAGTTTGCTGAAATAATTGGACCATCACTTCTTCATAAGCCCCTAGGAGAGTCATAGAATGGTGATAACTGCGAAGATGAACAATCGGGGGTCCACTTCCTTCGAATTTCTTGATATTTGGCATCTTAAACTTCTCGGATAACCTCGCCTTAGGATAAGGATACATGTGGGTGTAGTCCATGTAATTTCCAGAGATTCTGACTTGGTCGAACTTCTTAGTTAGCGTCTTAAGATCTTCTTTGACCTTGTTCAACTCTTCCACTTTTGGATCAATGATTGTAGGAAAGTTAGCCCCAGGCTGGAAGAGGTTTGGCATAGGAAGTTGGGCAGGCGGCGGCCCATTGCAGGAGGGGCGTGTGGAGCGTGCTGATACTCTTCGGGAACCCAGATAGGCTTGGGTGGACCCATAGCATTAGAGAATAGGGCCTCGGGCTCTTGAGGAACAGGGACCTAGTTTTGTTGCATCTCTCTGACCTCAGTCTATAAATTGTCAATCTTGGACACGAGCTAAGCTAAAACTTTCGTCAGGTCTGGCTGCACAACTGTTACTTGATCTGTGTTCTCCATGGAAAGTGGATGGATTCCAAACTCGAAAGAAGTAGCAGGGGAACGGACGAAACTTCGGGGAGATTTGACTGTAGACCGAAGCCAATAAGGAGCGAGGCCAAGGGCGTGCGAGCGACCTGAGAAGGCGTAAAATGGGATTTATTTTTGAGAGAAAAGAATGAAAATATTTTTGACACATTTTTTTTTAGATTGAAAGATAAAATATTTTTGTATTTTTGATAAAGAAAGGAGAAATATTTTTGCATTTTTTTTCTTTAAAGAAAGGAGAAATGTTTTTGGATTTTTTGATAAAGAAGGGAGAAATGTTTTGGGATTTTTGATAAAGAAGGGATAAATGTTTTGGGAGACGGGTCTCAGCATGATTATTATAATTATTATGTTCTCACTTGTATTAAATTCTCCTAAATGCAAAAATAAAATGCCAGACGGGACCCGAGCCTGGAAAAGTTGGGTTTGTAACATATGTAAAGATATGGTTGGACTTGTCCAGACTCATGGGAAGGGTCCCGTTTTAAAAAATGCGCAAAAATTTGGGCGGCAGGCCGATCTGAATGGAGTTGGGAAATCAACAATTACCTGGATGATGGGAGACCCCTTGACAAAATTCCACTGCAATGGATTATTTGCCTTGTCCATTTCTCCTAACCGATCTTATAATCACTGGATCAATCCTTTCCATGAAGGATTGTCTGCATTGGATCTGTTCGAAGAAGCTCAGTCATCCCAACCATGTGTTTGTGTTGAGCTCTCTTCCTGAGAAGTATGCTCGACATGCCCAGTTCGTCAGACGCTTGATCTGGATCTGACTGAGGCTTCACGTCATTCGACTGGATGTTCATTGGTTCTGGATAACTCTCTAGAATGATTCATGTTTACGCGGGGTCCCAAACAATCAAATGGCGAAGCTCAACTCAATATTTCCAAAACTCTTGGTCTTTCAAGAGAAAGATAATGGCCTTCATAGAATTCTGTGGATCTGATCGATGAGCTTACTCCTGGATGGTAAGACCTATCGCATGAAGACCTATAATAGTTATGTCAACTATGCCTAAGAGGCGAAGGTGGAATTTTTTTCCTCAGAGAAGGAGCCGTATTTTTCCTGGAACACTACACCCAAATTGGCGAATGGTCGTGGCCAAAATCCTCGACCAAGACTGTGGGTCGTGGACTTAGGCCGTGACCATTTTGGGCGCGACCAATTTCGTGGGTCGCGACCCAAGTCCGTGACCAATCGGGGGGTCACGGCCATGAGGGGTCATGGAAGATGGTCACGAACTTGAGCCGTGACCCACACCGCGATGGGAAAAAAACGGTCGCAATCAAAGTTCGAGACCCCCAATCGTAACGAAAAATGGTCGCGGCCAAAGTCCATAACCCGCACCGTGATGAAAAAAATGGAAAAAAATGGTCACGGCCAATGTCCGTGACCCATACCGCGAACATTTTTTTATCGTGGTGTGGGTCATGAACTTTGGCTGTGACCAATTTGTTTCCGTCGCGGTGTGCGTCACGGACTTTGTCCACGGCCGTTTTTCATCACGGTTGGGGATCAAGGACTTTGGTCGCGACCATTTTTATGCGCTATGGAAAAAATAAAAATGGTCATGGACAAAGTCCATGACCATTTTTTACTATAATTAAAAAATATTTTTTTTTGGTCCAATCCTAAAATTGGGGGTCATGTGAATGCACAACTGATTGCTACGTGTAACGTTGGACGCGTACAAGGTATTACAAATATTTATTATTGGCAAAACAATAAAAAAATCACAAATTGTGAATCGGGAACGTTGTTAATAAACTAATATACATACAAACTTAAAAATATTTTAAGCCTTAATAATGCACAGACCAAAAAAAATTGGGAAAAGTTTCCTTTGTTTTCTGGACATTCCAAACCCTGTTAATATAAAACCTGCTTATTATAAAGCCCGCACGGACATAAAATTTAACAATCAAATTATAAAAGCCCGCACGGTTGTAACACATAAAAAATATAACCTTGAATGTCAACAACATTATATAAACAATCTTCATGTTGTAAACCATTGCCTCCTTCATTTGTTCCTCGTGCAAAAATGCAAACGATACAATGTTATCCTGCAAAAAATAAGATACAAAAAAAATGATATCAGTAACCAAGTATTTTTCCAAAAATCTTATTCAAGCTGAAAAATTGAATCTACGAGTTATAATTATCATCATATCAGTTCCTACAAGTTACATTGGACCCGTGGGAGGTGTTGGTGCCTTTCACGGGGCCGTTTGGGAGCTGTTTTGAGCTTTCGCACTTTAATGCCAAGTTTTTAAACTGAAGTTAAGATATTTTCAAATTATCAACATATTCTCAAACTGAGAGTCCCATGACCACTCGGTCAATTCCTACAAGTTACATTAGTCTCGTGCGATGTGTTGGTTCCCCTCACGGGGCCGTTTTGTGTTTTCGCACTCTGACGCTAAGTTTTTAGGCCAAATTCTAGATATTTTCAAATTATCATCGTATTATCAAATCAGGAGGCCCGTGACCATGCAGTCAGTTCCTACGAGTTACATTCGTCCCGTGCGAGATGTTAGTGCCTCTCACATGGTCTTTTGGTGACTATTTTGGGGTTCACCCCTTTAGCACCATTTTTAAGCCTAAGTCTAGATATTTTCAAATTATCGTCGTATTCTCAAACCGAGAACCCCATGACCATACGATTAGTTTCTACGGGTTACATTGATCTTGTGCGAGGTGTTGGCGCGTCTCATAAGGCCGTTTAGGGGTTGTTTCGGGGTTCCCCCTCTAGCGCCATTTTTTTAGCCTAAGTTTAGATATTTTAAATTATTGTGTATTCTTAAATCGGGAGACCCGTGACCACAAGATCAATTCCTACGATTTATGTTGGTTCCGTGCGAGGTGTTGGTGCCTCTCACGAAACCGTTTGGGGGAATTTTTAGGATTTTCCCCTCTAATGCCATGTTTTTAAGCCTAAATCTAGATATTTTGAAAATACCGTCGTATTCACAAATCGGGAGCCCTGTGACCACGCGGTCAGTTCCAATGAGTTACACTGGTCCCGTGCAAGGTGTGGTGCCTCTCACGGGGCCGTTTAGGGGTTGTTTCAGGGTTCCCCCTTCTAGAGCCATGTTTTTAAGACTAAGTATAGATATTTTCAAATTATTGTCATATTCTCAAACCGGGTGCCCCATGACCATGCGGTCGATTCCTACGAGTTACATTGGTCCCGTGCGAGGTGTCGGTGCCTCTCATGGGGCCGTTTGGGGGCTGTTACGGGGTTCCCCCTCTAGCGCCATTTTTTATGCCTAAGTCTAGAAATTTTGACATTATAGCAATATTCTCAAATCGGGAGTCCCGTGACCACGCGATCAGTTCCTACGTGTTACATTGGTCCTGTGCGAGGTGTTAGTGCCTATCACGGGCCCGATAGAGGGTTGTTTTGGATTTTCGCACTCTGAATCCAAGTTTGTAAGCCTAAGTCTAGATATTTTCAAATTATCATCGTATTATCAAATCGGGAGTCACGTGGCCACACGGTCATTTCCTATGAGTTACATTGGTCCCGTGCGAGGTGTCGGTGCCTCTCACGTGCCGTTTGGGGGTTATTTCGAGTTTTCGCACTTTGACGCCAAGTTTTTAGGCCTAAGTCTAAATATTTTCAGATTATCATCGTATTATCAAACTAGGAGTCCCCTGACCACACGGTCAGTTCCTATGAGTTACATTGGTCCCGTGCGAGGTGTCGGTGGCTCTCACTAGGCCGTTTGGGGGTTGTTTCAAGGTTCACCCCTCTAACGCCATTTTTTAAGCTTAAGTCTAGAAATTTTCAAATTATCATCGTATTCTCAAATCGGGATCCCCGTGATCATGCGGTCAGTTCCTACGAGTTACATTAGTCCCGTATGAGGTGTTGACGCCTCTCGTTGGGTCGTTTGGGGGCTATTTTGGTGTTCCCCCCACTAGCGCCATTTTTTAAGCCTAAGTCTAGATATTTTTAAATTATCTTCGTATTCTGAAACTGGGAGTCCCGTGACCACGCGATCAGTTCCTACGAGTTACATTGGTCTCGTGTGAGGTGTCGGCGCCTCTCACGAGGTCGTTTGGGGGATGTTTTGGGGATCTCCCCACTAGCGCCATTTTTTAAGCCTAAGTTTAGATATTTTTAAATTATCATCGTATTCTGAAATCGGGAGTCCCGTGACCACGCGATCAGTTCCTACGAGTTACATTGGTCTCGTGTGAGGTGTCAGTGCCTCTCACGAGGTCGTTTAGGGGCTGTTCCGAGGTTCACTCCTCTAGCACCATGTTTTTAAGCGTAAGTCTAGATATTTTCAAATTATCATCGTATTCTCATATCGGGAGTCCAGTGACCACGAGGTTAGTTCCTACGAGATACATTGGTCTCATGCAAGGTGTCGGTGCCTCTCACGAGGCCGTTTGGGTGTTGTTTCGGTATTTCCCCCTTTAGCACCATGTTTTTAAGCCTAAGTCAAGATATTTTCAAATTATCGTCGTATTCTCAAACTGTGAGTCCCCTGACCACGAGGTCAATTCCTGCGAGTGACATTGGTCCCATGCGAGGTGTCGGTGCCTCTCACGGGGTCGTTTGGGGGATGTTTTGGGATTTCCCCCTCTAGCGCCATTTTCTTACCTAAGTCAAGAATATTTCAAATTATCGTCGTATTCTCAAACCGAGAGCCCCGTGACCACAAGGTCAGTTCCTACGACTTACATGGGTCTCATGCGAGGTGTCGGCGCCTCTCACGGGGACGTTTGGGGGTTCACCCCTCTAGCGCCATGTTTTTAAGCCTAAGTCTGGATATATTATCACCGTGTTCTCAAATTGGGAGTCCCGTGACCACGCGATCAGTTCCTACGAGTTACATTGGTTCCGTGCGAGGTGTTAGTGGCTCTCTTGAGGGCGCTTGGGGGTTGTTTCTGGGTTCACCCCTCTAGTGCTATTTTTTATGCCTAAGTCTAGAAATTTTTAAATTATCTCCGTATTCCCAAACGGGGAGTCCCGTGACCATGATGTCAGTTCCTACGAGTTACATTGGTCCCGTGCGAAGTGTCAGTGCCTCTCACGGGGCAGTTTCGAGATGTTCCCCTCTAGCGCCATGTTTTTAAGCCTAAGTCTAGATATTTTTAAATTATCATCGTATTCTCAAATTGGGAGACCCATGACCATGAGGTGAGTTTCTACGAGTTACATTAGTCACGTGCGAGGTGTTAGCACGTCTCACGGGGCCGTTTAGGAGCTATTTCGGGGTTCTCCCCTCTAGCGCCATGTTTTTAAGCCAAAGTATAGATATTTTCAAATTATCATCGTATTCTAAAACCGATAGTCCCGTGACTTCGAGGTCAGTTCCTACGAGTTACATTGGTCTCGTGCGAGGCCTCGCACGAGGCCGTTTGGGGACTGTTTTAGGATTTCCGCCTCTAGCACCATTTTTTAAGTATAAGTCTAGATGTTTTTAAATTATCGTCATGTTCTCAAACCGAGAGCCCCATGACCACAAGGTCTCTTCCTATGAGTTACATTGGTCCCGTTCGAGGTGTTGGTGCCTCTCATATGGCCATTTCGAGGTGTCTCCCTCTAACGTTGTGTTTTTAAGCCTAAGTTTTGATATTTTCAAATTATCGTCGTATTCTCAAATCGGGAGTCCCGTGATCACACGATAAATTCCTACGTGTTACATTGGTCCCGTACGAGGTGTTGGTGCTTCTCACAGGACCGTTCGGGGGATGTGTATTAAGTTAACACTAACGTGCTTGGTCACGGGACCATTGATATCATTAATATTTATCAAACCAAGGCCCTGTATATTAAGTTAACACTAGCATGCCAACATATTCCTCATCTCTCAAACCACCAAATAAAATATGTAAATTTTTCAATCATGCATTCGAGATGATGCAAATAGAGTCTAAATGAAAGAATTAGTAAATTCAACTCAGATCTGTGTAGGTGAAATTGATATATCCAACAAATCTAAGTACATGCAACTAAGTGAATCTATATATATTTCTTTGTGTGATTCCCTATCAAGTAGGAAAATTTTATCGCTGTCATTTTAAGGTGATTTTTCTTTTTCATCTCTAGAAATCCATTTCTTTTCTTCATACCTAATAGATTAGAATTAATTAGTACAAACAATACAATGCTCTTAAGCTTAATACCATGGAAGATATTGAAGGGTAAATAATGTTATTACAAAAGGCATTTCAATCAACAAACTCATACTTTGCTCGAATGAAATTCTTAATCACAACTCTGTCATAGTTACGAGGCAGCTCAACTTCCTAGTAGCTATTTGATTTCTCATTGCCCATGGCTAGAAGCAAACATCAATCAAACAGACTTTTAACCAACAAGTTCTTCGCTCATAAAATGATGTCTAACATGAATTACTAAAAGTAAGAAACTAAATTGTGATGCTCACATTGAATAGATGCAACCTGATCAGGAAGTCAAGTGTCAAGCGTAGCAGATCTGACCTGCAGCAATAATAATAGGGAATGTTTGTCTCCTTGATCTGACGCAACATATTTTCACTGTAGAACTGTGCTGGAGCATACTTGGGAATGTTTTTTTACTGTCTGTCTAGTATGCATAACATAAGATTTTTTAGAAATATAAATTAGAGTTGCAGCGCATTGATAGTAAAATGAGTCCCAACAAAATATGCAATTAGAACTTCCAATATATGAATTATTCTTAAATCCAGATAGGTTTATTTCAGCTATCAATAATCAAAGAAAACTTGACAAGCTATAAAGTTTTATGAGAAATTTTTAGACTATGGATGCACGGACACACAATGCAACTCGACACAATCACGCAAGTTTAAACTTTAGCACTACACATATGGAATACAACGGACTCCTAATTTTAAGTCAAACCACAAGGAGCAAGCATCAAACAAATAAATCCATAACCTTCACTCACAAATAAACATATCGAACTATCAAAGTTCACAAGACAAAATGACCGTAACAACAATTATTGGTAATCAATGACAGACAAAGAAGTTGCATAACAGCTATATAAACGATTATATAACATTTTATATAACAGTTATATAGCAGTTTATAACTGTTATATAAACTATCATATAACAGTTGTGATACTTCTTAACGGCTACAAATCCATCACCTCTTTATTTTTGTTGGAAAGCATATTGAGCAGCTAAGTTTTCAAAGAACTCCTATAGGTCTTGAGTTATGGTGGAATTAACAGTGCAATCCATTTCTGATTCTGATACACTTAGAGATGCCCAATTATTTTTTATAACATCTTCTAAAGAAAACGATATTTTCCTAGGGGACAAATCAAGAATTTTGACACAATCTATTTTTGCGCATTGATTTTTAAGAGGAAAAGAAGTCATAAGTATGGGAGTGGGAAATAATAAAATCAATATATGTGTTTGGCTATACAGATCCAGTAGCCCGAACAACTTGATGATCTGAGATATTTGAGATAGAAATGCAATACAATACAATACAATACAATACTTAGCTATCACATATTTGAGATACAAATAAAATGCAATGTTTTATACATAGTTGAGTTGTAATCTTAGTCTAAATATATCAAGTAAACACAAAGTCACAAAGTTATAACCAGTTTCTTTATTATAAGCCTATGCACAAGCTCAAAGGGAAATGCATCTGAGTCTCACTATATCAAGTAAACACAAAGTCACAAAGTTGCAACCAGTTTCTTTATTACAATCTTATGTATAGACTCCCCGACACTAGTACCACATGTACTCACATAAAAGTCTAGACATAAAATTTCATATGTTGAGATCACATAACAGATTAGAAGTATTATAAAATATAATAGAAGCATTGTTCAATGGATTTTTTAATACAGTAAGTGTGATATCATAAAAATATGTCGAGGTGTTGGTGCCTCTGACGTGGCCGTTCGGCAGCTATTTCATATTTTTGCCCTCTAACGCCATGTTTTTAAGCCTAAGTCTAGAAATTTTCAAATTATCATCGTATTCTCTAATTGGGAGTCTTGTGATTGTGCGGTCAGTTCCTACGAGTTACATTGGTCCCGTACGAGGTGTTGTTGCCTCTCACGGGGCCGATCGGGGGATGTTTCGGGTTTTCGCCCCCTAACGCCATGTTTTAAGCATAAGTCCTGATATTTTTAAATTATTGTCGTATTCTTAAATAGCGAGTCCCGGGACCACACGGTTAGTTCCAATAAGTTACATTGGTCTTGTGCGAGGCGTTGGTGCCTCACACGGGGCAGTTCGGGGGCTGTTTCGGGGTTTCTCCTTTTAATGCCATATTTTTAAGCCTAAGTCTTGATATTTTCAAATTATCATCGTATTCTCAAACTGGGAGTCCCGTGATCACGCGGTAAGTTCCTACGAGTTACATTGGTCCCGTACGAGGTGTTGGTGCCTCTCACAGGGTTATTCGGGGGCTATTTCAGGGTTTCCCACTCTAACGCCATGTTTGTAAGCTTAAGTCTAGATATTTTCAAATTATCGATGTATTCTCAAACCGGGAGTTTCTTGACCACGCGGTCAGTTCCTACGAGTTATATTAGTCCCGTATGAGGAGTCGAGCTATTTTGGGGTTCACCTCTCTAGCGTCATTTTTTAAGCCTAAGTCTAGAAATTTTTTAATTATCATCATATTCTCAAACCGAGATCCCCATGACCAGGCGATTAGTTCCTACGAGTTACATTGGTCCCGTGCGAGGTGTCGGAGCCTCTCACGGGGCCTTTTGAGGGATATTTCCGGGTTCCCCCCTCTAGCGCCATTGTTTAAGCATAAGTCTAGAGATTTTCAAATTATCACCGTATTCTCAAATCGGGAGTCCCGTGACCACGAGGTCAGTTCCTATGAGTTACATTGGTCCCGTGCAAGGTCTCGGTGCCTCTCACGGGGCCGTTTGGGGACTTTTTCGAGATTTCCCCCTCTAACACCATATTTTTAAGCCTAAGTCTAGATATTTTCAAATTATCATCGTATTCTCAAATCGGGAATCCCGTGACCACGAGGTTAATTCCTACAAGTTATATTGGTTCCGTGTGAGGTGTCAGTGCCTCTCACGGGGCCGTTTAGAGGCTGTTTCAGGGTTTCACCCTCTAGCGTCATGTTTTTAAGCCCAAGTCTAGATATTTTTAAGTTATCTTCATATTCTCAAGCCGGGAGTCCCATGACCACAAGGTTAGTTTCTACGAGTTACATTGGTCCCGTACAAGGTGTTGGTACCTCTCAAGGGGCCATACTCCTTTTATCATTTAAAATATTTAATAGATAATGCATATCAATTATATAACTACTTTAGTTAAAGTAAAGAGTACTTGGTAGGATACAAATAAGATTGACAAGGATAAACAATCATAAAAGTAACTAAACATTCATACATTAAAGTAAAGTGCTAACATAATGTCAATATCATAATAGGATACAAATAAGGTTGACGAGAATAAAATAATATTTTGATACTCAATCTTCTTCTAAATCAACTAGATCCCTCAAATTAGGGTTGTCATCATGAGCTGACTAGAACTCTTTTGGAGCCTTTAATGCGTCTACTTGAGTAGTCATACCCTTTGGTGCATGCACAATAATAAACCAATTGCCATTATTTATGCACTTCGAGTAGAATACCTTCTTTACGTTATGAAAAGCAAAAATAAAAGGCTCGTCAACCATGCGATCTTTAGTCTTCAGCTTTGATAAATCTACCATAATAAGTTTGGAGTCAGGATCAACTTCACAAGCATTCGTTGTATCCTCCACCTTTACCCAATCACAATAGAATACGATTTATGTGAAATCTAAGTAATCAGGTTCTAGGATTTGTCGAATTATCCCATAATAGGTTAGCATCATATTCTTTGGATTTTTTATCACTTTTACTAGCGATACAGGTAGTCAAGGAAGAAATTGATATTCCACTAGTTTGCGTCAAAAGCTTTTCCTCATATGGATATGAAATGAAATCAAAACTGCTGGTGCGAAATTTCTTAAACTCTTTCGCACGAAAACTAGGACCTTTTGCTAGGAGTGCAAGTCTGGAAGCGACATCGCCACTTTTTAAAAGCTGCATTTATTAATGAATTTGTATTAGGGAATGTTTTTACCACACATGAATAAATAACCGCACACATAAGATGTAAAAACTACCTCTTTTGACACCCATGCCCTAAAATTCGTTGTCGTGCAATTTCTCCTTTGATTTTGGACAATTTCATTCTCGTACTTCCTATCGAAAAATTGTAGAGTTTAGATCATAAAAAATAAAATACATATGATCAAATAAGAAGAATTCAGTAGATACTCACTCTCTTCAGTCTTCGAATTCATCTTGCGATTCGAAGACAAAACGAGCTGCTTGCTCGTATTGTGGATTTATGAGTTTCACCTCTTTAAGGTTTCCAAAAGAAAATTCGTCCTCAAACTCATCAGGTTCCTTTATCACTCGTTCTCCATGAGGATTAAACCTCCTCACCTCTTGTTCTGGCATATATTCCCTAACGTATATCGATGATTCCACCGTTATGTATTCTTCAGTAATTGACCCTCTAATATATCGTGTATTCTTTACATAATCTTTGAAGGTTTTCATCAAGCGCTCAAAAGGATACATTTAAGGATACCTAACGAGAACCCATAATAAAGCTTCATTGCATAAATTCACAAGCAGGTGGATGCTGATATCGAAGAATGACGGAGGAAAATATTTCTCTAATACACAAACTGCATCAGCTAAAGTTGATTCCACACCTTTAATGTGTCTTCTGTTTATGACTTTTGCACAAAGTAGGGTAAAACACAAACTGATTTCCATAATTTCCTGATGGAGATCTTTGTGTTCAGAGAAGCAATGTCGAAATAACAGAGGGATTAATTGGATGATTACGTGCCAGTCGTGAGACTTGTAGTGTTTCAAGTCATTTGCTTGGTAGATTACTACCCTATGTAAATTACCAGAATAACCGGTTGGAATCTTCATATTGAACAACGTGTCTAAGAGGATCTTCTTCTCACTAGTAGTCAAAGTGAAAGCAGTCGGGGGTAGAAATTATTCTTGTTGTAGGATCAGTTTTTAACAACAGTTTAGTCTTTATTTTCATATCCTGTAGATCTCAGTGGTCCCTCTCTCAATCTATGGAATGAGATCCACCCAGACATGTTCGTATCAGATGTTCTACAATATTCTTCTCTATGTGCATCACATTAATTATATGCCTTACACAATGATCTTTCTAATATGAAAAATCAAAAAATATTGATCACCGGGACCATAGCTTCGCTTTACTAGGGTCGTTCAGACCCCCCTAGCTTTACGCTTTGAAAATCTATTACTAAAGCCGTTTAATATAAAATTAAACTATTTAAGTAACTCCGAACATTTTTTTGAAGAAACTCTTTTCTTTAAAATCAAAACTTAATTTGAACACAAGATGTGTTACACAAAAGTATGTACGAGATCTATTCAAGATTTGATTAACAGGTTTAATAAAATAGTTTAAAAAACTTTAAACCCAGCACAACTAAGAATGAGATGATGATATGTAGAAAGATTAAGAACAAGGATTTTTTACGTGGTAAAACCTCACCCAACTGAGGAAACATCCACGACTCCCTCTACGGAGTAAACAGAAAATTTCACTATAAACAAATTTTAATAGTTACAAACTATATAACAAACATGCATACAACTCAGACCTATATAAGTTTAGGAATGTACCCTCTGGTATCCTTATAACTTCTCTGCAGTTCAGACTGTTGATGTCATTCTCCCAGTTTGCTAACTTCCAATTTGTTCCAGTTCTTTGCGTCGACTATTTTTCTCAAGATATTATTACCAACACTTTTAGTGTGGTAGGGTGATAGTGTTTGTGGAGGTGATCTCTAACACATGCATGCACACACGCACACTTATCATATACAACCAGTCCTAACAAATTACATATAAGTCTATATGTTGTGATTTTTCTTTTTCTCTCTTCTCACAAAACTTAACCTTATTTGACCTTTATATCAATACCAGACTCCACGACTATCTTGCTCAGAAGACGTATCAAGATATTAATCAATCTTAGTTTTGAAAAGATTTTTGAGATTGAAAATCACCAAGTGCGATTCCAAACTAGGTCAAAGGTTTTATTTTAAGAGAACTAGAAACAGAAAACATTATTGTTGATTTCAAGGTTAAAAAAATTTGTATAAAAGAATAAACAATATATTTCTCAAGCTGAGAAACGAAATATGTAAATCTAAGTGAAATGTAACTTGAAGTACTTAGATCTGAAATTTCTATGAATCAAAAACTTAGATCAAAGTAAAATGTTTAAGTTGGACACAAGATCTAAGAACAAAGAGGTTACAGCATCAAATCAACTACCCAAAATAACTCCCAAACACTCAAACACTCAAGGTTGTGTTTGGCATTTACTGGACTTGGAAAGAGGTTTTGGTTTGAAATGTATTTGACGATTTAGGGTTAGGGTTAGGGTTTCTAACTCTTTCTCTCTCTTTCTAGTTTCTCTCTTTCTCTCACTTTTATCTCTTCTCTCTCTACTCTCTTTTTTTCTCTCAAAGGACGATATGGCAAAAGTCTCAGAAGGCTAAGTGAAGGGATCCTTTTATAGGAGGCTGAGAAGATTCGAGAATAAGGTTCAAAATCAAGGGTTCAGATTGAGTCAAGGTCAATTGACTTTAATCCAAGGGTTCACGATATGCGGTGATAAAAACTCTCCTAATTGGTCCATATAGGTTTCACGGGGATTATAAAATAGCGCATGCAGATCGTTGATAAAAACGATCCAAGGGTTGTAAACAGTCACTGTATTACTCTCTATAAAGAAACACACTCTCCACCAATCAGAAGACAACAAATGTTGGCCAATAATAAGATGTCAAACGCGCGTCTAAAATTAATTACAAACACACCCTGTAGTCTCTGCCACTTTTGGATTCTACCCAATGTAACTTTAAGCCAATATAACCATCAATACTAAGTTGTAGATTTACCCCAAAAACTTTTAAAAACAAGTTTTAATTAATAAAAACTCATTTTAAATGTTTATAAAATCCCAAAAAAATATTTAAAAATCAATTTTAGGGATTTAAACGCACTCAACATATGTACACACAATTATATGCAATATGACATGTATGAGACCAATTATACTGTGTGTGAGTGTTGGTAATATGGTCTAGATCACTCAATCAAGAAAGATGAAATAGCAAGGCAAGCTCTGGGATTCTTTGGATTCTAGGATAGACACAATTTTGTCTCAATTTTCAAACTAAATGAACACTTATACAATGTAGACTCAAGTGAGTCAAGAGTATAAGGTGCTTCAATCTCCCCCTTTGGAAATATGAAACAAAATCTCCTTTGGGTCATCTAGAACTCGTAGGGCAACAAGGAAAAGAAAACCTATTCCTAAAAGAATTCTATCTACCCATTTCCTAGAAAGCAAAAGTACATAACTCAACTAATACAATTGAATACCCTATTACAACTGTTGAGAATAACTGTACAGAATCTTGCAATGAATCACTAAGATCAAGCTATTTAGCATATGTGAAATTCATCAGACTCAAATTTCTCCCCCATTTTGTCTCAAATAGACAAAGGGAAAAAATAGAGAGATCAAAGAGATTAATCAGTACACACCATATCAATAGATTTACGCAAAGAAATAAATCGATTGTAATCTAAAGGTTTGGTAAACATATTTGCGAGTTGCAAATCAGTAGGAAGATAATTGAATTCTAATTCCTTAGTTTCAACCAATTCGCGTATAAAGTGATGTCTTATTTTTATGTGTTTTGTTCGCGAGTGTTGAATATGGTTTTTAGAAATATTGATTTCACTTTGATTATCACAATAGATATGCAATTGGTTTTCTTGAATACCATAATCACTTAGCATTTGTTTAAGCCAAAGTAATTGAGCACAACAGCTTCCAGCGGCTATGTATTCAGATTTAGCTGTTGAGAGTGATGTGAAGTTTTGTTTCTTATTACTCCATCCTACCAAATTATTACCTATATAATAACATGCTCCTGATGTGCTTTTACTATCATCAGTACACCCAGCCCAGTCAGCATCAGTGTATCCAATTATAGTGCTTGGTGTGTCACTAGTGTACCAAAGTCCTAGTTTCAGATTGCCTTTTACATATTTAATGATTCTTTTAACAGAAGATAGATGGCTCTCTTTAGGGTTATTTTGATAATGAGCACAAACACAAACAGCATACATTATATCAGGACGTGAGGCAGTAAGGTATAGCAAGGTTCCGATCATACTACGATATAGAGTAGGTTCTACAGATTTACCAGTTTCGTATTTAGATAGTTTTATCATAGTACTCATGGGTGTTTTAGCATCTTTAGCACTCTCAATGACAAATTTCTTTACTATCTCTAAAGCGTACTTAGATTGCGAGACAAATAATCCTTCTGAATTTTGTTTGACTTGAAGACCTAAGAAAAACTGCAACTCCCCCATAAGAGACATTTGAAACTCTTTATGCATAATCTTAGAGAAGGATTTTACTTCTGAGGGAGAAGTTGATCCAAAGATAATATCGTCAACATAAACTTGAGCAATAATGATGTGTTTACCAAAATGTTTGACAAATAGGATTTGATCATTTTCACCTCTTTTGAAACCTTTATCTAAGAGGAAACTGAAAAGACGCTCATACCAGGCTCTAGGCGCTTGTTTAAGGCCATACAAAGCCTTTTTAAGACGAAATACATGATTTGGATATTGAGGGTCAATGAACCCTTTAGGTTGTTCTACATAGGCCTCTTCAGTCAATATTCCATTAAGGAATGTAGATTTGACATCCATTTGGTAGAGTATAAAATACAAGTGGAAAGCTATAGCAAAGAGAAGACGAACATATTCTAAACGAGTAACGGGAGCAAAGGTCTCGTTAAAATCTATTCCTTCAATTTGAGAGTATCCTTGAGCAACTATTCTAGCTTTGTTTCTAATGATTATCCCACTTTCATCAGACTTATTTTTAAAAATCCATCGTGTGCCAATAACTTTTTTGTGGCCAGGCCTAGGTACAAGATACCAAACATCATGAATGACAAATTGAAGAAGTTCTTCCTGCATAGCAGAAATCCAGTGAGAGTCATTCAATGCCTCATTTACATTCTTTGGTTCCACTAGGGAAACAAAACATGCATAATGTGCATAATTTCTTAATTGAGATATTGTACGCATAGGCTCACTATGATTACCAACAACGTTATTCATGGGATGATCTTTAGAAACCCAGTTAGGTACTTCAGGTATCTCAATTGGTAATGATTCATCTATTTTAGGAGAGTCATTTTCTAAAACATTTGTAGGCTCTTCCTCAATAGTTGATTCACCAGTTTTACTCTCTATAGTAGTGTCACTCACAATTACATTTATGGATTCCATCAAGGTTCTAGTGCGAAGATTATAAACTCGGTAGGCTCTACTATTAGGCGAGTAACCTAGAAAAATAACTTTATCTCCCCGGCTCTTAAATTTGGACAAGTGTTCCCTATCTTTGCATACATAACAAGTACTACCAAAAGTTCTAAGGTACTTAAGATTGAGCTTTTTCTTATACCAAAGTTCGTAAGGGGTTTGTTTGGAATTCTTTCTAAGATAGACCCTATTGATAATGTGACATGCAGTACGAATAGATTCTACCCAAAAATATTTAGGCAAATTCTTATCATATAACATAACACGTGCCATCTCTTGAAGAGTACGATTCTTTCTCTCGGCGATTCCATTTTGTTGAGGAGTCTTAGGAGCACTAAACTCATGTTTGTAACCATTATAGTCACAGTACTCTATTATACCAGTGTCTTTGAATTCTCCACCTCTATCACTATGAATTCTATTTACTTGAATGTCCTTCTCATTTTCAATTCGAAGAAGTATTTTTAAGAAAGTTTGAAAAGTGTCAGACTTTTGTTTTAAGAAGGCCACCCATGTAAATCTGGTGAATTCATCAACTATAATAAGAATATAACTGTGTCCACAGAGAATAACAGTTTGGGAGGGACCCGTTAGGTCCATATGGATGAGCTCCAAAGGATTAGAGGTAAGAACATCTTTAAGTTTCCTATGAGGTGTCTTAACAATTTACCTTCCTGACAGAACCCACAGACAATGTTAGAAATGGATTTTATTTTTGAAACTCCTCTAACTATTTCTTGAGAAGTCAATCTACTAAGATTATCGTAATTTATGTGACCCATTCTGTTATGCCATATTTCGTTATCTTCCATTCTGGCAACATTACAAATTTTAGAGTTGTTCATGACAGTATAACAATTGTCAGGAGTTCTGAATCTTGTAATTATGCATTCACCTTTTTCAATTAAAATTTTACAATTGTTCTTTGAAAAGGTAACAGTATGATCTGAGTTACAAAATTGCGAGATACTAAGTAGATTGGCCTTAAGACCTTTAACTAGAAGAACATTTTCAGGAACAGGAAGTCCATCTTCTTGGAGAGTTCCTTTGCCCATGATCTGAGATGATACTCCATCACCAAAAATAAATTTTCCTCCAGCAAAGCTGGTTTTGTTCAAAAGTTTTGTATCATCCCCAGTCATGTGCTTAGAATATCCAGAGTCTAAATACCAGCTAGATGATGTGTGTTCCACTTTTAAAGAAGTAACAACAATATTACACTTCATCTGGGGTAAGGATCATCTTTTTTAACCCATATTGCTCTAGTTTTCATTTTGCGCTTATTAGCCCTCAATTGATAAAATTTACGAGCATTCGATTTTTGTTGAAGAATGTTTTGCGCATGATTTTGAGTTTTATGAAAGACATGAGCATTTGGTTTAGGAAAGTGTTTAGGAATCCTTCTAGGGAATGTTCTTTTAGATTTGGTCTTTCTCTTCCTATAATTAGAGTTTTTGTCTGGTTGTCTAGGCAGAACATAATTGTTATGGCTTCTCCTAGAATAGTTAAAATTTTAATAGATAGGAGGATTACATACAGGTTTAACTAGTCTTCTAGCATAGCAACCATCAAAATAATGACCGTATATATCACAGTAGGAGCAATAAAGATTGCTCAAAGTTGGGGTCTCCTTAGGAAAGTCTTTAAACATAGGTTTCAAGGAATTTTGAGGTTGAACTATATTCCTAAATAGTACAGTTTTGAATGTAGATTCACACTTCCTAATTGAGGGGCAGACGTATTTAGCCTTTGGTGAACTTTCATGTTTAGAGCAACTTGATTCCCCGATGTCAAAATTTTGATGTTTTGAGTCAAACTCAGTTTTTAGAGAAAGAAAATCTGGGCAGGTTTCCATAGGTCTTTTACCTCCTGACACAATCCTGATAGGTTCAAAGGATTTTGTTTGTGTCTTCAAATTGGGGCAAAACCCTATTCCAGTTCGATCATCAGAATTGGTTTTTGATTCAGCAACAATTCCATCAAAACAGTTTGAGTTATTTTCAAATTTTGTAAATTTTTTGAAAATAGTTGCTATCTTTTCTTTAGTTTGTTCCAATTCTAACAATGTCCCTTTGTATTTTTTCTCCAGCGTTTCATTTATTTCAGTCAAGTTTTTGAGTTTTCGATCAAACATTTTGATTTCACTTTCATGAGTTAGACATTGGGTAGTATACTCTTCAGCATTAAGTTTGACCATCAAGCTTAGATCTTCTAACTTCTTGGTGAGATCTTTCATAACCTTCTCTAGTCTAGTGATTTTCTTCAGAGTTTTAGCATAGAGTGTGTGAATGTATGGGAGATCTTCATTGTCCGAGTCACTAAGTGTGGTGTGTGAAGTGACCCCTAAGGCTTCATTTCTTGGACTCACACACCCATTGACATCGTCATTATCGCTTTCCCTTTGACTCACACACCCCGAGGCAAAAATAGCAATATTCTCAGTAATTAAAGCATCTAAACCAGTAACAGCATGATTCGAAACATCAGAAGTAGAATTACTAAATTCATCCTCACTAACAAACACAGGCATATCATCATTATAGATAATCTTGGCAAAGAAAGACATTCAAGGGTCAAAAACATCAGATGACTCAGGTTCCTTATTTTTAAAGTCACTTGAATCATCCCATGTCTTGCAAATATTGGTTCTAGCGTGTTTGTTTTGTGTGTTCAAGTTAACTCTACAGTCTTGTGCAATGTGTCCTAGTTTACCACATCTAAAGCATTCAGTCTTCTTAAGATCTCTGTTAGGTTTAGTGTGATAATCCTTGTGATGTTTGTCATGACTTTTCTCATGTGGTTTGTGATTAAAGGGAGTAGGATAATTGGACTTGACTTATTTGTTGGCCATATTGTTTCTAAATTTAATTATTTTCTTAAACTGTTTTGACATTAAGGCAATCTGATTGTCCAAACTCTCTATATCGCATTCCTCATCAGAGTCATTATTGGGAATGTTAAATTCAGGCTTAATCAACTTAGAAGAAAATCTCATATTGGAACTAGTCTGTTTCCTATGGGACTGGGTCAATTGTTTCTTAAATTCTAGTTACATTTCCACAGTTCTTAATTTACTACTGAGTAATTCAGGAGTGAGATTTACATCACACATTTCCTCAATAGCATATCTTTTGTTGTCAAATTTCTGTGGTAATGATCTCAGAATTTTAGATACAATTTCTTGTATGTCATATATTATCCCATTAGCATGCAGTTTTGTCACAATATTAGTCAAGTTCATATAGAAGTCATCAAATGACTCAGATTCATACATAATTAAAGAGTTATACTGTTGAATGAGAATTTGTGTTTTAGCAGCCTTAACTCTAGTGTCACCTTCATGAGCAGTAACCAAAGTGTCCCAAGCTTCCTTAGAAATGGTACAGGATGAGATTCTTTTGAACTCATGTTCATTTATGGACATAAATATGGCATTCTTTCCTTTGTTATTGTTGCGAGAAACTTGTTTCTCTTCTTGTGTGAACTCACTTAATACTTCCTTAACCCTCTCATTACTTCCTTCAGTGGATGGTTTAGTAGGAAAAATGTAACCATTTTTAACAATGTCCCAGACATCATCTCCCATATTTCCTTGAATGAAAGCAATCATCCTTCCTTTCCAGTAAGCAAAATTGGTTCCATCAAAAATATGAAGTCTAGTCAAGTTACCAAGTCTTTCTTTTTTCTCGTCCATGTTTGATTTTCAGAAAATAATTTCAGAAACACGGGATCTCTTTAAAAGATGTTTACAAGGCTCTGATACCAATTGAAAATCTGTTACTAAAGTCGTTTAATATAAAATTAAACTATTTAAGTAACTTCGAACAGTTTTTTGAAGAAACTCTTTTCTTTAAAATCAAAACATAATTTGAACACGAGATGTGTTACACAAAAGTATGTACGAGATCTGTTCAAGATTTGATTAACAGGTTTAATAAAATATTTTAAAAAACTCTAAACCCAGCACAACTAAGAATGAGATGAGGAGATGTAGAAAGATTAAGAACAAGGTTTTTTTACGTGGTAAAACCTCACCCAACTGAGGAAACATCCACGACTCCCTCTACGGAGTAAATCAAAAATTTCACTATAAACAAATTTTAATAGTTACAAACTATATAACAAACATGCATACAACTCAGACCTATATAAGTTTAGGAATGTACCCTCTGGTGTCCTTATAACTTCTCTGCAGTTCAGACTGTTGATGTTGTTCTCCCAGTTTGCTAACTTTCAATTTGTTCCCGTTCTTTACGTCGACTCTTTTTCTCAAGATCTTATTACCAACAATTTTAGTGTGGTAGGGTGATAGTATTTGTGGAGGTGATCTCTAACACATGCATGCACACACACACACACTTATCATATACAACCAGTCCTAACAAATTACATATAAGTCTATATATTGTGATTTTGCTTTTTCTCTCTTCTAACAAAACTTATCCTTATTTGACCTTTATATCGATCCCAGAATCCACGGCTATCTTGCTCAGAAGACGTATCAAGATCTTAATCAATCTCAATTTTGAAAATATTTTTGAGATTGAAAATCACCAAGTGCGATTCCAAACTAGGTCAAAGGTTTTGTTTCAAGAGAACTAGAAACAGAAAACATTATTTTTGATTTCAAGGTTAAAAACATTTGTACAAAAGAATCAACAATATATTTCTCAAGCTGAGAAACGAAATATGTAAATCTAAGTGAAATGTAACTTGAAGTACTTAGATCTGAAATTTCTATGAATCAAAAACTTAGATCAAAGTAAAATGATTAAGTTGGACACAAGATCTAAGAACAAAAAGGTTACAGTATCAAATCAACTACCCAAAATAACTCTCAAACACTCAGGGTTGTGTTTGGAATATACTGGACTTAGAAAGAGGTTTTGGTTTGAAATGGATTTGACGATTTAGGGTTAGGGTTAGGGTTTTTAACTCTTTCTCTCTCTTTCTGGTTTCTCTCTTTCTCTCACTTTTATCTCTTCTCTCTCTACTCTCTTTTTTTCTCTCAAAGGACGATATGGCAAAAGTCTCAGAAGGCTAAGTGAAGGGGTCCTTTTATAGGAGGCTGAGAAGATTCGAGAATAAGGTTCAAAATCAAGGGTTCAGATTGATTCAAGGTCAATTGACTTTAATCCAAGGGTTCACGATATGCGGTGATAAAAACTCTCCTGATTGGTCCATATGGGGTTCACGGGGATTATAAAAGAGCGCATGCAGATCGTTGATAAAAACGATCCAAGGGTTGTAAACAGGCACTGTATTACTCTCTATAAAGAAACACACTCTCCACCAATCAGAAGACGACAAATGTTGGCTAATAATAAGATGTCAAACGCGCGTCTAAAATTAATTACAAACACACCCTGTAGTCTCTGCCACTTTTGGATTCTACCCAAGGTAACTTTAAGCCAATATAACCATCAATACTAAATTGTAGATTTACCCCAAAAACTTTTAAAAATAAGTTTTAATTAATAAAAACTCATTTTAAATGTTTATAAAATCCCCAAAAAATATTTAAAAATCAATTTTAGGGATTTAAACGCACTCAACATATGTACACACAATTATATGAAATATGACATGTATGAGACCAATTATACTGTGTGTGAGTGTTGGTAATATGGTCTAGATCACTCAATCAAAAAAGATGAAATAGCAAGGCAAGCTCTGGGGTTCTTTGGATTCTAGGATAGACACAATTTTGTCTCAATTTCCAAACTAGATGAACACTTATACAATGTAGACTCAAGTGAGTCAAGAGTATAAGGTTCTTCATGCTTCAGGTTTACAAACTGGGGGTGTTTGCTTACGTACCTATTCCTCGCAGTCACAGTCGCAGCCACCGCCTTCACCTTAATTTGCTGACCAGAAAGTTGAAGAGGTGTCGTTCTGCGCTCGTGACCAACGGGAAAAAAGTTAGACTTGTCGTTCCTAAAAGGGTGACTAGTCGGCAGAAATCTACGATGACCCATGTAACTCATCTTACCACTGTGTTTTAACGAACAGACTTCAATTTCCTCCCCACATATTGTAATACCCCGTAATTTTATTAATTTTTATTTAAGGGATTAATTAAATTAAATGAGAATTAATTGGGAATTAATCCGGATATAAATACTAGCGAGATGTAAGTTGGTATTTGATTACGATGTTAAAATTGAATATTTCTAAGTATATATGGTAATATATGAGTATTGAAAATATTAAAATTATCGTGAGGCAGAAATACGATAATTTGGGAAATTTAGTTGGGACGCGCGTGTCAGTTGCGTCAGGAACGAAATTATTTAAATTAAAAAGTAAATTATATTTTTATCAACTGAATTATCATTTTGAGTGCGCTAACGCTTCCGGAAGGGTTGAAATAGTCGGAAAACACTAGCCGGGAGTTTAGTATGGGTCCCGAGGAATTTTTAGGCCAAACCGGCAACCTAGAAGGGTATTTTGGTAATTTTAAAAATTAAGGGATTAAAACCCACGAATTTTAGTGTTAAAATAGATATTATTAAAAGAGCCACTAACGCCATTATCATCCAAAAATTGAGAAAGTGGGCTACGGAAGTTTTTGAGAGAAGTTAGAAAGAGGGAAAAGGGTTTCCAAACAAAACCATCTCCCCACCATCATTTTGGAAGAGATTGTGACCAAAAAGAGGGAAGAATCAACCTTGAAACACTAGAAACCAATATGAAGAACAAATCTAAGGCAAGTGATTTGGTATTTTTAATTGCAATGAATATTTCCTCCACGTTTAGTGTAGAAACCTTATGTTGTGTATATTTTGGAGAAAACCCAATGGGATTGTTGTAGAAACCCTTAATCTTGGTTAGGAATTGCATGTAGAATGATTATGGACGAAATTTGGTATTCAAAACTCAACTTTGATGATTTAAAAGCTAATTTATGATGAGTATTTACGCATAATAAAATTCTGGGTTCATGTTCATAGGGTTTGGGGTAAATTTTAGGGATTTATGTTACTTGCTTGTTGATTAGGAGGATTTGACCCCAAAAGTATGTTAAGGAATGACCTAGGGTGACTTAAAATGGTTTACAAACATTAAAATGTAATTTGAATGGTCTTAGGGTGGATTTTGAGAAGAGAAGAATGAAGAAAAATGAATTTGGAGATTTTTGGGCGTAGTCTGCCATCTCGTTAGAAGACCTGCCCAGGTCGTTCGAACGACCTCGTTCGAACGAATTTCTAACGATATGACAGTATCCCTTCTAACGAGTTGGTAGTTCATCCGAATCCATTTGTTCGAACGACACTCGAACGACTTCGTTCGAACGAGATTTCTAATGAGTTGACAGAATGGCCTTTTTAGGCCTGACTTTATTTCAAACATCCCGTAGACTTATTTAATGGAGTAATAACCTTCCCTTATTGATTAGTGGATATAATTGTGAGATTTGGAGTATGTTGAGGAGTAAAACTTAGAATCTTATAGTAAACCGGAAGACATTTATGGGTTAGGAGACGAGTATCTAAAATGACGACGTGAGAAGAGTTGACAACTTTAATGTATAATAAATCGGGGACTTGTAAACGTATAACATTAAAAGATGGAATAAGGACGAGAAATATACCTCTATTAATATTCTAAGATATCTAAGATGTGTGAATGCTTGGTATATGTAGTCATTTGTGTATAACATACCTATCATACTTGCTATCACGGGAGGTCGGCGTTCGATCAAGGCCATCTAATCTTTCTGTGCCTACGGGGGGGATTTAGATTGGTACCTCGAGGACATAGGTCAGAAAAGGACTTATTGAGAAGTTAATAAGTCTGCTAATCATGGAAGCGTAGGTATGTGCGTGACCCATGTGATGTGAACTATGTTCGCCTCCATTATGTATGTTACTGGTCGGAACGATTCCTGAGAGATTCGGAATACGTGGTCCTTATGTACGTGATGTACCGGGATTTGATAGAAGAGTATGTGTGCACCGCAGCTTAGCCTCGGGTGCCAGTATTGTATATTTATGATGAGAAAAATATACTATTAATTTAAGTGAATTGTCATGTATAAATGTAAGTGTGAATATGAGCAACCTTTTTGTAGAGTTAACATTGGAAAATCCCTAGTGATTAGTATTACTAATTTTGAGAACTAAGAAGAATAGTAAAACTCTCTGTTTAAATTAAGATGTCGGAGATTAAATTGTGAATCGTGTAGTAATGTTAGATTACGCATTGAACTAGTTAAATATGATTATAATTAGAACGAGTACGGTAGGTGTGCACAATTAGTTGAGAGGTGAGGAACTCATGTGAGTGCACGCACTATCATGTATTTTGTCGCGCCCGGAATTAATTAAGTTAAACTCATCCTTTTAATTAGAGATAAATTGCCTTAAACAATGCTTTAATTTAAATCTCTGAGGAAAATAGCATAAGATTTTTTTTTTCCAAAGGTATATGTAGATGAAAACATAACTGCCTTTACTTATAACTTATAAATACTACATAACTTTACATAACCAAGATCCTTAGTTTAATAATTACACAAAAGAAATCCTGATATTCAAACCATACTAAATATCCGTCACTCCCCCGTTTTAAGGTCCTAACTTGGCAGTGAACTCCAAGTTATAAGCATACCTGAAACAAAACATTACAGGAGTGTAAGCTATAAAGGCTTAGTGAATGACCACATAACACACCTATAACCAATTTGAATAAACACTTTTATTTTTGTTCTAATGCTATAACCCAACAGGAATTGTGAAACTCTCGCAAGCCTGGACCCGCCACAGTCCATTTAACCCACCACAGTTATTAGGGACCACCACATCCCTTTATTAGGCCCGAGTACACAAACCTTTATGTTGGATTAACAGGACCACCACATCCCGTAGGACCCACCACAGTCCTTAACATTAGATAAAGGACTCACTAGTCCATATCATTATATAACATCGCTTAACATTTTCAATCATATGCATATGTTTCATAAATACAACATCACTCCCATAAATATTTTCACAACTGTGTTTAACTACACATTTCCATATGAAATTATAAGCATTTATATTTTATAAGGAAGGTCACTCACGTTGGATTTAGTGCTAAGATTAAAACCAACTACTTCCTTTGTATGGTAGTATTAGCTGCTTCCCCACCTAACAAGTCAATGTTGTTAGTATTTGAATACACCGATTAACATCAAACCCAGTAATACATCCCATCATTTGGTCAATCAGAAATAACTAAGGAGGAACTAAATATGACACTTCACATTTCTATAACACCCAATTAATTAGGTTTCTAACACAATTTACAGAATTTAATTACGAATTTGCTAGACAAAGTTATGCCCATTTTATTACAGCCTTTTCCAAATCATTTCTCAAGAAAAACAACAACACAACTTCAACTTCATGGAATTCTCATAATTTTTGTACAACATAAATTTCCATGATATTCCACACAATATCATTAAACACATTGAATAATACAAATTTAATGTTTCATAATTTTTAGGGCTCATTTTCTATGTCGAGCAAAACGTCAAAAACCTGGTATGCGTTTTTGCTCCTTTAGGGCAGATTTTAAACCAAGACTTCAAACTATCACCAAGGGTTCATTACTTGGTATTTTTACACAATTTTCGGATATGTTATACATGTATGAGTGTATTTTACTCTCCAACTTGAATCACTCAATTCCAATAAGTATTCCATGATTTATGCCATTTTTAGCATAACAAGGTCAAAATACAACATTAAGGCATAACTTAACATTTTTAAGCATATATAACCTAGACCTTGAGTATAATTCATGGAAACATATAATAAACATGTTTTAGCAGAAATATAAATCATAATCATGAATTTTCTAAATCAAAATGCTTTACAAAAGGATGATGTAAATTTAGGACTTTAAAGTATGCATTTACGATCCTAGCTCCAGCTCTAACTTATGTTCTTAAACCATCCTTGTTCCAACACAATTCAGAAATATGGGTATCATTAAAATATATATCCAAATCAAAAATAAAAACATGATAAGTATAGAACTCATCCATGTGACCAACTTTAATTAAGATGTAATTACCTTACGAGGATTCCTTGATTTATGGAAAATTTCAAAAGATTTATTCCTTAACTTTCTTCTCTTTCTCTCTCTTTAGGCAAAACTCTTGTTCATGGCTGCATTTTCTGAACAAAGGAGTTGTTTTATACAGATTAAGTCGTCCAAACCATCACCCACCCTTTAACCAATCAAAAAATAGCACATGGTGTGCTAATAAGACAATTGTCACTTAAGGGATGGACATATTTGCCCTTATTTCGTACTTTCGGTATAACTTCTTGTACGAGTCTCCGTTTAACCCACCGTTTGTTGTGTTATAATATTAATTCATATATATACAACTTTCATAATTTATGTTTTCCCAAAATCATAAACTAATACGCCTAATTTTGGCATCGAACAGGAAAGTAGCAATTTACCGAAAATCTCAAAACTTTCACATTTGGCAACCAAACATTGCCAATTTCGTATCAACAACCTTATTTACTTTTATAAACATAATCATGCATTAAAAACATAATTTATGATGCATTAATCTCATAACAAATCATATGTTCTAAACATGGTATCCCCGATCATAAGCTCAATTAACACCTAATGTAAACAACACATATATCACATGAGCGTGCATCCCGTAAACATGATAATTAACATGTTTAATACACATAACCAATCTATAACTTATAACTCCTAAGTTATAATTAATCATGTAACTAACCTTCCTAATCATGTTTTAGGGCCTTACAATTCTACCCCTCTTATAAAAATTTCGTCCTCGAAATTTAACGCATAAGAAACTTACCAAACAAATGAGGATATTGCTTCTTCATGTTATCCTCCCCTTCCCAGGTGGCATACTCCACATTATTACTTCTCCACATCACCTTAACTAGTGAAATGGTTTTATTACGTAACACTTTCTCCTTTCGATCTACAATAGCAATTGGTTCCTCCACGTAGGTTAGGTCATCTTGTAGCTCTATCGGTTGTGAAGTAAACACATGTGAAGGATCAGACACATACTTACGTAACATGGATATATGAAAAACATCGTGTATCCGGGACAATTCTGGTGGTAACGCCAATTTATAAGCTACAGCTCCAACCCGTTTCACTATCTCATAAGGGCCAATGTACCTGGGACTTAACTTTCCCTTCTTCCCGAATCTCATAACCCCTCTCCAAGGAGAAACACGTAGGAATACTCGATCACCTTGCTCAAATTTCAATTCTTTCCTTCGGTTGTCTGCATAACTTTTCTGTCTACTTTGCGCCACCTTTAAGTGATTATGGATAACATTGATCTTTTCAGTAGTCTGTTGTACAATTTCTGGCCCAAGAAGTTTTCGTTCTCCCACTTCAGTCCAACAAACTGGAGTTCTACATTTTCTCCTATACAAAGCTTCATAAGGAGCCATCTCAATACTCAAATGATAGCTATTATTATAAGCAAACTCTATTAGGGGCAAGTGTTCATCCCAACTCCCCTTGAACTCCAACACATAGATTCTTAACATGTCTTCAAGTGTTTGGATCTTTCTTTCTGACTGCCCATCAGTTTGAGGATGAAAAGCTGTACTAAATTTCAATTTAGTCCCCAAAGCTTGTTGTAAACTAGGCCAAAAGTGAGAAGTAAACTTAGGATCTCGATCAGAAATAATAGAAACAGGTGCACCATGCAATCTGATGATCTCATACACATATAATTTGGCATATCTATCCATGGAGTAAGTAGTTTTAACAGGAAGAAAATGTGCAGACTTAGTCAACCTATCAACGACAACCCAAATAGAATCAAACCCTCATGATGATTTTGGTAAACCTATAACAAAATCTGTAGTAACATGCTCCCATTTCCACTCAGGAATAGGTAAGGGCTGTAGTAAACCACTTGGCTTCTGATGCTCCACCTTCACCTGTTGGCAAACTAGACATCTAGCAACAAAATCTGCAATGTCGTGTTTCATTCCCGGCCACCAATAACATTGTTTCAAATCTCTATATAGTTTCGTGATCCCTGGATGCATAGCATATAAAGAACAGTGGGCTTCCTCTAAAATTGTTCTTCTTAAATCTGGCACATTAGGTACACACAAACGGTTTCCGTACAAAACAATGTCATCACCCTGAATAGAAAATTCATTTGCTTTACCCTTTTTCATATTATCTCTAACTTTCTCCAATTCTGTATCTCCTGCCTGTTCTTGTTTTATCCAGTCTATCAACGTGGGTCTAACATTTAAATGTGCCATTATTCCATAAGACTCATTCAAAGTTAATTCCACCCCCATTAATGCTAACTCTCTCAGCAGGTCAACTCGAATACAATAAATACAAGATACTATGCCTAGAGATTTTCTACTCAAAGCATCAGCAACAACATTAGCTTTACCTGGATGGTGATGTATCGTGCAATCATAATCTTTTATAAGTTCCATCCACCTTCTTTGCCTCAAGTTCAAGTCTTTTTGTGTAAACAAGTATTTTAAGCTTTGATGGTCAGTAAAAATTTCACAACTAACACCATATAAGTAGTGTCTCCAGATCTTTAATGCAAAAACTACTGCAGCTAACTCGAGATCATGAGTAGGGTAGTTGCGTTCATGTATCTTTAACTGTCGAGAAGCAAAAGCAATTACCTTTCCATGCTGCATTAATACACATCCAAGTCCTTGATACGAAGCATCACTGTAAATAACTAAACCTTCTGTACCTGTTGGGATAGTCAATACTGGAGCTGATGTCAACTTACCCTTTAAATTTTCAAAGCTTTTATCACAATCACCACTCCACACAAACTTGTTCTCCTTTCTGGTAAGCTTAGTCAATGGCAATGCAATAGAAGAAAACCCCGGTATAAACCTCCTGTAATAGCCCGCCAATCCCAAAAAGTTACGTACCTCTGTCACACTAGTTGGTCTTTCCCAATTCATTACTGCTTCTACCTTCTTGGGATCTACACAAATACCATCAGCAAAAATAACATGCCCCAAAAATACTACCTTGTCTAGCCAAAATTCACATTTAGAAAATTTAGCATACAACTGCTTCTCTCGCAAGGTCTGTAAAATAATACGCAGGTGGCATTCATGCTCATCCGTACTACGAGAATATATCAAAATATCATCAATTAAGACAATAACAAAAGAATCCACATATGGGTGAAATATACGGTTCATCAAATCCATGAATACGGCTGGTGCATTTGTTAACCCAAATGGCATGACAAGAAATTCATAATGTCCATACCTGGAATGAAAAGCAATTTTTGAAATGTCACAATCTCTTACTTTCAATTGATGATATCCGGATCTGAGATCGATCTTGGAAAACACTTTGGCTACTTGCAACTGATCGAACAAGTCATCAATGCGGGGTAGTGGGTATTTGTTACGGATAATCACCTTATTCAATTGACGATAATCGATGCAGAGCCTCATGGTTCCATCTTTCTTCTTCACAAACAATACTGGGGCTCCCCGCGGTGATACACTAAGCCTTATAAAACCACTATCTAACAAATCTTGCAAATGTATTTTTAGCTCCTTTAATTCCGCAGGTGCCATGCGATATGGTGCAATAGATGTCGCCCCATTTCTTTTAGAGACATCTCATTTATTCAATTTTATTTCAGACTTTGGGTTGTAATTAATTAATGATTCAAACTTTGTACTGGTTTATTTCAGTATTCGGATTGTCATGAGGAGTATTCCTCCAGATTCATTATTATTCCATGGTTATTCTATTGTGACTATGTTGCGGTTGTTATGTTAGCATTTCATAACCTAACTTATTGCATGTTAATCGGATTTAATTAAAATTGACAACTCACTTTTTAAATATTAGGTGGCTAGTAATTGTTAAAACGTTTTTCGATAGTGATGCTATGAACTGGACCAACTTGACATTTTGTATTAATTTAATATAGGAGTAGCTACCCAGTATTTAATTAGTCAGGGTTTCACAGGTGGTATCGGAGCATCAGGTTCTAGTTTCCTTAGGATCTGTATGGCTTGTTATGTTTCCGTTGAGCTTTCTTTGATGTAGAGCCCTATATTTTAGGATTGTTGTATTCTTTTGTGTATGTTTCACTCTTCAGCTATTTTGAGATAATAACTACGAATTCATAAGACTTTACTCTCATTTCAGATGCCTCCATGACATGCACAGCGAGTTCTCAGGGATGCTCATCCCGAGCCACAACCTGCACCAGTTCAGGGCTCCTTGAATGCCGCAGAGGTTGCAGCTATTGTAGCCCAAGCGGTAAATGTCGCCCTAGAAGTTATGCAGCAGGCACCACCTCAGGCGCCGGTAGTAGCGCCAGTTCCGGCTCATGCATTTTCGTCTGCTTGGGAACGTGTTCGTGATGCTTTTCATAAAGCACACCCTCCGGAGTTTGCAGGTAGCTCCGACGTAGTTGTGTCCAGCCAGTGGAAGAAGGACATCCAAAGGTACTTAAGGATGTACGAGTGCACGAATGTACAGAAGCGGATACTGGCTACTTTTAAGCTAGTAGGATCAGCGTTGCAGTGTTGGGAGTCCATTACCACCACGGAGGAGAGAGACGTTCCTTCTATTCAGGAGTTCTGGGTGCGATTCGACCGCAAGTATTTTCCATCAGCTGTTCACACCAAAATGAGGAGGAAGTTAATGAACCTTAAGCAGGAGGGGAAGACCTTGGCCGAGTATGAGGTCTAGTTCACTAATATCTTTAATATCGTCCCCGATGAGATTCCAACCGAGGAGAAAAAGATTCAGAAGTTCATGGATGGGTTGACTTGGAGGATCCATCAGTACTTGTTGGGTAATCTCTCGTTGGCCACTTATTCTGGTGTGGTTAACGCAGCACTGCTTCACTGCCAGGACCACCGCTTTCACATGTCAGAGAGTAAGCGATCAGGAGAGTCCAGCCATCAGGGCAGGACAGGGGGAAATGGTGCCGGTGGGGCACAATCTGCTCAGGGTCAGTATAGGCAGGGAGATCAGGGTTCCCAGCAAGGGGATTTTAAGAGGTTCAGATCTGGGGGTTTCAAAAATGGTCAGGGAGGTTTTTGTTAGGGTCAGCACGGCCATCAGGGACAGCACGGCCAGTATGGCCAACAGCAGCACTTTCATCAGGGCCAGCACGGCCAGAGGAGGAATGGCAACGGCCACCAGGACCGTGGGCAGCAGGTTCAGAGAGGGGAGAACTTTCCGGGGAAATGTTTCATTTGTGGCAAGATTGGCCACAAGCGCCAGGAGTGTCCTGATAGGGGCAGGTCCCCACAACAGTAGCAGCAGGTTTCTCGACCTGAGCCCCAGAGACCTATGTTTCCCGCCTCCCTCCTAGTACCACCACAGATGCCAGCTTTGCCACCCATCCCAGCAGTCCCAGTCCAGCAGGGACAGCTTCAGTACGGGCGAGTTTATCAACTACAGCATGTCGCAGTCCCACAGGATCCACCTGCTATTGAGGGTATGTACTCTATTCAGGGGATTATGGGGCGTATTTTATTTGATACGGGGGCCACACACTGTTTCATTGCCACGAGATTTGCACGCACTTTGGGGCTATTAGACACTGCAGAGAGCACGATTACTTGCATAGATTCACCATTGAGTCGGGGTTCCGTGATTTCCCTTATTTATAGAGGTGTGGGTATAGAGATAGGGAGATTTACTTTACCTGTTGATATGTTAGTATTGGAGATGACTGAGTACGATGTGATTGTTGGCATGGATTGGCTAGTTGCGTACCGAGTCATGATTGATTATTTCAGTAGGAGTATCATTTTTGCCATTCCTGGGCAGGAGATGTTTTTAGTGGCGATGCCTCGCCCTGAGGGAGGATCGTCCACTCAATTGTACTATATAGAGGAGGAGACCTCTAAGGAAGTGGTATTACCACTCAATTAGATTCCAGTTGTTAGGGAGTTTCCTGATGTATTTCAGGATATACCTGGACTACCTCCTAGTAGAGAAATAGATTTTGTTATTGATTTGACGTCGGACACTCGACCCATTGCCCGCGCACCTTACCGTATGGCTCCAGCGGAGATGAGAGAGCTAAGGGATCAGATTGAGCAGTTGTTGGGTCAGGTGTTTATCCGAAGGAGTACTTCGTCGTGGGGTTCCCCTGTGTTGTTCGTAAAGAAGAGGGATGGATCGTTGAGATTGTGTGTAGATTATCGGGAGTTTAATAAAGTCACGATACGGAATTAGTATCCGTTGCCCCGAATCGATGACTTATTCGACCAGTTGAGAGGAGGTTGCTTCTTCTCAAAGATTGATTTGTGATCGGGATACCATCAGTTGTGTATTAGGGAACAGGATGTCTCGAAGACTGCTTTCTTGACGAGATATGGTTCCAACGAGTTTTGGGTTATGCCTTTTGACTTGACCAGCGCTCTAGCCGTGTTTATGGACTTGATGAATAGGGTATTCAGAGAGTTGCTAGACCAGTTCGTCATTGTCTTTATTGATGACATTCTGGTTTACTCCCAGACAGAGGAGGATCACGCTGAACATTTGAGACAGGTTTTACAGATGTTGCTTTAGAACGAGCTTTATGCAAAGTACGAAAAATGCGGGTTTTAGTTGAAGGAGGTTCAGTTTTTGGGGCATATCATTTCAGACCGGGGGATATCTGTTGATCCGGGGAAGGTATCCGTGGTGAGGGAGTGGGGACAGCCCACGACACCGATTGAGATTCATAGTTTTTTGGGCCTAGCAGGATACTGCAGAAGGTTTATTCGGGGTTTCTCAAAGATAGCGGGTCCTTTGACACATCTGACTCACAAAGGTGTACCATTCATCTGGAGCGATGCCTGTCAGTTGGCATTCGATGAGCTGAAGGACAAGTTGATCTCAGTGCCTGTATTAGCATTGCCCAGACCAGGAGTTGAGTATCTAGTCTACACCGATGCGTCCTTACAAGGACTTGGAGGTGTACTGCAACAGGAGAGTCAGGCCATAGCTTATGCTTCCCGTAAGCTTAAGCCTCACGAGAAGAATTACCCCACCCACGACTTGGAGTTAGCGGCAGTCGTATTCGCTCTTCGAATTTGGAGACATTATCTGTTGGGGGAGAAATTTCGATTGCTCACAGACCACAAGTTTCTACAATACCTCTTCACGCAGAAGGAGCTGAATATGCGTCAACGTTAGTGGCTTGAGTTTGTGAAGGATTATCAGTTTGATATCCAATATCACCCAGGGAAGGCTAACGTGGTAGCAGACGCGTTGAGCCGTATGCCAGTAGATGAGGTGGCCAAGGTGTGGAAAGCTAAGTGGAAGGAGTTGGGACACCAGGATGTAGTGGCCCGATCATTCATGTATGTGATGACTGTTACACCTCAGATTGTTACAATAGTGATAAAGGCCCAGGCAAATTACTCGTTCTGTCAGGAGCAGATAGTTCGGTTACTAGCAGAGGGAGCTGAGTCATATACCGTTAGTTCAGACGGGGGATTACGCTTCAATGGGAGACTGGTTGTTCCGAAAGGAGAAGACTTGCGATACGAGGTAATGGCAGAGTCGCACGGATCACGGTTCGCGGTACACCCTAGTGGGGATAAGATGTACCAAGACATGAGACGACAGTACTGGTGGAGAGGAATGAAGAGAGATATCGCCGTGTTCATTTCTAAATGCACCACTTGTCAGCTAGTAAAGGTGGACCATCAGAAATTGACAGGACTTCTACAGCCGTTAGAGGTTCCGATGTGGATATGGGGGAGCATATCCATGGACTTTATCACGGGGTTACTGATAGGCACCCAAAACTGTACAATTTATACCCCGAATAGATGTATTTTAGTTGCTAATTCTCGACAATATGGGTCTTATGCGCTTAAATGTTTGTCATGCAGGCTTAACTGCAGTTGCAGTATCAAAAGCTACATTTAGAGGCCATTTACAGTTAAATGGAGTTAAATTTCCTTCACCCGTAACCCTAGCCTACCCAAACTAAGCCTAAACCTAGCCCAAACTTACCCCAATCCTGTGTGTGTTTTGTTTGTGTCATTTTTATTATTTTTTAGATTTTTAGTTTGAGTAGTTTTTTAGTTTTAGGATTTATTTTAGATTTATTTAGTATTTTCTAGGTTTTATTTTCTATTTTTTATTTTATTTTTATAATTTTATTTTATTTTGATTTTTATTAGTTTTTAGTTTAGTCTTATTAGGATTAGTTTTAGGAGTTCATTTTTATTTTATTTTCTATTTTTTTTAGGACTTTAGTTTTCATTTAATTTTATGTTTTTATTTCTTTTATTTTATTTTAGTTTAGTTTTTGTTTTAGCTTAGGATTTTATTTTGTTTAAGTTCTAATATTTTTTTATTTTTTTATTTTTTTTTAGTTTGTTTTTTTTTAGTTGGATTTTATTTTTTAGTTTTAGTTGTATTAATTTTATTTTGAGTCTTAGTTTTTATTTAGGGTCATAAACACACACACACCCTAAAACCTACACAACTGCCATACACACAATCCCCTTATCCTAATACCCACACACTCCTAAACCTACACCCTCACCCTCACACTAAACCCCTTACACACTCACATACCCAATCATATCCACCATCATCTTCAACCTCACTCCCCATCTCTTTCTCTCTCCCCTACCAACCACCATTAACACCAAACACACACACCCATATCTCATCTCTCACCTCAATCATCCAAACCCCCACACACTCAACCACCAGCCCCTTCTCGACCTCCACCGGTCGCTGACCAACCCACAAACCCATCCACTTCCGTCGCCGACTCGACCTCCGGCGGGCTGCCCTACAGAGCCACGATCCGGCCCCCTCTCTCCCATCTCGGCACCATACCCGGCCTCATCGCCACTGCTACGAACTCGACTCCCACCTGCCACACCTCCGGCGTCATCGCCGGCAAGCCTGAACCCACAATCGCCCTCTCTCTCCCCTATGCCCCGCGTCCGATCGCCAACCTCTGGCGAACAGACCCCAATCTCCGGCGGAAGCTCTTGATTTCAGCCCAAACCATTCCGGCCCTGATCCAACCTACAAAACCAAAACCCATTTGGAAACCCATTAACCCATTTCAAACCCAAGACCCATCTCCCATGTAAGCCAAGTCACGATTTCTCCACACCTGCCAACAAAGCCAAACAAACAAACCAACACTAAATCATTTAACCCATGTGACTTAAACCACTTAAACCATTTTACCCCCAACTTTTCTTACCTCACCCAAATTCCAAAACTACCCCAAATCAGATTCCACCCTCATTCACATTCTCATAACCCTCACCCACTCTTCCCACATGACCTCACCCTTTCCATGCTCACTCAAGCCAATTCTCAAAATTACCCATGCTCCAAGTGCCTACTATAAATGAAGATAAAGACCCCATTTTAAAGGAATATAGAGCTTTTGGAGAGAAGAATAGAGAGAGAATTAGATAGAAAAACACCATTTTAATTTTTCTAGTAGTTTAGTTTTTTTATATATTGAGTGTTGTAATTAATTGAGATGATTGATGAATTGAAGAATTTATGCAATTGAAGGCAATTTTGGTTTGATTACTCCTCTCTAATTTTTATTTTATGCTCTTATTTGATTCTAATTTTTATTGGATGATGATTATGGAGGGCTAATCACCTCATTCAAGGGGTGATTGAAACCCTCATGAATCCAAATCAAATTAGTTTGTAATTTTAATTTTGATAATTTCCTTTGAGTTGTATATTTGATCCCCACTTTATTTTCACATTGAGAAATGGAAAATCAACCTTGAGAAAGGTATGAAAATTTAATTAATATTTGATCAAGTGGTTTAAGCTAGAGATAGACCTATCATTTGATTTTAATATTAATCTAATTTTCATCTACTCTTGATTTCATTAATTTCTTTCAATTTAAAATTAGTTGGACAAATTCTTCCTAGGGGATGATTTGTTTGATTAATTTTAATTCAATTAGAGTAGTGCTTGTGGGAATTAAATTTGCTTTTCTAAAAGAGTATTTAATCAATTCACTAGTTTAATGAGAATTAACTTGTGAATTAATTAAATATTTTGGAAATTGATGAAATTAAAATAATGCAAGTTTAGTTGATTTGGGGAATTGAGGGTGGATTTCTCTTCCCTTGAATATTTTTCTCTCATTTAGTTACACTCTCACTCATTTCCATCACTCACTAGTATTTTTGTCACACTTTATTTTAGTTTGATTACTCTTATTTTTGTTATTAGTCTTAGTCATATTCACTCATCCTCAAAATTTCTTTTAATATTGAAAAAGCATAAAAAAAATAGAAAAATATAAAACAAAAAAAATTAAATTAGAAAAAGTGACTTGCACAAATTTTTCTCTTATGTGTTTCATCCTTGAAGTTGGTTCGATAATCCCTTACTTACCTCTATATTGTTAGTATTTTATATTTGTTGTAGGTATTTGAGGATTTTGATTAGCTTGGTTCCATCAACGACATACATACAAAATCAAGTTAAAATCAGTTACCTACGTCAGAGAGGGGTCACGACTCCATATGGGTAATTGTGGATAGGTTGACCAAAGTTGCTCATTTTCTACCCGTGAGGACAGACTACACTACGGGACAGTATGCCCAGATTTTTATTGCGGAGATAGTGAGACTTCACAGGGTGCCTCTAAATATCGTGTCTAACCGAGACAATATATTTGTTTCACGGTTTTGGGAGAGTTTCCAGGAGGCTATGGGTACGGAGTTGCGGCTGAGTACGGCATATCACCCGCAGACTGATGGGCAAACAGAGCGGACAAATCAAATGTTGGAAGACATGCTACGTATGTGCATCCTAGACTTTGGAGGTGGTTGGGAGCAGTACCTTCCACTGGTGGAGTTTGCTTATAATAACTCCTACCAGTTCACCATTGGCGTGGCTCCATTTAAGGCGTTGTATGGTAGACCTTGTCGTTCCCCGGCATGTTGGTTAGAGGTGGGGGATAACAAACTCCTTGGGTCGGAAGTGATTCAGGACACTTCGACAAGGATAGAGATGATACGGAGCCGTATTCGGGTAGCTCAGGACCGGCAGAATAGCTATGCTGATGCCAAGAGGTTCTTCAGAGAATTCAAGGTAGGGGACCAGGTGTTACTCAGAGTATCTCCTATGAAGGGGATCATGCGTTTTGGTAAGAAGGGGAATCCGGCACCAAGATACGTGGGGCCATTTCCTATCATCGAGAGGATTGGGTCGGTTGCGTATAGACTTGGGTTACCGGAGCACTTGCAAAGGATTCATGACGTGTTCCACATTTCCTCACTGAGGAGATATCTTCGAGACGATTTGGCCCATACTCACATTGCTTTAGAGGACATCGATCTTCAGCCCTATAGTTCCTACGAGGAGGGGCCGATTGATATTTTGGACCAAAGCGAGCGAAAACTGAGGTCAAAGCTAGTGCTATTAGTACGTGTTCAGTGGCGACATCAAAATGCCGAGGAGTCCACATGGGAGCGCGAGGATGAGATGCGTGAGCGTTATCCAGAGTTACTTTTACCAGGTACTCTTTAGTTTCGAATTTCGGGACGAAATTCTGTTATTAGGGGGGGAGTAGTAATACCCCGTAATTTTATTAATTTTTATTTAAGGGATTAATTAAATTAAATCAGAATTAATTGGGAATTAATCCGTATATAAATACTAGCGAGACGTAAGTTGGTATTTGATTACGATGTTAAAGTTGAATATTTCTGAGTATATATGGTAATATATGAGTACTGAAAATATTAAAATTGTCACGAGGCAGAAATACGACAATTTGGAAAATTTAGTTGGGACGCGCGTGTCAGTTGCGTCAGGAACGAAATTAATTAAATTAAAAAGCAAATTATATTTTTATCAATCGAATGATCATTTTGAGTGCGCCAACGCATCCGTAAGGGTCGAAATAGTCGGAAAACACTAGCCGGGAGTTTAGTTTGGGTCCCGGGAAATTTTTAGGCCAAACCGGCAACCTAGAAGGGTATTTTGGTATTTTAAAAATTAAAGGATTAAAACTCACGAATTTTAGTGTTAAAATAGATATTATTAAAAGAGCCACTAAGGCCATTATCAGGAAAAAAGTGAGAAAGTGGGCTACGAATGTTTTTTAGAGAAGTTAGAAAGATGGAAAAGGGTTTCCAAACAAAACCATCTCCCCACCATCATTTTGGAAGAGATTGTGACCAAAAAGAGGGAAGAATCAACCTTGAAACACCGACAACAAATCTGAAGAACAAATCTAGGGCAAGTGATTTGATATTTTTAATTGCAATGAATATTTTCTCCATGTTTAGTGTAGAAACCTTATGATGTGTATATTTTGGAGAAAACCCAATGGGATTGTTGTAGAAACCCTTAATCTTGGTTAGGAATTGCATGTAGAATGATTATGGACGAAATTTGGTATTCAAAACTCAACTTCGATGATTTAAAAAGGGATTTATGATGATTATTTAGGCATAATAAAATTATGGGTTCATGTTCATAGGGTTTGGGGTAAAATTTAGGGATTTATGTTAATTGCTTGTTGATTAGGAGGATTTGACCCCAAAAGTATGTTAAGGAATGACCTAGGGTGACTTAAAATGGTTTACAAACATTAAAATGTAATTTGAATAGTCTTAGGGTGGATTTTGAGAAAAGAAGAATGAAGAAAAATAAATTTGGATATTTCTGGGCGTAGTCTGCCATCTCGTTAGAAGACCTGCCCAAGTCGTTCGTACGACCTCGTCCGAACGAGTTTCTAAAGATATGACAGTATCCCTTCTAACGAGTCGGTAGTTCGTCCGAAGCCATTCATTCGAACGACCTCGTTCGAACGAGATTTCTAACGAGTTGACAGAATGTCCTTTTTAGGCCTGACTTTATTTCAAACTTACCGTAGACTTATTTAATGGAGTAATAACCTTCCCTTATTGATTAGTGGGTATAATTGTGAGATTTGGAGTACATTGAGGAGTAAAACTTAGAATCTTGTAGTAAACCGGATGACATTTATGGGTTAGGAGACGAGTATCTAAAATTACGACGTGAGAAGAGTTGACAACTTTAATGTATAATAAATCGGGGACTTGTAAACGTATAACATTAAAAGACGGTATAAGGACGAGAAATTTACCTCTATTAATATTCTAAGATATCTAAGATGTGTGAATGCTTGGTATATGTAGTCATTTGTGTATAACATACCTACCATACTTGCTATCACGGGAGGTCGGCGTTCGATCAGGGCCATCTAATCTTTGTGTGCCTACGGGGGGGATTTAGATTGGTACCTCGAGAACATAGGTCAGAGAAGGACTTATTGAGAAGTTAATAAGTCTGCTGATCATGGGAGCGTAGGTATGTGCGTGACCCATGTGATGTGAACTATGTTCGCCTCCATTATTTGTGTTACTGGTCGGAACGATTCCTGAGAGATTCGGAATACGTGGTCCTTATGTACGTGATGTACCGGGATTTGATAGCAGAGTATGTGTGCACCGCAGCTTAGCCTCGGGGTGACAGTGTTGTATATTTATGATGAGAAAAATATACTATTAATTAAAGTGAATTGTCATGTATAAATGTAAGTGTGAATATGAGCAACCTTTTTGTAGAGTTAACATTGGAAAATCCCTAGTGATTAGTATTACTAATTTTGAGAACTAAGAAGGATAGTAAAACTCTCTATTTAAATTAAGATGTCGGAGATTAAATTGTGAATCGTATAGTAATGTTAGATTATGCATTGGACTAGTTAAATATGAGTATAATTAGAACGGGTACGGGTACGGTGGGTGTGCATAATTAGTTGAGAGGTGAGGAACTCATGTGAGTGCACGCACTATCATGTATTTTATATTCACTGTTTAATAATATTAAACACTTGTTGTATTTTAAATTGTTTTCACAATGGGGCTCTGACCCATTTTCTTTCAAATCTATTTTTCTTGTAAAACCTTTTTAGGTGCCCAGCCACAAGGACACCAAGCATAGGAGTTCCATTCCAATGACGTGATGTAGCCGCTGTGGAAGTTACAGGACCTCGATAGTAGACGCCTCCACTTTCCATCTTGACTCTATTTCAGATTTACTCATCTGTAGGGCATGTCACCCCATTTCTTTTAGAGACATCTCATTTATTCAGTTTTATTTCAGACTTTGGGTTGTAATTAATTAATGATTCAAACTTTGTATTGGTTTATTTCAATATTCGGATTGTTGTGAGGAGTATTCCTCCAGATTCATTATTATTCCATGGTTATTCTATTGTGACTATGTTGTGGTTGTTATGTTAGCATTTCATAATCTAACTTATTGCATGTTAATCGGATTTAATTAAAATTGACAACTCACTTTTTAAATATTAGGTGGCTAGTAATTGTTAAAACGTTTTTCAACAGTGATGCTATGAACTGGACCAACTTGATATTTTGTATTAATTTAATAAAGGTGTAGCTACCCGTTATTTAATTAGTCGGGGTGTCACACATATGGGACATCCATAATAACCATGAACATTAAAACCAGACAAGGTCCCATAAGCAGGAAGGTCGTGGATCGCCCATATCACCATTACTTTAAGTGTGAACACTTCACCCTTATGAGAGTCGAACGTCGTCACGCCTTTATCCCACAACTATTTAAGTTCTTCGATTAATGGTGCTAAGAATATATCAATGTCATCTCGAGTATTAACAAAGATAACAATATGAACTAGGGATGGAAGCGGTACATTTTCTTACTGTACCGTACCATTTTGCTCCGAAAAAAATGGTTTTGATTTCATAATATTAAATACCAAAAACCGATTTTACCGAAACCAAAAATATCGTAAAAAATTTGGTTGGTTTTGGTCTTTAGATATAAAAAATCGATTTACCAAATTACCGTACCGATGTACCGTACTGAAATTACCGTACCGATTTATCATACCGTATTTACCGTACCAAATTTACCAAATGTTAGTACACCAATTACCTAATAAATTTTATATTTAAAAAAAATATATTCTAAATTATCAAGACCCTCCATTTAAATCCATCTCATACATCCATTCCTTTTAGTATAAAATACTAACCCTAAATGTTTCTCACATTCACAACCACAACAAATCAGCCGAGCAACCACATGGAGCAAACACGAAAAGGTAAAAAAAACCTTCCCTCTCTTGTCTTCCCCACTGGCGTCTAGCCTCCCATATCCGATCTCCCCCTCCCCCAGAAACACGCTACTTATGTTGTTGTTGACCTCCCATCGTTCATTTTTTTTTTGCTTGCTCCGTGTTTTACTATTGCTTGCTCCGTGTTTTTTTTTTTGCTTGCTCCGATTGTAACTATAACACGCTACTATTATGTTGTTGTTGCTTGCTCCCACAAACACGCTACTATTAACTATACATGTTGATGTTACTTTGTTCATTTTGAATGACGTTGTTGTTGGGTTTGGCATATCAATTTCTGAAACCGATATCTAGTAAGGCATATTTCCGATGTTGATATCTTAATTTTGTGGTCCATTAAGAGTTTGGCATAAGGCAGGAATGGTCCATTATGTTGTTGTTGACATAAGGCAGGAATGGATTTTCTTGTGAGTTTGGCATATCCGAATTTTAACATAAGGCATGAGCTTGCTCCATTATGAGTTTGGCTTCTTTTGATGGCATGTTCTTTTATATATAAGTCTATGTTCTTTTTTCGCTTTTTTGATGTTGCTTGATGTGTATAAGCAGGGACTTTTTTTGTGATCAATCTGATTTTTTTTACTATTGCGTTATTCAATATGTATATTTCCACTTACTGTTGCGTTATTCAATATGTATAAGCAGGGCCATTTGTTGTTGTTTTTTACGCCAATTGTAGACTGTTATTTTAGGCCATTTTGCTGCTATTTTTAAGGCATTTTGAGGCTATTTTTAAGGTTGTTTTTAGGCCATTTCAGGCTATTTTTTAGGCCATTTGAGGCTATTTTTTACGCCAATTGTAGATTGTTATTTTAGGCCATTTTGAGGTTGTTTTAAGGCTGTTTTTAAGTCATGTGAGGTTGTTTTTAGGCAATTTGTTGCTGATTTTTAAGCCATTTGATGCTGTTTTTTACGGCTGTTTTAAGGCCATTTTTTTACAGAATTTTAAGGCTGTTTTTTTGGACTATTTTTCAAAGTCTTTAATATTATTGTTGCTTTTGTATTGATTTATAGGTGGAAAAATTGGAGGCAAAAGAGAACAATGAAGAGAAGAATGAAGAGATTTGAGAGTTGCATATTACTTTTGGTTGCAAGAAACTATTTTGGATGATTGTAAATCTTAATTTGGAGTTTTATGTGTATGGATTTGGAATGGAAATAATTAATTATGACATTTATTTACTTTATGCTTCATACTCATATTATTTTGTAGTGCAATTTATATTTGATTCAAGTCTTAACGAATGAATTTAACCGGATTAAGTGAGTTTAAAATGTTGTACCGAAACTTAACTCAAATTTATTGAAATCATAATATCAAAACTTGTACCGAATTTACCGAATGCATAAAATCAGCTTGGTGGTTTTGGTATTTATCGGGATGAAACCAAAAAGAAATCGAAATTACAGAAACCAAAATAAAACTGAAATTACCGAAAATACTAAAATATCGGGTGATTTGGTTTTGGTTTTGGTTTCTATTTTGATGTACCGATTGGTAAATTCGATACAAACGATTTTACCATCCAAATTATGGTTTTGGTATTGGTAAGGGTCGTTACGGACCAAACCGTACCGCTTCCACCCCTAATATGAACTCCTTTCTCATGCCTAGTGTCGGAGGGAGACTTAAAGGCACCATGAGAACTGGCCAATATCTCTGACTAGTACTTAAATTATCGAAAAGGGTTAAACCCTTCGGTTGAGATTGCAAGAAGAACGTTGCAAGGTTCATTTGTAAATTCATGGTATTATGCATTTGAAATTTGCCAGATGGGTGAATCAAATGGATGATTGACACGACTCAGAATGTGTCTCTAAAGTGTGTACTCTCTAGGCTCAAGTGTAAGCCTGTCGCTCAAATAATAATCCGACAAGTCGGGTATCGATCCTCAGGGAAAAAGGACAACGGAGTTGTGATGATGGAATCAGACGGAGGAATCCTAACGATGACTCTAAAAAACGAAGGAAAAGATTTGGTTTTGATTTTTGGGATTGATTAACTAAATGCAATTATGAAATTAGGATGAACTATGCAACTAACTCAATTATCTAAATGAGGAATGAAGAATTAAATTGAAACTTTTTGAACCTAAATGATAAGAAAACAGGATGGGAATACAATCCCCCAACCCTAGTGTAGTGCAGTGACAACGTCAATCATAAATTTATTCGATTAATCCAACCCGGAATTTAGTACTCCCAAGCATTATGTATACGAGGTTCAAGCCCGCGTCATACCTAATCTGAGGATGAGTAAATCGGTATCACGATAATTGCACTCAAATTGTACTCTATATCATCACGAGTACCCAAGGGCAAACGAGATATAAAGATCCACAATTATTATGTAATTACGCAATACGATCAAAATTAATCATTAAATTCATCCGATTAACGTTATACACATACACTAACACATCAGGTTGAGTTCATGCATCCCAACCTTTAAAACCTAGCCGGACATGTTAAATGGACTAATGCATGAAATAGTAACGTTGCATGTGCATGAAATCATGATGAAACTAGCTAGAAGCATGTAAATACGTATTATGAATGCGAAAACAAGTTGAATCGATTACGAAACTAAGCATGCAAGAACAATGATAAGAATCTTGAATCTTTAATTAAAACTTGAAAAACAAACCCTTAACAATTGAATCTTGAAGCAAATAATTCCTTTGATGTTCCTAGATGTTTCTCCTTCTTCTTCTCTATCAAAAACTGAGTAAAACTACTCCTAATGGCTGCTCCTAAGTTGTTGCCTCCATTCCCTACAATTTTGGAGTGTTAAAAACCTAATAGGAGACTTGGGAACCAATCAGCATAAAAGACAAAATTCGCGTATCAGGTACCCCGAACCGGTTCGGGTGTACCTGCGAACCGGTTCTCCCCCCCCAAACCGGTTCGGCCTGGGGTTCGCGAATGTATGCTGGCTTGGAGTTCAACACTTAGCATTTTTCTAGCTTTTCTCTTCTTTTCTTGGATTTTTCTTTAACTTCAACTGAGCATAACTTTTCAAACGTAGCTCGGATTTGGGTGCCGTTTCTTCCAGTGTTCTCGTTGTTTATAGCTCTTCAACTTTCCAGTTGACTTCTCCTTCCAGATCTGGCTGAAAAATTACCAATTTCCCTTGAACTTGCCTTCTTAGCTTTTCTAGCATTGTCTTGCTTCTTCCTTTGCACTGCTTGCATAATTAACCTGTAAAACCAATAGGAGAAGCACAAAACACGAAATACTCGCCACAAAGGTTAGTAGCATAAATGTGAATCAAATCCATATATGTTACATCACTCGGGTTCACAAAAGTACCGAAATTAGGGGGATAAATATACAATATTTATGCCCAATCAAACCCCCCTAACTTAGAACTTTGCGCGTCCCGAGCAATGTAAAATAATGAGAGTATGAGTTAAGGATCCATCAAAGACTTTATTGGGATAGAGCACCTCTTTCGCGGGCAAGTGATTGCATTTAGCGCATGCAACAAGCCTTTAAACCTCTAGGTTACCTTAGTAGGACGAGTTGTGTCTCGTGAGGGTTTGCAGTGAATATACCCACAAAATTCGACTCAAAGAAAATTCAAAATACGCAAAAATTGAGAAATTCAAACTTTTCCAGAAAATAATCATCATTAAGTCATATTTACGAGTCTCAAACCGTAGTGTGTGTGTGTGCGAAGCCGGAAATATAACCGCCAATTTTCACTGATTGATCATTACGTTACTTATCCGAAAATTCGTTTTGATTTCAATTTCTCACGGAACGCTCTCACAAACGAATCTATCAGATTATGGCATTTCTCTCGGCATGCGTGATATAAAGAGTAAATGTAATGGAAGCAAATTCACGCATGCAATTAGAAAGACGGAAACTTTATGGCGAAAGGATCTCATCAACGGATTACGGTTTTAAAAACGGGAACATTGCCTTTATTTCGCGCACTTAGCCTCTTATATTATCTTTTGGTGTCTTAACTCTCCACGCGGTAATCAATTTTCGCAATTTGGACTCGGTTAGGACTTTTTCGGGTTGAAGGTTGCATTGGGTAAAATGAAGGCGGTATGGGAGGTTGGAATTGGGAAAGTCATTAATGATGTCCATTTGTGCTTTTTCCGGGCTATTGCTCATTTTTTTTTCTTCTTTCTCTATTTTTGTTGAGCATTTTTCTTTTCTTTTTTCTTGCCCCTTTTTGTAGCACTTTTCGGACTTAAATTCTGAATTTTTTTCATTTTTCACAATTCCGGCTATTTTGGGTTTTTCGGGTTGTCAAACGAAAGGGAAAATTATTCGGCTCAATTTGGGTTGCAAAGGGTGATTTTTCGCTACTTTTTCTGGCCAAAATTTTGGGTGACAAACGAGGGCCTACTTCATTATCCAAAATGCCAATTGTGTTACCATATGCGTTTCGAGGTGAATTTAAGTTTAGAGACTAATTTGGCACATTTTTCAAAGCAATATTGCACACATTTTTCAAAACTGATCAAAATGAAAAGATTGAGATCCTTGACAACTTATTAAGCGCTAAAAAGAACTTTGAGTTAACAATTAACTCGGAATGATTTAAAAAACTCGCAAAACGGGATAGGCTCGAATCTCACCGGGTTTGTTAATCTCCACATTTATTCGTTAAGTCGTCAATTTTCGCTCAATTTCCATCTTTGGTCAATTTCAGCTTTGTGTATGTTGGATATTTACAATTTGAGACTCCAATTCGACTTTCAATGATATTTTTGAAAAATTTGAATTCCAATTTTTATTTATTTTGAACAAAAATATTTTTGGGTTTTTTAAAATTTTATGATGTTTTTTTTGGAAATTTTTGGCCATTTTTGAAAATTTGTGAAGTTTTAGAAATACGCACTTGTGACCCCCCCCTAACTTAGACTTTTGCATTGTCCTCAAGAAAAAAGGACAAAAATCTAACTCAAAGCGAATAATAAGTGCGGAAAAATAAAACAAACAAATATGAAAAATGCAACAAGACACTATATGACACTCAGGCATGACTCAAAAATACAACAACAATCACCCCATACGTGTCGGGGGTACGACGACCTCTCATCTCTCCATAAACTCACCCGACCCCACTTACGGGGGTCGATGATCTCCTTGTCACTCACGTCCTAGGATTATATTCCAACAATCGGAACAAGTTGGGACCTCGCCCATAGATAAAGGATAGACCGGGAGACTCGTCGTGACTAACTGGAAAGGGATCCTTGTGATGCTGGCTCAAAGTGTGATCTGCGTGCATTGAGTCGGAGGGAACACCTAAGTTTCGTTCAATTTTTAAGATGCATGGGTCGGGCTCTAAGTCAGATGAACCACGACTTTTCTCCGCACTTGCTTTCGGGGCCTCTAGTGTTGTGGGTGGATTGTCACAACGATGGAATTCATCAATTTTTGCGTTCAATTCACTTTCGTCTAAGTGACTACATGAATCCAATAGGGATTGGCCTTCAATAGTAATACTTTCATCCACCTGCCCGAATTCTCTTTCAAAATCTTCCATGCTCATGTCTTCTAGTTCTCTCTCTCGAGTAGTGCCTACGTCCTCTCTTACTTGCTCGATCTCCAACTCCACCAATTTTCTCTCTTCTAACCCCTCTCTCTCTCTTTCAATTGCGATCACTACACACCTCTCCCCCACTTTTCTCTCATTGTCACAACTACCACTATTACTTGATGAAATAGGGCACACCCCTAACGGCTCTCTCTTATGGGACCCCTCATTCTCAAGGTTAGACACTAAGCAGGACCCTAGGGCATCTCCACAATCATTTTTCTCAAAGTACTCCCCTACGATCTCGTCTACGAATCTCACCACGTGAAGTTCATCTTCTTCCCCCGTATGTTGGGCGACATGGAAGATGTTTGTCTCTAAGGTCATGTTCCCAAAGGTGAGTTGCATTTGCCCATTCCGAGTATTGATGATTGCGTTATCCGTAGCTAAGAAAGGGCATCCAAGGATGATGGGAACATGGTTGCTCGAGTTAAAGGAGGGCTCTATGTCCCAAATGACAAAGTCAACCGGGAAGTAGAAAGTGTCAATTTGGACGATCACATCCTCGACTATGCCTCTTGGGATCTTCACGGTTCGATCCGCTAATTGGAGAGTGACCTTTGTGGGCTTGAGGTCGCCCAAGTAAAGTTGCCTATATATGGAATAAGGGAGGATATTGACACTTGCTCACAAATCAAGGCTTTTTCGATTCTGCTTTCTCCAATGATGCAAGAAATGGTGGGTGCATCGGGATCTTTGAATTTAGGTGGGATATCATTGAGTAGAATGGAGCTCACATTCTGTGCTAGAAAGACATTCTTTTTTACCTTCATCTTTCTTTTTACCGTCAACAAATCTTTGATAACTTTGCCATAAGCTGGAATTTGCTTGATGGCATCAAGAAAGGGTAAATTCAGCTTTACTTGCTTAAGTACTTCTAGCACTTCATCACGTGGATTCCCTTTTTGAGCAGGAATTAGCCTTTGAGGAAACGGTGCCGCGGAGGGTGGTTTCACTACTACCTCGGCCTCACTAGCGTCTTCTTTGTCGCTCTCATTTAAGGAGACATCTTCGGCCTCTTTCATGCCGGGCGAAATCTCATTGTCTTTAAGTACGTCTCGTGGGGGAGGTGACAAGTCAACTACCCTCCCACTACGTAGAGTGGTAATTGCGCTACATTGCTCAAGATGATCATGAGGTGTCGAGCTAACACTAGTTTGACCTTGGGGAGGTCGTTGCCTTTGGACAGGAAATTTACCTTTCTCTTGAACACTCAACGAGGTTTGTATTTTTGACAGATTCGCATTTATGTCGCCGATCTGACGATCATATTTGGCATTGGTTGCGGTCTGGCTTGCGATGAATTGGTTCATGGTATCCTCGAGAGTTCTCCGCTGTGGCGGGATATAATTTCCGTGAGGTAGTGGTGCTTGCACATGTCCTTGCATGTGTGGAGCTTGTTGAAATTGTTGTGGTGGAGGAGGGGCAACGTGCGAAGGAGGGTTCATTGCGGCATGTTGTTACCTGTAGCTAAAACCGGGGTGGTTTTTCCACGAAGGGTTGTATGAATTCCCGTGCGGGGCATCGAAATTACCCTTAAAGCCTCCTATACCACTAACTTGCTCCTGCAACATTACTTTGTAGGAGGGTATCATCGGACATTCCTCAGTTGAATGTCCCGCCTCACAAATCGCACACACCTTCACGATAGGATTTTGGATAGATCCAACTACCTCACATAAGTCTCGCAATCCTTTCTCAATGGTGTCCAATTGACTGTTCGTCATAGAATTCTTGTATACGTGGAATAGACCGGACGTCGACGGAGCGGTGGTAGATTGTCGATTTCGATTTTGAGCGTTTGGATCAGAGGTATCCCATGATTGGGTAGTCTCGGCGACATACCTCATGTGAAGATCAGCGTCATGGGCATCTAAATCGATAAATGGACCACTTCCCATGGTTTCAACAAGTTGTTTAGAATTAAGATTCAACCCATTATAGATAAATGAGATGATTTGCGATGGATCAAATCCATGATGGGGGCATGAAGCCACTAACTCGTTGAAACGTCCATAACATCGATGGAATGGCTCATTTTCTTGTTGCCTGAAAGCTTGAATTTGAGCCTTTATAGAGATTGTTCGATGTGTTGGGAAGAATTTCTTGAGAAATTTTGACTGGAGCTCGTTCCAGGATATAATCGAGCTTGGAGGTAAAGACCATAACCAGGCTTTAGCTTTATCTTTGAGCGAGAAAGGGAAGAGTTTGAGGCGGATTACCTCCTGTGTGCAGGTTTGATCATTGAGAGTATCACACACGTCCTCAAATTACCTAATATGAAGGTATGGCTTTTCAGAATCCATGCCGTGGTAATGTGGTAGCATCTGGATCATCCCATTTTTGAAACGAAACTGCCCGGCATTATACGGGAGTATAATGCATCCCGGAGTGATAGTGCGCTCGGGATATAAGAATTCTCTCAACAGGCGGTACGGAGGCTCTTCCTCACCAGTAGATGCATTACTATGCTGCGACATCTCTCTCTCACTTGACGACTCGGCGCTCTCACTGGGTGTGCTCGAAGTGTGTCCCACGAATGAGAATGGAGTGTTACTAGAGACTGAGTGCGACGGTGTGGGCGGTGGGATCCAAAACTGTGGGTCGTTTGGAGTGTGGGGACTATCAGGGTTATACTCAACAAGTGGATTTTCGTGAATGCTAGTTGGAGTATTATGGGGTGTGGGAGTGGTTTCAGAATGTTGCATTAAATCTTAGGAGGGGTGATGATTATGAATTTTTTTTTTTTTTTTTTTTGTCAAAGCTTTGGATTAACTCAATCTAATCCTAAGTCTACCTAATTCCCCGGCAACGGCGCCAAAAACTTGACACGACTCAGAATGTGTCTCTAAAGTGTGTACTCTCTAGGCTCAAGTGTAAGCCTGTCGCTCAAGTAATAATCCGACAAGTCGGGTATCGATCCTCAGGGAAAAAGGACAACGGAGTTGTGACGATGGAATCAGACGGAGGAATCCTAACGATGACTCTAAAAAAAGAAGGAAAATATTTGGTTTTGGTTTTTGGGATTGATTAACTAAATGAAATTATGAAATTAGGATGAACTATGCAACTAACTCAATTATCTAAATGAGGAATGAGGAATTAAATTGAAACTTTTTGAACCTAAATGATAAGAAAACAGGATGGGAATACAATCCCCCAACCCTAGTGTAGTGCAGTGACAACGTCAATCATAAATTTATCCGATTAATCCAACCCGAAATTTAGTACTCCCAAGCATTATGTATACGAGGTTCAAGCCCGCGTCATACCTAATCTGAGGATGAGTAAATCGGTATCACGATAATTGCACTCAAATTGTACTCTATATCATCACGAGTACCCAAGGGCAAACGAGATATAAAGATCCACAATTATTATGTAATTACGCAATACGATCAAAATTAATCGTTAAATTCATCGGATTAACGTTATACACATACACTAACACATCAGGTTGGGTTCATGCATCCCAACCTTTAAAACCTAGCCGGACATGTTAAATGGACTAATGCATGAAATAGTAACGTTGCATGTGCATGAAATCATGATGAAACTAGCTAGAAGCATGTAAATACGTATTATGAATGCGAAAACAAGTTGAATCGATTACGAAACTAAGCATGCAAGAACAAGGACAAGAATCTTGAATCTTTAATTAAAACTTGAAAAACAAACCCTTAACAATTGAATCTTGAAGCAAATAATTCCTTTGATGTTCCTAGATGTTTCTCCTTCTTCTTCTCTATCAAAAACTGAGTAAAACTACTCCTAATGGCTGCTCCTAAGTTGTTGCCTCCGTTCCCTACAATTTTGGAGTGTTAAAAACCTAATAGGATACTTGGGAACCAATCAGCATAAAAGACAAAATTCGCGTATCAGGTACCCCGAACCGGTTCGGGTGTACCTGCGAACCGGTTCTCCCCCCCCCCCCCCCCCCCAAACCGGTTTGGCCTGGAGTTCAACACTTAGCATTTTTCTAGCTTTTCTCTTCTTTTCTTGGATTTTTCTTCAATTTCAACTGAGCATAACTTTTCAACCGTAGCTCGGATTTGGGTGCCGTTTCTTCCAGTGTTCTCGTTGTTCCGAGCTCTTCAACTTTCCAGTTGACTTCTCCTTCCGGATATGGCTGAAAAATTACCAATTTCCCTTGAACTTGCCTTCTTAGCTTTTCTAGCATTGTCTTGCTTCCTCCTTTGCACTGCTTGCATAATTAACCTGTAAAACCAATAGGAGAAGCACAAAACACGAAATACTCGCCAAGAAGGTTAGTAGCATAAATGTGAATCAAATCCATATATGTTACATCACTTGGGTTCACAAAAGTACCGAAATTAGGGGGATAAATATACAATATTTATACCCAATCAATGATGCATCAAATTCCCACCCACCTCGCATCGAGCATTCCATGTCATGGCCTCCGCTATCCACAGTACAGTAAAAACCCATTTTAACCGTGGCCCAAGTGGAAAATACTTCAAAACCTTTGTGGGAATTGCGAGCTAAGTTGATTTTCAATTTCAGCCTTAAATGATTTGAACACGTCCAGAGATTGAGACTTTTCATGGATGAGATAAAGGTATCCATAACGTGAAAAATCGTCTATGAATGTGATAAAATATTATTGACCATTCCATGAAACCGTAGGGAATGGCCCATAAATATATGTATGTATCAGTTCTAAGACGTCTGTACCCCTATTAGAACCAAATCTCCTTATGTTTGTCTGTTTTCCCTTTATGCAATTTGTGCAAATTTTAAAATTTGAAAAGTCAAGGGAATCTAGAATTCCATCTGACATAAGTCTTTCAATTCTCCTTTAGGAGATGTGACCTAATCTCTTATGCCATAATGATGCGTAATTCTCATTGGTTAATTTTCTTTTAATACCTCGATTACTTAATTGCAAGGTTTCATGATATGAAGAAATAATATCAAGCATATAAAGGTTATCTACATAAGATAAATAACCAGTACCAACCAAATTTGAATTATGAAGAAGACTAAATTTATTATTTCCAAAGGAACAAGTATAACCAAATTTGTCCAATACAGAAATGGAAACCAAATTTCGTCTTAATGACAGTACGATAAATGTCTCATTCAAATCCAAATAATTACCAGACTTCAATAATAAGATAAATATTCCAATTGCTTCAATTTTAAAGACACCTCTAGGTAATTATCACAGTCTATGTCAATGCTCTCTGTACGCAGTTGTATCCATAACGGGTGGATTTTTTTTTCGCCTTCTCTAACAACGTAACCAAGGTCAGGGCTATGTCGGGATTATGCGTGTGAAATATATTTTGTATAACTCCATCCCAGTTTTCTGGTAGAGAAAATAGAATACGATCGAACAAGTAATCTTGCTAGAGATTAACTCCACATTTTACAAGGTAGTTAAATTGTTCGATCTTTTTATTTTAATACCTATAAATAGGAGTACTCTTTATATGACGCGCACTAATAAAAGAGTTATGTGTGCGGTCTAATTGCAACCCCTTCCACTTTTGTTAACAGTGATTATCACTGTGCCTCATGTTTCATGAGAAAAGTATACGAGGGCGTGAATACGAGTCCTACTATTAAGGGCTCTAATTAATTAATAACTATTAATTCAAACATATGACGTATAAGGTTATATTAGTTTGATTAATGTTTTGATTCATCACTACCCTTCTCCTAACCCCTTGCATTTTGGATCTCATCGAGGTGAAATCCCAACAACAACTCATCGATGTGTATTATCTATTTAATAAATCCAACATAGTATCCAACAACCAAACCAACAATATCTCACTATAGTAATGTGCACACGTGTTTGCGACTCGTATGTAACAAAAACCCATTTAATTATATTTTGTCAAAAAAAAATCACAACAAGCATATAACCCCCAATATAATATGATGACATGAATATAACCCACAACAAAATGGATGTAATTTTTTTTACTTATTAAAAATCCATTTAATTATATTTTGTCAAAAAAATATAATGTCTAGGGTTTTGAATAATATTTTGTCAAAAAAATACACACACATACAGTCTAGGATTTATTTATATAATCTATACATACACACACATACAATCTTGGGTTTACTAAACCTTAAATTTTTTTGACATAAATCTATACATACACACACATGCAATCTATACATACACACACATACAATCTGGGGGTTATTGACATAAAAAAAATAATTTATTTGTTCATAGTTACACACATATACATATAAATCTATACATACACACACATGTAAACATAAATAAATACATAAACACACAGATAGACACATATACACACTCACACATATAAACATAAATCTATACATACACGCACAAAAATTAAGGCTTTAGATAAAAATGAGGAATCGAAATGTAAACTGTGAAATCGAAATGAAATCGCACCTTATTGTGAAATCGCACAAATCGCCAAAAATCACACAAGCCTTTAGACACTGAAATCGTTCGACACAAATGAGGATCAACAGGTCTTTTTTTCAAAGTTCTGAACCTGGTCACGACCGAGAGTCGTAACCCACCATGCGAGACTAATATGAAGGTAAGGGTGTTGCTGGATTGAACCTGGTCACGGCCTATATCCCCCCGCCACGCGCGGCCATTTTCCCATCTCAAGCACTACTGGAATGAAGGATAGTCACGACCCATAGCCGTGACCCACACCAAGAATTGGTCACGACACCAAGCCGCGATTCAATATGTGTATGTTTTCTCATAATCATGCAATGATCACAGCCAAAGTCCGTGACCCATCCGCGACCAAGCCGGGAGGGAATTTTGGTGCAAATTTGGCGCCAAGTTCATCACGCCCTGGTCACGACCCAAGTCTGTAACCCACAGTGGTCAGGGATTTAGCTCGTGACCACTTTCAGAGCATCTATGACTCAGTGTGGTGATGAATATGGTCACGCAATAATTGATATGGTCACGACCCAAGTCCGCGACCAGCTGGTTGTGGACTTGGGCGCGTGACCAACTCGGCGTGACCATTCGCAGGATATGGTGTAGTGGAAAGAGATGAAAACCTGACTTTAATGATCGAGCCAATTGCCTCATGGTTTCCTGCATGGCCTCTTGACCCCTGGCAATACTGGAAAGAATTTCATTTAAGTCAGCTGTTGTAGGCGGAGAAAATGAGATGGTAGTGTTGACTTAATTTCTTGTACTACTCTCAAGGTACTTGAACAAAGACATACAAGATGGATAATGGTAATAGACACACATTCTCACATACAACGCCAATCTGTTGATGTAAAAAAATGGACTAGATCCAATTTTCTAATCACAAATGAAATAAAACATACAAGAGACAAACGGTTTGTAAAGTGATTCGGTTGTTAAGAAAAGCCTACATCAACTGTTATTGTATTGATTTGAGTGATTATAGAAAGCTAGGTACTCTTGCTACAATAAGAATAACTTGGAATCCGTTCTATCTTGCCTTTTGTGAAAGGAATACAATGTATTTATAGTAACCCGGAGATCAAGGGTTAGAATGCCTTTATATATTTAAGTATTTACACATGTACATAATGTATGTGATGGTTGATAGTCTTTACCATGTGTGGAAGGACTCTACTCTTGGTTTTTTACCATTTATCTACTTTAAAGATCTTCATGTTGGTCGCCCTGCCTGCCGAGCAACTATCTTCTGGGCTAACTAAGTGGCTACTGACTAAGACTGTTGCCATATAAGGAGACAAATGTCCATTTTTAATTAGTCCACGTAGATGGATAACTTTTGGTATCAACAAAAATCAAGATTTTATGTATGCTTTTTCATAATAGTTTTTTTTTTTTTTAAATCAAGTCAATTTATATGGATGTTTTTTGGATATTTTTAGGTCTCCATTATATACATATATCTTTTTTATTTTGGACCTGAGTTACTGTTAAGATTTTTCTGCCTTTTTGAATATTTTTTTTATAGAAAAAAATTAATACTTATCTGTTGTATAATAACACGTGATTAGGAGATTATATCACGGCTTGTAAATTTACGGGGTATATACCAAATAGTGACTCGAATATTTTTAATACAAATTTAGTTCAAGCATTTTTATTTTGTTCCAAAAAGTCTTTCACTACATAAAAAACACTAAAAAAAGGGAGCGTTGGTGGGGGTCATCGAAGCTCCGGTAGTGGGGGGTGGAGCGGGAATACTGCTATTGTGGACCGTTACAAATAAGAGAATATTGGTTAAATGAATGATTGAGTGATTTTTTAAAAATAAAATAAAAAGATTGAACTAAATATATATTATTATTTTTTTTAGGAAGTTAAATTAAAGGGGCATATACCAAATAGTCCCTCGAACTTTTTTCAATACATATTCGTCCAAGCCTTTTTATTTTTCACCAAAAAGTCCTTCACCATGCCAAAAATGCTTTACAATGCCGCTGGCGCGGACCTTTATAAATAAGAGAATAAGGGACTCTTTACTACAAAATAAAAGGCTTGGACTAAGTGTGTATTAAAAAATGTTTTAGGGACTTTTTTGTATTTGATCCTAAATTTATTGCTCGAAAGACATAAGGTGCCCCTCGCCTACCTTGTAAATATTTTCCCAAGTAGACCAACAACTTTGAGACATCACTCATCACTCTCAAGCCTAAATCCTCTCCTGCACAAATTTGATTTTTATATTTTCGCTATTGTTTATTATCACATAGGGCTATCCGCCACTTAAAATATCAGCTCATATCACATACACAATTCTATATTTACATTTTAATTAAATTCTACACAGTGTATAAAATTTTCGGCAACAAAATGTCTCCGGTTCCTTCTAGTGAAGATGCAGAGCAAGAATTTAAGTCGCAATAGAAGAAAACAACTTCTGATGAAGAAAAAAGGTCAGGCCTTTTTCAATTTCATTTCTTCAATTTTGTAGTCAATTGTAAAGTTTGTACATATGATTGGATTTGTGTATTTTGACAAGTAGGAAGAAGAAGATTGTGCCTGGAAATTTGATGAAATATTTGGTGAGACCTGGAGGTGGTGACGCTACACATGTTGATGGTGATCAGGTTTATTTTGCGTTTTAATTAACAATATGTTAGCTCATAACCAAGTGGTGTCTCAAATGATAATAAGTGGACCCCAATGCACCCCATACGCGACACTCAGTGTGTTATGTTACACTCGAAATCATGTGTTTATGTAAACCTATTTATTTCAACTTTTGGTTGGATCGTTCGTCCATGGTGTTAGTCAGAACGCGCACGGGGCGGACCGTTGGAAAAAAGTTTCAGCGCCCTTTGAACATTCATTCAGTCCCGATCAAGCTAAAGAGTTGACTTGGGTCAAACGGAGGCCGGGAGTGTCCGTTGGCCTTTAGGTCAGGTTTCGAGGGAAAACAGGTCATTCGCCTACACCGTAAGTCAGAATCGCACATGGGGCGGATTATTTGATAGGGGGTTCAGCGCCCTTTGAAGATTCATTCAGTCTCAGTCGAGCTGAAGAGTTTGACTTTTGGTCAAATGGATCCTGGGAGTGCCCGATGGCCTCTAGGTCAGTACCTGGGGTATGATTTAGGTTTGTAGTGATGAAAGGAGGTTCTAGGGACCTAAGGAGAGGTTAGGGGGTGCTAGAATGGGGTGTCTACAGAGCCCCTCGACGGGTGAGTTTGGAACAAACGAAAGCCGTCGAATAGACATTGTATGATGCTTTTGAAGGAGGATGACCGATTCAGAGGGTCGAGGTCGATTCTGAGGACCTAAATTGTGTTGACCAATTCTGCGGGTCGAAGCCAATTCTGAGGGCTTAGGTTGAGACGACCAATTCTGCGGGTCGAAGCCAATTCTGCGGGTTTATGTTAAGATAACAAATTCTACAGGTCGAAGCCCATTATGAGGGATTAGGTTGAGATGACCAATTCTGCAAGTCAAAGCAAATTCTGAGGGCTTAAATTGAGATGACCAATTCTGCGGGTCGAAGCCAATTCTGAAGACTTGATTTGACATGACCAATTCTGCGGGTCGAAGCCAATTCTAAGGGCTTAGGTTGAGATAGGTTGAGATGACCAATTATGTGGGTCGAAGCCAATTCTGAGGGCTTAAATTGAGATGACCAATTCTGTGGGTCGAAGCCAATTCTGAGGGCTTAAATTGAGATGACCAATTCTGTGGGTCGAAGCCAATTCTGAGGGCTTAAGTTGAGATGACCAATTATGCGTGTCGAAGCCAATTCTGAGGGCTTGGATTGAGATGACCAATTCTATGGGTCGAAGCCAATTCTGAGGGGTTGGGTTGAGATGACCAATTATGTGGATCGAAGCCAATTCTGAGGGCTTAAATTAAGATGACCAATTCTGCGGGTCGAAGCCAATTTTGAGGGCTTAAATTGAGATGACCGATTCTGCGAGTCGAAGCCAATTCTGAGGGCTTGATTTGAGATGACCAAATCTGCGGGTCGAAGATAATTCTGAGGGCTTGATTTGAGATGTTCTCGGGGAAATCTGTTAGGGAAATTACCTCGTGATTTTGATTTGAGCTGGGGAGCTGATTGTTGGAGAAATCTTCATATCTTTTGGAGACTTTGCGGGCTAATAGCCAATTTGATTCTGTAAATACCACTGGGGACGTGATTAGGTGGGCTATGATTTCGACGCTTTGCTCGGGGATACTTCAGGGGAATAGTAGATAACCTGAGGTTTTGGGATACTTCAGGGGTCCTCTGGGGACGTTACCGGGAGGAGATTCACTTGGATTTTGGGAGTTCTACTGGGGAATTAGGGGTTGCGCTTAAGGGAGTGTGAAATTTTCTTGGTGAAAATGTTCTAAATCTTCCCCGAGATTTTTAGGAATTTTTTGAGGATTTTTTTAGGGTTTTTTGGTATTTTTTTGGAGTTTTTGTACAAAAATTTAAGGGGGTGTCGGTCGGCATGGTGTGGAGGGTGCCATTCGGCAGTGGCACAGACTTTTGGACTGCCTCAAGAAGGTAAAAGGTCAGTGTCGATCGGTATATGGGGGGTAGTGCCGATAAGCATGACCCTTGGCATCCTATAAAAAGGGGTGGGTTCCCCTAATTTTTCACAGCTTCTTGTCTTCTCTCTTTCTGCGATTTTCTTCTGCGAATCATTCTAACATTTCGTAATCTAAAAAATGACTGATTTTATGAGCATTGCGGTACACATGGAGTGGTTGGCTGTTGACGACTGGGCGAATGTGAAGTGGAGGGACAGGGAGCCTCTTGCTTTGGGGAGTGAGAACTCATTTGATGCATTAGATCCAGTTGAGGATGAGCGGACTTTACTACGGGAGACGTCGCGTCATCACTCTTCTAGGGTGGTGCACCCTGGTGGTTATGTAAGTACAAAAATGACTTTTGGCATTCCTTTTTTTTATTTCCTTTTTTCTTGGATTTTGACAAGATTTTTCTTTGACAGTCGGATGTCTCTTTGTCGACTATGCATACCCACGGGACGACGGGGCTTAAGGATGTTTGGGAGCACCTTCCACTTGTGGTGCGTTGAATGGTATCATCAGCAGGCTTCGGGAGGTTGGCGTCTAACTGGATGAGACGCCTCATTCGACGGTGGTTTTATGTGCTCTGGGGGAGAGGTGGTGTGACACTACCCACACCTTCCATTTTGTCTTTGGGGAGATAACTGTGACTCCTATAGATGTGTAGCAGCTACTGGGGCCGGATTGCGATGGAAAGCAGATAGAGGTGGATCGCTCTTTGCGGGAGAGGCCGGAGGCGGTGCGGGCGGTGCTCGCTGATGTGGGGAGGATAGTATCTGGAGATTCAATCTACCTGTCCCTGCTGAGGGATGTTTTGTGGGTAGGGCGATTGATGTGGTGGATGGGCTGCAGGTGAAGAAGATGGCCCAGTTGTTTATTTTGCTAGTGCTGGGGGATTTTTGGTGGCGTCGAGCGGCGACCTCGTCCACTTTATGGTTTTTACCATACTTAAGGATGTTTTCAAACATCCCTCTCTATGATTGGGGGAGCCGGACTTTAGCGACCCTTTATTTTTCTCTGGATGCATTTAGCCGGTGTTCCCGGTAGACTTTTACTGGAGCCATATATCTTCTTGAGGTATTCTTTAGTTTGTGCATTTTCCTTTCATGCATTCACATTTTACTTATGCGTCTCTTTTTTTATTGCGGATTCTTGTCTTTGTCAGACGTGGTTCTATGAGGTGATTGGGTGTAATACCCAGTTGATTTCTCTTAAGGATGAGACTGTTGGGGACTTTTTCCGTTTGTATCGGTGGCAGAAGGCCAATCGGCATCCGAGGAAGTCTCTTTCTCTTGAGGTGGTCGTCAGGTCTTGAATGGCCTGACCAGTGATAGGGTAAGAGTTTTTCCTTCTTCAGTTTTGGTCTTTGTGTTCTCTGATTCTGTATTGACTTATATCTGCTGGGTATTTTTCAGGTGACCTTTTACCCTTGGGGGATGGCTGTTCAGGACACGGGGTCGACTGGGGTGAATGCGTAGATGAGGCGCTTGCTAGCGCATGAGTTTGGCCACTCCTGGTATCTTGGGGAAAGGGTGGTCCGACAGATTTCTTAGGAGGAGGTGGCGGTGCCACCTGCGAGTCCCCCTATGTCTATAAGGCGGGAGTGGCTGCTGCTAGAGGATGCGAGGATTGCGGTGATGATTGGTAAGTCATATCTGTTGTACACCGATACGGCTGTGTCGTATGATTATATAAACTTTGTGATGAGTTGGTTGATGGCGCCCAGCATATATGATCCACTACCTTTCCCTCCTGTAGGTTAGAGTCGGCCATTGGGGTCCTCCCACAGAGGGGTGGTCCGTATACGTCTGCGGCGGTGGCAACTTCGGAGGTTCTCTTCGTGCAGTTGCATAACCCTTCCTATAACATTCGGAGGGTTGATGGAGGGATGGTGCCTATATTACATCATCCTCGTGCGATGGATTCGGAGGAGTTGGGCTTGACAGAGGAGGTTCTTCATCCTATGGTATACTTTTATGTTCTTTTCTTCTTTTTTCTGGTTTCTTTTGATCTTATTTACATGATACAGATTCTGCCTTTTTCTTGCAGCAAGTCCGGGTGTCCACCAGTTGGATGAGGGATATTAAGGTCGTGCTCATGTAAGATGTATGAGCTTCCTAAGTACCTCTGGGTTTTTTTTTAAATGTTTTAATTTTTCTAAAAATGGTTTTTGCAGAGGATCAAGCCCATGTAGTTCTGGGTAGAGGGAAACGAAGATTTTTATTTTTTTAGAATAGAAGGGAGATGAGAAGAATAGTAGTGCGCTGAGATTTTGGACTAAAGGTCAAAAAATTTTAGACGATCTAGGTTGACTGGACAAGCCATATCTTCTCCATCTAGGTCGGCGAGCATAGCGGCATCGCCAGACAAGATCTTCTTGACGATGTATGGTCCATTCCAATTAGGCTTGAATTTCCCTCGGGGGTCTTAGATGGGATTTACTATTTCTTTGAGGGCTAAATCCCCCTATCGAACATCGCGGTCCTTGACTCTCTTATTGAATGATCGAGCTATACGGCGATGGTACCCTTGTATGTGGTATAGAGCTTTCAATCTCCTTTCATCTAGGAGGGTCAACTCGTTAAGACGGCTTTGGTTCCAGTCTTCTTCGCTGACCTTGCTTTCAACCATGACGCGCAACGAGGGTATTCGAGCTCCACGCGTAGGACTGCTTCCATGTCGTAGACTAGAGAGAAAGGGGTAGCCCCTGTAGAGGTTAGGATTGAGGTTTGGTAGCCCCAGAGGGCGTATGGGATTCGGTCGTCCCAATCTCGACAGATTTTGATCATCTTACTGATGATGGATTTGAGGTTCTTGTTAGCGGCTTTGACTGCACCATTGGTATGAGGTCGGTAAGGAGAATATTTTTGTCTCTGAATCCCATAATCGTTGACCACTTCTGTAACTTCTGCCTCGAAATTCAACCCGTTATCTGACACTAGCTCATAAGGGACCCCATATCGGCAAATGATGTTCTTCATGATGAATTTAGCCACTTTCTTAGCGTTCAGAACTGCGTATGACTCTGCTTTAACCCATTTGGTGAATTTATCAATAGCAACTAGGATGAATTCATGCCCGTTGAAAGCCTTGGGTGTAACTTTCCCTATGATTTTGATACCCCAGGTGGAGAACGGCCAGGGAGAAGTCATGTTGTATAATTCTCATGGAGGCATGTGTTGAAGGATGGAAAACTGTTGGCATTTTAGGCATCTTCGAACATAGGTCGTGCAATTCTGGACCATGGTGGTCCAGTAGTTACCTTGTCGGATGATCTTCTTGGCAAGCATGTGACCGTTCATGTGGGGCACGCATTCCCCGCTGTGGATTTTCTACATTACCTCTTCAATGTCAGTGTGACACCCCGACTAATTAAATACCGGGTAGCTACTCCTTTATTAAATTAATTCAAAATGCCAAGTTGGCTCAGCTAATAGCATCACTGTCGAAAACATTTTTATTATTTCTAACCACCTAGTATTTAAAAAGTAAGTTGCCAAATTTTAATTAAAGTCTGATTAACATGCAACAAGTGTAATGAAGAATAATAACACCATTCACCATACCGAAGTAAATAGAATAACCATCACATAATGTAAATAAAGTCTGGAGGAAAACTCCTCACTACAAATCCACAAACTGAAATAATTAAACTGAATACTGAATCAATACATGCCAAAGTCTGAAAACTGTAATGGAAATGTAACTCTAATGGAACTGGGCAACATGCCCTAAAACTGAGGAATACTGAAGATGGAATCCAAAGGATAGAAGCGTCTAAAATCAAATCCCTGTAACTTCCACAAACAGCTACAGCTCGTCCACTGAATGAGTATCCTATGCATGGTGTCCTTGTGGCTGGGCACCTAAAATGGTTTTACAAAAAAATAGATTTGAAAGAAAACGGGTCAAAGCCCGAATGTGGAGGTATTTTAAAAACCTGCAAGTGCTTTAAAAACATTTAAAACATTAAATGCAAAGTACATGTTAGGACGTGCACTCACATGAAATTCTCACCTCTCGTCTAACTGTGCACTCCTAACGTAAGTACCCATCTAAAAATGACACAACCCACTAGCTAAGTAACGTCATATCTAGCTAGACTGCCATAGGTTCTACCCTTATTACTCGGTTCCCATTAACATTATAACGATCTCAATTAAATAGGGGCTTAACGTAAATTCAGGTTCTCATTCAAAAGTAATACAACTCGTTATAGATTATCCCTCTATGTTATTCCATAGTTACACACAATACCATATGAAAGTTCCCAGTTTATTAAGCGTATATTTTCCACAACATAAATATACAATATAAGCACCCCGAGACTAAGCTGCGGTGCACACATACTCTGCTATCCATCCCGGTACATCACGTACATAAGGATCACATATTCCGAATCTCTCAGGAATAGTTCACTGATAACAACATCACAAATAATGGAGGCGAACACAGTCACATCACATGGGTCACGCACATACCTGCGCTCCCACGATCAGCAGACTTATTAACATCCCAATAAGTCCTTCTCTGACCTATGTTCATCGAGGTAACTAGTCTAAATCCGGGCAACACAAAGATTAGAGGGCCCTAAGCGAACGCAAACCTCCCGTGATAGCAAGTATGGTAGGTATATCATACACACAATTCATATACCAATACTAAGTAAGCACACATCTTAGTAATCCCGAAGTTTAATTGTAGTACTTATCGCATTCTCGTACCAACCTAATATATATACAACTTATATAATCCCGGTCCATATTTATACGCGCCATAATTTATTCTCACGTCGTAGTAGGCACTCACGTCTCGACTCAAATGTCTATTTGATTTGATCCACACTTATATAATTTACTCCTCATTATATCCCAAATGTCCCAAGTATACTAATACACCATCAAAGGAATGTTATATCTATCCTCGAACAAGTTTACGGGACTCCAAAAATCAAAACAGGCCAAAAGGCCTAAACTGCCAGCTCGTTAGAAGTCTCGTTCGAACCAGGCTGTTCGAACGAGAGTTCGTTCGAACGAACTGGGCTATCTAACGAGATCTCGTTCGAACGAGATTATCGAACGAACATCCCTCTCGTTAGAACCCCAAACTGTCAACTCGTTAGAAGCTCGTTCGAACGAGCTCATTCGAACGACCTGGGTAGGTCTTCTAACGAGTGACCAGATTCAAGCCCAGAAATTCTATATTCGTTTTTCACCAATTTCTACACTTCTAATCTCAACCAAAATTCGTCCCAACAATGTTATTTGGTCTCTAATCATCCTAAAACATACTAAGATCATATACTAACATCTTTTAAGGAATTAACACATCCTAACCATCATTAATTCATCAAATCTCTACCCTTTTCCCCAATTTTCAAGAACATAAATCCTAGAATTTTAAATCCTCAATAAGTCCGTTCTAGATTCGTTTTTGTTACATCCAACATATATTAACATCAAAATAATCATCTACATACTATTCTACATGCAATTTGTCCTCAAACTTTAAGTCCTAAGTCCAATTCAAATGGGTTTCTATTTAACTTCCAAGAACAAATGTAAATCTTTCAATTTATCTAACATGGAAGAAACATTCTCTGAATTAAATAGAATTAAATCACTTGCCTCGAGTGTCTCTGAATTTGGTGTTGGTTTGATGTAGCTTTTCTGCAGAATTCCCTTCTATCTCTCTCTCTTCAAGCTTATCTCCAATGGTGGCTAGGGTTTTCTTTGGGAAAGTTTTGGAAAACTAATTTGATAACCCTCGTAGCTTATTGGGTCATTAAGGGTTGGTTAGTGGGTTTAGTGGGTCTATTCCCAATCAGATAAAGACTCCTAATTTTCGTCATTATTAATTCCCAAAAATACAATATTACCAAACTACCCTTATAAGATGCCGGTATGGCCTAAAAATACCCCAGGACCCAAACTAAACCCCCGGCTAGTATTTTATGACTATCTCGACCCTTCCGGACGCGTTGGCGCACTCAAAATGACCATACAGTTAATAGAATTTAAATTCACTTTTATAAATAAAATAATTATATCCTGACGCGACTGTCACACGCGTCCCAATAAAATGACCAAATTGTCGTATATCAATCTCACGACAGATTTCATAATTCAATATTCATATATCATCATAAATACTCAATATAGTCAAATACCAACTCACATCTCGCTAGTATTTTATCCGGATTAATTTCCAATTAATTCTCATTTAATTAATTAATCCCAAAAATAAATATCGCCAAAAATACGGGGTATTACATACTTCCCCCCTAATAACTGAATTTCGTCCCGAAATTCGGAACTAGAAAGTACCTGATAAAAAAACTCTGGATAACGTTCGCGCATTTCATCCTCGCGTTCCCATGTGGACTCCTCGACATTGTGATGTCGCCACTGAACACGCACTAACGGAACTATCTTTGACCGCAGCTTCCTCTCACTTCGGTCCAAAATAGCAATCGGCCCCTCCTCGTAGGAGCTATCCGGCTGGAGATCGATGTCCTCCATAGCAATGTGAGAATGAGCCAAATTATCTCTAAGGTATTTCCTTAGTGAGGAAATATGAAACACATCGTGAATCCGATGCAAATGTTCCGGTAACCCAAGTCTATACGCAACCGGTCCGATCCGCTCAATAATAGGAAACGGCCCCACATACCTTGGTGCCAACTTGCCCTTCTTCCCGAAACGCATAATCCCCTTCATAGGAGATACTCTGAGCAAAACCTGGTCCCCCACTTGGAACTCCCTGAAAAACCTCTTCGCATCAGCATAACTCTTCTGCCGGTCTTGAGCTACCCGAATGCGACTCCGAATCAACTCAATCCTTGCCGAAGTATCCTGAATCACTTCCGGCCCAAGTAGTTTGTTGTCCCCCACCTCTAACCAACATGCTGGGGAACGACAAGGCCTACCGTACAATGCCTCAAACGGATCCATGCCAATAGTGAACTGATAGGAGTTGTTGTAAGCAAACTCCACCAGTGGAAGGTACTGCTCCCATCCACCCCCAAAGTCAATAATGCACATGCGCAGCATGTCCTCCAACATCTGATTTGTGTGCTCTGTCTGCCCATCGGTCTGCGGATGATAAGCCGTACTCAACCGCAATTCCGTGCCCATGGCCTCCTGGAAACTCTCCCAAAATCGCAAGACAAATATCTTGTCTCTGTCAGACACGATATTTAGGGGCACACCGTGAAGTCTCACAACCTCTGAAATGAAGAGCTGGGCATACTGGCCCGTAGTGTAGTCAGTCCTTACGGGTAAAAAGTGAGCGACTTTGGACAACCTGTCTACAATTACCCAAACGGAGTCGTGACCCCTCTGCGACGTAGGCAACCCCGTGATAAAGTCCATGGATATGCTCTCCCACATCCACACCGGGACCTCCAACGGCTGTAGAAGTCCTGTCGGTCTCTGATGATCCATTTTTACTAGCTGGCAAGTGGCGCATTTCGAAACAAACTCAACAATATCTCTCTTCATACCGCTCCACCAATACTGCCGTCTCATGTCTTGGTACATTTTGTCCCCTCCGGGATGTACCGCGAACCGTGAGCCGTGCGACTCTGCCATCACCTCGTGTCGTAATTTCTCCCCTTTCGGAACTACCAATCTCCCATTGAAGCGTAATCCCCCGTCTGAGCTGACGGTATAGGACTCGGCTCCCTCTGCTAGTAATCGAACTATCTGCTCCTGACAGAACGAGTCATTATCCTGTGCCCGTACTACCTTCGTGATAATCTGCGGTGTAACGGTCATCACAGACATGAAAGATCGGCCCACTGCATCCTAGTGTCCCAACTCCTTCCACTTTGCCTTCCACACCTCTTCCACCTCATCTGCTGGCCTACGGCTCAACGCGTTTGCTACCACGTTAGCCTTACCTGGGTGATACTGGATATCGAACTGGTAGTCTTTCACAAACTCAAGCCACCTATGCTGCCGCATATTCAACTCTTTCTGCGTGAACAGGTATTGTAGGGACTTGTGGTCCGTGAACAGTTGGAACTTCTCCCCCAAAAGATAGTGCCTCCAAATCCGTAGGGCAAATACCACTGCCTCCAACTCCAAATCATGCGTGGGGTAATTCTTCTCGTGAGGCTTAAGCTTACGGTAAGCATAAGCTATGGCCTGTCTCTCCTGCTGTAATACACCTCCAAGCCCTTGCAATGACGCGTCGGTGTAAACCAAATACTCAACTCCCGATCTCGGCAATACTAACACAGGTGATGAGGTCAATTTGTCCTTTAACTCATCAAATGCCAACTGACAGGCATCACTCCAGATGAATGGCACACCCTTATGAGTCAGATGTGTCAAAGGACCCGCTATCTTCGAAAATCCCCGAATGAACCTCCTGTAGTATCCTGCTAGGCCCAAGAAACTACGAATTTCAGTCGGTGTCGTGGGCTGTCCCCACTCCCTCACCGCGGATACTTTCCCCGGATCAACAGATATTCCCCGGTCGGAAATAATATGTCCCAAAAACTGGACCTCCTTCAACCAAAACCCGTACTTCTCATATTTTGCATACAACTCGTTTTGACGGAGTGTCTGCAAAACTTGCCTCAATTGCTCGGCGTGCTCCTCCTTTGTCTGGGAGTAAACCAGAATATCATCGATGAAGACAATGACAAACTGATCTAGGAAATCCCTGAACACTCTGTTCATCAAGTCCATAAACACTGCTGGAGCGTTGGTCAAACCAAAAGGCATAACTCGAAACTCGTAAGAACCATATCTCGACAGGAACGCAGTCTTCGAGACATCCTCCTCCCTTATACGCAACTGATGGTATCCCGATCTCAAATCAATCTTTGAGAAGAAAGAAGCTCCTCTCAACTGGTCGAATAAGTCATCGATTCGAGGCAACGGATACTTATTCCGTATCGTGACCTTGTTCAACTCTCGGTAGTCCACACACAATCTCAGTGAACCGTCCCTCTTCTTCACAAACAAAACTGGAGCGCCCCAAGGTGAGGTACTTCTGCAAATAAAGCCCTGACCTAACAGCTGCTCTATCTGATCTCGTAGCTCTCGTATCTCTGCCGGAGCCATACGGTACGGTGCACGTGCTATAGGCCTCGTATCTGGCAATAGGTCTATAACAAAGTCTATCTCTCGACTGGGGGGTAGGCCTAGTATATCCTGAAACACATCCGAATACTCCCTGACGACTGGGATCGAATCTAAAGGAATCACAACCTCCTTAGAGGTATCCTCCTCTAGGTAATACAAATGAGAGGTCGAGCCTCCCTCTGGGCGAGGCATCGCCACTACAAACATCTCTTGCCCCAGAATGGCAAAAACAATGCTCCCACCGAAGCAATCAATCATGGCTCTATAATCAGCGAGCCAATCCATACCGATAATCATATCGTGAACATGCATATCTAATACCAACATATCTGCAGGTAATACCAGGCTACCAATCTCTACCCCCACTCCCCGGCATATAAAGAATATAAGTGACCCACTCCCCAATGGTGAGTCGACACACGTCACTATGCTCTCTGTCGTAGCTAACAATCCTAAGGCTTTCGCGAAATGTGTAGCTATAAAACAATGTGTAGCCCCCGTATCAAATAATACCCGACCCATAGTGCCATGGATAGGAAACGTACCCTCAATCGCGGGCGGTGCCTGTGGAACTGTTGCCTGGTGGACGTTGTAGACACGTCCATACTGTAGCTTCCCCTGCTGAACTGGGACTGCTGGAATGGGTGGCAATGCTGCCATCTGTGGCAGTGCGGGGAGAGCGGCGAGAAACATAGGCCTCTGCAGCTCCTGGGGAGCACCCTGCTGCTGCTGTGGGGCACTGCCCCTATCAGGACAATCCTGTCGTTTATGGCCAGTCTTGCCACAAATAAAACACTTCCCTGGGAAGTTCCCTCCTCTCTGCCCCTGCGGTCCCCGGCCTTGGTAGCTGTTACCGTTCCTCCCTTGGCCCTGCTGGCCCCGCTGAAACTGCTGCCCATTCTGCCCTTGTTGGCCCTGATGGCCGTTTGGACCCTGATGGCCCTGACGGAAACCTCCCTGTCCGTGCCTGTAATTCCCTGATCTGAACCTCTTCTGATCCCCCTGTTGGGAACTTTGCTCACCCTGTCTCTTCCCCTGAACAGATTGTGCCCCACCAGCACCATGTCCTCCTGTCCTGCCCTGATGGCTAAACTCTCCCGACCTCTTGCCCTCAGCCATATGAAAGCGGTGATCCTGGCAGTGTAACAAAGCAGCGTTAACCACATCAGAATAAGTGGCCAACGAAAGGTTCCCTAACAGATGCTGACGGATCCTCCATGTCAACCCGTCGGTGAATTTCTCAATCTTCTTCTTCTCTGTTGGTATCTTATCCGGAACAATATTCAACAGATTTGTGAACTCGGCCTCATACTCGGCCACGGTCTTACCCTCTTGCTTCAGATTCATCAGTTTCCTCCTCATTTCCGTATGAACAGCTGACGGAAAGTACTTGCGGTCGAACCGCACCTAAAAGTCCTGAATAGTGAGAGTATCCCTCTCCTCTACGGTGGTAATAGACTCCCACCACTGTAGTGCAGATCCAACTAGCTTGAAAGTAGCTAGCACCTGCTTCTGAACGTCCGTGCACTCATACATCCTCAAGTGCCTCTGCATATCCTTCCTCCACTCGCTCGAGACTACCACATCCGAGCTACCTGCAAACTCTGGTGGATGCGCTTTCTGAAAAGCGTCACGTACACGTTCCCAAGCAGACGAGAATGCATTTGCCTGTACTGGTGCGGCGACCGGCGCCTGAGGTGGTGCCTACTGAACTACGGCAATTGCGGCATTTACCGCTTGGGCTACAATGGCTGCAACCTCAGCGGCGTTCATCATGCCCTGAACTGGAACGGGCTGTGGTTCGGGCGTTGCATCCATGGGAACTCGTCGTGCACGTCATGGAGGCATCTGAAATAAGAATAAAGTTTATAAGTTCACTGTTTATAAACTTAAAATAGCTGAAGAACGAAGCATACACAAATAGAGTACAACAGTCCTAAAATATAGGGCTCTATATCAAAGAAACTTAGCGGAAACATAATAGCCGTACAGATCCTAAAGGACACTAGAACCTGATGCTCTGATACCACCTGTGACACCCCGACTAATTAAATACCGGGTAGCTACTCCTTTATTAAATTAATTCAAAATGCCAAGTTGGCTCAGCTAATAGCATCACTGTCGAAAACATTTTTATTATTTCTAACCACCTAGTATTTAAAAAGTAAGTTGCCAAATTTTAATTAAAGTCTGATTAACATGCAACAAGTGTAATGAAGAATAATAACACCATTCACCATACCGAAGTAAATAGAATAACCATCACATAATGTAAATAAAGTCTGGAGGAAAACTCCTCACTACAAATCCACAAACTGAAATAATTAAACTGAATACTGAATCAATACATGCCAAAGTCTGAAAACTGTAATGGAAATGTAACTCTAATGGAACTGGGCAACATGCCCTAAAACTGAGGAATACTGAAGATGGAATCCAAAGGATAGAAGCGTCTAAAATCAAATCCCTGTAACTTCCACAAACAGCTACAGCTCGTCCACTGAATGAGTATCCTATGCATGGTGTCCTTGTGGCTGGGCACCTAAAATGGTTTTACAAAAAAATAGATTTGAAAGAAAACGGGTCAAAGCCCGAATGTGGAGGTATTTTAAAAACCTGCAAGTGCTTTAAAAACATTTAAAACATTAAATGCAAAGTACATGTTAGGACGTGCACTCACATGAAATTCTCACCTCTCGTCTAACTGTGCACTCCTAACGTAAGTACCCATCTAAAAATGACACAACCCACTAGCTAAGTAACGTCATATCTAGCTAGACTGCCATAGGTTCTACCCTTATTTTTCGATTCCCATTAACATTATAACGATCTCAATTAAATAGGGGCTTAATGTAAATTCAGGTTCTCATACAAAAGTAATACAACTCGTTATAGATTATCCCTCTATGTTATTCCATAGTTACACACAATACCATATGAAAGTTCCCAGTTTATTAAGCGTATATTTTCCACAACATAAATATACAATATAAGCACCCCGAGACTAAGCTGCGGTGCACACATACTCTGCTATCCATCCCGGTACATCACGTACATAAGGATCACATATTCCGAATCTCTCAGGAATAGTTCACTGATAACAACATCACAAATAATGGAGGCGAACACAGTCACATCACATGGGTCACGCACATACCTGCGCTCCCACGATCAGCAGACTTATTAACATCCCAATAAGTCCTTCTCTGACCTATGTTCATCGAGGTAACTAGTCTAAATCCGGGCAACGCAAGGATTAGAGGGCCCTAAGCGAACGCAAACCTCCCGTGATAGAAAGTATGGTAGGTATGTCATACACACAATTCATATACCAATACTAAGTAAGCACACATCTTAGTAATCCCGAAGTTTAATTGTAGTACTTATCGCATTCTCGTACCAACCTAATATATATACAACTTATATAATTCCGGTCCATATTTATACGCGCCATAATTTATTCTCATGTCGTAGTAGGCACTCACGTCTCGACTCAAATGTCTATTTGATTTGATCCACACTTTTATAATTTACTCCTCATTATATCCCAAATGTCCCAAGTATACTAATACACCATCAAAGGAATGTTATCTCTATCCTCGAACAAGTTTACGGGACTCCCAAAATCAAAACAGGCCAAAAGGGCTAAACTGCCAGCTCGTTAGAAGTCTCGTTCGAACGAGGCTGTTCGAACGAGAGTTCGTTCGAACGAACTGGGATATCTAACGAGATCTCGTTCGAATGAGATTATCGAACGAACATCCCTCTCGTTAGAACCCCAAACTTTCAACTCGTTAGAAGCTCGTTCGAACGACCTGGGTAGGTCTTCTAACGAGTGACCAGATTCAAGCCCAGAAATTCTATATTCGTTTTTCACCAATTTCTACACTTCTAATCTCAACCAAAATTCGTCCCAACAATGTTATATGGTCTCTAATCATCCTAAAACATACTAAGATCATATACTAACATCTTTTAAGGAATTAACACATCCTAACCATCATTAATTCATCAAATCTCTACCCTTTTCCCCAATTTTCAAGAACATAAACCCTAGAATTTTAAATCCTCAATAAGTCCGTTCTAGATTCGTTTTTGTTACATCCAACATGTATTAACATCAGAATAATCATCTACATACTATTTTACATGCAATTTGTCCTCAAACTTTAAGTCCTAAGTCCAATTCAAATGGGTTTCTATTTAACTTCCAAGAACAAATGTAAATCTTTCAATTTATCTAACATGGAAGAAACATTCTCTGAATTAAATAGAATTAAATCACTTGCCTCGAGTGTCTCTGAATTTGGTGTTGGTTTGATGGAGCTTTTCTGCAGAATTCCCTTCTATCTCTCTCTCTCTCTCTCCAAGCTTATCTCTAATAGTGGTAGGGTTTTCTTTGGGAAAGTTTTGGAAACCTAATTTGATAACCCCCGTAGCTTATTGGGTCATTAAGGGTTGGTTAGTGGGTTTAGTGGGTCTATTCCCAATCAGATAAAGACTCCTAATTTTCGTCATTATTAATTCCCAAAAATACAATATTACCAAACTACCCTTATAAGATGCCGGTATGGCCTAAAAATACCCCGGGACCCAAACTAAACCCCCGGCTAGTGTTTTCTGACTATCTCGACCCTTCCGGACGCGTCGGCGCACTCAAAACGACCATACAGTTAATAGAATTTAAATTCACTTTTATAAATAAAATAATTATATCCTGACGCGACTGTCACACGCGTCCCAATAAAATGACCAAATTATCGTATATCAATCTCATGACAGATTTCATAATTCAATATTCATATATCATCATATATACTCAATATAGTCAAATACCAACTCACATATCTCTAGTATTTTATCCGGATTAATTTCCAATTAATTCTCATTTAATTAATTAATCCCAAAAATAAATATCGCCAAAAATACGGGGTATTACAGTCAGCCCTTGTGATGCAGTGTATATGGGTTCCATCGAAGTTTCTCTTGAACAGTGCTTTGTGACATATGATGTATTGGGCATCCAGTCTTCGAAGGGTTGCTTGATCTTTCTTGTTTGAACCCTCGAGATACCTACTATGCTTGAGGAGGTTCCAGATATCATAGTACCAGCAATTAGCTAGCTCGAGATCTTCTTTGGTGATGATCTCAATGTGGTAGCAGTGGGTTGGTTTGTCTTTCTTTTGGACTAAGAAGGGGGTCATTGTTATTCCTTCGGGCATGTCGACCATGGAGGCTAAGGTAGCAAGGGCATCGGCTAGGTTATTCTTTGCTCGAGGTAAGTAGTGGAAGGTGATATCTTAGAATTGGGAGGCTAGTTCTTCTAAATGGGCATGGAAGGGTTAAAGCTTCTCGTCCTTTACCTTCCATTTTCTGAGCACTTGACCTGTGATGAGGGAAGAATCCCCATAGACATCTAGGCATTGAATACCCTTCTCAAGAGCAACTTTGAGGCCTATCGTACACGCCTCGTATTCAGTCATATTATTGGTGCAGGGGAAATCCAATTTGATAGCGATGGGAGTGTGGGAGTCATCTGGGGCGATCAAAATTATCCTAATGCCATATCCCTTTTTTTTTGCAACACCGTTGAAGAACATTTGCCATCGAAGGTCGTCTAGAGCAGCGCAGAGGATGTTATCATCTGGGAATTCGTAGATCCAAACATCAGCTTCTTCCATGGGGTAGTCAGAGATGGCTCTTCCTTTCATGGATTTTTGCGTGACGTGCACGATATCAAACTCGTCTAAGAGCATCAACCATTCAGTCATTCAGATGGATAAGGCGGGTTTCTCAAGCAGGTACTTGATGGGGTCCATTCAAGGTACAAGTTGGATGGGGAGGCAAGCATATAGTGTCGCAACTTTTGAGTGACCTAAACAAGCGTGACACATGCCTTCTCTAGAGTAGTGTAGTTGACTGGCGTAATAGATGGCTCTTTCTTTGTGGGTTCATCTAGGTATTGGGCTAGCAAAGCCCCGGCTGTAGTGTTTATTATGGTTAGGTATAGGAAAAAGGGGAGACCAGGCTAGGGTGGCATGAGTACCGAAGGTTAGGTCAGTTATTATTTGATTCGATTGAATCCTTCTTGGAAGGCCCCGTTCCAAACCTTGGTTGAATCCTTTCGGAGGAGTTTGAAAATAGGTTCGTGGATGGAAGTTAGCGGGCTGATGAACCGGCTGATGTATTGTAATTTCCTAAGGAAGCCACGGACTTCTTTCTCCGTTCGGGGAGGTGGCATCTCAAGTATGGCTTTTATCTTGGCAAGATTTTCTTCTATCCCCTTCTTACTGACCATAAATCCCAAGAGTTTTCTCTTTGTAATGCCGAAGACACATTTCTAGGGATTGAGTCTCATCTGATATCGTCACAGTCGTTCGAACAACTTTCAGAGAGCGGAAACATGACCTTATCTAGTTTTGGATTTGATAATCATATGATCCACATAGACCTCAAATTCTTTATGAATCAGATCGTGCAGGATGGTTGTGGCAGACCTCTAGTAGGTAGCCCCAGCATTCTTGAGACAAATGACATAATAGTGTAGCAAAAGTTTCACCACAGTGTGATGAACGCGGTCTTTTCTTGATGATCTGGGTACATTTTGATTTGGTTGTATCTGGAAAACTCGTCGACGAATGACTTGAGAGCATGACTGACTGTGTTGTCCACGATCATATCGATATTGGGTAGCGGGTAATCATCCTTTGGAGAGGCTTTGTTCAAGTCCTGATAGTCTACACACATCCAAACTTTACCTCTTTATTTCGACACAGGCACTATGTTGGCTAGCCATGTGGGATATTCGATCACACGAATGAAGCCCACGTTCAGTTGTTTGACCACTTCTTCTTTGACTTTGAGTGACCATTCGATGTGGAGCTTTATTAATTTTTGTTTGACCGTCTTGTAATCTGAAAGAGTGGGGATCTCATATTGGGCTATTTCAGGATCAATGTCGGGCATATCGTCATAGGACCATACGAAGACATCCATGAATTCCTTTAGTAATTCTTCAAGTTGTGCGCGCTTATGATCATAAAGGATAGCCCATATCCTAATATCGCCCAATTGGATACTAGAACCGAGGTTAACAATAGCAGTTTCTTCTTCATTAACTTAAACATGGTTATGTTGTTTGTTATTAACCTCATTTAGATCAGTTAACAATTGCTCATTTGTAAAATCATCATCATCAAAAGTTTGATTAGAATCTAAATAATTAATGTAAGGCACAGCAAGATACTCAAAATCTTCATTTATTTCAATGATAGGAAAAATAGCATTAAGAACCTCATCAAAGGAGGTCTCGATTACATTTGAGCAAGGATAGACAACAGAAGAAGAGATTGGGTAAACTTTAGGGTTAGGTGGGATTTCAACAGGTAGAACTAGCGTGGCATGCTAGTTAAGGAGAGGTGTATCTGCAACTTTAATCAGGTGGACTGGATCTAGTGATGTAGTGCATGAATAAACCATGCATTGTGTCAGCCCCAGTGTCTGCAAGCCAAACGAATCCTCAGAATTACTTCCCTCGGAATTTGCGGTATTTTTTATGAGTGATTATACATGGTGTTAGGAATTTTCAGCCCATGGATAGCTGTCTTGGAAAAAGATCTCCATTCTAGGCTTCATCTTCTTGTATGTATGGTCATAGCATGGTTCCGAAAAGTCACAAAAGTGGAAGTCTTCTCCCTCTTTGATGAATCGTCCATTCAAGGAGTCACCTGGGATAGTCTGGGTGAAATCTAATATTCTCTTCGTTCGAGATTGGTGGATCATTCTGAGCTTTTGTTCTGATGGTCGATACCCCAAACTACAGGGAGGGAAAGCTTTTTCAGTTAAATGGGTTCAATTATCCCTTGATGTCTCCGTCCCAGCCCCAGTCTGGGCCTAAAGTGCATGTTTCTGAACATCTAAATCACATTGACATTGCCATGAGGGTCATATTTTGGATAAAACCTTTCTCTGAAATCGTCCCCTATTGGGAGTATAAGTAGCTCAACTCGGAATCCTGATAGGAGCATATCATTTTACCCGTGCTGTATCTCAAGGATTGGATTGCTGGTACTTGCACCCTCGACATTGTCATCTTCGCTCAAAATGGTGAAGACTCGTCCGTCGGCGAAGAACTTCAGTTTTTAATGGAGCGAGGAAGACACACCCTTGATATTGTGGAGCCAAGGTCGTTCGAGCAACAGGTTGAAATAAGCTGGGATGTCAATAACTTGGAATTTATAGGGACAACCCCTACTTCAAGTTTTATGGACCCCATCACTTACCCACGAGTATTATCGTAGGCACGCACCACAACAGAGGTTGGAGCGAGATCACTTTCTTTCAGTCCTAAGCATTTGAAGGTTCTTAATGGTCATAAATTCAAGTCGGATCCATTATCGAGAAGAGAGAGTGGTACGATCTTCCCCATAACTGCGAGGGAGATATTGAGTGCATGATTGTGGTTCAGCCCAATTCTGGGAATTTCTTCTTCAAAAAAGGATAGCATTCGGGTAAAGGTCACAAATTAGACTAAATTTATCACTTCTTCTGGTGTGATGGAAGGAGGAACTGTGCGTCCAGTGAGCAACTTAATCAAAGCATTTATGTGCAGCTGGGAAGACATGAAAAGCCCCCATAGAGTGATGTTAGCTTGAGTTTTCTTCAGTTGATCGAGGATCTTACTTTCCTCGAGGGTTATCTCTGGCATAGGAAGACTTTCAATGCCCTTCCCTTTGTCATTGTCTGGTGGTAAGCATGGGATCTGGTAATGCCTTCCCGATCTGGTCATGTGATTTATCGAAGAAGGGAAAAACATGAATCATGTTTCCTCATCGATCTCGGGTTATTCTTCTACCTTGTACATTTCTCCGAGTGGTTCTTCAAATGATATCATCCCACATATGTCAGCTACCGGGCCAGTTTTCTCTAAAGCTTGGTCTTCATTTGAATCTTCAAATTCTTCCTCCCATCCGATGGCAATAATTATGTCTTTTCATGTAAAGTCGATGCATTCCATACAATGGCTTCTTTGTACAGGTCCTCCCATTCTGCGGGGAGGTATAAGGGTGAAGGGACCAGGTGCCCTTGTAACTTTAGAGTATCGAGTAACTCAGTCATACTGCAAATATTATTGGTCTTCCTGAATAATTCTGCCACGACTTGGACAATGTAATCTAGGTTGACTTCATCAATCGGTACTACCCAACTATTTGACTCTCTGGCCCATTTTCATGCTTCCAAGAATAGCGTACTGAACCTCTGGCAATCAATGATCATTTGTGAGGGCAATTTCAGCCCAAACTCTAGGAGTTATTCTAACACTTCTGATAATTCCATACTTCCATTTTCAGAACGGGTACGGAGAGTGATGCATGCTCTGGTAAGGAGTAACAGTGCCTCATTAGCGAGGCTAGCAGGGTGTAGGAGGAAATATGGGAAAATTCAGAGAGGTTTGGGAGAGTATATGGGTGTGATTTGAGTTGAGGGATCAAATTCTGGATTATCTTCTAGGAAGATGGAATTGGCATGATTTGGGAGTGGATTGTGAGTAGTGTTTGGCTTAGGATTGGCTGGTGGGGCAATGGTACCCCGGTTAATTAGACCTTGTATTATGTTTCAAAGGTGGAAGCATTGGTCGGTGGTATGGCCAACAGTTTGGTGAAAGGCGTAATGGTCATCTGCCTTGAAGATTTTTGGAAATGGGTTTGGTAATGGACGGGGGTCCAAGGATTTGATAAGGTTTCGGCTTAATAGGGCCTAATAAACTTCGAAAAGGGGAGCATGGAGCTCGGTACGGACTGGGACAGGGCGGCTTTCTAGTGCCTGCGAGGTGATTGGTTGAGAGATGTTATTGATGGTTGAGACTGCAGCACTGATAGGCTTATCATATTTTTAGGGAGTGAACTATTCGGATACGTTCTTAGGTTCAACTTCTGTTTTAGCAAGACCCTCCTCGATTTCTACTCCGGACTCTCTAAGAGCTCATAAGTGGGTATAGTATTATCCTCCCATGGTTGCTCGGACATGGGGTAAGAAGTTCTTCTTCACTATATTGACTTGTTATTCCTCGAATGGCCGATTGGTCACAGTGGCTGCTTTTTCCCTCCATCGGGCTATGAAGTTACTGACTGATTCCCCAGAGTTTTGTTTGAGCAGCTCTAAATCACAATGGGTGACCTCAAGCTCTTCGTTGTATTTGTACTGCGACCAGAATTCTTGGGCTACATCCTCCTAGCTACGGATTCTGGACTCTTCGAGAGACAAAAACTATCGGAGGGCGCTATCCTTCAAAGTTTGCTGAAATAATTGGGCCATCACTTCTTTAGAAGCCCCTAGGAGAGTCATAGAACGGTGATAACTACGAAGATGAACAATCGGGGGTCCACTTCCTTCGAATTTCTCGATATTTGCCATCTTGAACTTCTCGGGTAACCTCGCCTTAGGATAAGGAGACATGTGGGTATAGTCCATGTAATTTCCAGAGATTCTGACTTGGTCGAACTTCTTAGTTAGCATATTAAGATCTTCTTTGACCTTGTTCAACGCTTCTACTTTTGGATCAATGATTGTAGGTAAGTTAGCCCCAGGCCGGGCAAGGTTTGGCATAGGAAGCTGGGCAGGCGGTGACCCATTAACTGGAGGGGCGTGTGGAGTGTGTTGATACTCTTTGGGAACCCGGATAGGCTCGGGGGACCCATAGCATTAGGGAATAGGGCCTCGTGCTCTTGAGGAACAGGGACCTAGTTTCGTTGCATCTCTCGAACCTCAGTCTGGAGGTTTTCAATCTTGGACATGAGCTGAGCTAAAAATGTTGTCAGTTCTAGTTGCACAACTGGTACTAGATCTGTATTCTCCATGGAAAGTGGATGGATTCCGGACTCGGAAGAAATAGCAAGGGAATAGACAGAACTTCGGGGTGATTTGACTGAAGACCGAAGCCAGTAAGGAGTGAGGCCAAGGGCGTGCGATCGACCTGAGAAAGCGAGAAAAAAGAATGAAAATATTTTTGACACATTTTTTTTTAGATTGAAAGACAAAATATTTTTGGATTTTCGATAAGGAAAGGAGAAATATTTTTGGATTTTTTTTCTTTAAAGAAAGGAGAAATGTTTTTGGATTTTTGATAAAGAAGAGAGAAATGTTTTGGGATTTTTGATAAATAAGGGAGAAATGTTTTGGTACGGGTCTCAGGATGATTATTATAATTATTATGTTCTCACTTGTATTAAATTCTCCTAAATGCAAAAATGAAATGCTGGACGGGACCCGAGCCTGGAAAAGTTGGGTTTGTAACATATGTAAAGCTATGGTTGGACTTGTAACCAGGCTCATGGGCAGGGTCCCGTTTTAAAAAATGCATTTAAATTTTAGCGATAGGCCGATCCGAAATTTCGGTTTAGTTTCGGGTCGAAACCGGCAGTCTAACATGTGTGTCCTATGCTTGACACCTATAAGTGGGTATGTGGTTGGTTGGGTGAATTAGAAAGGGTTCCCCCCTTTGGCGTGACTTTCACGATATACGTCTTGCTTTTGAAGGCAATCGGTACGTGTGGACAAGCCATTTGATAAACCTGAGTGTACTGAATTGTCTCACTATATACCTCATGGGGACGGTACGTGTGAGAACGAATTCGATATACTTGGCGTACGTGAATGAGTTCCCTGCGATATATCTCCCATCATGACTTCGGTCAAGCAGTACGATACGGGGGAACCGTTCGATATACATCGAAGGTACTCGGCCAATAGAAGGTGAGAGTTATATCGCTTACGCTAACTGCGCCCTGTCGGACCAGCGCCCATCACGAAGTGACCCTCCAGTTACTAGACAAAATTTGGTCAATACCAATGCTCTTTGGTGATGTCGTGTGAATCATGCATGATTCTCTTATTAGTATTTTATGATGAGAGTATCTTTATTAATCATGCCAAACAGGGAGCAAAGTACAAGTACCAATGGTATACCAAGTATGGATGGGTGATGCATGCAACATGTGGACATATGTGATCCTAGGTGCACGTGGTGCAAAGTGTACATGGAGAATCTTCTACAAGTGTGTGAATAGAAGCATAAGCATGAGGTACACATGAAAAGGGGAACATGCAAAGTAGCGGAGTATATAAGAAAATAAAACGTCCATGTAAATAGAGTCTATCCCTCTTAAACAAAAGTCCCCAGCGGAGTCGCCACTTTGGACATCCCTAATATTCGCGGAGGGAGAGAGGGTTCAATTTCCATGGTGAGAGGATCTTGGTACCGCGCATCCCTCTCGGGAGCGCTTCGGTCGTCGTCGACGATGTGTGTGAGGTGAGAAATGTAGAGAGATGGAGTCGCCAGTCTATTTTACTCAAAACAGACAAAAGAAAGTGAAGCCATTCCTAAGGACAGCATCAAAGACATACTGATACATACGAAACCATAAATGATTCGATTAGGGTTCGGAGGCTAAGTTACGAAATGGAAAGGTGTTAGGCACCCATTCCGCCCTTGCGATTTCTCATGTATTGTTGCTATTTTTCTTTATTTCCCCGTGATATGTGTGCATGTGTATAATTAGTGGAGATAGGAATCCTCAACTTGTATCATGGAAGAGATAAAGCGAGTCATCCATAGGAATGTTCTTAAAAGTGATATTAGAAAATAGGATTTATGCGATTATCCTTGCGTTGGTCATTATAATGAAACGATAATGCGTATGGAATAATATACCACTAAGAACAAATATATGTATATATAAATATATAGAATCTAAGAGAATTAAGTTAAATAATATAGAAAAATAATAAAAATGGAAAGAATAAGTTCGAGTCTCGGGTTTTACCCCGAAATGCCTACGTAGCCTATAGAGGCATCAAAGTGCACATAGTTCGTATGTAAAATGAACGGTGGGATTTATCCCATAAATCCAACCGAGGACTTCTCTTATAGGCGTATGGGTGTGTAAAAAAGTGTTTTAGTTGTGAGAAAAGTGTGAGAATCCCCGTTTGGAATTTATGAGCAAACCCTCTTTTTTTTATTTTTTGGGTTTATTTATATGAAAATAGGAGATATGCAATAATACTAAATAAAAATTATATTAGGATATGTGAGATGAGAGAATAAAAGTGCTAAGTAATAAAATAAGTTAATGCGAATTTAGGAGAATTTGAAGAGAGAATTGAGAAAGTTGGACCTTCTTGAAGATCTTGAGCTTGATCTTGAATGTTGGAGAGTAACCCTTGCACTTGGATGATGATGAAGGGTAGCTAATTCACCAAGCTTGGTGAAAAATATGATAAAGAGTGAAGGTTGGAAAAGGATTTGGATGTGGAAATCACATTGACTTCGAGAGAGGTTTTCTGAGTTCGTTAAGAGTGATGGGTTTCAAATCTTGAGTCTTTTTTTGCAATGAGGTCAGGACCTCCTTCTTATAGGACCAGGGCATTGTCGATCGGCATAGCCCTAGTCCTGCCAATCGGCAGGTGTTTTTAAGCACACTGCCGATAGGCAGGGTTTGGAACGTGCCGTTTGGCAGTCTCTTTCAGGTTCCTTCAGAAAAATGGTCGTAAAATGCAAACCGTTGATCCAAATTGTGCACGGGGTGAACCAATGGAAAGGTACTTCAGAGACCTTTGAAAGTTCTTGGGACTGCTCTCGGGTTTGTGAGTTGACTTTGGGTCAAATGTGACTCAGAAGCGCTCGTCGGTCCTTTGGACGGGGAATTATCGAACGCAAACGAATCGTTCGTCCTCATGGTAAGTCAGAATCGCGCATGGGGTGGACTGTTGGAAAGGTTAGGAGATATACTTCGAAATTCCAAAGATTTTGACTCAGTTTTGGGAGTTGACTTTGGTCAACTGGGGGCTGGAAGCATTTAGTGATCTTTCGGAGTAAAACGGATCATTCATCTGTACCGTAAGTCAGAATAGCGCATGGGGTGAACCGTTGGAAAGGGGTTTCAACGCATTTTGAAGATTCATTCAGTCTCGGTCGAGATAAAGAGTTAACTTAGGTCAAACGGATCCCGGGAGCATTCGGTGGCCTCTAGGTCAGGTTTCGAGGGAAAACGGGTCGTTCGCCCGTACCGTAAGTCAGAATCGCGCACGGGGTGGACCGTTAGAAAGGGGGTTCAGTGACCTTTAAAGATTCATTTAGTTTTAGTCGAGCTAAAGAGTTTTACTTTTGGTTAAACGGAGCCTGGGAGTGCCCGATGGCCTCTAGGTCAGTACCTGGGGTATGACTTAGGTTTATAGTGATAAAGGGAGGTGCTAGGGACTAAGGAGAGGTTAGAGGGTGACAGAATGGGGTGTCTACACATGTTTAGCATTATGTCATTCATTTCTTATTACTTCTATCATGCTAAACTCATTGTATTTTCTTGATTGCACACATGCAACAACTTTTGAATATTGAACTTGATTATCATATGTTAAATAGGATGTTCTCATCTCAGTCATGCTTAATAACGAACAAATATATTAGGAACTAATTGTGCATGTAAAAATCATTGCCCATATTTTCTTTATCAAAAAATTGATTGATATATGGTTAAGCAATGGAAAGGGGATACAAAATAATCAGTCTTTGTTGCATTAAAATTCAGCATTTGCAAGATCCTAAAAGATGTATTCGACACGTAAAAACAAAAGTGCCATGGCCAATTTTGTTTCATTGATGCTCCATTAACATTGACAAATATAATTCCTTTAGAATTTTTGAGAGTTTATACTTAAAATGTGAGATTTTGAAGGTGTTATAAGTTGAACATCAATGGGTTTGCCTATTAAAATTCCTTAAAAATATTTAATAGTTTAACAATATATATTTGAGAAGCATTGAAATTCGAGACATTATGTATGAGTTGAGTCAATTTCACTATCTTAAACTTTTTTACAAAAGGTTGGATTTAGTTCTTTCTTTAGGAGTGTCTCTTTGAGTTCCTGCATCGTCACAACATATGCCTATGTTAACATTCTCGCGCATTAAGTTCACACACTTTCATTTCATTTCCATGATTCAAATGTTTTCATGTTATTCCATGGTGTGTTTATTTGTATTTATATGTATATTTTTTACACTTAAACATTTAAAAAATTCCACAAACAGGTTGTTGGTTTGTTGAAATTTCAGTACATATGCTTAATTCTCTATACTCTGTGATGATATTTCCTATGTGTATACCCATGATGCCAACTTTTTCGGTTTAGATTCTAACCCTTTGTCTATTACGGAATCAAAGGGGGAGAACAAATTAAGGGGGAGTTTTGTTTTTGTTTAAACTCAATGTGTCACTATATTTTCTTTGCTTCATGTGTGTAGGTCATTTTTTGCATTGATGTATCATGGACTATACTATGAAGATATTTAGTATAGACAAAGTTGCAAGTGTCTTTTCCTTTTTAGTTTTGGGAAGGGGGAGAACAAATTAAGGGGGAGTTTTGTTTTTGTTTAAACTCAATGTGTCACTATATTTTCTTTGCTTCATGTGTGTAGGTCGTTTTTTGCATTGATGTATCATGGACTATACTATGAAGATATTTAGTATAGACAAAGTTGCAAGTGTCTTTTCTTTTTTAGTTTTGGGAGGGAACTTGTCTTAGGTTTTTTGTTTTTTTGTATTTTGTACCGGAATACCCAAAGGGGGAGATTTATAAGTGCAAAACTTATGATTGTTTATTATATATTTAGTTTTCCATATTCTGTAACGCTCCACCACACTATCATGTACATTCTCAAGGCTTTGATTGAAAACAAGTTAGTGACTAAACGCACTAATTGAAAATTAAAGAGTTGAGATTGTCACTACAACATACGGAGAAGGGATATGAAGTTGATTTTGTGTAAACATTATGTTCAAGGGTATCTTACAAGTGCTTCAAACATAAAATATTTTTCAAAGAATTCCAAAAAAATCATTTCTAAGGCATCTTGTTAGATTGAGTTTCTTCAACTCGTTGTATATCAGACGTTCGAAGGAAACTACAAACAAACCTTTTTCCTCCTCATGATGGAATGTCATTCAATCTCTCATTCGATGCCGCTCAAACGACTTTGAATAGGTCATTTGAACGAGGTCCAATCGGTTTGAACAAGCTTGAGAAAAATTATTTTTTACTTGGTTTTAAACGCAACTTTTGAAGTCTATCTCTTGGAGATTTTTCACCGTGTTTAAGGGATCCAAACTTGGAGTTCTTTGCAAGCCTTTTTCTCCTATTTTGTGATCATATACTTTGGTTTTCCAAATCCAAACCCCTTTGAGAGTGCAGCTACAGCAGAAATATTGTGACTTCTCAAATAAAATCCAGTTTTTAATTAAACCCAAATTTTAGTTAAACCCTAAGACATGCATCTAGAAGATTTATCAAATAAAATATAGCATGCAGGATAAAAACAAACAGTTTCAGGAAAAATCCCCCAAAGGGGCAAAACCTTTTGTATATCACTATAATTTGTAAGAAAACGGCTTACAATCGTATTACAATGAAAATACAAGTCTTTGACTAAGAATTACCCGCAGGCATCGGATTCTGTAGTCGCGGCTGGAATATCCCTTTCCAGTAGGGTTGGCGGCTGGAACTATCCCTGTCCAGTAGGGCTGCAATGGAGAAGAAGAACGGTCTCCTCCACAAGGGTTGAACTGCAAAACTGCATTCCTGGGTTACCAAAAGGATTCACAAATGTATGGAATTTGTGTGAATCAAAATACCTAGAGTATTGGTACTCAATAGGTGAAGACTTAGGGCTTTCTCTGCTCTGGAAATCGTGTATCAAAGTCTTAAAAAATAACTCTCCCGAAGTTGGTATAAATAAGAAAACTAAGGAAAGAGTTTTCAAACACTGGGACTGCTCGTAATTATCCCAGGCGGACCGGTCCGATTGATGGGAGGATCGGTCCGGTATACCGGATCGGTTCTTTTAATTGCAGGCGGATCGGTCCGGTTGACATCGGATCGGTTCGGCTTTTTATCTTCATCGGTTCGCTATGGATCCGGGGTATACTGGCCTTACTTTAGCAGTCGGATCGGTCCGGTCTCTTTAGGCGGATCGGTCCGATCCTCAGGAATCAGATTCCTTCGAGGAATTCTCTCCATCTTCAAATGGCCATATCTTCTTCACCGTAGCTCGGAATGAGATGCCGTTTCTTCCAGTATCTTTGTTGTGGCAAGCTCTTCAACTTTCCAGTTGACCTATCCTCCGGACGGTGGATGTACAATTACCAAATTTCCCTTGAACTTCCATATCGTGACTTCTTTCATTGATTTTACTTCTCTTGCATACCACTAGCATATAGACCCTAAAGCATGGTATGTGAAGTTGTTGAGGACGATGTGGGACACATGATGGAGATGTTGGATGCTTGATTCTCGGAATTCGGATAGAGGCCGTCATGTGAGATCGTGAGGTGACGTGCCAAATGTAACGGCGTACGACATACATAAATGTAAAATGTTGGACATGAGAAAAATGTCCTTACAAATCTCCCCCTATGTCTATGCCGGTACATACATAAAAATCCAAATTATCAAATATGAAATTGCCTATACAAATCTACCCTTCCATGAACCCAAAACTAAAAGAGTACAAGTGAATAAGACTGCATCGTTTGATCTTCAAATCTTCGGGAATCTCAACGCTTTTCTCATCAGGGTGTGCAATTCAGTGATCATCAAAGTAGTACCTACACACATGAGATAAAGCAAAATACCAAGTTACATATCGAGTTTGAAATGAGATAAATATAGATATAGATACCAATTTATGAGCAAACTCAAAACTCAAAACTCCCCCAAAATAAGATAATTCTTTCTCCCCCTTTTTATGATGTCCCCAAATAGACAAATAAGAAGAATGAATTAAACAAGAAAAATCAGAGCGGGTTACGCTAATTTATCGCGTGATCCTGATTTTTCGAGGATTTACTTTCTGATACAATTTGTCTACTCACGTTCTCAAATTGGTATCAGAGTGGGTTGCACTACGTTATTGTGTTTTGATCCTGATTTTGCAAAAATGGCGTTTGATGGTTTTGATGATCTTCGATGTCAAATTTTTGAAAAATTTAATTGGAAAATTCACACGAACTCTTGTTTTAAATCTTCTGTTGAAAACGAATCTGAGAGGTGTTCGTGTTGTAAGGGTGTTGGTCACACGTTACATGAGTGTACCACAAATTTAAAGAAGAAATTGAATAAACCGATTTCTCATATTTCTACCCTTAGTGATAGTGATTCAGAAGAAGAAGTTTTTTATGCTTCTAGGCGAGAGTTTCCCATCCATGTGATTAGTGATAGTGAAGGTGATGGGAGTGTGGATGAAAGTGAGGAGGAAAATGTAGATGAGCATGACTTGCAAACTGCTTTCAATGAACTTTATGCTGTAACTTTGTGTCGCATGCTTTATATTTGATGGGTTGATTTAGATGCATGTTTAAGGACTGAATTTATTTGATTTAAAAGTAGAATCTAATTAAATAAGGGTTAGTTGAAATTTGCGAAGTTAATCAATTATCACACGTATTTCTTGGCTTCTCACCCTTAGATGTTTTGTGATCAGTTTATTAATCCTTGAATAACACATTATATGTCCATATCCTTGTGGAGTTAATTCTTCACCGCTAAAGAAAGGAAATAAATTTTTTTAGGCTAATCGGTGGATACTGAGATACGTGGAGATCGTTATGGAGCATTGTCGAATCTGCACTGATTTTTGTTATCAATAAGGAAGGATAAATAACTTTAATACTTAGTGGAGTCTAAGTCTGTAAGTTTACATGTGTCGTTTAAAATACCTTAGTTATAATAGTGTTGAAAAAGGGTTTTCCTGAAAGGGATTTTTTCCTCATATCTCGTTTTATTATTTGTTGTGTTTGATTTAGATTCAATATCTTGAATTCTTGGTTTCACCTAATTAATCAAGATAAATCGGATTAAATTAGACTTTGTTTGTTTGTGATCTAATTTATGGATTCTACCTTTAACCATATAACTGAACTACTCTACACGTTTTTCAAGTTTTAAGGACCCTAAGATTTGAGCCGAAGTTTGTTAAGTAGGGTAATATTTAGCAATAACTTTTATTATATTTGAGGTGAGCATATAGTTATGACCCATCAAGCAGGGTAGTGAATGATTTGGATTGATCAGACCCATGTAAACAATGGACAATCGAATTACGGACGAGTTAGACATTTGTACAAGATACATTATTATTATTATTATTGAAGGATTCATTCAGATTTGTATTTGTATTATGGGGATACATTTTATATTCCAGAGTTAAATTTTATTCTTATTTAAGTGAATGTATCCGAGATTTTTTTCGCTTCAACATTTTATTATCTTGTATATCATTTACTCAGATTGTTTATTTTATTTCTTAATGCTGAGAATGTTACTAATTATTTTTTAACTATCACAATTTTTGTATTAGACCTGGTCAATCTATTTATGGATTTTATAGGGTGTCACAGTTGGTATAATAACACTTCATGTTCTAGTGTCCTAGGGTTTTGAGTGCATCCACAATTCTTCTGCGTTATTTTTTTACTACTTTAGAGATATACCATTTAGGATTTTTACTCTTATTTATGATAATCTCTTAGGTGGTTTCACGTCATAGGTTGTGAAGAACGACAAGGATAGATTGAAATTTATCGGGAGGGCTCCTTATATAGATTTCATTTGTGAGACGTACCACACATGCGGTTGATTCCTATCTGGAGTAGGGCGGGCCTATTGGGCATGACACTTTTAGTATGTGTTTAGTGAATGGTTTGAGGGGAAGTGTTTCGACTCACCATCTGTCATGACATTAAAAGGAAGTTCCTAATACCTCATCAGGGAAAATGCATAGTAGCCTAGTATGGGGGGAGTTCAACTATCATTTTCTTTCTGCACCATGAAAGATTGATACGAAAGTGAAGAAAACATATTCTGTTAGCAAAAACATTACGTGAATAATTTGATAGTAGCTATTTGGTAATCATTTTTCACCACTTGTGCTCTGGTGGTGGAAATTACCTTTTCACATTGTCATGGTCATCACAACCAAAAAAAAGACATAGTTCCTAAGAATAGAAAAATGGGTCGAACTAGGCCCTAAAGACAAGGGATAATTGAGAGCCACCCCAAGTCTGGGGAGACCCTCATTAGTAGAAATGACCCAAATATGGGAATCATACCCTAAGAGGTTTCGACAAGCAAAAAATCAAAGTTATCAAAGACAATGAAGTCAGATTTAGCAGGACCAACCATAGAAATATGGTCAACAGGACCACCGGTAGGGCATCTGTTCGATGGTTCCTTTAGAGGAAATTGGTACACTTTCGACGAGTGAAACCACTTAGTTAGTTTTTGCTTTGAAGGATTCTAGTTTTATAGAGATAAATTTGAGAAATCGTTACGTTTATGTTTATAACTCATGCGCCTGAGTCTTATGTTGCACCGATGGTTGTCGTTCTTTTATTAGTAGTGGGTGTTGTGTGAGCATCCCTAAGCTCAGGTCACATATAAGTTTATTTAAACTATTTGCAAACATTTTTTTATTTCTTATACACAATACTGTTTAGTAAAAATCCATAGTCGAGGAAGCGAGGCTCGAGCAGATGGCTAGTTGGAATCCCTTGGGAGTTTGGTTTAGAGGTTGAGAGCTTAGTCTTGTTGGGAAAACTAAGGCCTAACCACTTCACTACCTTATGATAGATAGAATACTAATAGGAGGGGCCTAAAAGGCCACTCACACATTTACACAGTTCACACTTAGTCAAAATAAGTGAATAGCCAAGTTGTTGCTCGCAAAGTATTTTCAAACTTAATATTGGTGAGTGGCCCTTAAGGCAACTCGCAAGCTTTTAAAAGACTATTCACCAAGTTACCATTTAAAAAGATATTTACCAAATCATATTTTTTGGAACTATGCCCAACATATTTTCTTTTTAACTTTGGGTTGTGCCAAATGTCGTATGTTAGAGTAGACAGACGGCATACAGTAAAATGGGATAAAAAGTACATTTCAGATATTGTCTCAAAGGAATATGCTTTTGGCGCTCACATGCTAGATCAGATATATTATTTTCCTATAGATAGAGCCCTTGGGTAAGGTCAGAACACAAGTTAGTATTGTTACTCTGTCAAAATTCTTACTAGAAAGTATTATCTCCCTGCTCTTTCCTTGGTATCTGAAGTGCTTGTATGTTCTCTCCCAACAGCCATCACTTCCACGTGACCCCTTTTCTCAGATATTATTGTTGTTGTAAAAGTTATAGCCAATCATTATTTTCTCAGATAAAAACTATAGAAACTCCATTGTTACTAGAAATATGTAGTTTTCTTCTCCAACTGCTCTCAAGACCTTGGAGAGATTGGAAACCTTGAGGACAGCTTCTATTATAGTGGGTCACGCCTCACCAGATTCAATTATTTAGAGACCTCAGTACAACTACCCTTGTACAAGGGGTAAAGTGGTTTCACACGCACCTTAATGGTTGTTTAGTCCAAGTAACTCGGGTTATCGTGATCCATAGCAATGAAAAGCGATCCAGAGATCACCGAGTTGTATTACCTTTTTGCATACAAAAAAACCTCTAAGAAGAAATAACATATAATTATGGGCCAATCGCTTTGACAATTTTTTAAAAATTGTTAGACAACCAAAGACTGGTCAAAACCCTTCAGATTGTAGGTTAAAAATCTTCCCAATTTTAATAGAAGATGAAACCGTATGAATTCACAATTCATCATCAAGGTAAAATTCCTTTACGTTGGATTCCCCTACCCATAGTTTATTTTGAGAAAATAATCGACAAGATTCCATTACTTCTTTTCTCCTCGTATAAAAAATGAGAGCTCACCCCGTTCACCCAAATTCAACGGAACTCCGTTCAAATTCTTCCCCTTTAAAGATTGTGCCAAAAAAATAAAGTATCATTTGCATACTGCTAAATAAAAATAAAAGAATTGCATCGAAAAAATTCGTGCACATATGAATCTTTCTCCCGCTATGTATTGTCCTTTTGTCTACAAATTCCTAAACTAAAATGTCCTCACTTTTTTTACAGTTATCATTATCAGCAGAAATTCACGCTCATTTCTGACCCGGGAAACCTAAGTTCATGCTTCATAAAGTCTTCTATTTTTTCATCAATAATCTCAAGTCTAATTTGCCATACATTCCATGTCTATTTTAGAAGATTAGGCTCCATTCATGATCGATCAGGTTTTGAGACATCTAGAAAACATTATGGCCTCTCAAAACACGATGCAGTTAGAAATTAGGGCGCTAGGTCGAGCACTAGTCCACTTATAAGAGGCTACTGCTACACTTGGGATTGGAGAGAATGTACGCCTCCCCCTATCCCAAACAATGGTATGGTTGCTAAGACAACACCGATCAATCCTCGGGATGCATTTACACCAGTTCCCTCACCGTCTCCCCTGGTAAAATCGGCGTTCCTCGCTATCAAGTACAATTTTCCTCCCACGATTACTTCAATCCCTACAGATAGTACCCATGCCCTTCCTTTCAAGGCCACCCGCAAGATGAGTTTGTAACTCCTCAATCGGTCGATGAGGTTGTTCCTCCTCTTTTAAGCCAAGAGATAACGTAAGTCCAATCTGAATTGCGCCTCTCATAGAATTCATCAGCAAGATGCAAATTATGGATGAGCATATGAACATCAAGAAAATGGCCCTTTACCCCGAATATTGGTTACCAAAAAAATTTAAAATGCCTATAATCGAGACATGCAAAGTATTGGGCTCCCCGTTTTACCATTTTTCCAATTACCACCTTTAGATGCAGGCCCACAACGTAGACATCAGGTTACAAGAGAGAATGTTTCCCTCTACTCTAGCCCTCACCTAGTATATGGGCCTGAAACGTGAGGGAATTGCCAAAAATTGGGATGATTAATGTTATTATTTTTCTAATGTAGTACAAATATAATGAGGAGCTTGGCGTCACTCGTAAGGACTTAAAAATGTCAAAGCAAGAGGATGGAAAGGCATTTGGCACTTTTGTCACTCGAGGGAGAAAGAAAGTCGATTAGATGGTTAATAGCCCCTTGTAAAATGATAAAATCAATATCATGATAAAAAATCTCTCTAAACAAGTATGGAGCGAGCTTGGGCTCACCTGCATCCCAGACTTTAAGGCTCTTAACCACATAAGATGTAATATTGAGGAACGTTTGGCCGCCAAAGCTAATAAATCGATGAAAGAGTTTTGTCAATCGATGAATCAGTTCCCTGCCAGATAGAACTCACCTAAAGCCTTGACATCTCACATCACTACCCTTGTAGTCAGTCTACAACTGGGCTCAATATGGGCTACTAACACCCCCAGTCTATGGTAGTAACTTTTGTACCTTTTCACCTAGGACCCTCTCTAAAAAATCAAGCAGTTGTAAGAGAAAGTTTTATAATTTCTCATCATTTATTTTTATTTGGCATATTTCGTTACAATCATCATTATGTTATTCTTAAGATCTTAATGAGAAGACAAGTGAGTGATCGAGTAACAATTAAAGATCGAATGAGTTGATATTGTCACTACAATCATTGAGAAGTTGTATGGTTTTATTTATGCATAAACACTTTATTCAGGGATTCTTTTACAATTTATTTGAGGCATGGTTTTAAAATGTTTTTTCAAAAGATTTTTTTTACAGTCATCTGAACAAATTTATGTCTTAGTTCAAATGATATTGATAGTTCATTCAAACAACCTTCTAACGAACACCAAATGGGTCTGGCCTGTTTATAGAATTTAATTCGTTCGAGGCTCATTCGAAGTTGGTTTGAACGATATTGGTGCTTCGTTCGAATGAGATTTGCCTTGGTTCAAACAAGAAGTTGTTTTCTTCGAACGACGTCCAATTTTCGTTCGAATGACTTTTCTTGATTTTTGTGTATTCTATAAAATGGGGTCTTAGGATTATGTTTTCTTAGAACTTTTGGCGAGATTTGTTTTTCTATACATATCCGAAAGGTATCCAAACCCTAGTTTGTTTAAAACTCTTTTCTTTTCCAAATTAAGTCCCTTGAATGATTTGTTGAGCTTTATAAAACCCTAGAAGAACATCATACATGTCCAAACCCTTGTAGAGCTGATTCTCTACTGTTGATCTTGTGGAGTTAATCAACTACCGCTGAAGAAGATAAGAATATTGGTTCCTGAGGTTAATCCATGGATACTGAGGCAATAGGAGATTACCGTGGGACAGTGCTGAATATAGGTTTTTCCTAAAAGAGATTTTTCCTCATCTCGTGTCTTATTTTTGCGGGGTTGTTGTTTCATTGTTTTCATTTATATTCAAATATCTTACATGTTCACCTGAGTTAATGAAGATAAAATTTCGACTAATTTGGATTTTGTGTGTGTGACTTGCTTTACGAATTACATATATAACCGAACCACTCTTGCATATTTTCAAATTAGTATCAGAGCTTGTTTCTATAAGTTATGTGTAACACCCCGCGCGCCCGAAAAGAGACACGCGGTGTGCTACTACGATAAAATTAAACTAAAACCATCAATAACGAGTATAGAGCATCTAAATTCCATAATTTAAACGTAACAAATCCACAACAATGATTACAATGACGATTCTCAAATACAAAATTTCCCAACAAAAATTACACCACCAACTTATACTTTAAAAATAAATCTTCCAATCCAAGCTCTAAAATAATTCTCCAAAATAGTCTATAGTGTTCCAATCCACGCTTGCCTTCCACTAAAAGAAAATACGGGAAAGTACATAATATGACAGGAATAGATGCTCAAAATTAATTAGCACGATGAATAAATCGCAACAATACGATTCGCATATACAAATCAAATGCATAACTCAAACATTATATCAATATAAATTTCTCAACAACACATCAATGAGTCACCAGACCTCACCTCACCACGCCTATGCATTCTTGAGCATATCCGTATTTTGGACTATTGGCGGGTGCCCATTCTCCGTGTCATATTAAAATCTCATGACACGATGCCTAAATCGCAATATAATATATCACAATGAATCAATATCAAGATTCCAATAATTTTCAGATTCCAAATGAATCACAATTCAATATAAGTGCAATCGACACAGAAATCAAAACGAAATACCCTCGATAGAATTTAGGAGCATATTGTGTAAGTCCCGTACCTCAAAATCATTACATGAATCACCACATAATTTCAGCCTCTAAATCTAATCCCGCCATCACGTTCCTCACATGAAAATTAGCAAAGAGACATTCTTGAACAGTCTTGAGAAAACCCGATTTAAAACTTCGAAACATGGATTAAAAATAGCTCTTTAATGGAATTAAGATTTTGAGGGAGGAAAAAGATGTAAAAGAGGAGATTGCTTCTCTTAGGGTTTAGAAGAATGTGTTTTTAAAATTACTAAACCCGTCACTTTGTTTATATACCAAAAAGAATGAGTCATAATCAAATACAAACACTCAAAAAATTATTACAAACGATTTGACCGTCAGAATAGCTTGAAATTTTAGTATGTTATAGTGAACGGCGAGACGGAGCTGCTGTGAAAAATTCAGCTAGATCGGATGGTCGAGTTTCTAAAAATTGTATTTTTATCCTCCTTACCTCAGATCCTCCCCTGATTTTTATACAAAAAGTTATAATTTCCAAATTTTAATCCCGATTTAAATTCCACTTAGAACCTTATTTTTATATATAAAAACCAACATATTTAATTACTAAGAATAATTAAATCCAAAATTTTATTTTTTTTCTAATTTTTCAATTAATTAATTTAATTAACTATTAAAAACATGGGGTGTTACATACTTCCCCACTAACAAAGGAATTTCACCCTCGAAATTCGACAAAGCCTAACGCTAAAAAATCAGGTCACACCAATAATCTCCAAATATAAATCTCGTTTCCAAAAATTAACTCTAAATATCTCACATCTAATCTCGATGCCTAACACGATTTTATCATAAAAAAATTCTATCTCCAAAAAAAACATGTCTAACCCCCATGCTAGACCTAAAATGCAAGACTCGAGGGTTGTCATATACTAAGCTATGATACTAACTGTAACCCCCCGCACGCTTGAAAAGAGACACACAAAGTGCTACTATGCTAAAACTAAACTAAAATCATCAATAACGAGTATAGAACATCTAAATTCCAAAATTTAAATGTAACAAATCCACAATTTCCATTTTCGCAATAATGATTACAACGACGATTCTCTCAGATACGAAATTTTCCAACTAAAATTATGCCACCAACTTATACTTCAAAAATAAATCTTCCAATCCAAGCTCTAAAATAATTCTCCAAAATAGTCCATAGTGTTCCAATCCACGCTATCCTGCCACTAAAAGAAAATACGGGGAAGTACACAATATGACAGGAATAGATGCTCAAAAATAATTCACACGATGAATAAATCACAACAATACGATTCGCATATACAAATCAAATGCATAACTCAAGCATTATATCAATATAAATTTCTCAACAACACATCAATGAGTTATCAGGCCTCACCTCACCGCGCCTATGCATTCTTAAGCATATCCGAATTTTGAACTATTGGCAGGTGCCCATTCTCTGTGCCATAATAAAATCTCATGAAACGATGCTCAAATCACAATATAATATATCACAATGAATCAGTATCAAGATTCCAATAATTTTTAGATTCCAAATGAATCACAATTCAATATGAGTGCAATCGACACAGAAATCAAAACGGAATACTCTCGAGAGAATTTAGGAGCATATTGTGTAAGTCCCGTACCTCGAAATCATTACATGAATCACCACATAATTTTAGCCTCTAAATCCAATCGCACCATCACGTTCCTCTCGCGAAAATTATCAAATAGACATTCTTAAACAATCTAGAGAAAACTCGAATTAAAGCTTCGAAACATGGATTAAAAATAGCTCTCCGATGGAGTTAAGGTTTTGAGGGAGGAAGAATATGTAAAATAGGAGATTGTTGCTCTTAGGATTTAGAAGAATGTGTTTTTAAAAGTACTAAACCTGTCACTTTATTTATATACCAAAAAGAATTTGAGTCCTAATCAAATACAAACACTCGAAAAATTATTACAAACTATTTGATCGTCAGAATGGCTTGAAATTTTAGTATGTTGTAGAGAACGGCGAGACGGAGCTATTGTGAAACATTCAGCTCGATCGGAGGGTCGAATTTCTAAAATTCTTATTTTTATCCTCCTTAGCTCAGATCCTCTCCCGATTTCTATACAAAAAGTTATAATTTCCAAATTTTAATCCCGATTTAAATTCCACTTAAAACAATATTTTTATATATAAAAACCCACATATTTAATTACTAAGAATAATTAAATCCAAAATTTTATTTTATTTATAATTTTCTAATTAATTAATTTAATTAACTATTAAAAACACGTGGTGTTACATACTTCCCCACTAACAAAGGAATTTCGCCCTCGAAATTCGAGGAAGCCTAACGCTAAAAAATCAGGCCACACTAACAATCTCCAAAAATAAATCTCGTTTCCAAAAATCAACTCTAAATACCTCGCATCTAACCTCGATGCCTAACACGACTTTATCACAAAAAAATTATATTTCCAAAGAAAACATGTCTAACCCGCATGCTAGACCCAAAACTCAAGACTCGAGGGTTGTCGTATACCTAAGCTCCGATACCATCTGTAACCCCTCGCGCGCCCAAAAAGAGACACGTGGCGTGCTACTACGATAAAACTAAACTAAAACCATCAATAACGAGTATAGAGTATCTAAATTCCAAAATTTAAATGTAAAAAATCCACAATTTCTATTTCCACAATAATAATTACAACGACGATTCTCTCAAGTCCGAAATTTTCTAACTAAAATTATACCACCAACTTATACTTCAAAAATAAATCTTTCAATCCAAGCTCTAAAATAATTCTCCAAAATAGTCCATACCGTTCCAATCCACGCTATCCTGCCACTAAAAGAAAATACGGGGAAGTACACAATATAACAGGAATAAATGCTCAAAAATAATTAGCACGATGAATAAATCGCAACAATACGATTCGCATATACAAATAAAATGCATAACTCAAGTATTATATCAATATAAATTTCTCAACAACACATCAATGAGTTATCAGGCCACACCTCACACGCGCCTATGCATTCTTAAGCATATTCGGATTTTGGACTATTGGCGGGTGCACATTCTTCGTTCCATATTAAAATCTCATGACACGATGCTCAAATCACAATATAATATATCACAATGAATCAATATCAAGATTGCAATAATTTTCAGATTCCAAATGAATCACAATTCAATATGAGTGCAATCGACACAGAAATCAAAACGGAATACTCTCGAGAGAATTTAGGAGCATATTGTGTAAGTCCCGTACCTCGAAATCATTACATGAATCACCACATAATTTTAGCCTCTAAATCCAATCGCATCATCACGTTCCTCTCGCGAAAATTATCAAAGAGACATTCTTAAACAATCTAGAGAAAACTCGAATTAAAGCTTCTAAACATGGATTAAAAATAGCTCTCCGATGGAGTTAAGGTTTTGAGGGAGGAAGAAGATGTAAAATAGGAGATTGTTGCTCTTAGGGTTTAGAAGAATGTGTTTTTAAAAGTACTAAACCTGTCACTTTATTTATATACCAAAAAGAATTTGAGTCCTAATCAAATACAAACACTCGAAAAATTATTACAAACTATCTGATCGTCAGAATGGCTTGAAATTTTAGTATGTTGTAGAGAACGGCGAGACGGAGCTGTTGTGAAACATTCAGCTCGATCGGAGGGTCGAATTTCTAAAAATCTTATTTTTATCCTCCTTAGCTCAGATCCTCTCCCGATTTCTATACAAAAAGTTATAATTTCCAAATTTTAATCCCGATTTAAATTCCACTTAAAACAATATTTTTATATATAAAAACCCACATATTTAATTACTAAGAATAATTAAATCCAAAATTTTATTTTATTTATGATTTTCTAATTAATTAATTTAATTAACTATTAAAAACACGTGGTGTTACATACTTCCCCACTAACAAAGGAATTTCGCCCTCGAAATTCGAGGAAGCCTAACGCTAAAAAATCAAGCCACACTAACAATCTCCAAAAATAAATCTCGTTTCCAAAAATCAACTCTAAATACCTCGCATCTAACCTCGATGTCTAACACGACTTTATCACAAAAAAATTCTATTTCCAAAGAAAACATGTCTAACCCGCATGCTAGACCCAAAACTCAAGACTCGAGGGTTGTCGTAAACCTAAGCTCCGATACCATCTGTAACACCTCGCGCGCCCGAAAAGAGACACGTGGCGTGCTACTACGATAAAACTAAACTAAAACCATCAATAACGAGTATAGAGCATTTAAATTCCATAATTTAAATGTTAAAAATTCACAATTTCTATTTCAACAATAATAATTACAATGACGATTCTCTCAAGTCCGAAATTTTCTAACTAAAATTACACCACGAACTTATACTTCAAAACTAAATCTTCCAATCCAAGCTCTAAAATAATTCTCCAAAATAGTCCATACCATTCCAATCCACGCTATCCTGCCACTAAAAGAAAATACGGGGAAGTACACAATATAACAGGAATAGATGCTCAAAAATAATTAGCACGATGAATAAATCGCAACAATACGATTCGCATATACAAATCAAATGCATAACTCAAGTATTATATCAATATAAATTTCTCAACAACACATCAATGAGTTATCAGGCCACACCTCACGCGCGCCTATGCATTCTTAAGCATATTCGGATTCTGGACTATTGGCGGGTGCACATTCTTCGTTCCATATTAAAATCTCATGACACGATGCTCAAATCACAATATAATATATCACAATGAATCAATATCAAGATTACAATAATTTTCAGATTCCAAATGAATCACAATTCAATATGAGTGCAATCGACACAGAAATCAAACGGAATACTCTCGAGAGAATTTAGAAGCATATTGTGTAAGTCCCGCACCTCGAAATCATTACATGAATCACCACATAATTTCAGCCTCTAAATCTAATCGCACCATCATGTTCCTCTCACGAAAATTAACAAAGAGATGTTTTTGAACAATCTTGAGAAAATTCGGTTTAAAGCTTCGAAACATGGATTAAAAATAGCTCTCCAATGGAGTCAAGGTTTTGAGGGAGGAAAAAGATGTAAAAAAGGAGATTGCTGCTCTTAGGGTTTAGAATAATGTGTTTTTAAAAGTACTAAACCCGTCACTTTGTTTATATACCAAAAAGAATTTGAGTCATAATCAAATACAAACACTCAAAAAATTATTATGGACGATCAAACACTCAAAAGGGCTTGAAATTTTATTATGTTGTAGAGAACGGCGAGACGGAGATGCTATGAAAAATCCAGCTCGATCGGACGGTCGGATTTCTAAAAATATTATTTTTATCCTCCTTAGCTCAAATCCTCCCCCGTTTTTTATACAAAATGTTATAATTTTCAAATTTTAATCCCGATTTAAAGTCCACTTAAAACCTTATTTTTTATATATAAAAACCAACATATTTAATTACTAAGAATAATTAAATCCAAAATTTTATTTATTTTCTAATTTTCTAATTAATTAATTTAATTAACTATTAAAAACATGGGGTGTTACATTATGTAGATGAATTTTGGTGGTTATATGGATAACGCGAACAACATGCTTCCTACTTTTTATGGGTCTAATTATGCCTATTAGAAAGCTTGAATGAGGTCAGTTCTGAAATCGATTGACGAGCGAGACTGAATTGCTATTTAAAGGGGGTGGACTCCCCCCACTATGACTAATGATGATGTCATTAGTCTCAAACATGTCACTACTAGAGTGAGGACGATTTTAGATGGAGTAACTTTGACTCTCGAGGCTTAAGTGCAATTTTTAGTGTAGTCACACCTAACGAATTTTATCGTACTATGACGTGTACCACGTTTAAGGAAGCATAGGATATCCTCCAACTCATTCACAAGGTACCAATGTTTTGAAAGCTACAAAGCTACAGAATCTTAAAACACAATTTGAGACCATTAGTATGCTTGAATCGAAAACATTTGATGAATTTTATTTATGCATGTCTGAAATTATGAACTCTAATTTTGATTTGGATGAGAGAATTCTTGAGATGAGGGTAGTCAAGAAAATTCTGAGATCTCTTTGGTCCCGTTTTAATGCAAAAGTCACGGTCCTTAATTCTTTGAGAATTCTATATACTCATAGATGAGAAGAGCTCGTAGATGACTTTTATACTTATGAAATAGATATGTTTCCCAAAACTCAGAAGAAGAAAGAAAAAGGGATCGCTTTAAATGCTCAATCAAAGAAAAACTCAGAGTCTAATTTCGATCTAGATGAGAATGCGTGATATTGAAAAACTTCGCAGATTTCTAATTTAGCACACTTATTAAATTTCAGCCCCTAAACATGCATCTAAGGTGCGTGTGTGTGTCAACCCATAACCAAATAAATCATGTGACACCAAGTTTAAGGAAAAATCCCCGCAGGGCAAAACCTTTTATTTCACTATAAAGCGTAAATCGCAACTTACAAGATTTACAATGAAATACAGCAATGAATCCACACGCAGCGAACCCACATGAACCTCAGTCCAATCAGCAAAGGAAGAACCGCAGCACTCCTCAATGACACGCAGCCATAAAACTTTGTAGAGACTCCCTCAGCAATGACACGCAGCCCTCGGTTGCAAAGATCTCTCCACAAAGGTTTGAACAAACTAAAAAGTTGTGTTCTTGGGTTACCAAAAGATTCACAAAGGTTTGGCAATTGTGTGAATCAAAACATGAGTTTTGGGACTCAAAAATATGAAGACTAGAGTAATTTGGACTCTCAAAAACGTCTTCTAAAGTCTTGCAAAACAACTCCCCCGAAGTTGGTATTTATAGGAAAAAATATGAAGAATCCCGCTTTGTTAAAACTCTTAAAAACTTATCAGCGTACAGGTACACCGAACCCCATCTGGGGTACACCGAACCGGTTTGGTGTTCCCATTCTGGTATGAGGTTAAAAAAAAACAGCATTCTTCAAGGAATTTTCTCCAACTTCAAAAGGTCATAACTTCTTCACCGTAGCTCGGATTGAGGTGCCGTTTCTTCCAGTATCTTCGTTGCGGCGAGCTCTTCAACTTTCCAGTTGACCAGACCTCCTAACTATGGATGTGAAATTACGAAAATGCCCTTGAACTTCCCTATCAAGCCTTTTTTCACTGTTTTGACTTCCCTTGCGTACCACTTGCATTAAGTCCCTAAAATCGTGGAACGTGAAGTCGTTGAGGCATATGTAGGACACATTAATGGAGATGTTGAATGCTTGATTCCTGGAATTCGGATAGAGGCCGTCATGTGCGATCTTGAGGTGACGTGCCAAATGTAGCGGCGTACGACATACATAAATGAAACATATTGGACATGAGAAAAATGTCCTTACAAATCTCCCCCTATGTCTATGCCGGTACATACATAAAAAATCCGAATTATCAAATATGAAATTGCCTATACAAATCTACCCTCCCATGAACCCAAAACTGGAAAAGGTACAAATGAATAGTCTTCATCGTTTGTTCTTCAAATGTTCAGGAATCTCAAATCTTTTCTCATCAGGGTGTGCAATTCAGAGATCATCATTGTTGTACCTACACACATGAGAAAAAGAAAAAAATACCAAGTGACGTATCGAGTTTGAAATGAGATAAACATAGATACCAATATATGATAAGCATAAGTCAAATCTCAAAACTCCCCCAAAATTCAAACTCCCCCATAAAATGATAATTCTTTCTCCCCCTTTTTATGATGTCCCCAAATAGACAAATAAGAAAAATGAATCAAACAAGAAAAATCGGGGTGTCACGGTATAAAATCACACCATGAATGAACATAAAACAACCAAGTCGGTGATAGCGTAAAAGAATGTGTGTGATCAAAATTCGATAGGAAAATCAAAGCATACAAACATGACATATGTGCACGATGAATATTAGATATTCCTAACGAATGAACTCAAATGCTTCCTTTGGTGTAAGAGATAGGAAATATAAGACATTGACTATATCAAATCTACAAATCAAAGCTCAAAGTGATTTCTACACCAATAACGTCCAAAATGATTTTCATGCTTTTTCAGGACTTTCAAGGAAGTGCAAACCCGTTATCAATCTCCAACCAAACTCCCTCAGATTTATATTTTGAATAGAGGTATACTAAATTCTCAAACTTTGGAGAATTGGGTGAAGCCTAAATGGCCCATATTTGGCATGAATTGCTTTTTATTGCCATATCATTTTTTTTCGGGCTCTTTTAACCTCTTTGGACCTCGGATAATAAAATTCCTCAATTTTTTAGGTCCTTTTTAACGGTGGCTTTTGCGCAAAGGATAAGAATCAACTTTCGCAGCCCCTCCCCGTTATGCAAATAATCACACAGTCTCACCAAAACGGTTTTTACATGCAATCCAATCTTGTCAAGTTTTATCGCATTTTATACATTGTATAGACAGAATTGAGATAGAAACACTCAAGCCAATATGTGATAGACAAGTGCAATAATCAAATATAGCAGTGCATGTGTGCATTAAAGGATATAGGAGTCAAGCATGTAGGAAATATCACTAATTACATCTCAAGGACTCCAATCAATGTTAAGCACATGGATGAAATGATGTAGCCTCTCAAATCTCTATCAAACAGTCTTATGGATATATGGAATGAAGTTGTGACTTGGCTATCTTAAATGCTCATCCATAAAAGGCAAATCTCTTTTTGAATTTTTCAAAAATTTTATCAAAATAAAATCTTTTTGTATTTTTCAAAAAAATTTCAAAAAAAATATATACAAAAATGATACATACTAGCAATAGGCAAACAATGTCATCATGAAAATCACCCTATGCTAGTAAACAAGTCAAACCTCAATCATTAGGTGCGGAGGGGTTTTCCAAAGGTGGTGACAACTTATGAAAAACCTCCATCAATTCTTGTGAAGATTTGACTAAAAACTTAACTTGCTCACCTAAATGTGCAAACTTTCTCATGTAGTCTCCGGGAGGATGTAAAGTATCATGTGTGGGTGCATGTGTGGCAGAAACACGTGTAGAAGCAAAACGTGACACATACCCCAACTTAAAGCAAAATTCCCTAAGGTGACCTCTCCTCTTGCAATGTGAGCAAACATAAATAGGCCTAGGAACACCTCTCTCAAAAACTCTAGGACGCACTTTCCTAATAGGAATGGGACGCCTAGGTGGGTTAGGGTAAGACACATGTGAAACTGTCACTAAAGTGGGAACCGGCTCGGGTGCTAATTGGGAAGCAGAAGCACCGTCATGACTTATTCCTAACTTCTCACCTTTACCCTTAAGAACCACCTTTTCAACCTTCTTAGCTGCGTTCTCAAACTTGACTTTGACCTCCCGGGCACGTTCGAGATCACTCTCGAGTTGGGATACACGTGTCGTCAGACTAGACAACGTGTCGGCCAAATCACACTTCTCCTTTCTCAAAACCTCCTTCTCTTTCTCCAAATCTAAAACCCGACGACCTAAATCCCTATTATACCTTTTTGTTTTCAAGGTCTCGGTGTACAACTCTCTAAAGGCTTTTTGGAGCTCACTTTCATCTCCACTCTCACTTTCACTTTCTCCCTCACTCGAAGAACATGAATCACTATTATCGCTCTCGTGTGCACTTTTGTGAGACAAACTGGGTTTGCTTACACGACTAGAAAAGGCGACAACCATCCCATGTCCTAAACCTTTATCCGACTAATCTCCCTCATCATCACTAAGTGTGGCAGGCATGGCTACTTTCTTCCCTTTCTTTCTAAGCCAAGTAGGACACTCAAACGACTTATGTCCCTTACCCCCACATTCAAAACAGGTGATGTTCTCTAAATCTTCCTCACACTCCTCATCAGATTCATTCCTCTCATTACTTTCTTTAGCCTTTCCTTTCTTTTTATTTTTCTCAAAAAAATTCCTTTTATTGGAAGAATTATTTTTGTTCATGTTGAGAATTTTTTTAAAATTTTTCGCAAACAAGGCCATATCATTAAAATCAAAATCTCCCTCAGAATCGGACTCACAAACTTTTTCTTTCTTTTTCTTAAAATGAGTCTTTAAAGCAATACCATTATCCTTAGCCTTAATGGTTTTAGGAAACATGTCTATCTCATAGGTTTGAAGATCTCCTACAAGTTCTTCCAACTTAAGTGATTTCAGATTTCCCAAAGAGTTCAAAACAGTGACTTTCGGAATAAAGCGTTTTGGAAGAGATCTCAAAATCTTTTTAACGACACGCGTGTTATCAATCACCTCACCCAAATTAAAACTAGTGTTAACAATGTCTGACAAACGTGCATAAAATTCATCAAAGCATTCGGACTCAGACATGGTGATAGTCTCGAATTGGGTGGCCAGATTTTGTAACTTAGACTCTTTAACAGCGTTCGTACCCTCATGTGTCAGTTTCAAAACATCCCAAGCCTCCTTAGACGTGGAGCACGTCATGATTCGGCGATACTCATCAGGAGTGATAGCACCAGAAATAGCACTCAGACCACGGGAGTTAAAATTGGACAACTTATAATCATCCTCAGTCCAGGCTGACACGGGTTTTAGAGAGGTGATGTTATTAACAGTGACCGTGGGAGGAGTCCAACCATTTTCGCAAAGCAACCAAACCCGCTCGTCAATAGATTTTAAAATCGATTTCATACGAGCTTTCCAATAGGCATAATTAGACCCATCAAAAATAGGCATCTGATTATATAAGTGCTCCATAGGAAAAAATGCGAATTTTTCACAAAACTGATTTAAAAAAATCAATATCACACGATTTTGCGGAAAATAGATATACGCAATAAATTAGCGTAACCTGCTCTGATACCAATTTGAGAATGCGTGATATTGAAAAACTTCGCAGATTTCTAATTTAGCACACTTATTAAATTTCAGCCCCTAAACATGCATCTAAGGTGCGTGTGTGTGTCAACCCATAACCAAATAAATCATGTGACACCAAGTTTAAGGAAAAATCCCCGCAGGGCAAAACCTTTTATTTCACTATAAAGCGTAAATCGCAACTTACAAGATTTACAATGAAATACAGCAATGAATCCACACGCAGCGAACCCACATGAACCTCAGTCCAATCAGCAAAGGAAGAACCGCAGCACTCCTCAATGACACGCAGCCATAAAACTTTGTAGAGACTCCCTCAGCAATGACACGCAGCCCTCGGTTGCAAAGATCTCTCCACAAAGGTTTGAACAAACTAAAAAGTTGTGTTCTTGGGTTACCAAAAGATTCACAAAGGTTTGGCAATTGTGTGAATCAAAACATGAGTTTTGGGACTCAAAAATATGAAGACTAGAGTAATTTGGACTCTCAAAAACGTCTTCTAAAGTCTTGCAAAACAACTCCCCCGAAGTTGGTATTTATAGGAAAAAATATGAAGAATCCCGCTTTGTTAAAACTCTTAAAAACTTATCAGCGTACAGGTACACCGAACCCCATCTGGGGTACACCGAACCGGTTTGGTGTTCCCATTCTGGTATGAGGTTAAAAAAAAATAGCATTCTTCAAGGAATTTTCTCCAACTTCAAAAGGTCATAACTTCTTCACCGTAGCTCGGATTGAGGTGCCGTTTCTTCCAGTATCTTCGTTGCGGCGAGCTCTTCAACTTTCCAGTTGACCAGACCTCCTAACTATGGATGTGAAATTACGAAAATGCCCTTGAACTTCCCTATCAAGCCTTTTTTCACTGTTTTGACTTCCCTTGCGTACCACTTGCATTAAGTCCCTAAAATCGTGGAACGTGAAGTCGTTGAGGCATATGTAGGACACATTAATGGAGATGTTGAATGCTTGATTCCCGGAATTCGGATAGAGGCCGTCATGTGCGATCTTGAGGTGACGTGCCAAATGTAGCGGCGTACGACATACATAAATGAAACATATTGGACATGAGAAAAATGTCCTTACACTAGATGATCTTGCCTTGTTTAAAAAAAATTTAAAAAAATTCTCAAATTAAGAATTCAAAATTCTTCCGAAGTGAAAAATAAAAGTTTTGAGAAAGGCAAAATTTTTAAATCGAGCAAGAATATTTTATAAAAAAATATATTTTTTTAATAAAATTTAAAAGTTGTTCTTTTATATATAAAAATACCCTTAAAGAAAGTTTTGATTTGTATCAAAAAAATAACTTTTTTATAAGGACGTTTTTTTAAACAAAAAAGGGTGTTTTTAAAAAATAATTATATATATATATATATATATATATATATATATATATATATATATATACCATTTAATATAAAAAAATCAATTATTTCACTAGTTAGTTAAAAAAAAGAGTTTCTTAATTTCACAAGTTAGTTAAAAAAAAGTAAAAACAATTATTTTTTAAATGTTTTTATTTTAAAAAATCTTGTACGTAATTTATAGAAAAAAAATAGTAGAATAATTTTTTATATTAAACAATTAAAATGTTTTTTAATTTCATAAAAGAGTTTAAAAAGGATTTTTTTAGTTTTTAAAAAAATGTTTATAAAAAAATTACTCTATATTAAAAAAATTGTATACATATCTTATAAAAATGTTGTTTAAAATACTATTTTCAACATAAAAAACTATTTTTGATTTTGTCAAAATAATTATTTTTCATAGAGAGAGAGAGAGAGAGAGAGTTGATGCAGATAAATGAGTTTATCCTTTTTTATTATTTTTATTATAGATGTTGGCCCAACATAAGAGAGAAATGAAATGAAAGGAGTGAGAAGATAAATGTTATTACTTTGTTAGACATCTTTGGTCAGACGTGCCCCTGTAAAATACTACGTATATTCCATGTATTTCAAAGAAGCTTTTAATTGGTACAACATATATGAATATATTAGGTACGACGTATAATATAATTTAGAACAACCTAATTTATTACATTAGGTACAACGTATAAAATATTTAAGAAATAAATCAAGTGAAGAAAAAGTCAAAATATTCAGCCACTTTTGAATCCCAGCGTTTGATATCGAACCACCGCCACCGCCACACCGATGGCAAGATCAGCGTCGGAGAGCCCTAAGCTACAACGCAAAACTAAAAATAACCCAGTATTATTCCACCGCTCATAACCATCTTTACCCCGATCTCCTTCTACTTTCTATATTCTCAAATCAAGCCTACGTGTTTCCAAAGTAAGTAGTTTATAAGTATAATTAGTTTTAGGCTTATTATCATTTGTATAGTGAGATTATGTCATTTAATGATTGTTGTTTTCTGTTTACCTTTGGCTTTGCAGAGTAGATGCGGTATATGTTTGTAGAGCGTGAAAACGGGACAAGGAATGGCTATTTTCACATCGGAATGTTCACGAACCAAACAAATTTGGTGCTTTGAAGAGTAGGATATAAAAGGAGAGATTCTACGCGAGGGTGAGCATGGTAACCAGCAATCTTGGAGACCCTATGAACCTTGAAGAAAATGAAAAAATGAAAGAGTTGAAGATAGTTTCTTAGAGAGTTATTGGGAGTTCATAATAGCACTGGACCTCAGTTTCGATCCACATAAATAGAGTATGTTTGTTATGCCATTTTGGTTGGGATAAGATTTGAAATGTTTTAAGGTTTGAAGAGAGAGATACGATGAGATTGTTGGTTGTTAGAATTGATGGGCATGGGCGACCATGAAATCAAATGGAAAGGCATCCATCTGAATTATTAAAACCTTAGAAAAAGTAAAAAGTAAAAGGTGAAGAAACCGAAAATACAAAGACATGGAGGGGATGGGAAAAGACGATTGTAATAGGAAATGACTTACCTCGACCCAACCATCTATTTCTTGGGTTTACAAGTTTAATTACCACGTGGCTACGTGAAAGAGTAGGAAGATTTAATTTTTGTATTGCGTTTTATAAGACTATAAAGATAAAATATTCTCTAATTTTTATTTCAAAGGATTCTTATATAGTTTTGAAATTGTTGATGTCAAAAAATGGACTAGATCCAATTTTCTAATCACAGATAAAATAAAACATACAAGAGACAAAGAGTTTTTAAAGTGGTTCGACTGTGAAGAAAAGCCTACATCCACTATTATTGTATTAATTTGAGTGATTACAGAATGCTAAGTGCTCTTGCTACAAGAAAAATAACCTAAAATCCGTTCTATCTTGCCTTCTGTGAAAGGAATGCAATGTATTTATAGTAATTTGAAGATCAAGGTTTATAATGCCTTTATATATTCAAGCATTCACACCCATACATAATGAATGTAATGGTTGATAGTCTTGACCACGTGTGGAAGGACCCTTGGTTGTTTCTTAAGTGGTGACTATTTTTCTACTTTGTTGATCTGTATTCTTCGTGTTGGTCAGCCTGCCTATCGAGCAACTATCTTCTAGGCTGACTAAGTAATTGCTAACTAAGATTGTTGCCACGTAAGGAGACACGTGTCCATTTTTAATTAGTCCATGTAGATGGATAATTTTTGGTATAAACAGAAGCCCCTAATACTTCATTCTTGATATTTTTATTGAAAGGATGGAATATAATTTTTTCAAAGTTGGTCGCGGGAAGCCGACTTGTAGGACTTGTGAAAAATTTTCATGCCTTGATCGTGTTGTGGCAGTTTTGTGAATAATTTGAAAATTAACGAACCGCCAAAGGGTATATGGGTATTTTCCTGCTTTTAGAGCTGCGCAGCTGTTAGAATGTCAATCGTCGATATAATTCATCATTACCTGCACTGTTTTCTAGGTAAGCTATAAGAGACGAGAGTTTTGTCGATTTTTTGCACCATAACTTTTCAAGATTTTGAACTCTCTTTCTTCTCCAAACTTTTCGTCTTTGAGCCTTCGTTTGCAGTTTACCCTTGCTTCTGCCACTATTTCTTCTGTAACCTTTATTCTTCCCTTTATTTTTAATTTCTTTTATTTACTATAATCATGGTTTACACTGTTCATAGGGACTCTTTAGAAGAATTTAGGCTGATTGGGTAGATTTAAAAATGCCTATACCCCCAATTAAGGTTTTATTATTACGAGTGGGTCACTGGATTCCCTTACTATTCATAGCTGAATGTAGTATTACTTTTCTCCCAAATCATTTCTTTCTGGAATTATGTCAATATTTGTGACACCCCGACTAATTAAATACCGGGTAGCTACTTCTTTATTAAATTAAATCAAAATGCCAAGTTGGCTCAGTTAATAGCATCACTGTCGAAAACATTTTATTATTACTAACCACCTAGTATTTAAAAAGTAAGTTGTCAAAATTTAATTAAAGTCTGATTAACATGCAGTAAAAGATTTAAAGCAAGAATAATATCACCATTCACCATAACGAAATAATAAAATAACCATCACATGATATAATTAAATCCGGAGGAAACTCCTCACAACAAATCCCACAACTGAAATAAGTAACGAAATACTGAAAACTGAATTAATACATGCCAAAGTCTGAAAAACTAAAATGGAAATGTCTCTAATAGAATTTGGGCAACATGCCCTACAACTGAGGAATACTGAACATGGAATTCAAATGATAGAAGCGTCTAAAAGAAAATCCCTGTAACTTCCACAAATAGCTACAGCTCGTCATCTGAGTGAGAATCCTATGCATGGTGTCCTTGTGGCTGGGCACCTAAAATGGTTTTACAAGAAAATAGATTTGAAAGCAAACGGGTCAGAGCCCGAATGTGGAGATATTTTAAAAACCTGCAAGTGCTTTAAAAACATTTAAAACATTAAATGCAAAGTACATGTTAGGACGTACACTCACATGAAATTCTCACCTCTCGACTAAATGTGCACTCCTAACGTAAGTACCCATCTAAAATGACACTAATCCCTAGCTAAGTGACATCATATCTAGCTAGACTGTCATAAGTTCTACTCTTATTACTCGGTCCCCATTTACATTATAACGATCTCATTTAAATAGGGCTTAACGTAAATTCAGTTTCTCCCATGAAAGCAACACAACTCATTATAGATTATCCCTTTTTATATATTCCAAATTTATACACACAATACCATATGAAAGTTCCCATAATAAAGTGTATATTTTCCACAACATAAATATACAATATAAGCACCCCGAACTAGCTGCGGTGCACACATACTCTGCTATCCATCCCGGTACATCACGTACATAAGGATCACATATTCCGAATCTCTCAGAAATAGTTCACAGATAACAACATCACAAATAATGGAGGCGAACACAGTCACATCACATAGGTCACGCACATACCTACGCTCCCACGATCAGCAGACTTATTAACATCACAATAAGTCCTTCTCTGACCTATGTTCATCGAGGTAACCAGTCTAAATCCGGGCAACACAAGGATTAGAGGGCCTTAAGCGAACGCAAACCTCCCGTAATAGCAAGTATGGTAGGTATGTCATACACATAAAATCAATACATATATACTAAGTATGCACACGTCTTAGTAATCACCATAATATATATTGGTACATATCTCTTCTCGTACTGACATATAATACTATACCATTTATATGTTCCCGGTTAATATAATTAATTAGGCCGTCAATAGCTCACATCGTAATAGACACTCACGTCCCACTTCACATTTTCCCTTAGGTTCAAACTACACTTATAGGTTTGACTCCTCATTATATCCCAAACATCCCAAATATATCAATTACTCATCAAGGAAAGGCTATCTCTACCTATACACAAGGTTACTGGGCACTCGGGATCAAAACAGGCTAAAAAGCCTAAACTGTCAACTCGTTCGAACGAACTGAGTCTTCTAACGAGATCTCGTTCGAACGAAGTGGACTTTCTAACGAGATCTCGTTCGAACGAGTTTATCGAACGAACTTCACCCTCGTTAGAAGTCAATGGTCAACTCGTTAGAAGCTCGTTCGAACGAGCTCGTTCGAACGACCTGGGTAGGTCTTCTAACGAGTGGCCAGATTCAAGCCCAGAATTTTCTACTCGTTTTTCACCAATTTCTACTCCTCAATTCTCCTCTAAAATCCGTCCCAACAATGTTTTAAGGTCTCTAATCAATCCTAAACATACTAAGGTCACATACTAACGTGTTTTAAGGAATCAATTCATCCTAAACATCATTAAATCATCAAGTCTCTTCACTTTTCCCCAAATTTTCAAGAACATAAACCCTAAAATTTTAAGTCTTTAATTTATCCACTTAAATCCGTTTTTGTTTCTTGCAAGATATATCAACATCAGATTAGTCCTCTAAATACGATTCTACATGCAATCCTTTCCTCAAAATATAGTATTCTAATTCCAAACTCATGGGTTTTTCATTACTTTCAAGAACAAATGTAAATCCTAGAATTATCTAACATGGAAGAAACATTCTCTGAATTAAACGGAATTAAATCACTTGCCTTGATTCAATCTCAGATTTTGAAGACGATTTGAAGAAGTTCCCTCTCTCTTCCTGCAGAATTCCCTTCTATCTCTCTCTCTCCAAGCTTTTTTCTCCAATGGCTATGGTGGCTAGGGTTTGTTTTGGGAACTTAGAAAACCTAATTCTAAAACTCCCCGTAGTCTTATGGGTCAATATGGTTGGTAGTGGGTTTAGTGGTTGGTTACCTGAATCAGATATAATTTACTAATTTTCGTCACTTTTAATTCCCAAAAATACAAAATTACCAAAATACCCTTTATGTTGCCGGTATGGCCTAAAAATACTCCGGGACCCAAACTAAACCCCCGACTAGTGTTTTCTGACTATCTCGACCCTTCCGGACGCGTTGGGGCACTCAAAACGACCATACGGTTAATAGAATTTAAATTCACTTTTATAATTAAAATAATTATATCCTGACGCGACTGTCTCACGCGTCCCAATAAAATGTCCAAATTGCCGTATATCAATCTCACGACAAATTTCATAATTCAATATTCATATATCATCATCTATACTCAATATAGTCAAATACCAACTCACATCTCGCTAGTATTATATCCGGATTAATTCCCAATTAATTCTAATTAAATTAATTAATCCCAAAATAAATATCGCCAAAAATACGGGGTATTACAATATTTAGATGTCATCCCTGCTAGAGTAGCCCCCAATATATGGAGAATAGTGAATGGGATCTACAGGCTAAACCAAATATACATAACCCATTTTGGTATCCTTGAGCTGATGTTTTTCTATAAATGGGTTATGCACAACCATCCTAAAATAATAACGGGTGGCCAGCCCTATACTATATTAAATCAGGAGTTTCAGATGGTCTTGTCTCAACATCAACTGTCGGTACTATACAATATAGGACAAACTACCTGAAATCACATAAGCGGGATATGAAAATTTAAATATAATGTGCAACAACCAACCAACTAACACTACTAATGAAGAAAAGAAGTAAGATAAATAAAATGTTATAAATAAAATGAAATAAATAACTACAACAGGATGTACTAAACAAGTAGACCCGAATAAGATGTCGGGTCACAGCCAATACAATAGCTGAAATAGAATAAATATAAACATGTATATAAATATCCCTTGGGTACAAACCCGATATACAACTTGAATCCTACCTAGAATTTTAAAGAACTAGGAAGCGGCTACATGAAACATCCCGCAACAGTCCGCACCTGTCACGGCTCCCAAGACTCTGGATAGAAAGTCATCCGGCATCCATGCGGTAGGATACCTGTGGTAATATATATATATATATATACACAAGGAGGAGAGAAAAGTAAACGGGTCAGAGCCCCGAATGTAAAAAATATTTAGCAAGTGTGTTAACCGTGCATAATAATTATCGGTGCACTTATTTCATAATGAAAGTGAGACCGCACTCTCGTGAAACCTCAACTCACCTCTCATCTAAAGGCGCGCACCTATTCGCATCCTCAAGTTTTAGTTAAATTACCCCCAATGTTATTAGGACAACCTAACTTATCATAGGCCTAGCCTATACCCACGAGAGCTACTTTCCCGATAAAATCTAAGGATCCACCCTTCTAATCCCACTAGGATATAATTACCAATAGTTATGCCATAATAGGCTTAAGGGATTCCGATTTATAATTATAATGAATTATAATTCTTAAGACGTTACCCCTATATATATATATATATATATATACATATATATAGGCTAAAATATAAGAATTTATTTCTTAATATCATGCACATGGAATATTGGCAAAACCTCTCTCTAATCTCAAAATTGTGCTACGTTTCGTGCGTGGGGAGTCTCGCAAAGCGAAATCCAAACAAGGAACCGCCCCGTTACACTACTCCTGACAAGGTCAAGACCAGAGATCCGAGATGCCACAAATAGAATTACTTCTCTCAAATCTCGACATGGCACTGCGTTTCGTGCGTGAGGTGTCTCGCAAAGCGAAATCCAAACAAGGAACCACCTCGTTACACTACTCCTGGGCAATGTCGATCCTAGAGATCCATAATCCTTAACATACAATTTAATACTACCATTACTGCTAAACTTTAAACTACAATATGAAAGCAACTAGAAATCTCCAATAATATCCTTGGGATGATGTAACCTAAGTATTCCTTAAATGCGATACATCAACCCCCAAATAAACTGGTACACCACAAACATCCAAGATGTACCCCATAGAAATACCATATCCTTTCATCTAGGATATATAAATATATATATATATATATATATATATATATAGGTATTTTATTCTCACCATATATATATACATGCCATCATCCATACCCATGACCAAGTGTACATACCATATATGATGTACAAAGGCCATGTACATATAGTACCCGGCTATACATAGCGCCGATAAAACTGCATCAATGTTATCATCTTCCCAGAGTCCGGCTCACGTAACAACTGGGGACCACCTGGTGGGGATCAACGACACCCACCTCGTGGTAACTCACACACACGACGTCCCGGGAAGCGGTCATAGTTCCAACCGGCAATGAGAGGAAACATACCCACCACGTCTCATCCCAAAATATATATCTATATCGTATAATAACACAAGGGACGACTATGACCTGGGGAATATCCACACCCTGCTCTATATGCCAGGATGCTCACCCTCTGCGCGGAAACTTCCCAATGATAGCATGAGCGGGGTATGCTTAACCACATAAGTATATATATCGCTCACATACGCAATATACATACATCCATATGATCCAATATAATAAACCATCATATACGGTTTAAATATCCATACCATGTATGTCCACAACATAAATATATCCATATATTCACATTCATACATAGATATATGTACATATATTCACACATCGCTATATCAATATATATACAAACTAATTCTCGTTCATATGTATAAGATATATAAACCCGGCTATAAGTATACATAATCCTCAATATACAAGCCGTCACCACAATTTTCCATTAAATGTACCTCGATACGTGAATACAATCCCTCACTTGAAACATATTCAATCATTTTTCCTATGATGAATAGTCTCCCAAAACCATATGTATATATCTATACATATATATTCAACATTAGGGTTATCACCCAAGAGTTTGTGTAGGAATCCATCACTACACATTTCATCCATATCCAAAAGTACATAATTACCTTAGTACTATTTAACCATAGGCACACACATGACTTAATAGTCTAAAACCTCAATTTATTACAACCTCATTTCAAGTATTGGAATCTCAGTGGTCAGATCCCCATGATTACGTGTAAACTAATCCTACTAGAATTTATGCTACCGCTTATTCTAGTCGATAGTACGATCCCAAAGCGTTCTCAATGTCACCTATGGTTCGAATAAGTCTCGGTAACCCTTACCCCTATTGAGTTATCAAATGTTCCTTAGACTAAACATTTCTATCTAAGGATATGAGACCCCATTACTCTTAAAGAGTATGCAACCACTCTCTTCCATTTGGCCCCAAATTATATCTTAACCATATCCTATCCTTATAAGGATTTGACATAAATGTCGGCCTAGAAATTTCACAACATACATGGATATTTCTTATCCAATGATTCCAAGAAGTTCCCACTATCGGATACTAAGTGAGAGACCCCCTATAAGTCACCAAAAGATATCTCTTACTTTATAAGAGAGAACCCCAAATCAACAAACCCAACCAAAAAGGGCTAGAAGTCATCTTAGGAAACCCATAAAACAGCCCATTAAGAAAGCTCCTAAGAATAAACTCCAAAAGAAAAGGGGGAGAAGAAATCCAAGTTTTGGGCTAAAAATAGGGGACCGGTCGACCGGTCCCAGACCCCCGGTCGACCGCGGGTCCAAATTTTGCCTACGAAGAAATGCAGTAGGCTTTTCCTTAAGGCGCGGTCGACCGGTCCCCATACCGCGGTCGACCGGCCATACCAGTTAAGCTGGACGATTTCCCTTTCTCAGCAAACCCACAAAATTAAATACCCAAATATCATCACCAAGCCCCCAAATATTTAACCCAATAATGTTATTAACAAGAAAACCCATCCTACATCTCATCCCAACCATTTATATGTGATTAAACCATAGAATAACATTGATTTCAAGATTTAAACCCAAAAATCTAGGTTTTGGTATTTATACCCAAAAATCCATTTCTTTACCCCACAAATTATGAAATGAAATACACAAATAGCTATTTAGCAAGATTAAACACTTGCCTCAGATTTGTAGAGGTTGGATCGTCCTCGATGTCGCGGTTGGGCCGGAAATCCCCAAGCTTTTCTTCCTCTTTCTCTTCCTTTCTTCTTCTTTCCTTTCTCCTTTCCTCTCTAGGGCTTTTTCTCTCTTTCTCAAAATGAGAAAGGCTTGATCCGTAAGCCTTAAATCCCTTAAAACAATAAACCCAATTTTAAATGTTAATACACGCTTTAAATGACTCGTTTACTCCAATTCAAGTCAAAATAACTTAAAAACATTCCGGAGCCGAAATAAGACCCAATGACAGTCATTTTGACTCTCTCGACCCTTCCAGGATCGATGGTACCCGCAAAAATATCATCCAGAATACTTTAAAATATTCTCTATTTTTGGGCCTCAATTCCCAAATTTTGAAATTCTCCAATTTAATTAAATTTTATTTTCCAAAAATTTAATTTCTCCGTCTCCAAAAATCGAGGGTTGTTACACACTTCCCCCCTTACAAAAATTTCGTCCACGAAATTTAAGGCATGCCTAGGACCTCAATATCATCTAGTCCTCACATCAATCCTTAGGATCACTATACCGATCCTTCCTGGTTCTCATATCGAACCATAAAGTTTTAAAGCAACTACTACCCTGGGCGCCCATACACCCCGTATTCGAGTTTCCACTCGTAAAATCATGATCAGGCTCCATTAGCCTCAAATCATAACATAACCTCAGCAATATGATCTATTACCACATACTAAATATATAAAAGTTTAAAATTTCCCAATGGTAGAACTCTCCTCAATTCCTGACACTAGCCACCTTTGTGCGGGGGAGGTCTCGCAAGCGAAATCCAAACAAGGAACCCTCCCAATACACTACTGTGTAGCTAGGTCGGGGATTGAGATTAGTTGAACCAGGGTTAAGGTTTTATAAAAAGAAAGATTTCCATATTTTTAGATATCGCCCGAGGGCCTATACAATAATACGATATAAATATATTCCGCGTCTTTCGACACGCCAAACAAACACCTTATGTTTAGGACACAAGGCCGCAACAAATACAATATTTCTAACCAACATCTAGTTCTCAAAACTAGCACAACTATGAGCTAAACTATCCGCTCCTCATAAATCTACCAAACTATGAACCTCTCAGTTATGAAATTCCTATACATCACATCAACATTTATATGTAAAAATAAATTCTTTCCTCAATGGGATACTTCCCTACGATTTCGTTATGAAAAGGTGTATCATCTCCAAAGATGCCATATAAAGTCCACTCTTGCTCACTTCCTCCTCTAAGAAAATTCCATACACCCTAGCGGTGTAGCAGCTAAATACTCATCACACCTCACACGCGACGTTCCCAATATCGCACAAAGCGTAACTTAAAACCAAAAAAAAAGGTATTCTACCTTATAGTTCCATAACCCAATGGTTTCCCTTCGTCCTTGAATCTCAACTCAGGGTCCTCAACTTCTTCCAGGAAAATCATTATCCCTAAGCTTATTTCTTCACAAGAGAAACATCTTCCTCAAAAACCCTTCCTAACCATAATGAAGGGCAAGGCGCGATTGCAACTGCCGAAATCTCCCTCCGTCCTACACGACGAAACTGAGTCTCCAAGGGCATTCTCCCTCATCTTAGAAGGCAATACTCCTGATATTGGGATAACTACACCAACCTCACCTCGGTAAGAGTCACCAACATTAGGTTTCCTAACTAAGGTTAACAGATTCTCAATCTAAACCTCCCAAGGACTACACTACATGCCTCTCCTCGGACTTTCCTTACTAAGACCAAGATTCTCCAATCGAGTAAATTTTCCTTTCTTACTTGACTGCCGATGAATCACCTCGAACCACTGCTAGAAATCTCCTCAATAACTCCTCCAGAATTGAGGAAAACAAATACCCCCGATTACAGCGTACCCAAAATATACTATGGGTATGGTACTTCTAATCTTATCCTTTCCTAGACGACAAAATCTAGGCGACGTCTGAAACGAAACAAGAGAAACTTTTATCAGAACGCCAATCAAGTGAATATACTTCACAGAAGAAAACAACGCAGTGAACACAACAGTCCTATTTATAGGGCTTTATGTCAAGAACGTTAACGGAAGAATTCATAACTCGCACAGATCCTAATGACTCTAGAACCTGATGCTCTGATACCATCTGTCACAACCCGCCTAAAATAATAACGGGTGGCCAGCCCTATACTATATTAAATCAGGAGTTTCAGATGGTCCAGTCTCAACATCAACTGTCGGTACTATACAATATAGGACTAACTACCCGAAATCACATAAGCGGGATATGAAAATTTAAATAGAATGTGCAACAACTAACCAACTAACACTACTAATGAAGAAAAGAAGTAAGATAAATAAAATGATAGAAATAAAATGAAATAAATAACTACAACAGGATGTACTAAACAAGTAGACCCGAATAAGCTGTCGGGTCACAGCCAATACAATAGCTGAAATGGAATAAATATAAACATGTATGTAAATATCCCTTGGGTACAAACCCGATATACAACTTGAATCCTACCTAGAATTTTAAAGAAGTAGGAAGCGGCTACATGAAACATCCCGCAACAGTCCGCACCTGTCACGACTCCCAAGACTCTGGATAGAAAGTCATCCGGCATCCATGCGGTAGGATACCTGTGGTAATATATATATATATATATATATAAACGGGTCAGAGCCCCGAATGTAAAAAATATTTAGCAAGTGTGTTAACCGTGCATAATAATTATCGGTGCACTTATTTCATAATGAAAGTGAGACCGCACTCTCGTGAAACCTCAACTCACCTCTCATTTAAAGGCGCGCACCTATTCGCGTCCTCAAGTTTTAGTTAAATTACCCCTAATGTTATTAGGACAACCTAACTTATCATAGGCCTAGCCTATACCCACGAGAGCTACTTTCCCGATAAAATCTAAGGATCCACCCTTCTAATCCCACTAGGATATAATTACCAACAGTTATGCCATAATACGCTTAAGGGATTCCGATTTATAATTATAATGAATTATAATTCTTAAGACGTTACCCCTATATATATATATATATATACATCTATATATATACACATATATATAGGCTAAAATATAAGAATTTATTTCTTAATATCATGCACATGGAATATTGGCAAAACCTCTCTCTAATCTCAAAATTGTGCTACGTTTCGTGCGTGGGGAGTCTCGCAAAGCGAAATCCAAACAAGGAACCGCACCGTTACACTACTCCTGACAAGGTCAAAACCAGAGATCCGAGATGCCACAAATAGAATTACTTCTCTCAAATCTCGACATGGCACTGCGTTTCGTGCGTGAGGTGTCTCGCAAAGCGAAATCCAAACAAGGAACCACCTCGTTACACTACTCCTGGGCAATGTCGATCCTAGAGATCCATAATCCTTAACATACAATTTAATACTACCATTACTGCTAAACTTTAAACTACAATATGAAAGCAACTAGAAATCTCCAATAATATCCTTGGGATGATGTAACCTAAGTATTCCTTAAATGCGATACATCAACCCCCAAATAAACTGGTACACCACAAACATCCAAGATGTACCCCATAGAAATACCATATCCTTTCATCTAGGATATATAAATATATATATATATATATATATAGGTATTTTATTCTCACCATATATATATACATGCCATCATCCATACCCATGACCAAGTGTACATACCATATATGATGTACAAAGGCCATGCACATACAGTACCCGGCTATACATAGCGCCGATAAAACTGCATCAATGCTATCATCTTCCCAGATTTCGACTCACGTAACAACTGGGGACCACCTGGTGGGGATCAACGACACCCACCTCGTGGTAACTCACACACACGACGTCCGGGGAAGCGGTCATAGTTCCAACCGGCAATGAGAGGAAACATACCCACCACGTCTCATCCCAAAATATATATCTATATCGTATAATAACATAAGGGACGACTATGACCTGGGGAATATCCACACCCTGCTCTATATGCCAGGATGCTCACCCTCTGTGCGGAAACTTCCCAATGATAGCATGAGCGAGGTATGCTTAACCACATAAGTATATATATCGCTCACATACGCAATATACATACATCCATATGATCCCATCATATGATCCAATATAATAAACCATCATATACGGTTTAAATATCCATACCATGTATGTCCATAACATAAATATATCCATATATTCACATTCATACATAGATATATGTACATATATTCACACATCGCTATATCAATATATATACAAACTAATTCTCGTTCATATGTATAAGATATATAAACCCGGCTATAAGTATACATAATCCTCAATATACAAGCCGTCACCACAATTTCCATTAAATGTACCTCGATATGTGAATACAATCCCTCACTTGAAACATATTCAATCATTTTTCCTATGATGAATAGTCTCCCAAAACCATATGTATATATCTATACATATATATTCAACATTAGGGTTATCACCCAAGAGTTTGTGTAGTAATCCATCACTACACATTTCATCCATATCCAAAAGTACATAATTACCTTAGTACTATTTAACCATAGGCACACACATGACTTAATAGTCTAAAACCTCAATTTATTCCAACCTCATTTCAAGTATTGGAATCTCAGTGATCATATCCCCATGATTACGTGTAAACTAATCCTACTAGAATTTATGCTACCGCTTATTCTAGTCGATAGTATGATCCCAAAGCGTTCTCAATGTCACCTATGGTTCGAATAAGTCTCGGTAACCCTTACCCCTATTGAGTTATCAAATGTTCCTTAGACTAAACATTTCTATCTAAGGATATGAGACCCCATTACTCTTAAAGAGTATGCAACCACTCTCTTCCATTTGGCCCCAAATTATATCTTAACCATATCCTATCCTTATAAGTATTTGACATAAATGTCGGCCTAGAAATTTCACAACATACATGGATATTTCTTATCCAATGATTCCAAGAAGTTCCCACTATCGGATACTAAGTGAGAGACCCCCTATAAGTCACCAAAAGATATCTCTTACTTTATAAGAGAGAACCCCAAATCAACAAACCCAACCAAAAAGGGCTAGAAGTCATCTTAGGAAACCCATAAAACAGCCCATTAAGAAAGCTCCTAAGAATAAACTCCAAAAGAAAAGGGGGAGAAGAAATCTAAGTTTCGGGCTAAAAACAGGGGACCGGTCGACCGGTCCCAGACCCCCGGTCGATCGCGGGTCCAAATTTTGCCTACGAAGAAATGCAGTAGGCTTTTCCTTAAGGCGCGGTCGACCGGTACCCATACCGCGGTCAATCGGCCATACCTGTTAAGCTGGCCGATTTCCCTTTCTCAGCAAACCCACAAAATTAAATACCCAAATATCATCACCAAGCCCCCAAATCTTTAACCCAATAATGTTATTAATAAGAAAACCCATCCTACATCTCATCCCAACCATTTATATGTGATTAAACCATAGAATAACATTGATTTCAAGATTTAAACTCAAAAATCTAGGTTTTGGTATTTATACCCAAAAATCCATTTCTTTACCCCACAAATTATGAAATGAAATACACAAATAGCTATTTAGCAAGATTAAACACTTGCCTCAGATTTGTAGAGGTTGGATCGTCCTCGATGTCGCGGTTGGGCCGGAAATCCCCAAGCTTTTCTTCCTCTTTCTCTTCATTTCTTCTTCTTTCCTTTCTCCTTTCCTCTCTAGGGCTTTTTCTCTCTTTCTCAAAATGAGAAAGGCTTGATCCGTAAGCCTTAAATCCCTTAAAACAATAAACCTAATTTTAAATGTTAATACACACTTTAAATGACTCGTTTACTCCAATTCAAGTCAAAATAACTTAAAAACATTCCGGAGCCAAAATAAGACCCAATGACAGTCATTTTGACTCTCTCGACCCTTCCAGGATCGATGGTACCCGCAAAAATATCATCCGGAATACTTTAAAATATTCTCTATTTTTGGGCCTCAATTCCCAAATTTTGAAATTATCCAATTTAATTAAATTTTATTTTCCCAAAATTTAATTTTTTCGTCTCCAAAAATCGAGGGTTATTACAGGTTACTAGTGACAACACCTATTACTTAAAAACTAGGTTTGTCAACAGAGCCCTAGTAGTCAATTTACTAGATTCCAATAAAGACTATGTCGGTTATGGGGTAATAGCAATTAATTGGCAACATTCCCCTCTTCAACGAGGAGAAGTGTATGATGGGCCCAGGTTCCCTCAAGTAGGACATGGAATAGGTTATTGATCTTGACTATTATATTTTTCTTTCTTGCTAGCCAACTGTTTGATAATATGTTGACTAATTTTTCTTATCATGTTTTGTATAGTCAAGATCAAGAAGAAGTGTCCTAAAGAAAGGGAATGTCAATCTTCAAGAGCTGAAATTTATGTGGATCATCCATCAAAGGATTGGCGAGGAGCAGCCTCCTACTTATTATAATATAGAAGATTGCTTACTTCTTTTGTTTCTAGGCCCACCACTGCAGCAACTTTAACCCCCATTAATCTTGAAAAGGAACCAATTCCCACTTCTTTGGTTGAGGAGTCTACTAGAGTTAAGAGTGACTTAGGTACTTCTTCTTATTTTGAATCGTTGGACATCTCGACTATCCCTACTTCACATGTGGTAAGTATGAGCAAGAGGAAAAATCATGATTTAATAACTGGAGCTTTGTCTCCTACCGCTAAGAGGGCTATAGAAAAAATTATCAAGGTTTTTGATGCCAAGAAGTCCACTGTGACGGAGAAGACATCTAAAATTGCTGAAAAAGTAACTCAGGTCATCATTACTGAGGAAATTGATAATGTTGTGCTTCAATACAAAAGGTTGAGAAAAGGTCTTTTTAATAAACAAACTGATAAGAACATTATCGACCAATAATTGGTCAAGAAAATTCAAGTTGGCATGGGTCATCCTCCGTAGCTATTAATCTTGGTTTATCTAGGAAAATGATTAAAGCTGGTACTCGCCCTACTGACAGGGAAACTGTTGCTTCCTTTCCATGATTAAAGTTGGCAGAAAATACTTGCTCGAGTTTGGCTTCGGTAACTCTTTGCCCTTTATTACTTGTCCTTACTGTCTTATTTCTCTTCTTTTAATCTAATATTTCACCTTTGTGTAGTTTTTGGTGAACTTCAACCAGATAATGGAGAATGACGATCAACTGCGTTCTTCTCGAGGGGATGTGTAAGAGGCCTTTGAAGGTTTAAGGCAGTCATAGGAGACTGCAAGACAAACATTGGAGTCCAAGTAAAAGCTTTGGAAAGAATAATTACAAAAGGATAGTGATAGGGCCACCACTTCTGAGGGGAAATTGAAGACTACTGAGGACAGGGCCAAGGTGGCTGAGAACAAGTTAATAGAAAATCAAGGCCTTCTTAAGTCTACCGAGGAGAAGATAGTATGTCTGACTGTTGACTTAGTTGCAAGGAAGGCCAAAAATAAGAAAACAAAGGAAGATTCCTTTAATAAAGGTTGGGATAAAGAGTTCTTGGTTGCCTATGCACAAATTGAGTATGTCAGGAAGAAGTCATTCAAAGATGGTTGGTCGTAGGCACTTAAGGAGGTCGGCACTACTGAAGATTCTGAGTTGTTCCAGAGGTATGACCCAGGCACTCCTCCAAACTTAGAGGAAGACTTTGATGATGAAGAAGGATTTGGAGAATTTTCCATTTAGCCTGTTGAGTCTGCCTTAAATCTAATTAGTGAAGCCATCCCTTCTGTCAAGCTGCCTTCTAAAATTAATGTTCAGGATAAGGAGAAAGTTTAACTCCTTTATTTTTCCTTTTATTCTTATGCCTTATAGTAGGATCGTTACTCTATAACACCGCTTGGTTTATTAATGAAATCATTTTCTTTTGACTAAATGTGTAGCATTTACCATACTTATGCCTCCTTGCTTGGATGTATTATCTTCATGAAGTCACACACCATGTATTCTAGTGGCTCAACAATCATCCTTGTATTCTTAAATTTGTAATTTTTAGTTTGATGCTAGGAAAAAGGCTATAGTTCTGTTGAATTCGACCTGCTCAGGCGGAGTAAAAACCTTCCGAAAGATGGTCATTTTCCTTTTTCTGAAGAAGACTTAGTCGGATTGCTTAATCCTAATATATTTGACCAGGTTAAGGAATCATACATTCATATGTATTGTTTGCTGGACTAGGCAGTAGCAAATAATGCTACATACTATAAAATAATTAAAGATTTATAAGAAGACCACAAATTTTCTTTGGCTTCGCTTCAAGCAGACTATCAAGCCAAGTACAAACCGTTAAGTGAAGATGCTGATTTTGATAAAAAAAAACTTAAAAAATATGCCTCCATGTATAAAAGGAAAGAGTTATTGCTGAACCGATAAGTGGATGAAGCTCAGGAAGTAGCTAAGATGCTTGAAGAGGAAAATAATCTACTTAGAGATGAGTTAGACAACCTGAATAAATTGTCCACTAACAGTGCTGATGAAGGTGCTTCTTTCTTAGAAACTAATAATGCCAGTTTAGTAAAAGAACTTGAAGCAGTGCAGAAAACCAAACCTGGAAAACTTCCAGGCAACGAACGACTATCTGAGTTACTGTGGATGAGGAAGTAACTAGAAAAACTCTAGCTGACCAAGCAGTCCAATTGAAAGAAAAGATTCAGGCCATTGCTAACTTTTATGTCCAGTTGGAAGCTAAGGACAAAGCTATCGTCGATCAATTCGTGCAGTTGAAAGTCTAAAGTGATGTCCGAAGAAATATCAACATCATGTTGAGAGGTTAACCTTTCACTTTCACGAATAACCCAGGGAGGTTTGGATGGAAGGTTATAATGAGTCCCTTAACCATGTAGATGATCATCTCGCACAGAGTCACCGTGAAGGTTACAGATGGGGATGGAGGTATTGGAATGAACCCGATTTGCTAGATGGTGACAAGCCTCCATTTAAGTTAGATATATCAGGTATCCCTCCTGATGCCATTCCTCAGTGTTTAATCATCAAATACCTGGGATATTACGGTCTTCATGATGTGCATGAAATAGTTCATCCTCCTCATCTGATCAACAGGCCAAGTAGCAGTAATAGGCAAATGTTGAGGATTTTAGCTACATAAATTCTCCCTATACTCTGGATGACCCTACTGCTGGGATGGAGAGAGTGTAATAAGAGAGAGTGCCAAAAACCTCTTCTGAAATGACCAAAGCACAAGGGAAACGTCCAGTTGAATAATTCTCATATGTTTTGTACTTATTTGATCTTGAATGTAATACCGTTAGTATTTGAATAAAAATATTTTTGTTTTTGTGTTATCATCTTATGATTAGTTAATCAATCAGTCGACTAAGTTAGCATTTAATAATAAATTATTAAACTGTGATTGTAGGGCCATCGATTCTACCAATGCAATTAGATGAAACTACAAATAGTTTTGTTGATCCAAGTTTAGCATTAGTTATCAGTGGAGACCGAGTGTATGGGGAATATATGTGTGTATTCTCGTATTTAGGAGTGTATAGATGTCTTCCTGAATTTAACTTAGTCGGGTAAAACTTGTGTTAACTGGTTAAGTTGTATACGAAGTTTTACAGACTTCTTGTTCTTGACCTGTTAAAGACGAAGTCATACATGAAGGATGTTATTAGTGGCAACCAAGTGTGTTAGGGATATATGTGTATATTCATGTATTTATCTTGGTCAGGTAAAACTTCTTGACTTGTTAATAAAAAGTCATACATGAAGTAATAACTTAGTCGGGCGAAACACGATTGTCCATTAAGTTGTTGGTGCATCTTGAATTTGATAAGTTCAACCTGATTAAGTATGTGTTATTGATCGTCAAGGGATGAAGACCAAGCGACATTGTTTTTTTATTGTTTTGGGGGGATGTATATCGTCGTACTTCGAAAAAAATTGAAAAAATTAAGGGAACTAAAATCAAGATTTTTGAAAGATAGTTGTGTTGAACATAAAGTAAAAAAGAAATACAGTATACCAATGATTTTATTCACTGATAAGGAGGTGCTCAGCGTTCCAAGGGTTCTTGAATTCCTCCCCATCAAATGTCTTTAGAAGAAAAGTCACTAGTCAGATTACCGCTGAAATACGATATGGGCCATGCCAATTGGCCTCAAGCTTGTTGCCCTTCTGGATGACTTTTTTTAGGACATAGTCGCCCTCTTTTAAGTCGATCAGCTTGACCCTTTTATTGTAAAAGCGATTAATCCTTTGTTGATATGCAGCATTTCTGAGGGCGATATCTTCTCGGACTTCTTCCAATATGTCCAAGTCCAATATTCTCATCAAGTCAGGCTTGGGAGAATCAAAGTTAAGCACTCTATGAGTTGGTAGGCCTATCTTGGCTAGTACCATGGCTTATATCCCAAACGCGAGCATATAATCCTCGACATTGTTATATAAGCCCAGATAACATAGTGCAATTCATTAATCCAGTTAACCTTATCAGCATCAAGTCTCTTCTTTATACCATTAAGCAAGGTTTTAATCGTCACTTTCGTCTGACCTTTGATTTATGGATGTCCTGGTGCAGAGTGGAGTTTTTGGATCTTAGACTGAGCACAGTATACTTTGAATTCCTCATTATCGAACTGGGTTCTATGGTCAGTAATGAAGGCATAAGGAATGTCATACCTACATATGATGTTCTTCCAAATGAATTGGTATACCCTTTAAAAAGGTATCTCTATCAATGGCTCTGATTTCACCCATTTTGTAAAATAATCAATAGCTACCACAAGGTATTTAAACCAACCTTTGGTGGTCGGTAGTGGCCCGACCAAATCGATTCCCCAAATGGCGAACTACCAAGGAGAAGTAATCGGTATTAAATCAACGTTGGGTACTTTGTGAATGGCAGCAAACCTTTAGCACTTATCATATTTTTTTTGAAGGCCTTAAAATATGCCCTCATAGTCGGCCAGTAATATCCATGTGTGCTGATTCACTAGACTAATGACTGACCAACTGAATGAGCTTTATAAGAACCTTCATGCACTTCCTTGATCAAATTATTAACTTCCAATATCTGGCTACTTTGTACTAGAGCATTTTTGCTTCTTTTGGGTCAGTTAATAGGGTTCCTTTTTCGATGTAAGCTTTGATTGGATCCATCCAGGAAGGTCCCAAATCTACAGCAATGAAATCGATCATTGGATCCTCATCTATGATCCTGTTTTCTAAGATCTCAATTGGAATGTTTCTCTGTAACACCCCGCGTAGAACACGAGGCGCTACTACGATTAAAAATAAACTAAATCCTCAATAATTAGTATAGAGCATCTATATTACACAAAATAAATATAATGAATCCAAAACTTACACTTTCAAAATAATTACAATTAAATTTCACTCGAAAAATAATGTTAAGCTCTCCAAATAATTACACTACCAATCTAAACAAAAATAAATAAAATCCTCCAAACGTCGAGCTCTAAATCCTCCAAAAATCCGTAGCATCCAAATCCACTCTAACCTGCCATTAAAAGAAAAATACGGGGAAGTACACAATATGACACGAATAAATGCTCATAATAATAACGATGAATAAATGCAATAATATGAATCTGAATTCAAGTTCAATGCGACATCCGAGCATTATACCAATTTAATTTCTCAATAACATATCAATAGGTCATCGGGCCTCACCTCACCTCAGCTAAGCTTCGTAAAGCCTCATCCTAGCTATTGAAATTTTGGACTATAGGCGGGTGACCATTCTTCGTGTCATATAAAAATTTCGTGACACCATGCCCATCAGCAAATACAACATTTCAAATTGAAATATTTTAGATTCCAATAAATGTCATGATATCAACAATATGAGTACAAATAAAAGAGGAACAAAATGACTACTCTCGAGAGATTCAAGGAGCATATTGTGTAAATCTCATGCCTTAAAATCATTGCAAGAAACTCATAAGATTCTGCCTCAAAATTCTTATCACGCCACTGCGTTCTTCTCGCGAAAACAATCAAAACTCGTTGTATCCCAAACTCGAGAAAACACCAAATAAGCCTTCAAATCATGGGTTGAATCTTGATTTAAATGGGGCTAAGGTTTTTGTAGGCGGAAGATGATGAAAATAGAGGAAGCTACTGATTTTTTATAAGAATTAAATGTGTTTTAAAAGTCCTAAACGCATCACTTTATGTTTATATACTAAAAAGAGTTTGAGTCCTAATCAAACACAAACACTCGAAAATTTATTATGGACGATCGAACCATCGAAATTGATTAAAATTTTAGTATGTCATAGTTGACGGCGAGACAAAGCAGCTATAAAAAATTCAGCTCGATCGAACGGTTGGATATTTTTTTTTTATATTTTTATCCTTCTTAGGTCGGATCCTCCCCTGATTTTTATACAAAAACTTATAATTTCCAAATTTTAATCACGATTTAAATTTCACTTAAAACCTTATTTTTATATATAAATACCAACATTTTTACACACCAAAATTAAATAGATTCCAGAAAAAAAATTGAAATTTTTAATTTAACAAATATTTTTACTGCTAAAAAATCACGGGGGGTTACATACTATCCCACTAATACAGGAATTTCGTCCTCGAAATTCAACGAAGAGTAAATGCAAAAAAAAAAATAAGGCTCACATATGACTACTCGTAGAATGCCACGACTAGGCACCCATACACCCAATCTTATACGCACTTACCCGGCGAATCACCACTCGATTCTCTCTTCAAAAGTCATTGCAACGCTTAAGTACTCAAATCAGATTATAGCATCAAATTGATACTTACGATACCAAACACCTACACTAATGATCTCCAAAAATAAATCTCATCTTCAAAATCAATTCTATGTACCTCACATCAAGATTACTAGTCGTAACCTTAATGCCTACAATGTCCTTAACACAACTCCTCCTTATCTCCAAGAAACACATCTAACACGTATGCCAGACCCATTACCTCTAAGAGGACGAATCAACAGAGGGGATCAAAGATCGGTAACGCGGAAGCTAAATGGACTCACAAACTATGAGACCTAAGACCATGCTCTAATACCATCTGTAACATCCCGCGTAAAACACGAGGCGCTACTACAATTAAACCTAAATCCTCAATAATTAGTATAGAGCATCTATATTCCACAAAATAAATATAATGAATCCAAAATTTACACTTCTAAAATAATTATAATTAAATTTCACTCAAAAAATAATGCTAAGCTCTCCAAATAATTACACTGCCAATCTAAACAAAATAAAATAAAATCCTCCAAGCGTCGAGCTCTCGTGACACCCCGCTTAATTAAATACCGGGTGATCATTCCTTTATTAAATTAAAATAGAATATATAGTTGGTCCATTATTAACATCACTATCGAAACTTTCAATTAATTAACAACCACTTAGTATTTGAAAAGCTCAAAATTTTATCTTTACATTTAACATAGACCAAATAATCAATCAAATCACACTTCCACCATTTAAGTAACAACTCATAATGAATAATGACATAATAGTAAATAAAACTGAATCATACAGTTCAGTCTAAAATATCCAAACAGTAATCCAAAACCAAACTAACTCCACGGTCTAAAACATTATAAAAGAATCCAAACTCTCTAAATGAGAGTAAAATAAAAATGGACAACATGTTCGACTAAAATAAATGTGCATACGAAAAACTGAATGAATATTGAGTCGTCTAATGTCAAGGACCTGCAACATCCACAACAACTGCAGTATCCCTGTGGCTGGGCATCTAAAATGTTTTACGAAAAAATAGAGATTTGGAGAAAACGGATTAGAGCCCGAGTAAAACAGGTTAAAAATTTGGCAAGAGTTTAAATGCAAAATGTGCAAATATTATATACACGTTAGATTTACATGCTCTTATTTGAGATGCTCACATCTCATCTAATGTGCACACCTAACGTATATATCTAATCCATCCTTATTATACTACCCCATTAATTAGTCCAACCCAAATATACTACCCTACACGATAACTTGTAACATTCACCCGTATCACTCATATAATACGTTATAACATGCTTTCTATCCATATATAAATTATAAATTTCTCATTTAATAACTAAATACTCATATACTAAAGTTATCTTTAATATCATCATATTTCTCTTCTACTAAGTACACACAGTAGAATAAGTCATCAGTGTACATATTTATCATCAGATATATAACTATAACAATACAGCACCCTTTGGCTGAGACCTTCTGGTGCATGCATACTTTACTATCATGACCCAGCACCGCGTACTAAATAAAGGACTATTGGTTTAGTATCTCACTTGAACCTTAAAAATAATTCACATGTATTGGAGGCGAACATAGTTCCCAGCCAAATGGGTCATGCACATACCTACGCTCCCATTCAACCGTCAAAACTATCATACTCTCAGATAGCACGTATCCAAGTTTCTATGTTCTGGGTACAAGTCTAAAATCCCCCTAATGGGCTCATCAAGATAAGACCGCCCACGTCTCGAAACCTCCCCTCGATAGCAAACAACGTAGGTATGCCATACAAATAATAAACCATTCAATAGGTTTTCACACCATTTACCTATCTATATAATTAGTATAGGTATACATGCAACCTATCGTACATGTCCCATATGTAGCATATCTATATCCTCCAAATATTCTACGTATTAATTAATTTCAATTATACTTCTCACCGCACACCCCGAGTATCCCTCGCTACTCGAAATATTCTTACTAATCCTCAAACTATTTCAATAGGTAAATTATCCCTCTACCGCTAGTCCGGTCATAGGTTCACTCGTAACATTCGAGTTCATTTAAATATTCGTAATATTATTTAACATTAAATAATTCCCGTAGTTAGCTCACATTTTGCGTTACCCACTTAAATTCTCGCCAGGTCAAGTTACATCCAAATCTACACAAGGTTCCAAAGCTCGATTATCTCTAATTAGGAACAAATTATCAACACAAATCCCTATGAAAGTGTAAGCAAAAGAAACATTCTGAACCGGTCCGGTGGGTGCAGCAAATCGGTCCGGTGGACCCGAGATCGTGTCTTATCTTATGCACTTACAAATTTCACCCATTTTCTTAACCAATTTCTCATGGATCTATACCAAATTAAAAACCAAGGTTTCCAAACATCATGTAGACATATAGGGATGATTTCCAATGTAAAAATATTATCAAACATCAAGAATACTATCTAAGAATCGATTAATTCATGATTATCATCAAAAACCTTAGTTTTATGTTCTTCCATGTTTATACGCCTACAAGTCCAGATTTTTCCCATCCATTAAGGTCTGATTTTGTCGTTTAATTATTTCAGAATTCCATCTACATGCAATTCCTAACCAGACTTAATTTAATTCTCCAATTTCAACATCAATTTCATAGATACATGGTTATTTATTCAAATCTACTCTAACATGGATAACAAATGTGCATATTTTAGCATTATAAACACTTGCCTCTTTTGGTAGGTCTGATTTGTTGAAGAAGAAGAAGGGTATGATTGTGGATCTCTTTCCTCGATCTACGCGACGGTGGTGATAATGGTGCAAGAAGGTGACTTTTGGCCTTAAAACTCTCTCATACTCCCTCGTGTGTTCTCTCTTTGTTTTGGTAATTGTAAACCCTAAAGTCCCTTACGTGGTAGCAGATATAACCTCTCAAATTTTATCTATCCCTCTTCCCCAAAATTTCAAAAGACCAAATACCCCTCTGGTGTGCCAGTTTGGCCTAAAAGTGCCCAGGGATCCAAACTAAACCCCCGAATAGACTTTCATGACTACTTCGACCCTTCAGGACACACTGGCACACTCGAAATGACCATATGGAGTACCAAAAGTGAAATTACATTTTATTACCCAATTTAAGTCCTGACATGACTGGCACGCGTGTCCCGACTAAATTTATCATAATTATCGTATTTCTCACTCACGACGACCATAAAGTTTTCTTATTATTATTATTACTCATTCACTAAGTAACATAAATATAAATAAATATAAACCCTTATTTCACTAATTAATATTTATTTTAACCCGGATTAAACTTCAATTAATAATTAATTATCCCAATTAATTAAATTATTCTCACATTTAAAATTATTAAAATTACGGGGTATTACACCTCTAAAATCCTCCAAAAATTCATAGCATCCAAATCCACGCTAATCTGCCACTAAAAGAAAAATACGGAGAAGTACACAATATGACAAGAATAGATGCTCAAAATAATAACGGTGAATAAATTCAACAATACTAATCTCAATTCAAGTTCAATACGACTTCTGAACATTATACTAATTTAATTTCTCAATAACACATCGATAGGTCACCGGGTCTCACCTCACCTCACCTAAGCTTCGTAAAGCCTCATCCTAGCTTTTGGACTTTTGGACTATAGGTAGGTGACCATTCTCTGTGTCATATAAAAATTTCATGACACCATGCCCATCAATAAATACAATATCTCAAATTGAATCAATATTTAACATTCCAATAAACGTCATGATATCAACAATATGGGTACAAATAAATGAGGAACAAAATGACTACTCTGGAGAGATTCAAGGATCATATTGCATAAAACAAATACTTTAAAATCATCATAGGAAACTCATAAGATTTTGCCTCAAAATTCTGATCATACCACTGCGTTCCTCTCGCGAAAACAATCAAAATTCGTTGTAGCCCAAACTCGAGAAAACACCAAATAAGCCTTCAAATCATGGTTTGAATCTTGGTTTAAATGAGGCTTGGGTTTTGTAGATGGAACATGATGAAAATAGAGGAGGCTAGTGATTTTTGAGAAGGCTAAAATGTGATTTAAAAGTCCTAAACGCGTCACTTTATGTTTATATACCAAAAAGAGTTTTGAGTCATAATAAAACACAAACACTCAAGAGTTTACTATGGACGATTAAACCGTTGAAATTAGCTAAAATTTTAGTATGTTGTAGTTGACGGTGAGACAGAGCCGCTGTAAAATATTCAACTCGATCAGACGGTTAGATTTTTTATTTTTTTTTTATTTTTTTATCCTCCTTAGGTCAGATCCTCCCCCAATTTTTATATAAAAATTATAATTTTCAAATTTTAATCCCGATTTAAATTCCACTTAAAATTTTATTTTTATATATAAAGACCAACAGTTTTACACACCAAAATTTAATAGGTTCCAAAATTCAAAAATTCTAATTTAACAAAGATTTTTACTGCTAAAAAATCGCGGGGAGTGCATTCTCCTGAGTTATATTCTTTTTGTTGAAGCTAGCCGAGCAAGTGCATCAGCTTGGGCGTTAGCTATCCTTGGTATCCTGTTCATTTGCACGCCTGGAAATTTGGAAATGACTTCCATTGTCTTGGTTAAGTATCTAGTCATCAAATCTCCCTTGACTCCATATACATGAAGCACTTGGTTGACGACCAACTAGAAATCATTATGGGCCACCACTTGCTCAATGCCCAATGATTGGGCTAATTCCAGTCTGGCTATCAAAGCCTCGTACTCAGCTTCATTATTTGATGCCTTGAATTGAAGCTTAAGGGCATATTCGACATCAATATTATTAGGAGTGTTAAGTATGATACCTGCTCCACTATCAGTTACGCATGAAGATCCATCCACATATAAGTTCCACAATGGAATATCACTGCTAAAGCTTTCTGCAGACAAAACTACGCGGCGAAATATCTTCTTACCTTCTTATGCATACTTCTGAGCCATTTCTTGACTGTTGGATGATTGAGGTTGGTCATCTATGACTTTAGCTTGCTTTTAAGATGATCTCTTTTCTGAAGAAGTCTGCTCGGCGGGAAAATTTTATTGGTCGATAACCTATGGATAGTTGAACTCTGCAATTAAATCTACCAAAGCTCGCCCTTTCAATGACGATCTTCGCTCGTAAGTAATATCATATTCTCCCAATTCTACTGCCCAATACATCAACCTGTCTGACTTTTTAGGTTTGTGAAGTGATTGACAAATACGGAGATCAGTGTAAACTACTATGGTGTGTGGTTGAAAATAAGGCTTCATTCGCCTATAGGCTTCAATGAGTGCTAAGGCTAATTTTTCCAAGCATGGATGACTAATTTTAGCTCCCCTTAATGCTTTAATGGTGTAGTAGATTAGTTTCTAGATCCCATTCTCCAGCCAAACTAATGTCGAGCTAACTGTAGACTCAGAAACAACTAAATACAAGTATAATTTTTCTCCCAAGATTGGTCGGGACAACAATGGTGGAGATTCCAAATATTTATTCAATTCTTGAAATGCTTTTTCACGCTCTGCATTTCACTCAAATGTATTTTTAAGCACCTTAAAGAATGGTAAACACATATCTGTTACTCGAGAAACAAATCGATTTAAAGCAGCTACTCTACTAGTAAGTTTTTGAACATATTTTTTATAGATCGATGATTTCAACTCTATCAGAGCTTTGATTCTGGCAGGATTAGCTTTAATTCCTCTTTGGTTTACTATAAATCCAAGGAACATTCCCTCTTGTACACTAAACACACACTTGGTCGGATTTAATTTCATTTGGTGCTTTCCAGCTGACCAAAGTCTGACTAAGGTCCTTGATATGATCTAAAGCTTTCTTGATTTTAGTCAGCATATCATTTACATACACCTCTATATTTTTCCCAATCTATTCTTCAAACACCTTATTGGCCAATATCTGGTAGGTTGCTTCAGCATTTTTAAGCCCAAAGGGCATTACATTGTAGCAATAAGTACCTCGATTGGTAATGAAGGAAGTGCTTTCCCTGCCCTCTGGTTATACCCAGAATAAGCATCCATGAAACTCAATAACTCATGTCCTAATATGGAATCCACCAACTGATCAATTCTGGACAAAGGAAAATGGTCATTTGGGTAAGCCTTATTAAGATCAGTAAAATTTACACACATTCGTCACTTATCATTTTTTTTAACCATCACGACATTTGCCAACCATGCTGGATATTTGACATCCTCAATGAATTGGTCTTTTTGTAATTTTTCCACCTCTTCTTATATGGCTTGGTTTTTCTCAGGAATGAACACCTCGTGCCTCTTTTTGATCGACTTGGCATAGTTGTTAATATCGAGCTCATGACAGAGGAAGCTGGGATCAATCCCAGACATATCTTCATGACCCCAAGCAAATTCGTTCTTTATCTCCCTTGAGAATCCAATTAGTTCTTGTCTGAGGTGTGGAGCAAATGTGGAGCCAATTTTTGTGGTCCTTTTCGGTCTTTCATCATCCAAAATTATGCTTTCAGTGGCTTTTACTATTTGCCCTTCAACTAGCTCTGTATCGTCTCTGGGATCTAATGTATCAACTTCTGATTCTCTATTAGGCTCCAAAGTGTCAACTTGGTAAGTAGTGGTATTTTTCTTCACGTCGACCAAGTCATCATGCTCGACTGAGGAGTAATAGCATTCTTTGACCACCTTTTGATAACCTTTTACGACACCAACCCCAAAGTGAGTAGGAAACTTCAAATATTAATAAATTATAGATGGTACAGTTTTAAATTTCTTTAGTCTCACCCTACCAAAAATCACATTGTAAGCGGACTGAATATTTTTATCCATAACAAAAAATTGTATCGTTTTGGTGCGACTTGCTGGCCAAGTGTCGAATAACACTTCCAACTTAACTGTTCTAAGGGGATAAACTTTTTCCCTTAAAAAAACTATCAAGGGTCTGTGGTATGGTTCCAGTCGACTAAGCTTCAGTCCTAAGATATGAAAATAGAGGTAAAATATGATATCAGCTGAACTTCCATTATTTATCAGAACCCTGGCAATGATGGCTTCTTGGATTTTAAACTTTATGACCAACGGACCATCGTGAGAATATAAAACTTCAGAGAGATCATTTTTAGAAAAGTCGATAACCATTTTGTCTTTGTTGACTTTTTTGGGGGGTCGATCATTATCATTCAAATTAATTCGCTGTATATATAAGCAGGCTTGTGCTTCATTCAAGTAGGATCTCATTTCTGTAGTTTGATCTCCTCCTCCTGCATCTCCACCTGTAATGACATGACCATCAAAAGAATCGAAACTTATCATAGCTACCTCAAGTTCTGGTTATCTGGGCTTCTTCGATATGTCGGGATTGTCTTTATAACTATCTTCATGGCTTCGCTTCCTATCATCTTTAGGTTTACAAGGAGAGTTTTCCCTTCCTCTTGTTTCTCGGCTTTCACGCTGATTAACAAATTTATTCAGTTTTCCTCAATAAATAAGGGATTCAACTTCGTTCTTTAAAGCAATACAATTATCGGTTGTGTGGCTATCATCCTTATAAAATTCATAATATTTAGATTTATCCCTCATGTTGGGTGGTGCTCTTAGCTTCTCTAGCCATCTCAAATCTTTATTGTCCTTAATTTCCTCCAGGATATGGTGAATACTAACCATCAATGGAGTATATGATCCGTACTTTTTGGGTTTATCATCTTTCTTCTATTTTTGCTCCTTCTTCTCAGGCTTAGTGGTGGGACTTTGCTTTGCAGCCATTGCTTCCTCCACATTCATGATTTTTTTTGCCTTTCCTATATCAGTTATGGTTTTGGGAGGATCTTTTGCGAAAGCGTAGTATAGCTTATCTGGAAGTAATTCACTCATTAAAGTTGTGATGGTTGTTTTCTCTTCATAATCAACCACCTCTAGTTTCTCGTTGTTAAAACGAGTGATGTATTCCTTGGTGGTTTCTCTTGATCGCTACCTGACACTTAAGAGATGGGCTAATATCCTAACTAGCTTGACCCCATAACAAAAGTTGTTGATAAACATCTCGGCAAGTTGATTGAAGTTGGCAATTTATCGCCGGGGCAAGTAGTTATACCATATTTGGGCTGAATCAGTAATGGTACTTGAAAAATCTCTGTATCTAATTTCATCAGGTACATAATATATGTCAGTTGCGACTTGATACTGCTCAATGTGTAAAATCGGGTAAGTTTTACCATCATATTTGTGGGTAACCACAGGGGTTTTAAACTTGGATGGAGTTGGGAAATCAATCATTGCCTAGATGATGGGAGACCCCTTGACAAAATTCCACTATAATGGATTATTTGCCTTGTCCATTGCTCCTAACCGATCTTCTAATCACTGGATCTATCCTTTTCATGAAGGATTTCCTGCATTGGATCTGTTCGAAGAAGCTCGGTCATCCCGAACATGTGTTTATGTTGAGCTCTCTTCCTGAGAAGTATGCTCGACATGCTCAGTTCGTCAGATGCTTGATCTGGATCTAACAAAGACTTCACGGCCTTCGACTGGATGTTCATTGGTTCTGGATAACTCTCTATAATGATTCATGTTTACTCGGGGTCCCAAACAATTAAAAGGCGAAACTCTGCTCAATTTTTCCAAAATGCTTGGTCATTCAAGAGAAAGACAATGGCCTTCATAGAATTATGTGGATCTGAGCAATGAGCTTACTCCTGGATGGTAAGACCTATCGCGTGAAGACCTATAATAGTTATGTCAGTTATGCCTAGGAGGCGAAGGTGGCATTTTTTTCCTCAGAGATGGAGCCGTATTTTTCCTGGAATAAATTGGTGAATGGTCATGGCCAAAATCCCTGACCAAGACTGTGGGTCGTGGACTTAGGCCATGAACATTTTGGCCGTGACCAATTTCGTGGGTCGCGACCCAAGTCCGTGACCAATCGAGGGGGTCACGGTCCTGAGGGGTCACGACAGATCGTCACGAACTTGAGCCGTGACCCACACCGCGACGAGAAAAAATGGATGCAGTCAAAGTTCGTGACCCCCAATCGTGATGAAAAATGGTCGCGACCAAAGTTCGTGACCCGTACCGTGATGAAAAAAATGGTCACGGCCAAAGTCCGTGACCCATACCGCGAATATTTTTTCCATTTTTTTATCGCGGTGTGGATCACGAACTTTGGCTGCGACCAATTTGTTTTCGTCGTAGTGTGGGTCACGGACTTTGGCCACGGTAGTTTTTCGTCACGGTTGGGGGTCAAGGACTTTGGCCGCGATCATTTTTATGCGCAATGGAAAAAATAAAAATGGTCATGGACAAAGTCCATGACCATTTTTTACTATAATTAAAAAAAAATTGTCCAATTCTAAAATTGGGGGTCATGTGACTACGCGACTGGTTGCTATGTGTAACGTAGAACGCGTACGAGGTGTTACAAATATTTATTATTGGCAAAATAATAAAACAATCACAAATTGCGAATCGGGAACGACGTTAATAAACTAATATATATACAAACTTAAAAATATTTTAAGCCTTAATAATTCGCAAACCAAAAAAAATTGGACAAAGTTTCCTCTGTTTTCTGGACATTCCAAACCCTGTTAATATAAAACCTACTTATTATAAAGCCTGCACGGCCATAAAATTTAACAATCAAATTATAAAACCCCGCACGGTTGTAACACATAAAAAAATATAACCTTGAATGTCAACAATACTATATAAACAATCTTCATGTTGTAAACCATTGCCTCCTTCATTTGTTCCTCGTACAAAAATGCAAACGATACAATGTTATCCTGCAAAAAATAAGATACAAAAAAAATTGATATGAGTAACCAAGTAGTTTTCCAAAAATCTTATTCAAGCTGAAAAATTGCATCTATGACTTATAATCATCATCATATCAGTTCCTAGAAGTTACATTGGTCCCGTGCGAGGTGTTGGCGCCTTTTACTGGGCCGTTTGGGAGCGATTTTGAGCTTTCGCACTCTAATGCCAAGTTTTTAAACCTAAGTCAAGATATTTTCAAATTATTAACGTATTCTCAAACTAAGAGTCCCATGGCCATGCGATCAGTTTCTACGAGTTATATTGGTCCCGTGCGAGGTGTCGATTCCCCTCACGGGGCCATTTTGGGTTTTCGCACTCTGACGCCGAGTTTTTAGGCCTAATTCTAAATATTTTCAAATTATTGTCATATTCTCAAATCGGAAGTCCCATGACCATGCGGTCAGTTCCCACGAGTTACATTGGTCCCGTGCGAAGTGTTAGTGCCTCTCACATGGTCTTTTGGTGACTATTTCGGGGTTCACCCCTCTAGCACCATTTTTAAGCCTAAGTCTAGATATTTTCAAATTATCATCATATTCTCAAACCGGGAGCCTCGTGACCACGCGGTCAGTTTCTACGGGTTACATTGATCTCGTGAGAGGTGTCGGTGCGTCTCATGGGTCCGTTTAGGGGTTATTTCGGGGTTCCCCCTCTAGCGCCATATTTTTTAGCCTAAGTCTAGACATTTTCAATTATCACGTATTCTTAAATCGAGAGACCCGTGACCACAAGGTTAGTTCCTACGATTTACATTAGTTCCGTGCGAGGTGTCGGTGCCTCTCACGGGACCGTTTGGGGGCGTTTTAGGATTTCGTCCTCTAGCGCCATGTTTTAAGCCTAAGTCTAGATATTTTCAAATTACCGTCGTATTCTCAAATCGGGAGCCCCGTGACCACGCGGTCAGTTCCAATGAGTTACATTGGTCCCGTGCGAGGTGTCGGTGCCTCTCACGGAGCCGTTTGGGGGTTGTTTTGAGGTTCCTCCTTCTAACACCATGTTTTTAAGCCTAAGTAGAGATGTTTTTAAATTATCTTCATATTCTCAAACCGGGTGCCCCGTGACCATGCGGTCAGCGGGCTGTTACAGGGTTTCCCCCTCTAGTGCCATTTTTTATGCCTAAGTCTAGAAATTTTGAAATTATCGCAGTATTCTCAAATCGAGAGCCCTATGACCATGCGATCAGTTCCTATGAGTTACATTGGTCCCGTGCGAGGTGTTGGTGCCTATCACGTGGCCGATAGAGGGTTGTTTTGGATTTTCGCACTCTGAATCCAAGTTTGTAAGCCTAAGTCTAGATATTTTCAAATTATCATCGTATTATCAAATTAGGAGTCCCGTGGCCATACGGTCAGTTCCTATAAGTTATATTGGTCCCGTGTGAGGTGTCGGTGCCTCTCACGGGGCCGTTTGGGGGCTGTTTCGAGTTTTTGCACTTTGACGCCAAGTTTTTAGGCCTAAGTATAAATATTTTCAAATTATCATTGTATTATCAAACTAGGAGTCCCGTGACCACACGGTCAGTTCCTATGAGTTACATTGGTCCCGTGCGAGGTGTCGGTGGCTCTCACGGGACCGTTTGGGGGATGTTTTGAGGTTCACCCCTGTAACGTCATTTTCTAAGCTTAAGTCTAAAAAATATCAAATTATCATCGTATTCTCAAATCGGGATCCCCGTGACCATGCGGTCAGTTCCTACGAGTTACATTAGTCCCGTACGAGGTGTTGACGCCTCTCGCTGGGCCGTTTGGGGGCTGTTTCGAGGTTCCCTCCTCTAGCGCCATTTTTTAAGCCTAAGTCTAGATATTTTTAAATTATCATCGTATTCTCAAATTGGGAGTCCCGTGACCACGCGATCAGTTCCTACGAGTTACATTGGTCTTGTGTGAGGTGTCGGTGCCTCTCACGATGTCGTTTGGGGGCTGTTTCGGGGTTCACTCCTCTAGCACCATGTTTTTAAGCGTAAGTCTAGATATTTTCAAATTATCTTCGTATTCTCAAACCAGGAGTCACGTGACCACGAGGTTAGTTCCTACGAGATACATTGGTCTCGTGCGAGGTGTCGGTGCCTCTCACGGGGCCGTTTGGGGGTTGTTTTGGTATTTTCCCCCTCTAGCGCCATGTTTTTAAGCCTAAGTCTAGATATTTTTAAATTATCATCGTATTCTCAAACCGTGATTCCCCTGACCACGAGGTCAATTCCTATGAGTTACATTAGTCCTGTGCGAGGTGTCGGTGCCTCTCACGGGATCGTTTCGGGGTTGTTTTTGGATTTCCCCCTCTAGCGCCATTTTTTAACCTAAGTCTAGAATATTTCAAATTATCATCGTATTCTTAAATCGAGAGTCCCGTGACCACAAGGTCAGTTCCTACGACTTACATGGTCTCATGCGAAGTGTCAGCGCCTCTCACAGGGCCGTTTGGGGGCTGTTTCGGGGTTCACCCCTCTAGCGCCATATTTTTAAGCCTAAGTATGGATATTTTATCTTCGTATTCTCAAATCGGGAGTCCCATGACCACGCGATCAGTTTCTACGAGTTACATTGGTTCCGTGCGAGGTGTTAGTGGCTCTCATGAGGGCGTTTGGGGGTTGTTTCGGGGTTCACCCCTCTAGTGCTATTTTTTATGCCCAAGTCTAGAAATTTTTAAATTATCGTCGTATTCCCAAACGGGGAGTCCCGTGACCAAGATGTCTGTTCCTACGAGTTACATTGGTCCCGTGCGAGGTGTCGGTGCCTCTCACGGGGCTATTTCAGGATTTCCCTCTCTAGCGCCATATTTTTAAGCCTAAGTCTAGATATTTTTAAATCATCATTGTATTATCAAATTGGGAGTCCCGTGACCATGAGGTCAGTTTCTACGAGTTACATTAGTAACGTGCGAGGTGTCGGCACGTCTCACGGGGCCGTTTGGGGGTTGTTTCGGGGTTCTCCCCTCTAGCGCCATGTTTTTAAGCCTAAGTATAGATATTTTCAAATTATCATCGTATTCTGAAATCGAGAGTTCTGTGATCTCGAGGTCAGTTCCTATGAATTACATTGGTCTCGTGCGAGGTATCGGTGCCTCTCACGGGGCTGTTTAGGGACTTTTTTAGGATTTCCCCCTCTAGCGCCATTTTTTAAGCATAAGTCTAGATATTTTCAAATTATCGTCCTGTTCTCAAATCGAGAGCCCCGTGATCACAAGGTCTCTTCCTACGAGTTATATTGGTTCCGTGCGAGGTGTCAGTGTGTCTCACGGGGCTGTTTCGGTGTTCCCCCCCTCTTGCGCCATGTTTTTAAGCCTAAGTCTAGATAATTTCAAATTATCACCGTATTTTCAAATCGGGTAACCCATAATCCAACGGTCAGTTCCTACGAGTTATATTGGTCCTGAGTAAGGTGTTGGTGCCTCTCACATGGCCATTTCGAGGTGTCTCCCTCTAATGCCGTGTTTTTAAGCCTAAGTTTTGATATTTTCGAATTATCGTCGTATTCTCAAATCGGGAGTCCCGTGATCGCGCAATCAATTCCTACGTGTTACATTAGTCTCTTACGAGGTATTGATGCCTCTCACGGGACCGTTCGGGGGATGTATATTAAGTTAACACTAACATGCATGGTCACGGGACCATTGATCTCATTAATATTTCTTCAACCAAGGCCTTGTATATTGAGTTAACACTAGCATGCCGACATATTCCTCTTCTCTCAAACCACCAAATAAAATATGTAAATTTTTCAATCATGCATTTCGAAATCATGCAAATAGAGTCTAAATGAAATAATTAGTAAATTCAACTTAGATCTCTGTAGGTGAAATTGATATATCCAACTTATCTAAGTACATTCAACTAAGTGAATCTATATATATTTCTTTGTGTGACTCCCTATTAAGTAGGAAAATTTCATCGTAGTCATTTGAAGGTGATCTTGGTTTTTCATCTCTAGAAATTCATTTCTTTTCTTCATACCTAATAGATTAGAATTAATTAGTACAAACAATACAATGCTCTTAAGCTTAATACCAAGGAAGATATTTAAGGGTAAATAATGTTATTACAAAATGCATTTCAATCAACAAACTCATACTTTGCTCGAATGAAATTCTCAATCACAACTCTGTCATAGTTACGAGGCAGCTCAACTTCCTAGTAGCTATTTGATTTCTCATTGCCCATGGCTAGAAGCAAACAATAATCAAACAGATTTTTAACCAACAAGTTCTTCGCTCATAAAATGATGTCTAACATTAATTACTAAAAGTAAGAAACTAAAGTGTGATGCTCACATTAAATAGATGCAACCTGATCAGGAAGTCAAGTGTCAAGCATAGCAGATCTAACCTGCAGCAATAACAATAGGGAATGTTTGTCTCCTTGATCTGACACAACATATTTTCACTGTAGAACTGTGCTGGAGCATACTTAAGAATGTTTTTTTACTGTCCGTCTAGTATGTATAACACAAGATTTTATAGAAATATAAATTAGAGTTGCATCGCACTGATAGTAAAATGAGTCCCAACAAAATATGTAATTAGAACTTCTAATATATGAATTATTCATAAATCCAGATAGGTTTATTTCAGATGTCAATAATCAAAGAAAATTTGACAAGCTGTAAAGTTTCATGAGAAATTTTTCGACTATGGATGCACGAACACATAATGCGACTCGACACAATCACGCAAGTTTAAACTTTAGCACAATACATATGGAATACAACGGACTCCTAATTTTAAGTCAAGCCACAAGGAGCAAGCATCAAATAAATAAATCCATAACCTTCACTCACAAATAAACATATCGAACTATCAAAGTTCACAAGATAAAATGATCGTAATAACAAAAATTGGTAATCAATGACAGACAAAGAAGTTGCATAACAGTTATATAAACGGTTATATAGCAGTTTATATAACAGTTATATAAACGGTTATATAACAGTTTGTATAACAGTATATAACAGTTTATAACAGTTATATAAACTGTTATATAACAGTTTATATAAAGTGTTATATAACCATTTATATAACTGTTATATAAACTGTTATATAACAGTTATGATACTTCTAGACGGCTACAAATCCATCACCTCTTTATTTTTGTTGGAAAGCATATTGAGCAGCTAATTTTTCAAAGAACTCCGATAGGTCTTGGGTTGTGGTGGAATTAACATCAGATGACTCAGGTTCCTCATTTTCAGAGTCACTTGAATCATCCCATGTCTTGCAAATGTTGGCTCTAGTGTGTTTGTTTTTAGTGTTCATGTTAACTCTGCAGTCTTGTACAATGTGTCCTAGTTTTTCACATCTATAGCATTCAGTCTTCTTAAGGTCTCTGTTAGGTCTAGCGTGAGAGTCCTTGTGATTTTTGTCATGGCTTTTCTCATGAGGTCTGTGATTAAAGGGAGTTGGATAATTAGACTTGCCTTGTTTATTTGCCATGTTGTTTCTAAATTTAATGATTTTCTTAAACTGTTTTGACATCAAAGTAATCTGATTGTCCAAACTCTCTATATCGCATTCCTCATCAGAGTCACCATTGGAAGTATTAAACTCAGGCTTAATCAATTTAGAAGAGAAGCTCAGATTGTAACTAGTCTGTTTCCTATGGGACTGGGTCCATTGCTTCTTAAATTCTAGTTCCATTTCCACAGTTCTTAATTTACTACTGAGTAATTCAGGAGTGAGATTTATATCACACATTTCCTCAATAGCATGTGTCTTTTGTTGTCAAATTTATGTGGTAATGATCTTAGAAGTTTAGATACAATTTCTTGTCTGTCATATGTTATCCCATTAGCATGCTGTTTTATCACAATATCAGTCAGGTTCATATAGAAGTCATCACATGACTTAGTCTCAGACATAATTAAAGAGTTATACTGTTGAATGAGCATTTGAGTTTTAGCAGCTTTAACTCTAGTGTCACCTTCATGAGCAGCAACCAAAGTGTCCCAAGCTTCCTTAGAAGTGGTACAACATGAGATTCTTTTGAACTCATGTTCATTTATGGACATAAATATGGCATTCTTTCCTTTGTTATTATTTCGAGAAACTTGTTTCTCTTCTTGTGTGAACTCACTTAATACTTTCTTAACCCTCTCATTACTTCCTTCAGTGGCTGGTTTTGTAGGAAAAATGTAACCATTTTCAACAATGTCCCAGACATCATCTCCCAGAGTTCCTTGAATGAAAGCAATCATTCTTACTTTCCAGTAAGCAAAATTGGTTCCATCAAAGATAGGAGGTCTGGTCAAGTTACCAAATCTTTCATTTTTCTCGTCCACATTTGATTTTCAGAAAACAATTTCAGAAACACAGGATCTCTTTAAAAGAAGTTTACCAAGATCTGATACCAATTGAAAATCTATTACTAAAGCCGTTTAATAAAATTAAACTATTTAAGTAACTCCGAATAGTTATTTTGAATAAACTCTTTTCTTAAAAACCAAAACTATTTTGAACACAAGATGTGTTTTATAAAAGTATGTACGAGATCTATTCAAGATTAGAATAACATGTTTATAAAACAGTTTAAACAAACTTTAAACTCAGCACAACCAAGAATGAGATGAGAAGATATAGGAAGATTAAGAACAAGATTTTTTACGTGGTAAAACCTCACCCAACTGAGGAAACATCCACGACTCCCTCTACGGAGTAAAAACAAAAATCCCACTATAAACAAATTTTAACAGTTACAAACTATATAATAAACATGCATACAACTCAGACCTATATAAGTTTAGGAATGTACCCTCTGGTGTCCTTATAACTTCTCTGCAGTTCTGATTGTTGATGTTGTTCTCCCATTTTGTTAACTCCCAATTTGTTCAAGATATTTACGTCGACTATTGTTCACAAGATCTTATTACCAACACTCTTCGTGTGGTAGGGTGAAAGTGTTTGTGGAGGTGCTCTCTAACACATGCATGCACACACACACACACACTTATTATGTACAAACAGTCCTAAAAAATTACATATAAGTCTATATGCAGTGACTTTTCTTTTTCTCTCTTCTCACAAAACTTAACCTTTTTGACCTTTAAAGCAATCCCAGAATCCACGGCTATCTTTCTCAGAAGACGTATCAAGATCTTAATCAATCTCTGTTTTTGAAAAGATTTTTGAGATTGAAAACCACCAAGTGAGATTCCAAACTACGTCAAAGGTCTTGTTTCAAGAGAACTAGAAACAAAAAACATTATTGTTGATTTCAAAGTTAAAAACATTTACAGAAAGCAAATCAACAATATATTTCTCAAGCTGAGAAATAAAAATGCCAACTAAGTGTAATATATCATGAAGGACTCAGATCTGAAATTTCTATATACCAGAAAAATAGATCTAAGAAAATAATTAAGTTGGAAACAAGATCTAAAGAATGAAGAGGTTACAACAACAAATCACCTCTCAAACACTCAAACACTTAAGGTTATGTTTGGGAAAATACAGGGGTTTGAAGGTTTATATTTGGTTTGAACTATTTGGACGATTTAGGGTTAGGGTTAGGTTTACTAACTCTTTCTCTCTCTTCTGGTTTCTCTCTTTCTCTCTCTTTTCTCTCGTCTCTCTTTTTTTCTCTCAAGGAACGAAATGGCCAAAAGTCTCTGAAGGCTGAGAGTAGGAGCCTTTTTATAGAAGGCTGAGAAGGTTCGAGAATGGGGATTGAAATCAAAGGTTCAGATTTAGTCAAGGTTAATTGACTTGGATCCAATGGTTCATGATAAGCGGTGGTAAAGACTCTCCTGATTGGTCCACAAAGGGGATTACAGGGATTATGAAGGGGTGCATGCAGATCGTCGATAAAAATGATCTAAGGGTTGAAAACGTGCGCTGGTTTACACTCTATAAAGAAACACACTTTCCACCAATCAGAAAGCAACAAATGTTGGACAATGAATAGAGATAAATCGCGCGTCTGAAAGTAATTACAATGTACACCCTGAAGTCTCTGTCGCTTTCGGATTCTACCCAAGGTAACTTTAGGCTAATTAAACCAACAATATGAAATAGCAGATTGACCCCACAAACTTCTAAAACTAAGTTTTAATTAATTAAAACCTTATTTTAAAATGTTTATAAAATCCATAAAAAATATTTAAAAAGCAATATTAGGGATTTAAACACACTCAACATATGTACACACAATAATATGCAATATGACATGTATATGATCCATTCTACTATGTGTGAGTGTTGGTAATGAGGTCTAGATAACTTTAATCAAAGATGAAATAGTAGTGCAAGCTCTGGGGTTCTTTGGATTCTAGTTTAGACATAATTTTGTCACAATTTCCAAACTAGATGAACACTTATACAATATAGACTCAAGTGAGTCAAGAGTATAAGGTGCTTCAATCTCCCCCTTTGGAAATATGAGAAAAAATCTCCTTTGAGTCATCTAGAACTCGTAGGGCAACAAGAATGAGGAAACATATTCCTACGAAAATCTATATACCCAAATCCTAGAAAGCAAAAGTACATAACTCAACTATTTACAATTGAATACCCTATTACAACTGCTGAGAATAACTGTACAGAATCCTGCAATGAAGCACTAAGATCAAGCTGTTTAGCATATGTAAAGAATCATTAGAGACTCAAATCTTTCCCCCATTTTGTCTCAAATAGACAAAGGGAAAAAATAAAGAGATCAAAGAGATTAATCAGCACACACCATACCAATAGATTTACGCAAAGAAATAAATCGATTGTAATCTAAAGGTTTGGTAAACATATCTGCAAGTTGCAAATCAGTTGGAAGATAATTGATTTCTAATTCCTTAGTTTCAACTAATTCGCATATAAAGTGATGTCTTAGTTTTATGTGCTTTGTTCGCGAGTGTTGAACAGGATTTTTAGAAATATTGATCGCACTTTGATTATCACAATAGAGATTCAATTGTTTTTCTTGAATACCATAATCACTCAGTATTTGTTTAAGCCATAGTAATTGAGCACAACAGCTGCCAGCGGCTATGTATTCAGATTCAGCTATTGAGAGTGATGTGCAGTTTTTTTTCTTACTACTCCATCTTACCAAGTTATTACCTATATAATAACATGCTCCTGATGTGCTTTTACTATCATCAGTACACCCAGCCCAGTCAGCATCAGTGTACCCAATTATAGTGCTTGGTGTGTCATTAGTGTAGCAAAGTCCTAGATTCAGAATGCCTTTTACATATTTGATGATTCGTTTAACAGAATTCAGATGGCTCTCTTTAGGGTTATTTTGATATCGAGCACAAATACACACAGCATACAAAATATCAGGACGCGGGGCAGTAAGGTATAGCAAGGTTCCTATCATACTACGATATAGTGTAGGGTCTATGGATGTTTTGGTTTCGTCTTTAGAAAGTTTTACCGTAGTACTCATCGGTGTTTTAGCATTTTTAGCACTCTCAAGGCCAAATTTCTTTACTATCTCTAAAGCATACTTAGATTGCAAAATAAATAGTCCTTCTGAATTTTGTTTGACTTGAAGACCTAAGAAAAATTGCAACTCCCCCATAAGAGACATTTGAAACTCCTTATGCATTATTTCAGAGAAGGATTCTACTTCTGAGGGAGAAGTTGATCCAAATATAATATCGTCAACATAAACTTGAGAAATAATGATGTGTTTGTCAAAATGTTTGACAAAAAGGGTTTGATCATTTCCACCTCATTTGAAACCTTTATCTAAAAGGAAACTAGAAAGACGCTCATACCAAGCTCTAGGTGCTTGTTTAAGCCCATACAAAGCCTTTTTAAGACAAAATACATGATTTGGATATTGAGTTTTTTTGGTAGAGTGTAAAATGCAAGTGGCAAGCTATAGCAAAGAGAAGACGAACAGATTCTAAACGAGTAACAGGAGCAAAGGTTTCGTTAAAATCTATTCCTTTAATTTGAGAATATCCTTGAGCAACTAATCTAGCTTTATTTATAATGATTATCCATCTTTCATCAGACTTATTTTTAAAAATCCAACGTGTGCCAATAACCTTTTTGTGATTAGGCCTGGGTACAAGATACCAAACATCATGAATGACAAATTGAAGAAGTTCTTCTTGCATAGCAGAATCCAGTGAGAGTCATTCAATGCCTCACATTCTTTGGTTCCACTAGGGAAACAAAACATGCATAATGTGCATAATTTCTTGGTTGAGATCTTGTACGCACTGGCTCACTAGGGTTACCAACTACGTTATTTATGGGATGATCTTTAGAAACCCAGTTAGGTACTTCAGGTATCTCAATTGGTAATGAATCATCTATTTGAGGAGAGTCATTTTCTAAAATGTTTGTAGGCTCTTCTACAATAGTTGATTCACTAGTCTTATTCTCTACAGTAGTGTCACTCACAATTACATTTATGGATTCCATTAAGGTTTTAGTGTGAAGATTATACACTCGATAGGCTCTACTGTTAGGCGAGTATCCTAAAAATATAGCTTTATCTCCCCGGCTCTCAAATTTGGACAAGTGTTCCCTATCTTTGCATACATAACAAGTACTACCAAAGGTTATAAGGTACTTAAGATTAGGCTTTTTATTATACCAAAGTTCGTAAGGCGTTTGTTTGGAATTCTTTCTAAGATAGACCCTATTTATAATGTGACATGCCGTACGAATAGATTTTACCCAAAAGTAATTAGGCAAATTCTTGGCATGTAACATAACACGTGCCATCTCTTGAAGTGTACGATTCTTTCTCTCGACAATTCCATTTTGTTGAGGAATCTTCGGAGCACTAAACTCGTGTTTGTAACCATTATAGTCACAATACTCTATTATACCAGTGTCTTTGAATTCTCCACCTCTATCACTATGGATTCTATTTACTTAAGTGTCCTTTTCATTTTCAATCCGAAGAAGGATTTTTAAGAAAGTTTGAAAAGTGTCAGACTTTTTTTTTAAAAAGGCTACCCAAGTAAATCTGGTGAAGTCATCAACCATAACTACAATATAACTGTGTCCACATAGACTAACAGTTTGGGAAGGACCCATTAGGTCCATATGGATGAGCTCCAAGAATATCACTATGGTCCATAAAACATCACTACGGATTCTAATCCTTTGGAGCTCATCCATATGGACCATAGAATATGGGTCCCTCCCAAACTGTTAGTCTCTGTGGACACAGTTACATTCTAGTTATGGTTGATGACGTCACTAGATTTACATGGGTAGCCTTCTTAAAACATAAGTCTGACACTTTTCAAACTTTCTTAAAAATACTTCTTCGAATTGAAAATGAGAAGGACACTCAAGTAAATAAGATTCGTAGTGATAGAGGTGGAGAATTCAAAGACACTGGTATAATAGAGTATTGGGACTATAATGGTTACAAACACGAGTTTAGTGCTCCTAAGACCCCTCAACAAAATGGTATCGCCGAGAGGAAGAATCGTACTCTTCAAGAGATGGCACGTGTTATGTTACATGCCAAGAATTTGCCTAAATATTTTTGGGTAGAATCTATTCGTACTGCATGTCACATTATCAATAGGGTCTATCTTAGAAAGAATTCCAAGCAAACCCCTAATGAACTTTGGTATAAGAAAAATCCTAACCTTAAGTACCTTAGAACCTTTGGTAGTACTTGTTATGTATGTAAAGATAGGGAACACTTGTCCAAATTTGAAAGCCGGGGAGATAAAGTTATCTTTCTAGGTTACTCACCTAATAGTAGAGCCTACCTTGTTTACAATTTTCGCATAAAAACCTTGATGGAATCCATAAATGTAATTGTAAGTGACACTACTGTAGAGAGTAAGATTGGTGAATCAACTATTGAGGAAGAGCCTACAAATGTTTTAGAAAATGACTCTCCTGAAATAGATGAATCATTACCAATTGAGATACCTGAAATACCTAACTGGGTTTCTAAAGATCATCCCATGAATAACGTTTTTGGTAATCTTAGTGAGCCTGTGCGTACACGATCTCAATTAAGAAATTATGCATGTTTTGTTTCCCTAGTGGAACCAAAGAATGTAAATGAGGCATTGAATGACTCTCACTGGATTTCTGCTATGCAGGAAGAACTTCTTCAATTTATCATTCATGATGTTTGGTATCTTGTACCTAGGCCTAATCACAAAAAGGATATTGGCACACGTTGGATTTTTAAAAATAAGTCTGATGAAAATGGGATAATTATTAGAAACAAAGATAGATTAGTTGCTCAAGGATATTCTCAAATTTAAGGAATATATTTTAACGAAACATTCGCTCCTGCTACTCGTTTAGAATCCGTTCGCCTTATCTTTTCCATAGCTTGCCACTTGCATTTTACACTTTACCAAATGGATATCAAATCTGCATTCCTTAATGGAATATTGACTGAAGAGACCTATGTAGAACAACCAAAAGGGTTTATTGACCCTCAATGTCCAAATCATGTATTTCGTCTTAAAAAGGCTTTGTATGGCCTTAAACAAGCGCCTAGAGCCTGGTATGAGCGTCTTTCCAGCTTCCTTTTAGATAAAGGTTTTAAAAGAGGTGGAAATGATAAAACCTTATTTGTCAAACATTTTGGCAAACACATTATTATTGCTCAAGTTTATGTTGACGATATTATCTTTGGATCAACTTCTCCCTAAGAAGTAAAATCCTTCTCTGAGATTATGCAGAAAGAGTTTCAAATGTCTCTTATGGGGGAGTTGCAATTTTTCTTAGGTCTTCAAGTCAAACAAAATTCAGAAGGATTATTTGTCTCGCAATCTAAGTACTCTTTAGAGATAGTAAATAAATTTGGCATTGAGAGTGCTAAAGATGCTAAAACACCCATAAGTACTACGGTCAAACTATCTAAAGACGAAACTGGTAAATCTATAGATCCAACTCTATATCGTAGTATGATAGGAACCTTGCTATAACTTACTGCCTCGCGTCTTGATATAATGTATGTTGTGTGTGTATGTGCTCGTTATCAAAATAACCCTAAAGAGAGCCATCTATCGTCTGTTAAAAGAATCATTAAATATGTAAAAGGCATTCTGAACCTAGGACTTTGGTATACTAGTGACACACCAAGCACTATAATTGGGTACACTGATGCTGACTGGGCTGGGTATACTGATGATAGTAAAAGAACATCAGGAGCATGTTATTATATAGGTAATAATTTGGTAGGATGGAGTAGTAAGAAACAAAACTGCACATCACTCTCAACAGATGAATCTGAATACATAGCCGCTGAAAGCTGCTGTGCTCAATTACTTTGTCTTAAACAAATGCTAAGTGATTATGGTATTCAAGAAAATCAATTACATCTCTATTACGATAACCAAAGTGCGATCAATATTTTTAAAAACCATGTTCAACACTTGCGAACAAAACACATAAAAATATGACATCACTTTATACACGAATTGGTTGAAACTAAGGAATTAGAAATTAATTATCTTCCTACTGATTTGCAACTCGCAAATATGCTTACCAAACCTTTAGATTACAATCGATTTATTTCTTTGCTTAAATCTATAGGAATGGTGTGTGCTGATTAATCTCTTTGTTCTCACTATTTTTTCCCTTTGTCTATTTGAGACAAAATGGGGTAGAAATTCGAGTCTAATGAATTGTTTTACATATGCTAAACAGCTTGATCTTAGTGATTCATTGCAGGATTCTATACAGTTATTCTCAACAGTTGTAATAGAGTATTCAATTGTAATCAGTTGAGTTATGTACTTTTGCTTTCTAGGAAATGGGTAGATAGATTTTTTTAGGAATAGGTTTCCTTATTCTTGTTTCCTTACAAGTTCTAGATGTCTCAAAGGAGATTTTGTCTCATATTTCCAAACGGGGAGATTGAAGCACCTTATACTCTTGACTCACTTGAGTCTGTATTGTATAAGTGTTCATCTAGTTTGGAAATTGTGACAAAATTGTGTCTATCCTAGAATCCAAAGAATCCCAGAGTTTGGTTTGCTATTTCATCCTTCTTGATTGATTGATCTAGAAAATATTACCAACACTCACACACAGTAGAATTGATCTCATACATCTCAAATTGCATATAATTGTGTGTACATATGTTGAGTGTGTTTAAATCCCTAAAATTGATTTTTAATATTTTTTTGAGGATTTTATAAACCTTTAAAATGAGTTTTTATTAATAAAATTTATTTTTAAAAGTTTTGGGGGTCAATCTGCAATTAAGTATTGATGGTTATATTGGCTTAAAGTTACCTTGGGTAGAATTCAAAAGCGACAGAGACTTCAGGGTGTGTTTGTATTTATTTTAAGACGCGCGTTTGATCTCTTATAATTGCCCAACATCTGTTGTCTTCTGATTGGTGGAGTGTGTGTTTCTTTATAGAGAGTAATCCAGCGATTGATTACAGCCCTTGGATCATTTTTATCAACGATCTGCATGCGCTCTTGCATCATCCCTGTGAACCTCATATGGACCAATCAGGAGAGTTTTAGTCACCGCATATCGTGAACCCTTGGATCAAAGTCAATCGACCTTGACTCAATCTGAACCATTGATTTTGAACCTTATTCTCGAATCTTCTCAGCCTCCTATAAAAGGACCCCTTCCCTCGGCCATCTGAGACTTTTGCCATTTCATCCTTTGAGAGAAAAAAGAGAGAGTAGAGAGAGAAGAGAGAAAAGAGAGAGTAAGAGAGAAACCAGAAAGAGAGAGAAAGAGTTAGTAACCCTAACCCTAAATCGTCAAAACCTTTTCGAACCTAAACCTCTTTTCAAATCATGTATATACCAAGCACAACCTTGAGTGTTTGAGTGTTTTGAGAGGTCGAGAGTTGGTTTGATGCTATAACCTCTTCGTTCTTAGATCTTGTGTCCAACTTAAACATTTTTTGTTTCTCATCTTGAGAAATCTATTGTTGATTCTTTTCTGTAAATGTTTTTAACTTTGAAATCAACAATAATGTTTTCTGTTTCTGGTTCTCTTGAAATAAGACCTTTGACCTAGTTTGGAATCGCACTTGGTGATTTTCAATCTCAAAAATATTTTCAAAACCCGAGATTGATTAAGATCTTGATACGTCTTCTGAGCAAGATAGCCATGGATTCTTGGATTATTGTAAAGGTCAAATAAGGTTAAGTTTTGTGTGAAGAGAGAAAAAGAAAAATCACAGCATATAGACTTATATGTAATTTGTTAGGACTGGTTGTATAAAATGTGCGTGTGTGCATGCATGTGTTAGAAAGAACCTCCACAAACACTATCACCGTACCACACTAAAAGTGTTGGTAATAAGATCTTGATAACAAGAGTCGAAGTAAAGAACTTGAACAAATTGGAAGTTAGCAAACTGGGAGAACAACATCAACAATCAGAACTGCAGAGAAGTTATAAGGACACCAGAGGGTACATTCCTAAACTTATATAGGTCTGAGTTGTATGCATGTGTTGTTATATAGTTTGTAACTGTTGAAATTTGTTTATAGTGGAATTTTTTGTTTACTCCGTAGAGGGAGTCGTGGATGTTTCCTCAGTTGGGTGAGGTTTTACCACGTAAAAAATCCCTGTTCTTAATCTTTCTGCATCTACTCATCTCATTCTTGGTTGTGCTGCATTTAAAGTTTTTAAACTGTTTTAATAAACTTGTTGATCAAATCTTGAACAAATCTCGAACATACTTTTGTTAAACACATCTTGTGTTCAAATTAGCTTTGATTTTAAAGAAAAGAGTTTCTTCAAAAAACTGGTTTGAGTTACTGAAATAGTTTAATTTTATATTAAACGGCTTTAGTAACAAATTTTCAACAATTAGTTTCTTTATTACAATCTTATGTATAGACTCCCCGACACTAGTACCACATGTACTCACATAAAAGTCTAGACATAAAATTTCATATGTTGAGATTACATAACAGATTAGAAGTATTATAAAATTTAAAAGAAGCATTGTTCAATGGATTTTTTTATAAAGTAAGTGTGATATCATGAAAATATGGCGAGGTGTTGGTTCCTTTCACGGGGCCGTTCGGCTGCTGTTTCATATTTTTGCCCTCTAACGCCGTGTTTTTAAGCCTAAGTCTAGAAATTTTCAAATAATCATCGTATTCTCAAATTGGGAGGCCTGTGATTGTGCGGTCAGTTCCTATGAGTTACATTGGTCCCATACGAGGTGTTGCTGCCTCTCACGGGGGAGATCGGGTGATATTTCGAGTTTTCGCCCCCTAAGCATAAGTCCTGATATTTTTAAATTATCGCCGTATTCTCAAATCGGGAGTCCCATGACCACACGGTTAGTTCCAATGAGTTACATTGGTCCTATGCGAGACGTTGGTGCCTCACACGGGGCGGTTCGGGGACTTTTCAGGGTTTCACCTTTTAAGGCCATATTTTTAAGTCTAAGTCTTGATATTTTCAAATTATCATCGTATTCTCAAACTGGGAGTCCCGTGATCACGCGGCTAGTTCCACCGAGTTACATTGGTCCCTCTATAGATGTTGGTGCCTCTCACGCGGCGGTTTGGGGGCTGTTTTAGGGTTTCCCACTCTAACGCCATGTTTTTAAGCTTAAGTCTAAATATTTTCAAATTATCGACATATTCTCAAATCGAGAGTTCCATGACCACACGGTCAGTTTCTACGAGTTATATTGGTCCCGTACGAGGAGTCGGGCTATTTTGGGGTTCACCTCTCTAGCATTATTTTTTAAGCCTAAATCTAAAAAAATTTAAATTATCTTCGTATTCTCAAATCGAGAGTCCCGTGACCACTCGATCAGTTCCTACGAGTTATATTGGTCGCGTGCGAGCCTCTCACGGGGCCGTTTGAGGGTTGTTTCGGGGTTCCTCCCTTTAGCGCTATTTTTTAAGCATAAGTATATATCTTTTCAAATTATCACCGTATTCTCAAACCGGGAGTCCCGTGACCACGAGGTCAGTTCCTACGAGTTACATTGGTCCCGTGCGAGGTGTCGGTGCCTCTCACAGGGTCGTTTGGGGACTGTTTTGGGATTTTCCCCTCTAACGTCATATTTTTAAGCCTAAGTCTAGATATTTTTAAATTATCGTCGTATTCTCAAATCGAAAATCCCGTGACCACGTGGTCAATTCCTACAAGTTACATCAGTTTCGTGTGAGGTGTCGGTGCCTCTCACGGGGCCGTTTAGAGGTTCTTTTAGGTTTCCCCCCTCTTGCGTCATGCTTTTAAGCCTAAGTCTAGATATTTTTAAGTTATCGTCGTATTCTCAAATCGGGAGTCCCGTGACCACAAGGTTAGTTCCTACGTGTTACATTGGTCCCGTGCGAGGTGTTGGTACCTCTCACGGGGCCGCACTCTTTTTATCATCTAAAAGATATAATAGGCAATGCATATAAATTATATAACTACTTTAGTTAAAGTAAAGAGTACCTGGTAGGATACAAATAAGATTGACAAGGATAAACATTCGTAAAAGTAACTATGCATTCATACATTAAAGTAAAGTGCTAATATAATGTCAATATCATAATAGGATACAAATAAGGTTGACGAGAACAAAATAATATTTTGATACTCAATCTTCCTCAAAATAATTTAAAAGATCCCTCAAATTAGGGTTGTCATCAAGAGCTGACTGGAACTCTTTTGGAGCCTTTAATGCGTCTACTTGAGTAGTCATACCCTTTGGTACATGCACAATATAAACCAATTGCCATTATTTATGCACTTCGAGTAGAATACCTTCTTTACGTTATGAAAGGCACAAATAAAAGGCTCGTCAACCATGCGATCTTTAGTCTTCAGCTTTGATAAATCTACCATAATAAGTTTGGAGTCAGGATCAACTTTACAAGAATTCGTTGTATCCTCCGCCTTTACCCAATCACAATAGAATACGATTTCTGTGAAATCTAAGTAATCAATTTCTATGATTTGTCTAATTATCCCATAATAGGTTAGCATCGTATTCTTTGGATTTTTTATCACTTTTGCTAGCGATACAGGTAGTCAAGACAAAAATTGATATTCAACTGTTTTGCGTTAAAAGATTTTCCTCATATGGATATGAAATGAAATCAAAACCGTTGGTGCGAAATTTCTTAAACTCTTTCGTACGAAAACTAGGACCTTTTGCTAGGTGTGCAAGTCTGGAAGCGACATCACCATTTTTTAAAAGCTGCATTTATTAATGAATTTGTATTAGGGCATGTTTTTACCACACATGAATAAATAACCGCACACATAAGATGTAAAAATTACCTCTTTTGACACCCATGCCCTAAAATCCTTTGTCGTGCAATTTCTTCTCTGATTTCGGACAATTTCATTCTCGTACTTCCTATCAGAACTTCCTATCAGAAAATTATAGAGTTTAGATCATAAAAAAATAAATACATATAATCAAATAAGAAGAATTCAGTACATACTCACTCTCTCCAGTCTTCGACTTCATCTTGCGATTCGAAGACATAACGAGCTGCTTGCTCGTATTGTGGATTTATGAGTTTCACCTCTTTAGGATTTCCAAAAGACAATTCATCCTCAAACTCGTCAGTTTCCTCTATCACTCGTTCTCCATGAGGATTAAACCTCCTCACCTCTTGTTCTGGCATATGTTCCCTAACGTATATCGATGATTCCACCGTTACATATTCTTCAGCAATTGACCCTCTAATATACCGTATTTTCTAAACATAATCTTTGAAGGTTTTCATCAAGCGCTCAAAAGGATGCATTTAATGATACCTAACGGGACCACATAATAAAACTTCATTGCATAAATGCACAAGCAGGTGGATGCTGATATCGAAGAGTGACGGAGGAAAATATTTCTCTAATACACAAACTGCACCAGCTAAAGTTGATTTCGTACCTTTAATGTATCTTCTGTTTACGAATTTTGCACAAAGTAGGGTAAAACACAAACTGATTTGCATAATTGTCTGATGGAGATCGTTGGGTTCAGATAAGCAATGTCGAAATAACAGAGGGATTAATGGGATGATTACGTGCTAGTCGTGAGACTTGTAGTGTTTCAAGTCATTTGCTTGGTAGCTTACTACCCTACGTAAATTACCAGAATAACCGGTTGGAGTCTTCATATTGAATAACGTGTCTAAGAGGATCTTCTTCTCACTAGTAGTCAAAGTGAAAGTAGTTGGGGGTAGAAATTATTCCTGTTATAGGATCAGTTTTTAACCACAGTTTCGCCTTTATTTTCATATCTTGTAGATCTCGGCGGACCCGCTCTCCATCTATGGAATGCGGTCCACCCAGACATATTCCTATCAGATGTTCTGCAACATTCTTCTCTATGTGCATCACATTAATTATATGCCTTACACGATGATCTTTCTAATACGACAAATAAAAAAATATTGATCACCTGGACCATGGCTTTGCTTTACTAGGGTCGTTCGGACCCCCTAGATTTACGCTTCAGGTTTACAAACTGGGGGTGTTTGCTTATGTACCTATTTCTCACAGTCGCAGCCACCGTCTTCGCCTCAATTTTCTGACCAAAAAGCTGAACAGGTGACGTTCTACGCTCGTGACCAACGGGCAAAAAGTTAGACTTGTTGTTCCTAAAAGGGTGTCTAGTCGGCAGAAATCTACGATGACCCATGTAACTCATCTTACCACTGTGTTTTAACAAACAAGCTTCAGTTTCCTCCCCACATATGGGACATCCATAATAACCATGAACATTACAACCAGACAAGGTCCCATAAGCAGGAAGGTCGTGGATCTCCCATATCACCATTACTTTAAGTGTGAACTCTTCTCCCTTATGAGAGTCGAACGTCGTCACGCCTTTATCCCATAACTATTTAAGTTCTTTGATTAATGGTGCTAAGAATATATCAATGTCATAACTGGGAGCCTTCAGCCCGAGTATCAACAAAGATAACAATATGAACTCCTTTCTCATGCATAGTGTCGGAGGGAGACTTAAAGGCACAATGAGAACTGGCCAATAACTCTGACTAGTACTTAAATTATCGAAAAGGGTTAAACCCTTCGGTTGAGATTGCAAGAAAAACGTCGTACGGTTCCTTTGTAAATTTATGGTGTTGTGCGTTTGAAATTTACCAGATAGGTGAATCAACCGAATGACGCATTAAATCCCAACCCACCTCACATCGAGCATGCCATGTCATGGCCTCCACTATCCAAGGTACAGTTAAAACCCATTTTAACCGTCGTCCAAGTGGAAAATACTTCAAAACCTTTGTGGGACTTGCGATTTGAGTTGATTTTCAATTTCAGCCTTAAATAATTTGAACACGTCCAGAGATTGGGACTTTTCATGAATGAGATAAAGGTAGCCATAACGTGAAAATCGTCTATAAATGTGATAAAATATTATTGACCATTCCATGAAACCGTAGGTAATGGCCCATAAATATCTGTATGTATCAGTTCTAAGATGTCTGTAGCCCTATTAGAACCAAATCTCCTTATGTTTGTCTGTTTTCCCTTTATGCAATTTGTGCAAATTTTAAATTTGAAAAACCAAGGGAATCTAGAATTCCATCTGACACAAGTCTTTCAATTCTCCTTTGGGAGATGTGACCTAATCTCTTATGCCATAATGATGCGGAATTCTCATTGGTTAATTTTCTTTTAATACCTCGAGTACTTAATTGCAAGGTTTCATGATATGAAGCAATAATATCAAGCATATAAAGGTTATCTACATAAGATAAATAACTAGTACCAACCAAATTTAAATTATGAAGAAGACTAAATTTATTATTTCCAAAGGAATAAGTATAACCAAATTTGTCTAATACATAAATAGAAACCAAATTCCGTCTGAATGGCGGTACAATAAATGTCTCATTCAAATCCAAATTATTACCAAACTTCAATAATAACCTAAATATCCCAATTGCTTTAACTTTAACCTTCTTGCCAACGCCCACAAAAATGTATCATTCACCATCATTTGGCTTTCAACAACTCAGGCAACCCTGCATAGACACACTGATGTGAGTGGTTGCACCAGAATCTATCCACCAAGTGTGTTTAGGTACCCAAGTCAAATTAACCTCAGAACAAACTATATTAAGAAGTGTACCTTTCTTTACACGCCAAGCATGATAGTTAGTACATTACTTTTTCATATGTCCCGCGACTCCACAGAAGAAACAACCATCAACAGTTTTTCTTTATGTTGTTTCTTTGGATATGGAACCATTACAGCTTCTTTACCCTTCTTTCTTTTCTTCCCCTTGTCCTTGTAAGCACTAGCCAAATGAGCACTTTCTATCTTATCTTGATTCAGTCTTTCCTCTTCTTGAACACAATGTGATATGAGCTCATTAAGAGACCAAGTCTCCTTTTGGCAGTTGTATCTCACCTTAAATTGACTGAATTGTGTGGGAAGAAATATCAGAACCAAATGCACAAGCAAATCCTCAGAGAGATCAGGCTTCAATGATGTTAACTTTGAAGCGAGATGAGACATTTCCATAATGTACTCCCTAATGTTACCATTACCTTTATATTTCATTGAGATGAGACTTGGCAAAAGTGTACTTATTTCAGTCTTTTCCTTCTTGGAAAATCTGTTCTTAATTTCTTCTAGGAACTATTTGGTTGTCTTTATCGTTTTTTATATTATGCCCCTGAATGCTTCAGGAATGGCCTTCTTTATGATCATCAAACACATGCTATTTGACTTCTCCCACCTTTTAAAGTCCTTTTTGTCATCAGAGGAACTTTATCCGTAAGAGGTGCAGGAGAAGGAACCCTTAATGCAAGGTACAGATCCATGGCACCGCGAACTATATGAAGGTTATCTTACCATGACTTAAAGTTTGTGCCATTAAGAATATGAATAGAATTAATACTGGGAGTAATGTTGGAAGCAAAACTGATAGTTGAATCCGAGAACAACAAACAAATAAAACTAGCTCATATAAGTCTTAAATCAAAAATAAATTCAAATAAAGGGCAAACTCTATTTTAAGATATCGTACACTCTATTAATATTTTATCTTTGGAAAAAAATATTAACTTGTAAGTGATATCTTACTGTAATAATCAAACACTGATAATAAGAACATATCGAATAATAATGCTTCATTTGGGCAAATTTATTATTCATATGTAAAACTAAATAATTATCACGCGCTTATTATTAAAGTGGCACATTTAATTTTGTTAAAAATTAATCTTCCTTAGGGCCGATTAATATTAACATAAAGTACAAGCACACAATCCTTTTATATTTCGAAATAAAATTAATTAATTTTTTTTAACAAAAGAGGTCACTTTGGTGACATATTGTTTAAATTAATTTATCTCGAAATATATATAAACAAACCAATATTTGAATTTAAATTTGTAAACATGGATGTAATATTTTGTCACTATTAGTATTATATATTTGCAAACAATGGGTTTTGCACCTTCAGGCAATGGGACAAGATCCCAAACGTCATATATAGTCTCACTGCATACAGGATATTCACCCTTCTCTTTGTGTTCGTTTCGGTACAATATGCAATTATACATGCAAGCATGAATAGATTTGTATTTCAAACCTAAACCCTTCAAACTCTTCTTCATAGTAGGATAATTTTCTGGTAACGTGTTCTCTTTTGGGAGAATTTCTTTAACCCACTTAAGAATTTCGGTTACACTGTTCTTAGACAAACTAAATTGACTCTTTAAATTATGTAAACCAATCATTGCATATAATTATGAGTGATCTTCATCACAATCTTTATACAACGGTCTAGTCATATAGGCTTTCAACCGTAAGTATTCCCGATCTCCTAGTAGTTCAACATCAAATTATTCATTTAATTGGTCATAATGCACATTATCTGTATCCATAGGTTGGTGGTTTTGATGGTTGTGGAGTCCATGAGCATTATCAATTAAGTCGGTCAATGGACGATGTGTTGGTGAATCATGCACCACTTCCACTCGTTGGGGTTCCGTTACGCAACCGGGTACCAGTAATTCCTCCGGAACATAAGGTATAACTTTTTTCACCGTGATATGTCCATATTTTATAGTCTTAACAAATTCCCCACTTTATTAAATGCAACTCAACATCTTCCAATGACTTATATTTTTCATTAATAAAATGAGTGCACAGACACGGAATCTTGTCACTTTTAAGATTTTTGGAAGCGTATTTACCAAATTCATAAACTCCCTTTACAAGATTATTTGATATCCGGGTAGTCTCTCCCATCCACTCTTTGTATTGTGGGAAATCCATGTAATAATATTCAAATTCCAGTCTTGTGGTGATAGATTAAAAAATATTATTACAATTGAAACAAAAAGAATATTCTTACAACCGAAACAAAAAAATATCATTACAACTGAAACAAAACCAATATTCTTACAACTGAAATAAAAAAATATCATTGCAACTGAAGCAAAACCAATATTCTTACAACTAAAACAAAGAAAAATTATTACAACGAAAATGAAAGAAAGCATTATTACATCTTGGCGAACAGATAAACTGGCCAAACAATAAAAGATTGTACATAATTCCTCAATTCCGTCCCTTCCCCGCTGTTAATGTGCACAGTTACATCTCCGCATCCGTTGTATATTTCTTTGACCATTATTTGAACCTCACCCTTCTCCAAAGGTCGACCGTGTACTGGAGTTTCGAGAACTATGCAGATGAGTATGCACACGCTAACAAACCTCGTATTACTCAGGTCCCTGATATAGTACTCTTGGCCATAGTCACCGTGAGTTGTTGACGATGATCCAAGTCCCATGACTGGCGAAGGCGCAGGGGAGGGGAATGTTGGAGGATGAGACATTTGGGAGGGGAATGTTGGAGGGAAAGGATATGTGAAACCTTGAGTAGGAGTATGGTAAGGGTAACCTTGAGGAGGTATTAGGGGTCCTATAACTTTCAAAAAAGTTCACAAGTTTTCCAATTTGATTTGTCAATAATCTCAGGGTATTTTTAATCTAATGGACATCCCTATCGGTCTTGAATTGGTGTTTCTTTTGGGACGAGATGCCATTTTTGATCGAAAAAAGCTCGTCCATAAGCGATGCAGTGTGTTGAAGTTTGTTTTTGGCATATGTGAGCCAACACCTCTCGTCCTCCCCCTTTTGTCCCTTCCAAAGGTCTGGGTCAGGGCATCATTTTCAAGGTCAAAGTCATAATTAGGGCTCAAATCGGATTGACTACTGATGGCCTCTATTGATTCCAGCGTCTTAGCCAAGTGCGGCGGGAATTTATTATCTTTGTACCATCGAGCATGAATGAATAAGTTGGACCGATTTGGGTTTCTACCGGCATTAGGACCATCCTTTGTCCTACTCTCCCATTCATTCTTCAAATCCTCATATGATTTGAATCCCAGGCTGTGGATATAAGTTTTTTGTGCCTTATTTTTTTTGTTTTGCTCCCGCTCCCTCTAGACCATCTCATGGATATCACCTCTGGACCTTCTGGACCATCTCGTGGATATCAGCCTGTGGATATCACCTCAGCATTTGGTACCATTGGGTTGTTTCCTCTCGACACTATCTACAAAAATGAAAAACTATAAGTGACTAAATAATTATAATAATAGGAAATTATAACTAATTAATCAAGCTTATGACTATATATATAGATATATAGATAGATAAATAGATACCTTTCCAAAGTACGACTTGAGATATGTTTAATGTGTCTGATCTCCATCCATTATGTATTAGTTTTTAAGAACCTATGAATTTTTGCACGTGGCCAACTAGGAGGAAGGGTATCTATGATTAATGTGTACATATTTGTGACATGAACTCGGAATCCCATATTTCTCAACTTGTTGGCAAGATTCAATTTTACGTGCATGTGGCGCGAGACATCACAGTTTATGTCAATGCTCTCTGTACGCAGTTGTATCCATAACGGGTGGATTTTTTTTTCGCCTTCTCCAATAACTCAACCAAGGCCAGGGCTATGTCAGAATTATGCGTGTGAAATATATTTTGTATAATGCCATCCCAGTTTTCTGGTAGAGAAAATATAATACGATCGAACAAGTAATCTTGCTGGAGATCAACTCCATGATTTACAAGGTAGTTAAATTGTTCGATCTTTTTATTTCCATAACTATAAATAGGAGTACTCTCTATATGACGCGCACTAATAAAAGAGTTACGCGTGGGGTCTAATTGCAACCCCTTCCACTTTTGTTGACAGTGATTATCACCGTGCCTCATGTTTCATGAGAAAAGTATACGAGGGCATGAATACGAGTCCTACTATTAAGGGCTCTAATTAATTAATAACTATTAATTCAAACATATGATGTATAAGGTTATATTAGTTTGATTAAGGTTTTGATTCATCATTACCCTTCTCTTAACCCCTTGCATTTTGGATCTCATCGATGTGAAATCCCAACAACATCTCATCGATGTGTATTATCTATTTAATAAATCCAACATAGTATCCAACAACCAAACCAACAATATCTCACTATAGTAATGTGGACACGTGTTTGCAACTCGTATGTAAAAAAATCCGTTTAATTATATTTTGTCAAAAAAAATCACAACAAGCATATAACCCCCAATATAATATGATGACATGCATATAACCCACAACAAAGTGAATGTAATTTTTTTTACTTATTAAAAATCCATTTAATTATATTTTGTCAAAAAAATATAATGTCTAGGGTTTTGAATAATATTTTGTCAAAAAAAAATACACACACGTAGAGTCTAGGGTTTATTGACATAATTATTACATACACACACATACAATCTTGGGTTTACTAAACCCTAAATTTTTTTGACATAAATCTATACATACACACACATGCAATCTATACATACATACACATACAATCTAGGGGTTATTGACATAAAAAAATAATTTATTTGTTCATAGTTACACACATATACACATAAATCTATGCATACACACACATATAAACATAAATAGATACATAAACACACAGATAGACACATATACACACTCACACTAGGGGTGCACACGGTTCGGTTTGGATCGGTTTTGGTACTAATTCGAGAACCGAACCGACCTGGGTCGGTTCCAAATTTTTGGAACCGGAACCGAACCGACATTTATACAGAACCGAACCAGCGGTTCCTGGATCGGATCGGATCGGTTTTCGGTTCCAAAATCATATTTCATAACTAATTTTTTTTAAGATTAATGTGTTTCATAACTAATTTTTTTAAGGTCAAAATTAATTTTGACCTCAATAACTTAAGTTAGAAACTCAAATAATCACAAAAATATAAATTACAAGTGTTAAATATATTAAATAAATATATATATATGTAATTATAAATCGGTTCGGTCCCGGATTGGTTCGGATCTGATCGGTTTTCAGATCGGATTGGGTTTTTTTACCCTGGAACCGAGAACCGAACTGATGTATCGGTTTTATTTTTTTTCAAACCGGAACCGAACCATTGAGCAAAAAAACCGATCCAAACCGAACCAATGCAGTCGGTTTGGTTCGGTTTATCGAATTTTCGGTTTCGTTATGCACCCCTAACTCACACATATAAACATAAATCTATACATACACGCACATAAATTAAGGCTTTAGATAAAAATGAGGAATCGAAATGTAAATTGTGAAATCAAAATAAAATCGCACCTTATTGTGAAATCGCACAAATCGCCAAAAATCATACAAGCCTTTAGACACTGAAATCGTTCGACACAAATGAGGATCAACGGGTCTTTTTTTTTTAAGTTCTGAACCTGGTCACGACCTAGAGCCGTGACCCACTATGCACGACCAATATGAAGGTAAGGGTGTTGCTGGATTGAACCTGGTCACGGCCTAAATCCCCCCACTATGTGCGACCATTTTCCCATCACAAGCACTGCTAGAATGAAGAATGGTCACGACCCATAGCCGTGACCCACACCAAGAATTGGTCACGACCCCAAGCCGCGATCCAATATGTGTATGTTTTCTCATAACCATGCCAACGATCACAGTCAAATTCTGTGACCCATTCGCAATCAAGCTTGGAGGGAATTTTGGTACAAATTTGGCACCAAGTTCGTCACGCCCTGGTCACGACCCAAGTCCGTGACCCACAGTGGTCAGGGATTTGGCCTGTGACCACTTTTAGAGCATCTATGACTCAGTGTGGTAATGAATATGATCACGCAACAATTGATATGGTCACGGCCCAAGTTCGCGACCAGCTGGTCATGGACTTGGGCGCGTGACCACCTAGGCGTGACCATTCGCAGGATATGGAGTAGTGGAAAGAGTTGGAAACTTGACTTGTAATGATCAAGCCAATTGCCTTATGGTTTCCTGCATGGCCTCTTGACCCCTGGAAATACTGGAAAGAATTTCATTTAAGTCGGATACTGTAGGCGGAGCAGATGATATGGCGGTGTTGCCTTCATTTCTCGTACTACTCTCAAGGTCCTTGAACAAAGACATACAAGATAGAGAATGGTAATGACACACATTCTCACAGACGACACCAATCTGTTGATGTAAAAAAATGGACTAGATCCAATTTTCTAATCACAGATAAAATAAAACATACAAGAAACAAAGAGTTTTTAAAGTGATTTGGTTGTGAAGAAAAGCCTACGCCAACTGTTATTGTATTGATTTGAGTGATTATAGAAAGCTAGGTACTCTTGCTACAATAAGAATAACCTGGAATCCGTTTTATCTTGCCTTTTGTGAAAGGAATATAATGTATTTATAGTGACCCGAAGATCAAGGGTTAGAACGTCTTTATATATTTAAGTATTTACACCTGTATATAATGTATGTGATGGTTGATAGTCTTGACCACGTGTGGAAGGACTCTACTCTTGGTTGTTTACCATTTATCTACTTTAATGATCTGCATTCTTCATGTTGGCCGCCCTGCCTGCCGAGCAACTATCTTCTGCGCTGACTAAGTGGCTGCTGACTAAGACTGTTGCCATGTAAGGAGACAAATGTCCATTTTTAATTGGTCTACGCAGATGGATACTTTTTGGTATCAACAAAAATCAAGATTTTATGTATGCTTTTTCATAATAGATTTTTTTAAGGGATAATTAAACGTGCGTCCTAATTAAGTCACGTGAGTGACTTAAACTCCATTACGTGCGTGGATTTAACCCTAAGTCACGTTTTTTGGTTTTATAGTTACGGGAAGTCCTTTTTATCGTTACGGATCCCGAAATTTGAAATTTGTTTACTGTTTTGCCCCTTTCAAACTTCGATTGAGAACGATTTTGGTAGTTTTTGTGTGATCAATATTTTTTCCTAGAAATCGCAGATTAATGAAGGAATTGGAAGTCCTTTTTTCAAATTGAAGCTACATTCGTTGTCGGCTTGTTAAAATCGATTCAAGGTATAGATTTTTTCGATGATGGACTTGTTATATTCGAAATCGAAGATAATTGAAGCTTATTAAAATCTGTTTTATTTAATTTCAATCCACACTTTGTATCTGCTTTAGTAATCACTGCAATTCAAAGTCGTTTTTTCGATATTAGAGACAGATCGTGTGTCGTTTTTTAGATGTTTTTTTGTTTGAAAGGATTATGTTTTTCATTTTTTTATTTGTAATTTCGTAATTGATATGATGCAATTGTGTTGATTTTTTTGTTCTATTATTTTTGTGAATTGTGTATTGAAACTTTTTTGTAAATTGAAATATCATTTTGTGATTGAATTTGTTGGAGACAGATAAATTTGAGCTTATCTGTTCATATTTATTTGTTAATAAGATTTGTGTAATGTAATGAATTTATCTGATTTGATATATTTTCCATATGAAATTATTATCACATAACAATGTGAATTTATCTGTTTGAAATTGCACATATGATGAGGTTTTTATTAATAGTTTTTGTAGTTTAGATGCTGAACTTTTTAAATATGAATTAAATCAGATTCATTTTGTAGTTCATATGTGATGATATAGTCTTTTTATTGTTTTGTAGGTGTTATGGGTTTTCTCATGTTGTTGATGTTCAAGTTTGGAGAGAAAAGTTGTTTGATGAAGTGTGGGAGGAATACACGATTTGATGATTTGATTGATTATATATGCATAAAATGGAAGGAGTTATCTGCTAAAATTATTGGTTTGAGTTATAATCTTCCCGGGCATTCATTTTGTGCATTGGATGGTGAGTTGGATTTTAAAATTTTGATGTTTTATTGTGAGTCTCATTCAGTTCAAAGTATTGATGTTTCTGTGTCAAGTAAGATAATGGTTGAAGGGCATGATCAATTGTTGATTGGGAGTGGTAGTGGTGTTCAATCGTATGTTAAGAATGAGATAGATTATGAAGTCAGTTGGGTCCATTCTTTTTCCAAATATGGAGAGAAGGTTTTGATGTCTGCTGGTTGGTCGAAAGGTTTGTATCATGTTGGTCAAAGGTTTGAAGGAGTTGTTATTGAATTTCGGAGAGTTTTGTGTATGTTTTCAATTGAGATCGGGTTTATGTTTCGTTATGTAAAGAATGACAATGTTAGGATAACAGCTGATTATTTTTACAAGCCTAGTACTGGGTGTGGATGGTATGTTCACGGTCGCGTAGAGAAGGACAATTCATTTTTTTATGTAAGGGATCTTCTAAATGAACATACGTGTGGCTCTGCATACATGACAACGAAACATACAAGGATTAGTTCAGAACTTGTAGCATCTCTTATTGTTGAGGAGATTAAATCAAGTCCCCTTACGCGGCCCATGGATATCATTTACCACGTGCAAAATAATTATGGATTGATTATCAATTATCATCTTGCATGGTGGGCTGTTGAGAGAGCTAAGCAACAAATATATGGTGATCAATCAACATCATTTGATAGGCTTCGATGGTATAGGGAAGCGTTATTGAGTTTTAATCCAGGTAGCTTATTTGAGATTGATTATGATGATGATTCAGGACGCTTTAGAAAGTTATTTGTGTCATTCCATGCATGCATTGAAGGATTTAAGTTTTATCGTCCTCTATTGTTTCTTGATGGCACATTTTTGAAATCCCTATATAAATGAATTCTTCTTGCGGCTACTGGAAAGAACGGAAATCAAGGTATATACTATTTTATTTTGTTCATAGTAAATTTATCTGTTTCAGTTTATGTTCTTGTTTAATATAAATTTCATAATTTTTTTTATTCAGGAATGTTTCCATTGGCATTTGCTATTGTTGATTATAAAACAGATGAAAATTAGGAATGGTTTTTGGAGAAGTTATCACATGTTACATCTTCACGTGTTATTAGTTTTATATCAGATAGGAATAAAGGACTTCTGAAATTGTTTCCGAAAGTTTTTCTGAATTATTTCCACTTCTATTGTTTGTAACACTTGAAGAATAACCTTAGAGACCATTTATCCGGTTCGTTTTCAAAGCATGTGAGGGACAATCTTATGAACATGTTTCGTAATTATGCATATGAATCAAATCAATTCAAATTTCACCAAAAACTATATTTGTTGCTTAAAGAAGGATCCGATTCGATTCGAAAGTTCTTGCAGACTTTGAAGAGGGAAAATTGGACGAGTTCGTATTTTGAAGGTCAGAAATATGGTGAAATGTATTCGAACATTGCAGAGTCATTTAATTCGTGAATCCGTGAAGGTCGTCATTTGGCGATAATGGAGTTGGTTGATTATATTAGAGGGCAGATTATGAAGATGATGGCTGACCGTAGGGAGATCGCTAATCGATGGAATGGATGTTTATGTCCTGAAATTGACAATCGAATTTCTAATTTATTAAAAGAAGGTAGGAGTTGGAGAGTTACTAAAGCATCTGAATTTGTCTTTGAGGTTCATTCGAAGGGCAGTGTTATGGTTGATCTATTGAAAAGAACTTGTTGCTGTTGTGAATACCAAGTGAATGGATTTTTGTGTGCTCATGCTGCTGTTGCTATTCAAAAGTCAGGGACGAATTTAAATAGGTTCATTGATAAGTTTTTCAACAAGGAATATTTTGTTCAATCTTATAGAGAAGTGATTTATCCTGTTCCTACATTTGAAAGGGATGACGAATCTGATACATAAATAATCATTAGTCCACCTAGTGCGAAGTGAATGGCTGGGAGGCCAAGAAAGAAGAGGATTGCTTCTCATGGTGAAGAAAAGAGAGAATTTAAGTGTGGCACTTGTCGAAAAGTAGGACATAACAGAAAAAGTTGTCCGGGAAATTTGTAGATAGGGAGAGTTTTATATTGCCTTAACGAAATTTTGTGTAGTTGATTGGATTACATATGTTTTCATATTTTGAAATGTGAATAATAGTATGTTACTGTTTTCTTATATTGTTTTATATGCTTGCTTGGTTTGTTTAACTGTATATTAAACATCAATAATTTAATATGTAGATTTATTAGCTGAGTATGTAAATTACAAAAACAGATTTTGCTGTTATACAAAATGTTATTTTACATATTTTTGCAAGTAAATTATTTTATGTCTTATAGTTAGTGTGTTGTGTTTGTTGGCATCAAATTCAAATTTTCTCTTCAATATAAGCCTAGTTGTTTACTATAACAAATAAAAAAGTGTTCAAATGCGAAAAAATAATATAGTATGCAAAAAAAAAATCTGTAAATTATTAGGCTTCCTAGATATGAACAACTTCGTTTTTTCTTGTACCTCACGTTCCACCTTCCCCACGTGTCTGTCCTTGCTTTGCAACTTTGGCATGTTCATTTCTTGATGCTAATCATTTTAGTCAGTTCGGATTCAAGGCTAAAAAGTTACAATATAGTTCTTTACTTTTGAAGGTTTCTTATGGGTTTGTTCAGGTGGTGGTTTAGGTTGTGGCCGTGACAATAGGAGGTGGTGGATATTCATTGCAGTGAAGGTGCTTGACATGGAGCAGAGGTCCTTTAGTCATTGTGACATGTGTAAATGATAATGGTGATTGAGAGAGGATTATGGTAGCTGAATTGAATTATCTTGGCTAATTTTATTTTGAATGAATTTAGGTTGATTTGGTGTTAAAATTTGAATTTTTTGGAGTTTTTTTTTTGGGTTTTGAAATTTGATTTGAGGTTTATTTTTGGTAAACATCATCAAGTACTATTATTATTTTTGCTAGACATCACCAAGTACAATTACTATTACTACCCAAAATCTTCTTTTCAAAATTTTGATTTTCCATGTCAAATTCATTTAGCTTATATCAATTATTTAAATGAATTTGACATTGAAAATTAAAATTTTGAAAAGTACAAATTTGGGTAGTAATAGTACTTGGTGATGTCTTTACATTCACAAAATAGGTTGAATAGCTTTTCAGTTCTACTGGACATTTTTTTTTAACCTTAAGATGAAGTGTTGATAAGGGAAAATATTTTTGAGATGGATACTTCTCCTCAGTATAGAAAAGACATAGAGGAAAGTAGATATAAGGTTAACACTGACTTGGCTCAAGAGTAAATTTAATGGCAGCAGAAGTCCAACATTAAATGACTTAAATAAGGAGATCAAAATTACAATGCATTTCAGTCTACTGTCAAGGACAATTAAGCTGCTGTAGCAATTCATAGATTAATTTTATGAATTGCTATATCATAGAATTCTAAAGATGTTTAAAGCACTTTTGTAGAGCACTTTTAAGAAACATGGGAGGCAGAAACAATAGGAATAAGTGAAATTTATTAGTGTGACATTAATACAGTAAATTTATCAGTATGAGTTTAATATAGTGAATTTATGTCAACTAGATTAGGAATAATTGATCATCACATGGAAATGAAACAATCGTTGAATTGTAACAATGTTCATTTTTATAGTGAACCCCAATTATGAATGTGTTGCAATTTTGTGAAATTGGCAAAATATAAATATTAAATAATGGGAATATTTCATTTTAATTTGTTTGTGTAGTACCTTTCGAGTACAAAATATTATTTTACTCAAATAAGTTGCACTAATATTCAAAATATCTATTCAATATTAATCTTCAAACACATTCAAAATGATAATCTTCATTCAACATAGCTTGTGGAAATATGACAAAATTTGCTGCTGCTAACAAACTTACAATGCAGCATTCCATCTTCAATCCAAAACAGTTGTAGTAATGTTTATACTAAAGCTAATACATTCATTAAGTACAAGTAACAAAGACAAAAATCTGTTTTAATCAAACTTTCAAAATGACTTCATTCATTTACAAGTCATCAATTTTTTGACCCTGCGCCAAAAGTTGCTTTATTATCAATGATTGTACAAAGCACATGTGATTCCTTTTTATGTCCATTAAAATTGATTTTATCTCGGACAACTTCTTCATAATGTAGGATACAATTACTCCACAATCAAGGCTATAAAAAGAAAACAGTTCATTAATTAGTAATATAGTGTCATTTTAATGATACGTAAATAAAATATATTGGATAGATGTTTACGTATTTGGGTCTTGTTGTGGGCAATTTCCAATTGTGTTCATGCCGCATTTGAATCTTTTTCTGATCAAACCATTTTCCTTGAGCTTGTTAAATTTGGCTTCATCGCTAAGCAGGGTCTTTCTCCAATGTTGCTCAACATATTCTCTCTAAAACAACGAAAAATAAATTATTAAAATTTGTAATTATTGTAGCATAATTAGAAACTACTAGAATAGTTGGATAATATGTTAACAAGTGAGCCAAAAAGTGAAATAAACAGCAAAGAGTAAACAATGAAATTTTTGGTAGTTGAAATGAAGAACAACAAAAGAAATGTAGGTTAAAGACAAAAATGAATCAATTATTTATGATGTTTTGGGGACTCAAAGGCACGCTAATGAACTACGATAAAATAAATTCGGCCCAAAGTTCATATCACTAAAAATATAAAAGTGATGATTTCTCGGAACCAACTGCGCACTGAAACTGCAATTTTCTATACCCATCTTACTTCCAAATTTCATTTCTAAGTGTTGGAGTGGATGATTTTAACTCCGACCTGAAATTGACATTTTATATTATGATACAACTATCTAAATGTTGCAATAGAAAATCTGTCTTCATACCACATTATTGAGTTCATTGTGAAGAATGAAAGAATCAATTCTTTCAAAAGAGACTATAATTTGTGTTAACTATTAAAGAGACTGAAGAATTATTGTCAACGACTTAGTCCTGAAGGAAGCAAAAAATTATGAAAATAGTGTCAACATGTAATGTTAAAGCTAAACCAAAATTTCTAATGTTAATTATAAACAAATTATGTACTTACCATTGCGAATGCATCATCCATGTAATGGTCTTGCTTTGAATTTCTTGGAAGCATTAAATTGAAGTGCATCCATTGACCTTCCTCTGTGTCCAATACAAGCAACGTCCAACGGAATGGAGTTTTGTCATTTTTATTCTTTCCCGAGTTTATGGGAAAGAATAAGTACGTGAAATGATATTATGTCATATATTATTAGCAACAAGTAAATAAAAGTATTTAGAAATATATACATATAACTATAAAATTAAGGTACATACTTACAATTTGTCACTTCATTCAATATATCGTCAACCACATATTTTGTTGAAGGCATTTTATCTCGTATCAAAGGCTGTTAATATGAGTTTGATAAAATTATAAGAAGTTTGTCTAATAGATCAACATAAATATTTAAGCAATGAAAATAAATATATACCCAAGCCATTGAACTGAAAAAATGGTCTCGTTCCCCGAATGGCTTTTGTGAAGGTGACAATTGAGCTGTAGCTTTCATAATTCTTTGATTATGTTCCAAAACCATCATGTATGCATCAATAACCTGAAATTATATTTCAAATTAATTGATCAATTATTTACAAATACAGTAGATATCAAGTGTAGTAAATATACATTGATAAATTTATCTGTTTCTTACATTGTCCCGTAAAGGCCCCAAGTCTATGAGTTGTTGTATGTCAGAAAAAGTAACCCCACCCAACCTTGACTCCTCATAAATGATTGCCCTGAATATTGAATTAAAATATTTTAGGATTAGTAATGTACATGGTCATTTAATACTCCATGACAAATAATAAAAATAACATTTCATTAACATGAATTTACCTGGTCCACTCTTCTTATACAACAATTGAAGAGTGAAAATAACTGTTGGGGGTAACCATTCAACAACTGGATTATTAGACGAAAAGGTGAGGTTCTTGAATGTTGATTTCACAAGTGATGGTGAGTTCACAAAGTCAATATTGATTGGGGATGTTCGACTTATTTGAATATATTGGCTTTTGGATGCCCTTGTAACTCTTCAAATTTGTTGATATCCGTAATCTTGCACCTCCTTCTTTTTTCTGTCTTTCTTGTTTTTTATTTTCACCACCACTGAGTTTGCTTTTTTTTGCTGAATCCACTTTCATCATATCGAAATCGTCAATCTCTTCACGCTTTCTCTTTATATTCTCCGATTTTTTACTTTGTTCAGCACTTTCAAACTTAAATGCTACTGAACTCGCTTTGTCAGCTGGGGTTTCGTGTACCGACATTTGTTTGATTCTTTGTTATTCTTCTCTTTCCTCATACATCAAATTTATCTATTTCTCCAATTTTGCATTCTCCTCCTTCTGCTGTTGAAGTTGTTTCTTTAAAAATTGAATTTCAGTTTTCTTTTTCTGAAGCTTTTTTTCTCTTTGGTTTTCTTTCTTCACTCGGATTTTGAAATCTTTCTTCATCACTTTTAATTTTGCCTTCATATCTCTCTTCTCTACCCTCATTTTTTTTGTTTTTTTCTTTCACATTCTTCAATTCCTCCATATTTTTTTGAGCATCATCACGAAATTTAATGAGAGATTGAATTTCAGCAGCTGTTAGATGATGATCAGACAGGTAAACTGCAGCAAACACTTTTGTTAAATCATCTAAATGTCTAGCATCTCTCGGATCAGTATCAACAAGCTGTTCGTCATCGTTTTCAGCATTTGCTTCAACTGGTGATGCATCATCTTTTTCTGCAGAATCGTCCATCGCTGATGTTGGTGCTTTCCCTATCAATTTCACATCTTCTTCTGTTCGAATCAAGTCGGCTTTTATGACCTAGATAAAAAAATACTTTTTGTTTATAAGTTAAATTATCACATATGTATAAGTTAAATTTTGTTTATAACAGTCTATTCAAAGAATATATTAGTACCTCTGATTGAAGAAGTGTTTCAACAGGTTTTTCTTTCATTGCCTTGTTTAATTCAAGGAGGTTCCACTTGACAAACTAAGGATATTGAACTGACTTTTGAGATTTCAACAGTGTTGTATGCTCACAATACCAGTACTACAAAAGTTGAAATATAACAATTTAAATCATTTATAATATACAAATTTTATAATGAACAAGGATATGAAATAGAAAATATATATTAGTGTATTTTGTCACTTACAAGTAGTAAGGGCACACAACCAGAAACCTTCTCTGGCTCTTTGTCAAAATTCTTATAGACAGAAGACATCAATGTATCTAGTATCACACTTGACCAATTTAAGTTCCTCATATCCTCGAGATTTTCCGTGTACTTCACTGCTGACCACTTCACAGTATTCCCAGTTGATGTGAAGAAAAGAGTTGCAAATAAATATAGACATAACAACGTTGCTACATCTCTACAATCTTCTACTTTGTTTCCTTTAACTGCAGTGTTCAACTCTTTTTGGATAGTTGTGGCATTGATGATAGTAACATCTCTAAACCTTCTTCTTATAAATGGTGTGTCAGGCTTAAACCCATATCCCATATTCACTTCTTCTGTTCCGATCGGTATTCCAAATATGAGAGACACATCATTGACTGTCATTCGAACCAACTGTTTTCCAATTCTAAATCCCTTATTTTGGATATCATAAGACTTTATCAATGATATGACACTATGGTCATATTTTCTACAGTCTTCTTTTGTAACAACTTTGGTAAAAAAAGCATTAAAAATTCCCCAAAAAGAAGTGTTTTTCAGTTCCTTCTTATGGCAAGGCTTGAGTTTAAGGTCTTGCAACAAGCGAGCAATTCCTAACAAATTCGATCGAAATTAAAGATATTTTTTTCGCGCATGCCTTTGAGGTTGTTGCAAGTTGATTTCGCTTCTTCTCTTTCTCTATTGGCTTCTTAGCTGATTTTTTTGCATACTGAGTATCGTCGATGTTCGTGTCACTCAAAAGTCTAAAAGTTGGTTGATATGCTATTTTTTAACTTTTTCTTTCCATTTTTTTTATCTTTTCGAGTTGATGATCGTTCCTTCTTATAGTTGTTGATCTTGTAGATCTTGCACAACAATTAAAAAGATGATATAAGTAAGAATTATATCTAAGTTTGAAATAATTTTTAGTATGTGAAAAGAAATATGTACATAAGTGTGTAAGAAAAACTAATAACATTACGAATATGCAAGCAAAGTTTATCTCTTATGTGATTCCTTACAAGTATTATACACATTCAAGGAAAAACATAGATAAATTTAGTAAAAACTTTAAGAACTGTGAAAACCTTTAAATGGTTGTATGTATATATATACTTTCGCTAATAAGTTAAATGCATATAGTGAAGATAAACAAACTGTTTCACACAACCATTTAACTCTTTTATTTATTGTGCTCCGCGCCAGCGGCATCCTGTTGGGACGAATCATAACCAATAACTGAGTAGATTAGTATATGCAAAAAAGTGTCACAAGTGTTGAAGGAGTTCAAAAGGGATGTGATATTGCCTACATAATGGCTCAAACAATGTATTCAAGTTTCTTATTTGTTGTTGTATGCGTGACTCAGTTTCAATTCCAGAATTCATTACAATAAGTAGCAAACTTCACATTTGATACCAGAATTCATTAGCCTAAGTAAGAAACTTCAACAATAATATGCGTTTTCATTATATTCCTACAGATTACAATCCGCTACATGCGGGTTTGTTAACCCCATGATATGCACTACAGATATTAGTGTATGTACAAATAGGTACATTATAATTGTGCTGCACATTTGACTAAGAACTTAGAAAAATGCAGTAAAAAGTTTAACTAGTATTAATGATAAATTTACTAAAAGGTGTGAAGCCTTTATAATGCAAATAACTAAAATGGATACGGTAAATATAGATAATTTGTTTCACATAATGTACTAACTTTTTTATTTGTGATGGTTTACACTAGGGTTATACCATATGAACGAATCACAACCAATAACAAGGTATATTAGTATATGCAATATAGTGTGAGAAAACGATGAAATATCTAGTAAAAACATTTAAACATTGAACTTCTTAGGTTAAGTGTATTTAAACATTAGAACATTATAAAACGTTGTGTATAGTGAAGGCAGAACATAGATAATTTTACTAAAATCTTTATCAAGTGTTATGTGGAAAGTCTTTACAATGCTAGATAAATTAATTCCCAAAATCTATTCAACTCTTTTATTTGCTGTGGTCCGCGCCAGAGGTATCTCGATGGCATGAATTGCAACCAATAACAAAGAAAATTAAATTTAATAAAAAATTTCACAACTTTTAATGATGTTCAAAATAATTTTTTTATGCACATTCAATGATGAAGATTATCTAATGTATAAGCAATAAACTTCAACATTATTCTATTTCGTCATAACTTTTGTACATATCATGGATAGTTACATATTTCTTTAGTTGGCATTCAACTTATTAGGGTATGTATATTTTTACATTCAATCGTTTTAAAAGTTTTTCGACGTTCAAGGAACAAAATAGATAATTTTCTAAAATCTTTATCAATTGTTGTGTGCAAAGCCTTTCACAACTTTTAATGATCAAGACTACTATATAATGGAGACTACTATATAACGCTAATAACTTAAATGCATATCGTGAATACAATTACTTGTGGTCCACGCCTGAACTACTTTTTTTTGTTGTGGTCCACACCTGTGCTATCTCGTTGGCATGAATTGCAACCAGTAACGGGGATCATTAGTATATGCAACAAACTGTGACAAAAGACAGGTAATTTAACAAAAACTTTCAAAACTTTTATTTATGTTCAAAATAAAACCTTTAAACATTCAAGGAAGAACATAGATAAATTTACTAAAATCTTTATCAAGTGTTATGCGCAAATCCTTTAAAATGGTAATAACTCAAATGCACAAGGTGAAAGTAAATAAATTGTTTCCCAAAATATTTCATTGTTCTCATACTTCTTCTTTAGCCTCCTTACAAAAAATTCACATTAGTACTAAGTGAGTTGAAATAATTTTTTTCAAATAAAAAATAAATAAGAGTACACTATTTTTAGATATAAGCCAACCATTTCAATAATATAGGAATAGTTCTAATGTTAACTAATAAAGAGAAGAATTGTACCTTGAAGTTGATGAAATTATTGGAACTTCCAACTTGTTCCCCGTTTTATGCTGATCCTCATGATTCATAGAACTTATTGGTACTCGCCATTTTTTTAAACCTTGCAAAATAATAAGAAACCTTTTTATTAAGTGCAAATATATCTAAGTTTATATATACATTTGCTAATAAGTTAAATGCATGTAGTGAAGATATATATACTTTTGCTAATAAGAGAGACATTAATATATCCAACAACGATTAACAAAACACAGATAAATTTAATAAAAATTTCACAACTTTTTATGATGTTTCAAAATAAAATTTGTATGCACATTCAGTGATGAAGATAGATAGATTATGTAATGTATAAGCAACAAAACTTAACATTGTTCTATTTAATCCTGATATTTCTACATATCATGTATAGCTACATATTGGTTCGTTAAACAAGATATCATATGCATTCAATTGATTATACAAAAATTATAAAGGTTTTGCATATTCAATGAAGAGCATTGATAAATTTACTAAAAACTTTACCAAGTTTTATGTGCAAAGCCATTATAATGGTAATAACTTAAATTCATAGCATGAAAATAGATAAATTGTTTTCCAAAATGTTGCCTTATTAACATACTTCTTTTTAAGCCTCATTGCCTTCGACAACACCTTGTTCTTGTTGACATCAACATGCATCGACTTCTTCATAAAATTATGCAAATGCAGCATATTTGCAAACGGGTCAAACTCGTTTATTGCAATATACTCAATCATATCCTTTAAAAGCGCAATGTTATCTTTCTCACTACAAGTTTTCTGAAATATTTGTTGTTCCGCGTCATTCAAAATCTCATTGGGTATCGATTTTTTGGTAGATTGACTATCCATGTTTTTTGTTGATAAATTTACTTTATATTGCAGAAATTTATATAACACTCAACATAGATAAATTTTCTAAAAAGTTTACCAACTCTTAAAGCTCTTCAAAATTTTCAATTATGCACATAGATAAATATATAGTTATGAACTTAGATAAATTTGCTTGATCAGTGCATTTTTAAATGCCAACAAACTATTTGTTGTAACAGAGTACGAAAGTTATAAACACTAACAAAAACTAAAGCTGTAAACACTAACAAAAATTAAACATCTACAAAGCATAATCTAACTAAGAACTTAGTTTAATTTAAAACCTAACATACTATTTTGTGTTGTGTGTGTAATAGGAAATGTAATACATATTGAATCACTTGAGAAATGATGAAGTTCCAAATGTAAATTCAAAATATGAATGCTTTCTCAAATTTGTCCCAAATGGAGTAATGGACGGTTATAAACACTAATTTAAACCCTAACAATATGAAACCATAAGAAACCGATTCACGATGAAACCCTAATTTCAATATATGTTCTGTTACGAACTGTAATGCAACTATTAAATCACATGAAAATGATCAACGCACCTATGTAATTTGAAAAGTGGATGAACGGTTGGTGAAAATTTTCCCAAATGTACGCACTGTTTGAGCTTTTCAATGTGGATACAGTGATTAAAGTGATGAAATTTCATAATCGTGAACGGATTTGAGAATCAAATTGGGTACGAGAATATGAAACCTACAAACACTAAGTTTATGAAACCTTAACAAAACGTAAGCATATGAAACCCTAATTTAAGTAAAAACTTAGTTTCATCCAAATCGTATCAAACTATAGGAACTATTTAGAGATTACATCACATGGAAATGACGAGCGTACCGATGTAAGTCGAAAAGTAGATGAACAGTTGCTGAAATTTTCCTCAAATGAACTGATGAAGGTATTGATGGTTTTCAGCATTTCAATGTTGTTACAATACTGATTAAACGCATAACATTTGATGATCGTGATCGGATTTGAGAATCAAATTGCACAGAGAATCGAATCGGCATGCAAAATGTTTTTTTTCGTGGTTTTGGGTATTTGCAGGGGTAATTTTGGGAAGCAAAATAATAGAGTTATTGTTTTAAACCCACGGGACTGATTGACACGTTTTAGCGCGCGTGGGAGTTGATGCATCACAAGAGGCGCGTGAGGGACCTACGAATATATCCCCCTTTTTTAAATCAAGTCAATTTATATGGATGTTTTTTAGGATATTTTTAGGTCTCCATTATATACATATATCTTTTTATTTTGGACATGGGTTACTGTTAAGATTTTTGTGCCTTTTTGAATATTTTTTTTATAGAAAAAAAATAATACTTATCTATTGTATAATAACACATGATTAGGAGATTATATCACGGCTTGTAAATTTACGGGGTATATACCAAATAGTGACTCGAGTATTTTTAATACAAATTTAGTTCAAGCGTTTTTATTTTATTCCAAAAAACCTTTCACTACATAAAAAACACTAAAAAAAAGGAGCGTTGGGGAGGGTCATCGAAGCTCCGGTAGTGGGGGGGTGGGGCGGGAATACTGCTATCGTGAACCTTTAAAAATAAGAGAATATTGATTAAATGAATGATTGAGTGATTTTTTTAAAATAAAATAAAAAGATTGAACTGAATATATATTAATGTTTTTTTTGAGGAAGTTAAATTTAAGAGGCATCATATACCAAATAGTCCCTCGAACTTTTTTTAATACACATTTAGTCCAAATTTTTTTATTTTTCACCAAAAAGTCCTTCACTATGCCAAAAAGGTTTTACAATGCCGCTGGTGCGAACCTTTAAAGATAAGAGAATAAAGGACTCTTTGGTACAAAATAAAACGCTTGAATTAAATATATATTAAAAAATATTTGAGAAACTTTTTTTTTTTGGTATTTGATCCTAAATTTAATGCTCGAAAGACATAAGGTGCCCCTCGCCTACCTTGTAAATATTTTCCCCAGCAGATCAACAACTTTGAGCCATCACTCGTCAGTCCTAAATCCTCTCCTGCACAAATTTGATTTTTATATTTCCGCTATTGTTTATTATCACATAGGGCTATCCGCAATTAAAATATCAGCTCATATCACATACACAATTCTATATTTACATTTGAATTAAATTCTACACAGTGTATAAAATTTTCCGGCAACAAAATGTCTCCGGTTCCTTCTAGTGAAGACGCTGAGCAAGAATTTAAGTCGCAAAAGAAGAAAACAACGTCTGATGAAGAAAAAAGGTCAGGCCTTTTTCAATTTCTTTTCTTCAATTTTGTAGTCAATTGTAAAGTTTGTACATATGATTGGATTTGTGTATTTTGACAAGTAGGAAGAAGAAGATTGTGCCTGGAAGTTTGATGAAAGCTTTGGTGAGACCTGGAGGTGGTGATGCTACACCTGCTGATGGTGATCAGGTTTATTTTGCGTTTTAATTAACAATATGTTAGCTCATAACCTAGTGGCGTCTCAAATGATAATAAGTGGACCCCAATGCACCCCATATGCGACACTCAGTGTGTTATGTTACACTCGAAATCATGTGTTTACGTAAACCTATTTATTTCAACTCGTGTTTGGATTGCTTTGTTTTACTATTTTTAGAGTTTTTAGTTTTCTTCACAATAGTGAGCATAGAGTTAACGGTTATGTGACAAAAAGCATGGCTTTTTAGATTACAAATTTAAAGAAGGGATTTTTAACGATAAGTCCCGTTTACTAAGATTGTAGTAAAATAGGTCCTACGAATTTTTTTTGGTCCTATTAAAAATTATTTTTGGTCCAATAAGTCCCATTAGAATATAGCAGTGTTCTAAAAGCCCGCCTAGGCTCCGCCTAGGCCCGCCTAGGCTTGAGGCTTGGGAGAAACGCATCGCCCACGCCTTATTACGCCTTATTCTTGGTAAAAGGCTTAAGGCACACTTTTTTAAAAAAAAACGAAGGATTAGTTAACAAATATTGGTTATGGAGCATGAATATGAGAAAGATGGCTACCAAACATATGAATATATTTTCAAAATTCAAGGTATGTATTATTTTATTATATTACTAGCCTTAGAATAATTAAAATAATAAAAAAAGGAAAAACGCCTTTTTACGCCTAGGCTCCGCCTAGGCTCCTAAGGCTTGAGGTTTGACCTCTACGCCTCGACCACGCCTCGCGCCTTTTAGAACCTTGGAATATAGGTAGTAAATACTTACTACCTCTTGCACAAATCTCGTGTGGGGCTAATCGTTGTTATCTCCCATCTCATGGAAACCCCTTTTTCGCTTCGGTTAGCATTACCTCCCGCTAGGGGTATTTTAGTGATAGGTTTTATAGGAACTGGACAATCCTATTTGATCAAATACCTAGCGACAAACTCCTCTGTTCTTGTGCAAAACATATACTAAATATATGCTATCTAAAGTAAATATGAAATGAGCAATAATAATTACTACATGTGTAAAACATGTAATAGGATCCATTTGGAAAAATATCTTTTGTTGAGACCAATTAGGAAATATCTTTTGTAAACAAGACTTATTTAGTCAAGATCCCTTTAAACTAATCAGGACAATGATTAATTATTCAGAGATTGATATGTTTTTAAATTTTATGTTTTTTAAAAATTATTTTATATTATAAAATGTCAGTGACCGTTGACTTTAATGGGATATTAATAGAAGGGGTACCAAACTGATGTGATTTGGATCTACTTTTAGTACATTTTGTCCAATCTTGTTATTTTTCTCTATTTTTGATGTACTTCCTTTTTTTTTTTTTAGATATTTGGTACTCGAGTAAGGAGCTAAAGCTAGTAAGGGCATATTAGTAATTAGGATATTTCTTGTAGCCCAAGTCTCCTTCTACTCTTATAAATACTGATGTAAGCCTCATTTGAAGAGGACATTCATTTTTGAATACTCTTCTTTAGATTCTCAAATTTATTGTTTGTTTTGTTTTGGGCATTTGACATTTAGTTTACGTCAAATTGGTATCAGAGCGAGGTGTCGTTCCCCGATTGGTGTATTGGTGTATTGATTATCACGAAAATCATATGCTATACTTTCGATGGCTCCGAAAAAATCAAATCGACATCAAAAAGAGATCAATCAAGAATTGAGATAAAAATTTGACGAATTAGCACAATAACAATAACAATAAGCCCTAATGTCTCAAGAACTCAACAAAAAAATTTGATAACCTTTTCCGCCTCTTCATCAAAATTCCACCACCTACCACCATGATCGAACCACCGAAGTCATTACTCCAAAGACCCAAAAAAGAGCCCGCCACCGACAGAAATCCCGAGGCCCTCGACTAATCTTATGAACCCCTCTGCCTCGCCCAAACTCCAGATCTCACCGGGAAAAATGGGAGTTCTGATTCCCTCGAAAAACCTCAGAAACCTCTCGAACATCTCGTCTGACAGTCGGATCCACTCCCGAGTCCTACAGGGGCACCCGCACCCTCGGCGGCGAAACTCTGCTAGTCCTTGGCCAAAGAGGAAGATGAGAATCCTTCGGCTCGGGCATAAATGCCTATCCCCTTGGCAGAAACATAATTCCTGGACTCCTCGACGAAGGAAGAAATTTCGAAAACCTCATCCAAAATCATGTGCACTTCAGCAGAAGTGCAAATCTCGGGCCCATCGTTGGCCGAAATCATAAAGGCATCGATATAAATTTTGAAACTCTCGAAAAATTCCTTAACGTCGCTAATCCCCGCCCCTGTCGGAATTCTAGATCTCACCGAAAAACTCATAAATTTTGAGACCCTCGGACAATTTCTTGAACCCCTCGGACCCTAAAAAAAGTCCGAGCCCCCTCGGCGGCAGAACTGAAACCCTCGGCCTCAGCCAAAATCCCGAAACCTTCGGAAAATCCCTCGGCCTCGAACACTCCGCCTCCTCGAAATCCCGAGGCCTCTTGGAAATTCCGAGTATAGTGATTACCACCTTCCAGCCCCCGACCCCCTGATTCGAGTTCGTTCCCCATCTTCCCGTATACAGGCCGCCATCAAACCATCTCTGATGCTGGAGACACCCATCGCAGCTTCTTGGAGTGGATACCTCCCCCTCCACTCGATGCTCCTCGCTTTGTGCCACTACGGGACCGCCGGTGTTTCTATTGTGGTGAGTGCGGTCATTTATTTGGCACGTGTCCGCATTATCCTCGCAGCCATATACCTCTTCATCCACCACCTGTTCAGATGCCGCCCTTGTCTGCTGATTATGTTGCGTCCGTGCCAGGTGATGTGATGGGCTTTGACGCACATGAAGATGGTGACCCCTTATCTATGGCACTACAACTATTTTCTCGGAGTCTCCACGGTGATATACGGATTGATGTCCCGATGTTCGATGGACGATTCTCACCCGATTTCATGATTGACTGGTTAGCTGCTATGGAGACGGTATTTGATTACAAGAGCGTCAAGACCGCTCTTGTGTTCTTATTTCCACAAAATTTCAGGGATTTGCTCGAGTTTAGTGGAATGATTTGTGTTATCATCGTATAGCAGCCGGACTACCCCCTATTCAGACATGGTTAGAGCTGAAAGACGCCCTTCAAGCCTCATTTATCCAACTGACATATGAACGAGATCTTTTTGCTCGCATAAAGTCTCTTCGACGGGAGACATCTACAATGGTGGAGTACACCGAGCAGTTTTAGCTCCTTTGCATTAGGGCCTTCCCGAGACAGAGGATCAACGGATTAGTCGCTATATTTTGGACCTCCAGCTTTACATTCAGCGCGATCTAGAATTGCGAGAGATACCGACATTTCTGAAGGCGATTGACTATGTTACTTCGGTAGAGGCTTACCACCTTGCACCAACAACTCTACCCTCTTCTCGAGCTCCACCACCTTCGGTTCTAGCTACTGCTCCTACTCCTATATTTGGTCCCATTACTACTGTCTCGGTCACCTCTACTATCCCCGTGGCTGCACCTCCGGGCCCTCTTGCATTCAGATATCACAATTGTGGCACCGTTGGGCATCGAGCTTCAGACTGCTCTCTTCCAAGTCGCCGTGCCCTTTTTGCGATGGAGCATCCTCCGAATTATCTCGATGAGTCTGAGGAGCCCCCTCGCCATGCGTTGATCACTATTTTTTATGTGAATTTGGGTGCGGAAGCATAAAAAGAAGTTATTCTACACAACAACTAACTCCACAACATCTACACTATACAACAACAACAACAACAACTAAAGTAATGAAATGGGTTTCTTTCTCTCTCTCTTCTCTATTCTCAATATTCAATGTTGAGTACAAATGAGGATCAAGTGGCCATTTATAGGAAGGGTTAGCTTGCTAACCAAGCTACTACCCAAAATGACTAAAAGGGGCAACTAATAACTAAAAATGACATATTAGTCCCAAACATACTTGGAAACTATAAAGCTCTAAAATAAAGGAAAATTACAATAAAAGTAAGAAAATACTAAAATAAACTATCATTCCCATCATTCTCCCCTACTCGAGAGAGCTCGTCCCGAGCGATAAAAGGGTGGGTGAGGGCAACATCTGTGGGCTCCCCTACTTGAAAAGGAAGTCGTCCTTTGAAGCGTCCCGCATAACGACTCGCAAAATAGCCTTGAAGAGAAACCACAAATTTACACCATGGCCGATGAATAGGAGTGTGGCCTCTAATCCGTCCAACGAAAGAGCAAACACAAGATCGACGGGGAGAGGGCCATTGATGCTAAATTTCATCCAAATTGCTCGTGATGAGCCTCCGTATTATCAAATCATGTAAATGCGTCATGGAGCGCTCCTCATAAGTAACCCAAAAGGGGCCTCAAATCCCGCATCAATTGTGATCACCCCACGCAACATATACTCCTCTAAGGAAACAATCACCGAACCACCATCATAAAACTCATTATCGTGACCAAAAAGGGGAAAGAAATCCGTCAAAGCAAATATTTCCACGTCGCGATGGTGAGTGTGAGTCTCCCAACCGTCTTCAACAAATAAATAAAAAAAATCACATCCAAAGTACCCATAATCTTCTACCCCACAGATAGGAATGAAGTCCACAATCTCAAATGTCTCCAAATATCTATATCGAGTGTTAGTGATCCATCCATGCTTTTTGAATATGGGAAAAAAATCCCAAGGAAGGAATTGGTAATCACTATCAAGCATCATCGGGGTCTCAACAACCTCGGAGACATCTTTATGAACCATAATCGAAGAGGTAGTATCATTGGTGTGCGTCGGAATGACATCGGATGTAGGAGGTACACCGGTGGACAACTACTCCAAATATGGGACCAAATACCTCGCTCGTGCATGTACCCATTGTTCACGTGCCATCTCCATTTTATAATACTCGGCTCGACATCTATTTAGGTGTTGACGGTACATCTCATACTCTCCAATAGAATAAGCACTATATGCCAATGTGTGAAGTTTGTGAGAGAGATATGAATTCATCTTGGCCCAAGAAGCTTGAAGACTTTGGAGTTCCTTGATGATGGCACAACTAACCTTGTCAAAATCGGCACATGCATTCATATCGAGGCCGTATTGGGTACCATTCCACGAGAATTTGTAAGAAATGTATTTTTCGGGTGAGGGAGGGATAAAATCGTAGGACCTTGATAGATTTGGGGCAGATTTATAATTATTGGAAAATGCAGGGGCTGAATTGTAAATTTCAGAAATTGGTTGGGGATTAGTGTGTTGAAGAGGTCCGGGTGGTGGGAAAATTTGGTTAGGGTTTGTGATGTGGTGGGAGGTTGTCGGGGTTGAATAAGAATGTTTATTAGGGTTAAGGTTTTGAAATGGAGTGGGTTTTAGGGTTTCTTGAAAATGGGGTAAATAGAGTTTGGAGTTAGGCTTTTCTTGTTGGATTTGGCTAGGGTTGGTATTAGGATGGATCTTGGATTGTTTGGAAGGAAAAGAAAATGAATCTTGGGAGTGGGTAATGCTTTCTTGAAATTCCGGCGGTTCTTGATTTGTTCGGGGTGGGTTCTTGAATTTTCGATGGATTTCTTGAGATTTGGATTGAATTTCAGCTTTAGAATTGGTTATTACCTTTCTGGGCAGAACTGTTGGATATTCCGGACTGTTACGCTGTGTTCCCACGCAAGAATGTTGGGCCGGACCTTTTACAGGGATCGCGGTAGTTACGCCGTGGATCACTGCTCGGCTACGGCTTCCCGGCGATAGCGTGACTGCACTCGGGGCAGAGCTGCTGGCGGAAGCAGCCAGGGGTTTCATTGGTAGTGATAAATCTTGCTTCGGGACTGCTTTGGTTATCCCATCCGATGAAAAAGGGTTGGGGGTTGTGGACGTTGGCTGTGAAATGTGGAGATTAGTTTTTTTTTGTAAATCATCCGGATGAACCCAATGGAAGTTCCAATCTTCTACAAACATGGCTGATCCAAGAATAAACTACGCTCTTATACCAATTTGATGTGAATTTGGGTGTGGAAGCGTAAAAAGAAGTTATTCTACAAAACAACTAACTACACAACATCTACACTACACAACAACAACAACAACTAAAGTAATGAAATGAGTTTCTTTCTCTCTCTCTCTACTCTATTCTCAATATTCAAGGTTGAGTACAAATGAGGGCCAAGTGGCCTATTTATAGGTTGAGTTAGCTTGCTAATCAAGCTACTACCCAAAATGACTAAAAGGGGAAACTACTAACAAAAAATGACATATTAGTCCCAAACATACTTGGAAACTAATAAAGCTCTAAAATAAAGGAAAATTATAATAAAAGCAAGAAAATACTAAAATAAACTCTCATTCCCATCAATTTTGGAACCTGACTTTGTGGAAAATGAACTCTTTTTGAGGGGGGAGGGTGATGTGATTTGGATCTACACTTGGTACATTTTGTACTATCTTATTATTTTTCTCTATTTTTAATGTACTTACTTTTTTTTTTGTAGATATTTAGTACTTGAGTAAGGAGTTAAGGCTAGTAAGGGCATATTAGTAATTATGACATTTCTTGTAGCCCAAGTCTCCTACTACTCTTATAAATACTCATGTAAGATGACTATCATTTTCTAATATAAGACATCTTGAGATTCTCTCTCTAAAATTTGTTGTTTGTTTTGTTTTGTTTTGGCCTTTGACGTGTAGTTTACGTCACAAACTCTAACATAGTTAGAAAAGTGGCCGGAGTAAAAAAAAACTATATTGAGGAGGTATTTAACTAAAAAACCCCCCATAAAAAACTGATGTATGATGAAGGAGAATTGTGATTATTTAAGTCGTCTCGTGTTTTTCAGGTCGTGTATCATTGCACAATCCGCACTCTAGATGGAGTTGTTGTTCAGTCAACCCGTCCAGAATTAGGAGGTGAGATAATCTATATGCTTTTAAAGGAAATCTATTGATGTTGTTTCTATATTTGTGTGGCCTCAAATTATGCTTATTAAAATACATGCGATCCGTACCAACTGCTTGTTTGCAGTTTGAACTAGTAGTTTTTATGCAATATAATCTTTGCATTAAAGTTAAACTTGAAATTCTTTTTATCACAAGACTTACAAACTAGATCATCCATCACGGGTAGAGGTGGCAATGTTTGACATGATAACACGTTTTATTGAGACAACCGGATTATGACACAATATGTGGTACGATTAATTAAAAATGCTCATTTTAGATTTATTAGTACTCAAACCCAAAGCAACAAACTCGAGTATTATGACACGACCAACCCAAATTGCCACTGAGACACTAAATTGAACTCCACACTTTGCTGATTCGATCTATATTATTAATTTAGCATTTTCCTCTAGAAGTGCTGTTTATGGTCAAGAAGTCCCATATATGACTGACAGACAGCCTAATTGGGTTGGAACAAGTATTAAATGTAATTTTTAAGAAAAATGGGTCCAGTATATAATAGTATAGGCTGTATAGCATTGTAACCCCTTAATTTTTTCCTTTATTCTATATTTTATACGACTCTTAGGTTTTGCTCCCTTACCAGAAAAAAAGTCTCACTCTCTGCCATTGCTTAGTGCTGTGATTCAGGGTAGAAGCTTTTACACATTCAAACCTTAAGGTTTTCGCACATAGAAGCTACCCTCTTCCCCAAATTCTTTTATCTCTATAAATAAACACTCCAAATGGATTACAAATGATGCCACAGGACTATATTTATAAAGATTATTTGAGAGATCCATGCTGTCCTTGAAAGAGTATTTCCTTAATTATGTACTAGTAATATTATGCTAAATCCGAAGAAATAAATTGTAACAAAACTGGTTGGATTCTCTTTTATTCTCCTCTAGGTTGCTGGCTCACGCCCCAAGGGGGGCTATGCACCTGATGACTGTGTTACATCACCTATTTTGATAGTCAATATTTGGTAACTGACATATCATCCTATTGGTCAATAGTCTGCAAATCTGAATATTTAATAAGTCAAAATTTACAAGTTAAATCCTATCAAGTCTGGGCAAGAGTGGGCCGAGTTTTTTTTTAAGGAACCAGAAATGACCATGCAAAAAAAGCAGAAAAAAAAAGCTACAGATCATTGAACAAATCAATTGTGCTGCATTAGTTACTAGTGGTCAATGTAACCTTATCTGTGACAAAAAATATTCTTTTATTTCTAGTATGTTCTAAGAAAAAACCTAACGTAAGTCAACCGCCCTGATAAGTTAAAGAATGTAAATCATCTCAATAATTTCATGTAGTTACCTAGTACTAATCCCATAAGTTATAATGACATCTTTAGTGCATCTCAATAATTTCATTAAATTTTTAATAACTTGAACAATTTCAATATCATCAATGATCCCAATATGTCATCGTTTCCAATAATATCATAATTCTTTGGCAACTCTCGTGTTAATATTATTATGGTAAAACGAAATATCAATTTCAAGATGTTTGAGAGTGCGAGTGTTACTTTATATGCACCACTGGTGAGAATAGATAAGAGAGGGCTTGTTACAACTTTATCCGTCCTTCTAAATTTAGAGCTTGTTACAACTTTATCCTTCCTTCTAAATTTTTGTCAATCAAGAGCTTGAATATAAGTCAAACTTAGTAAAGGGTGACAACGTTAAAAGTAGTATATGCTTTTTAAATTGGAGGTGTGAGGAGCGAATCTCATTTAGCATTCCATTTTTACCCTAAAGTTTTCAAAAAACAAATTAACTTTAAAGATAATTTTTTTTTTCAAAACCAAAATACGTAAACATGGCTCCGACCTTATATGTGAGTCCTATCAAATTAATTCCTTATTTATTCCTCCATCTAAACTTTTTTGTATCTCTGTAGTGCAAATCCAACACAAGTCCTTATTTTTTAACTATTAGTGAAATTGAATTTCCTTTGTTTTTTCCATTGAATTATTTTCTCAACATTTATATTGACAACAGTGTATCGAACAAATATAATTCATCGTGATAAGCGGATCTATTTATTTCTGTCCCATAGGTTTGATTTTTTACCTTACTTCATTCAAATGGTGGCTTCGTTGGATTCGCTTTGATACAATAAGTCTTTTTTGATTGAATGTGTCAAAATTATAAGCCAATTATATATGGGTTGGGTTCCGTCTTATAAAATGTGTTCATGATTCTTTTTATAACGAGTTCCACTCTAATAGATGAATGTCACGATTGTAGGAACACCTTATGAACCAAGAAGTGTCCAACTATTTGTATTCAAAATTGAAAACTTTTGAGGAATTTATGTCAGTTATTGATTCCATTTCATTTTTTATTCTATTTTTTCCTTGTTTTAACTCATCAAATTGAATAACATCTCTCTCTCTCTCTCGAACAGGTAAGGGTACTCCAACAAGGCATGTTTTGGGTAAAAGCAAGATGATATTGGGATTGCTAGAAGGAATTCCCACAATGCTGAAGGGTGAAGTTGCAGTGGTAATTATAAAAAACATTTCTATAAAAAGCGACAATAGTTTGTCTTGTAGAGGAAAATTATTTTGAGTTATTTGGCTAAAATATATTTGCTGAGGTCTTGTGTGGGAAACATAATATATCCTTTCACTTGGTTGAACATCCTCTTCCTCCTGTCAAAGTAAAGAGAAACCGTTTACACTAATATTTAGATGACCAAGGGTACTTTTGCTGTCCAACAATAATGAATTATTTTCTATAACTATATAAAACATATATAAAATCTTTTTTTCCATCTTTAATGGTAAGATCACATGGCTAGACGCCCAAAAAATAGGCAATGAAATAGTGTAGCTACAGGTACATCATTTATGACAACTGTTCAGACTGCAAGTGCTGCCAAAGCTATTTTGGTTGCTTCCATGGCTATTGATACGGCTCATTGGACATTGTTTCTGAAGACATTACAACAGCAACTAAATAGCCTTTGTACTAGTCACATTTCATTATCTATCAAGTAAAATACATAATCAAGTATATGACAGATCAATTTGCACTAAGAGGGCTATGAGCAGAAAAAAGTACAAACGGTGGATTTAGTCTAATTTATGTGTGTATGGTTTGAAAAATAAAAAATAATAAATCAAAGTGGTAATATTGATTTGAATTCTACAAGCATGAAACTTAGTTCAGACTTTTGTTTCCTTTATTTTTGGGTAAGTAGCATTTACACACATTTTTTTTTCATGGTAGTTGAAGACATCATTTATGCGCCCGGTGGTTTAGTGATAGGCCATGTTGTGCATAAACTTCATTTGCCCTAGCTTAGGTTTGGAGAACTTGACAGATTGAAAGAATTGTTATTTAACACATTGTAATGAAACTAATCTAATACCTGCCTGTTCCTGTTCATAACAACCATAAATGGAGTTCAGACATGGAGTTAAACTAGATCAGTTTTGTTTATCTTATTCTGTGTATACTTAATATGTATATGTGTGTGTATATATATAGGGAGAGGTTCAGAAGTGAATATAATAGATGAACATTTTAATGAACCTTAACAGAAAACACTTAACACCCAATCAATTTTAATTCCTATATTGTAATTGGTCCGCGCCAGCGGCAACGGACACACGTGTGGCACGCGTGTATTAAAAAAGACGTGTGCCACATGCGTGTCAGTTGCCGCTGGCGCGGACCAATTACAACATAGGAATTAAAATTGAATGGGTGCTAGGTGTTTTTTTGTTAAGGTTGTGATGCAGGACATGGACGTCCTTTTTAAATTTCTTTTATCTTGTTCTTTTTTTTTACCCTTTTGTATCTTTCATATAAAAAGCCTAAGGGCTCTCATTTGTAATACTTTTTGCCCATTTGATATTGAGAGACTAGAGAGAGAAATAATAGAACTCCCTATATTTTCATGTTGTTGTAGTTGTTGTGTAGTTAGTTTCTTTTACGCTTCTGCACCCAAATTCACATCAAATTGGTATCAGAGCTTGGTTTGTTCTTGTATCAACCATGCTTATTGAAGATTGGGACTCAGATTGGATGCATCTGAATGAGTTTCAACCAAACCCTAATAACCAAACCAAAACCCTAGACTCACCCATGGCTGCCCAAACCCCCAAAACATCCACCATAATCTTCCCCCTTTCGCCGGAAAACCCATCCGACCCTCCCAAATCCAACATCGCCCCCCCCCCCCCCCCCCCCCCCCCCGCTGCCACAGATTTGCTGGAAACACCACCGAGGGTTCCGTCCAGTCAGGCCAACCTCTGTCGAGCCCAGATCTCAGCCGTCGGCCCTATTCCACCCAAGAAATTGAGGCAGTGGTACAAACCGAGACCCAAGAAAGGCCTAGACAGTGTGCCGACACCCTTAGGGTGGCTAATGCAGGGCCCGATCAACAAGAACAAGATGGGTTATGTTCGTTGTCACAAATTCAGAAATAAAACCCAACCTTAACTCCAATCCAAACCCTAAACAAATTTCCCAACATAAAACCAAATCCAAATCATCCATACTTCCTTCCCCAAAAAACCTAACCCTTATACCTATAAAAAAACCCAAATTCTTTATACAAAGGATGTACCTCTTTGGGTATCCCACCCAATGTGCCTTTAGCCACTATAGAATCCATTTGTCGTCAACGCGACTCTTTTTGTCATTCTCAAGTGAAACTCGCCGATGTCTCTACCGCCTATACTCATACCGTTCTGATTACCACCTTAATGAATGTCCAATCACCTTCTTCCGGCGACGATGCATGGATTCGAACGAGTATTTTTTTTACTCGTTGCACCGCAAAGGAAAGGTTATGCACGGTGATCATAGACGGGTGCGCTAGTGACAATTTGGTGGCACAAGAGATGGTTAGATAAACCAAAGCTTCCCACGGAGTTGTTGACTACATCATGCCGTATTGGGTGGTTGGGTAGCGGAGCCACACTTGCCCCTAGCCTACAGTGTCGCGTTGCTTTCTCTATTGGAGATTATCATGATGAGGTTCTGTGCACCGTAGTTGATATGCGAGTAGGCCACTTGCTTTTGGGGAGGCCATGACAGTTTGACCATAGTAGCATACATGATGGTCGAGCTAACACTTACTCCTTTACACATAGAGGGCGGAGCTTTCTTCTTCGCCCCATGCGATCGTTTTCGATGACTCGACCTTCAACCCTACTTGTTTCCCATGAGGAGTTAGCCACCGAGGTCGCAGAGATAGGGATGTGTTATGCTCTTATTAACCCCATCACCACTTCGGAGGCATCCGTTCCGCCGCGTGTTCAGCTTTTATTGGATTGTTATAGTGATGTGTGTACTCCCCCAGACGAGCTTCCTCCCCTTCGAGACATTCAACATGTGATTGACTTCATCCCAGGGGCGCAGCTCCCCAACCTTCCTCACTATCGCATGTCCCCTACAGAGCACACAGGACTACAACGGCAGGTCACCGAGTTATGTGACAAGGGTTATATACGAGAGAGCATGTTTCCTTGCGCGGTTCCGACACTTTTAGCACCCAAGAAGGATGGGAGTTGGCGAATGTGCGTAGATAGCCGTGCCATTAATAAAATTACAGTGAAGTATCGGTTTTCAATTCCACGGCTCGAGGATATGTTGGACCAACTACATGGAGCGACGATATTCTCCAAGTTGGACTTGAAGAGTGGGTACCATCAAATTCGTATGAAACCAGGGGATGAATGGAAGACTGCCTTCAAGACGAAGGATGGACTATATGAGTGGACGGTGATGCCTTTTGGCCTCTCCAATGCTCCCTCGACCTTTATGCGAGTGATGACGCAGATACTGCGCCCTTTTATGGGCAAATTCGTGGTTGTGTACTGTGATGATATTTTGATCTACAATCGATCAGAGGAGGAGCACTTGGATCACATGGCACAAGTATTAGAGGTTCTTTGAACTGAGCGCTTATTCCCTACGTTAAAGAAGTGCACTTTTATGGTACCATCAGTGACTTTTCTGGGATATGTGGTCTCAGGCGATGGCATCAGGGTGGATGATGCCAAGGTTTAGGCGGTAGTGGATTGGCCCCCACCCACGTCTGTCTCTCAGGTGCGCAGCTTTCATGGCTTGGCGGGTTTTTATAGGTGCTTTATTGTTGGGTTCAGTACTGTTATGGCTCCTATTACCAATTTGATGAGTACCTCTTTGAGTACCGAGTTCAGATGGACGCCAGAGGCGGATGCTGCCTTTAGACGCATCAAGGAGTTGATGACGACGGCCCCTATCCTAGCTTTGCCTGATTTGATCAGTTATTTGAGTTGTCTTGTGATGCTTGCAAGACAGGGGTGGGTGCTGTTTTGAGCCAGAACGGAAAGCCGATTGCCTTTTTTAGCCAAAAATTGACGGGTCCCGCCTCCATTATTCGACTTACGACCTTGAGTTCTATGTTGTGGTCAAAGTCGTGAAATTTTGGTCACCCTATCTCCTTCATAAGGAGTTTGTCATCAAATCGAATCATGAGGCCCTTCGTTTCTTACATAGTCAGCGGCGTGTTAGTGACCGACACGCCAAATGAACCGCTTACCTCCAGCGCTACACTTTTCACTTGCAGTATAAATCGGGAAAGGAGAACCTAGTAGCAGACGCTCTTAGCAGGAGAGCACATGCATTAGTGACCCTGCGGAGTCAGGTATTTGAATTCGATGAGGTCCGTGATCTTTACCCGAAGGATGTAGAGTTTGGACCCATCTTTGCAGCTTGCCAACAGGGCAATGGAGCATCAGGAGAGTATCTATTACAGGATGGGTTCCTCCACCGAGGTATGGCCCTATGCATTCCGTCTTCATCCCTACGGGAGAAGATCATTTCTGAGGTCCATGGGGGTGGTTTAGCTGGTCATCTGGGACAGACGCGTACGCACGCGATCCTGAGGGACCAATTTTACTGGCCGACGATGAGGATGGATACCAATGCTTTCATCAAGTGTTGCTACACTTGCCAGACGGCCAAGGGCCAGCACACTAATGCGGGACTATACACTCCATTACCGATTCTAGAGCGGCCATGGCAGGGATTTTATAGTAGGGTTGCCTCGTACTTCTCGGGGTCATGATTCCATTCTTGTTGTGGTGGATAGGTTCTCCAAAATGTCCCACTTCATTCCTTGCTCTCGCACTACAGATGCGTCTCATGTTGCTTCCTTATATTTCCGAGAGATTGTTCGTCTTCATGGGGTCCCTCGTAGCAACACTTCAGACTGGGATGTGCGATTTACACGGCACTTCTGGCTTACACTTTGGTGGCTCTTACGAACAGAGTTATAAATTTCGACAACTTTTCATCCCTAGACGGATGGCCAGACTGAAGTGGTCAACTGTAGTGTGGGTGACTTATTACGGTGTCTGTCTTCCGAGCATCCCCGTAGGTGGGACGTCGTGATCGCACATGCTAAGTTTGCCTCCATCAACGCCGTCAACCGATCCACTGGTCTTTCCCCGTTTCAGATTATCTTGGGGCAATCCCCTTCTATGTCCATTGATCTCGCTGAGCTTCCGTCGACAGTGCTTATATGCCCTTCCGTTGCGGAGTTTGCCGCTCGCCTGACATCCATACAGGCCGATGTTCGTACTCGATTACAGTCTATGTATACCTCTTATAAAGAGGCTGCTGATGAGCACCGCCGGTTTGTCTCCTTCCTTCCGGGTGATCTCGTTATGGTATACCTCCAGAAGGCACATCGACAGGGCAAGGGTACTAAACTTATTATGCGACGTTTTGGCCCTTTTCCGATTGTTAGAGCTTGTGGGACGAATGCCTATGAGGTTGATCTCCCTGAGGAGTTCCGCATGCACCACACATTTAACACGACAGATCTTTCTCCGTTTCGAGGCACTCATGCTCCTCCGATTCCCATTCCTTCGACCACAATACACCCAATTCGTTCTCATGTAGATCGCAGTGAGGGAATTCTCGCCTCTGAGTTTGTGTCTTCTTCTTCGGGTGATTATACACGATATTTAGTTCGTTGGATTGGCCGTCCGGAGGAGGAAGATTCTTGGATCACCGAAGCCACCCTCCAACACATCGACCCCGATTTCAATCACCAATATATGGCGTATATGGAGACTTCTCGCGGGGGGGGGGGGGGGGGGGGGGGAGAGTGATGCAGGAGCATAGGGACATGGACGTCCTTTTTAAATTTCTTTTATCTTGTTCTTTTTTTTTACCCTTTTGTATCTTTAGTATAAATAGCCTAAGGGCTCTCATTTGTAACACTTTTTGCCCATTTGATATTGAGAGACTAGAGAGAGAAATAATAGAACTCCCTATATTTTCATGTTGTTGTTGTGTAGTTAGTTTCTTTTACGCTTCCGCACCCAAATTCACATCAGGTTCATTAAAATGTTCATCTTTTATGTTCGCTTTTGAACCTCTCCCTATATATATATATATATAAATATTATTTATTCATAAATATATTTTTATTGTGGGAAGAGATGGATGTTGCAAGTTTAGTTCCCTTGGTTTCTTCTCACCCTGGGGACTCCATGACACGACATTCATGGATGGCCTTATTCCTTGACTGCTTGATTGTTTACTAAAGGTCATTATATTATAAGTTGGAAAACGATTAATTCTGGATAATAACACCAAGGAAAACAGACCAGTGCCTTATCTGATGCCCACACTTAGTGAATCGCAATGTTTTTGTGAATTTTAAGATTTGAAGGTCCACAATATGTTTAATTTGAAAGGGGAACTTGTTCTGTACTGAATATGTATTCTTCCATTTGGTGGGAATTACTGGTTTTTTCCAGGCTCTTTGCATTTTTCATCCAGCCCCATTTTCTGTTTAACTTGAGTGTTGTAGAGCGTTTTGCTTCCATATGTAAATAGAAAGTGGAGAGGTGGTGGTCCTGGCAGGCTGTTGCCATCGACTCTCTCTCTCTCCCTCCCTCCCTATATATACGTGTGTGTGTGTGTATAAGTTAGTATATGTGTGTGTGAGTGTGTGGGTGACTTTCGAATAAAAAATGAGGATCACACAATAACTGTAATATTATCTCGCTCGTTCTCTTTCATTTGATGTGTGTGTGTGACACAACACAGGTGAGTATCAATCTTTCGTTAGAAATGAAATAGCATGAACCAAAGCTTCACCATTCATATTATCATTCTTTGGGTTGGTTCTGTCTTTTTCTGAGTTGAAATTTCATCCATTTCCTGTGTATGCTTTTCAAATTGCACTTATTCAGGAAACAAGCAAATTTTCAGACGTGAAAGCATATGTTACCCGTGACATTTCTACAAGACTAAAATATCTTGTGGAATACGTAGTGATCTAGTTATTATGCTGGATTTCTTGTGTTTTGAACATAATTTATGTTGGCTTTGTTTCAGTTCAAGATGAAACCAGAACTGCACTATGGTGAGGATGATTGTCCTGTTTCATTTTCCGATAGCTTTCCAAAGGATGCTGAACTTCATTTTGAGATTGAGCTGATAGATTTCTCTAAAGTCAAGGCAAGAATGTTAGATTTTCTGTCAGTCGTAATATTTTGATATTATCAAACTTTGTTGCTAATGTCTCTTCTGCTCATCTGAATTCAATTGAAGATTCTATCAATTTTCTTTCTCCCGGATAGAGATAATCTCTTACTTTTGAAGCTTGTACACTCAGATATCTTTACATAGGACACATACACTTGAAGTTCAAATACAAATAAAAGTCATGTTCTAATGAGTAGGAGTGATCATGCTCAAAGATTGATTTCTTCATTCAATATATATTTGAGTATATTTTCGATGATACTCAAGTACATGATATTTTCTAAGCTGAGATTTATGTAGACTTGAGCAGAGATGAACTTGTTTTTCTGTTGTAAAGAGAGACTGTAGGAGGGGTTCTCAATAAACATGATAATTCTGATAATAATAATAATAATATAAATTTTATGAAAAGTACATATTTTGATAGTGTTTACAACGTCCCTCGAATACTCTCTGTATGAGGTCCCTCGAGAGACCTCAGTAACAAATGAGGTTTCTCACTCAAAGTATACTTGCAAGTGAAAAAATGATTAACCTTAGGCAGGTATTGCAGAAGAAACTGAAACAACTTTTTTTGAGAAAGCAAGAATCAACTGAGCAAGTTACAAGTAATAGAGGTTACTCGGTACCTTGCGAATGATCAAGTAATGCAGGACTTGAGGGAGTTACTCTTAGCTCTATTAAGGAAGCTTATTAGGGATTTCTTAGGAAACTGGGTTGGAGGATAGAAAGCAAGATGTTATGGTTCTAAAATCACAAATTAACCCTCAAACTCTTGAGGTCAGTCTTCATTCTGCCTTGGAGTTTGAGAACCTTTCAGGCCTACCCCCTTTTCCTCTTTTTGAGATTACAAAATCAGAGTTTATATCCCCACACATCAACATAATTACGCAACCTCCCTTTCTTTCTTTTTTTCCTTCGTTTTTTAATATTCTTGTAAAGACGGGATTACACTGTTATTCAATCACACTTATTATCAGAAAGCCAAAAAAGTCTTATTATTAGATGATGTAATCATGACCTAAGATTTGGTTAGAGCCATCTTATGTTTTAAATAGTTATTATAATTCGTTTTCTACTTATATAATTATTTTTTTCTATATTTTTTACATTTTGCGTTCTATCGTACGATATGATACAAGATACTTGAGTTTTCAATTTGCGAGACCATACACGATTTGACAACTATGATATCGTAAAAAGGTTGTCACAAAATTAAAACATAAAAATGTGTGATAAAAACGTAAAAAGCATAAAAAGGTGCAAAGAAGCGCAAAAAGGCTTTAGCCTTTAGTGTTGCATGCTAACCCAACTAAGTCTGTGTTTTTGCTCTAAAAGCCTCAAGGCAAGCCTTAAGTCAGGTTTTTGTGCGCCTTTTTTATTTACAGGAAAATATATTCAAATTAATATTATCTGGTATGTAATTTATATTTTATTTAAATGATGAGTAGGTTAGGTCTAAAAATATAACTACTTCTGTTAACTTTGAACGGAATATTAACACCTTGGGGGTAAGATGTCTAATTTATAGATGAATGGGATTAAGTGGCAGGTAAAATTGTTGAGGGGATGATCCGGTAACCTGATAGGATCAGAGGGGTTCAAGATTAGACATTTAGTGACCTGCAATTTAGGTCTTGCCTAGAGGCTAGAACATATGTAATAATTTGGCTTCCACAATCTCAATCTCAAGAGATCAAATTTTGTAACGCCCCGACCCGGATTTGGGCTACCATTGGGTCAACCCGCACTTGAGTCAAGGTGTTAAGGGGGGAGGGGGAAAGTTCGATTTTATTATTTAAGAAAAGCCTTTAATTCACACCATTTTATAAGGAATAAAATATAATTTAACCAATTTTAATTTAAAAAATAGGTTGCCGCTTTAAGTGATTAAGTTAATTAACAAGAATTATTTAGAAAAATTTCGTCAAATCCAACAATGCTAATAATAGGGAAATAAATCATTAAACTCCTGTATTATTACAACACTTGGCCATAGGCTCGAATAAAAGATTGTTCAATGTGCCACAAATTTAAATGCTCCGGAACACACTTTTAAAATGCCATGGTAGAGCTTTAATGACGATTCGTACCCTCTGGGGCCTTACCAATGTCCTTGCCAGCGTCCCTACCGGAGGTATCTGGTGGTGGAGATTTTATTATAAAAAGTAGGGGTGAGCAAACGCTCAACAGGGTGGAGAATATTAAGCAATATATTTTTATACGAAAATACTATACATATACCGTTTATTTTAGCAATTTCGAAAACGTTATCATTTTACGAGCATAAATGCAACTACCATGCAATGCAACTCGAGCTATGTGCTCATCCACACTTAACCAATTTACATAAACTTTTCATATAATTAGAGACCATTTAATCATCTTTATTCACTAGTCTCCATTTTAATATTTCCATTAGGTTGTTATTCTTACATTTTTTTAAGTACAACCTTATTCATTCCCATTTCCATCATTCCGCCATTAACATTATTTTATTCTCGGAATTTACCAATTGATCGCGTACTTTAACGGGCTCCACACCGCCGGCTACGATACCATATGCTCTAGCCAGTGATTTTTGGTCTTTCACTCTAGAGCTCCGCGCCCTTCTTAATTCTTTCCCGGTTGCATCCGAGTCCACATTAATGTGTTGTAACCTTTTATCAAATGTCCACATTATTCCACTGTTCTTATCGTTCATACGGTTCACATTCACGTTTCGCACCGTTTTCATGCCACTTTATTTATTTCATCCGTTTTTCACAAAAACGACCGATAAGGTCAAATGAGGAAGCCCAACCACTAGGACCCTCACCAAAATTACTACTTTACCCCTTATTAGCCAATACTTTGTAAAAAACCATTTTTATCATTATGACAAAAAATTATAATTTTATGTTCGAAAAACACACTTCATCAATTTCACTTCAAGAATATCCCCTTTTCTCCATATTTCTTAACAAGAAATACATTTAATGTTTTGAAGACCATTTTTACCCAAAAGTCCATTTAAGCCTTATGATCACATGTTGTCTTAAACATCATTATTCTCCACTTTACCAAAATTTTTCAACTTTCTTATTTCATCTTGAAATTCATTTTAATCTCCATTTATCTTGTTTAAATATCCTCTACTAACATACTACAAGATTCTACATGTGTGAGGATGGATTTCAACCTAGAAATCCCATAAATATGAACTAAACATGATATTAACATGGAATCATATTTTGTATTCATATTCATCATATTTCAAAACTAAAATGATACTTGTTCCTCAATAATCCCTGCAAGTTTAGTTTTCTTTAAAACTTGCATTTTTCATGAGAAAACTTTAAATAAACATACTAGAAAATAATTTTGCAAGATTATCTACATTTTAGCATGCATCCTAACGTGTAGCTTTGGTTTTAAACTTGAAAAGATGGTGAGGAAAACCTTACCTTGAATTTGAAGAGTAGAAACTAAGAATGATGACTTGAAAGCTCCTAAAACTCCAAGAAAGCTTTAAGAATACTCCAACTCTTCTTGAAAGCTCCAACAACAACTCTATAACCCAACTTCTTCCTTGGACAAGGCTTGAAATGGGTGCTAGAAGCTTGGAAATGGGCTAAATATTGCTACGAATGAAGGTTTAAAGCTTGGGAATGGATGAACTAGGGTTGGGAATGGAGGAGAAGGCTTGGAAGTGTAGAGAGAGAGAGTGTAAAAATCTGATGAAAATGGAGAGAAATGGGTTCTCTCCACTCCCTCACCTCTATTTAAACCCAAGAACCCTTAAACCTTTTATCATTTGGTCCCATAAAGCTTTGACCCTCTTTTGATTTTCTCTATTCCAAGGGTCCACATTATGGCAACACAAAAATTCTGCAGATTTTTTAATTTTTTGCAGACTCGTTTGAACGAGACTAGACCTCGTCCGAACGACATCGCATCTCGTTCGAAAGGGGTTCCAACGAGAATCTAACGAGGCTATAATTGAGAACAAATATTTCTTGTTCGAAGGTCGTTAGAAAAAACTGGTCGAACGACCCTGGCTATCTCGTTCGAACGCCTGAGCACATAGTTCGAACGACCCCAAAACTTTCTTATATAAATTTTAGGCCATTTAATTCCCATTTTAATTGCATAAAGGCCACAAGAACAATTCAAGATAGACAACCATCCATTATATTAAATCCATGGCCAATAGGCATGCAAATTATAGGAAAATGAGGTACAATCTCGGGTATGGTCGTCACATTCTTCCTTCCTTAAGAGATTTTGTCCCCGAAATTAACACAACCAATCTAGACAAAATGTTCCTGGTGCTTCTCATGCATCTCCGGCTCGCGTTCCCAAGTTGCACCTTCTTCACCTTGGAACTCCCAAAGAACCTTCATTAACAAGATGACCTTGTTGCGTAAGACTCTGTCCTCGTGATTTAAGATGGACACAGGTCGCGTAGAAAATGTAACGTCTTTCTCCAACTCAATGTGGTTCCAATTGATGACTTGCAGAGGATCTGGAATGTAGTTCTTCAGCGTAGATTTGTGGAACACACAATGAACGTGGGACAACTGAGGGGGTGACACCAACTATACGATACTTCTCCGATCCCTTGTAGGATCTCAAAGGGACCAATATACCTAGGGGCAAGCTTCCCCTTCTGGCCAAATCGTTGACTGTCGATCCTCGCCCTAACCTTCAACAGCACATGGTCACCCACCTCAAACTCTAGAGGTATTCGCCGATTATCAGTGTAATTCTTCTGTCGACTCTGAGTCGTCACGAGTCTCTGCTGAATTACTTGAACTTTATCGGTCATTTCCCTGATCATGTCCGAGTTCGTGAGATGCTTCTGACCCATTTCTGCCCAACAGACTGGAGAGTGGCACTGCCTCCCATAAAGACCTTCATAGGGACCCATATCAATGCTGGCCTGATAACTATTATTGTAAGAAAATTCCGTCAGATGCAGATTCTACACCCAACTACCCTAGATTTCAAGCGCACAAGCGCTCAACGTATCTTCCAGAATCTGAACGGTCCGTTCGGACATGTGTGTTGTCTTGGAATGGTAAGTTGTACTAATGTTTAAATCGGTTCCCAATTCCTGCTGAATCTTCCTCAAGAACTGAGACACAACCCGGGGATTCCTGCCCGAGACGATCGAGAGCGGCATGATATGAAGACGGACTATCTCTCGGAGACACAACCTTGCCAACTTAGCCATGCTATCCGTGACCTTAATCGACAAGAAGTGCGCAGACTTCGTAAATCGTTCCATTATAACCTAGGCTGTATCATGATCACGTTCAGACCGTGGTAAGGCTCTGACAAAGGCCATCGTAATCTAATGTGCTCTCACTTCCACTCTGCGATTGGTAGTGGTTGCAACAACCCTGCCGACTTCCTGTGCTCTGCCTTCACCTGCTGGCAAGTATAGCCCTTGGCCACATCCTTTTTCATACTAGACCACCAAAAATTTCTTCATAAGTCCTTGTACATCTTAGTCGCACCGGGTTGTATGCTGAAGCGTGAGTGATGGTCCTCCGCCATTACCTCATCCTGAAGTTCATTGTTGACCGGAACAATTAACTTTCCCTTATGCCGCACGCCCCCATCCTTGTCAACAGTGAGAGTGTCGAACACCACTGCTTTGGATGTGATCGCGGTAATGCGCGAACTCGGGATCGTAAGACTGAGCTTCTAACACCTTCTGTTGAATGAGCGGTCTAACAACCACTCCCCAAAAATATGCCCTGTCGTAACTCCGCTGGATATGCAAGTCAAACTTCTGCTACTCGCCGAACATCTTTGCTCGGTAACACTTCATATTTGCTAGCGTAAGCTCAAACTTTCGACTAAGAGCATTTGTCACCACATTGGCCTTGCCGGGATGATACTCCAAGGAAAAGTCGAAGGAAAAGTCGAAGTCTTCTATCAATTCAATCCATCTCCTCTGACGAAGATTTAGATCGCGCTGAGTGAAAATGTACCGCAGACTCTTATGCTCCGTATACACATCAAGTTGTTCATCGTACAGGTAATATCTTCAGATCTTTAGTGTAAACATCATCGCGGCCAACTATGGATGGCAACGGGGCGGGTTTGGGGGTTTTCAAAAATCCTAACCTGCCCCATTTAATAAACGGGGCGGGGCTATTTTATTTAATAGAGAATTATGGTAAAGGTCATGTTCTTTCCTATATTTTGATTTTTAGGACAATGCTTTTCAAGTTTATAAATCTAGTCCCTGTGGTACAATAGCATTTATAAATCTAGTCCCTGTGATACAATTGCTTTTATTTTTTTTGTCCGCGCCAGCGTCACCATTTTTCATGGTGTTTTTCGTACAGGGACTAAATTTATAAAATTATATGGAGTGTCCTATTTTTATACACTTTAAGCATTACGAGGACCTTTTCCCAAAACTCCCTTTATTTAAATTAACTCCTAACCCGCCCCTGGGGCGGGTCGGGGCTCCTACGGGTTGGGTAAATTTTAAAAATAGTAAAATTAAAAATATTACATTATAGTTTTAGAGGTCTACAATGGTTCGTATTTCAATATGCGAGACAGTCTCCCAAATGTCAATCCTTATTTCCACATAGAGTTTTTACAAAATTAACATACATATAAGTTTTTTTTTAGTGTGTGTGTGTGTGTGTGTATATATATATATGGTTTAATTATAATTAACATACATATAAAGGGTATTTATGTAGGCATAAGTTAAACGGGGCGAGGCGGGACGGGGCGGTTTTATTTAATAAATGGGTTTTTCTTTGAAACCCATACCCACTCCTAATTCATTAATCGGGTTTTAAAACCCGCCCCATTAGGGTTGGGGCGGGGCGGGACTCCTACGGGTCGGGTTAAATTGCCATCCTTACGGCCAACCCCAAGTCGTGGGTGGGGTAGAGTTTCTCATGCACCTTTAACTGACGGGATGCATAAGCAACCACATGACCACTCTGCATCAACACTGCGCCGAGCCTTGTAAGCATCACAATATACGATTAAACCTTGCCTCGTTCCGAAAGGATAAGAATGGGCGCCAAAGTCAACCTAGCTTTTAACTCCTGAAAAGGTGACTCGCAATCCTCTGACCACTCGAAGCGAACATCCTTTCGTGTCAACAGAGTGAGAGGTAACGCAACCATCGAGAAATCTTGCACAAGCCTCCTGTAGCAACCGGTCAAACCCAGAAAATTGCGCACCTCCATAAATATCTTCGGCCTATTCCAACTCAGAGGGCCTCGACTTTGAATGGATCAACGGAAATACCCTCACCGGAAACTACATGGCCAAGGAACTTGACCTCGTTCATCCAAAACTTGTACTTGCTAAATTTGACGAACAACTGATTCTCCTTGAGCACTTGCAGCGTTGTGCGAAGGCGCTCCTCACGGTCCACATCCGAAGCCGAGTAAGACCAAAATATCATCCACAAAGACCACTATGAACCTGTCTAAATATGGACGATAGATACGGTTCATCAAATCCAAGAACGCTGTTGGGGCATTCGTCAAGCCGAAGGGTGTCACTAAAAACTCATAATGCATACACCGTGTCCGGAATGGTGTCTTAGGAATGTCTTCCTCTCTGACACGTAAGTGATGATACCCGGACCGGAGGTCAATCTTCTAAAACCTTTTTGACCCACTCAATTGGTCGAACAAATCGTCGATATGGAGCATAGGGTACTTATTCTTTACAGTCACCCTGTTCAGTTGCCTATAATCAATACAAAGCCGTAGGGAGTTGTCCTTCTTTTTGGTAAAGAGGACTGAAGCTTCCCAAGGGGATACACTGGATGAATGAAACCCTTGCTGGTCAATTCTTCCAACTAAACCCCCAACTCCTGCAATTCCGTCGGAGCCATCCTATGAGGTGGTATAGAGATAGGCGAGACGCCCTGATGCACCTTTGTTAACAAAGTGCACCTCTATAGAAAAGTGCACCTCCCGGTGTGGGGGTAAACCAGAAAGATCGTTGGGAACGCATCGAGAAACTTTTGCACCATTGCGTAATCTAACAACCTCCGATCAGGCTCCGCCTGAGCCATTATACTACTTAACCAGTCGAAATACCGCTTCCGCTCTTGCACGGTAGAAAACTAGCAAGGATAACCCACATCTTGCTCGCTACTGAAACGATGGTGAGATCCGCCTGGGAGAGACAGAGACACTATGCCGATGGCATTCGATGGTAGCGTCAAAACACGACAACCAGTCCATACCGAGGATCACCTCGAACCCATCAACGTCCATGAGAATCAAGTCATACTCCATAACATAGTCTCTTGCCATAATCATGTAACTACGACAGAGCCTAGAACTATACCGCCACCGATCGAAAGTCCTATGAAGATATGAGGGTAAAATTACCTCTAAATCCATATTGAATGCTAAAGAACTCGAGATAAAAGAATGCGATGCGCCTGAATCGAACAATGCCTTTACCTAAGTGCTGAACATTAGAATCATACATTCCATATCCGATAGATCACGGAGCTGTAAATTGGGACATGACATAAGCGCGTTCGGGGTTGAACCTACTACCTTGACCACTGCGCACCTGACCTTGCCCATGACTGCTCTGATCTTGATTGGGACGTGAATCGTCCACACTATGCCTTGCTGGATGATGATAACTGGATGGAAACTGCTGCGGCTGGGTGGGACCCGTATAATTGAAACTCCTGCCTGATACATAATTGACAGTCTGCTGATTGCCCTGCTGGTTCCCAGAAGCTCTCTGCGGGCAGTCCCTCTTGAAATGGCCTGGCCATCCACACGCTAAACAACTCCTTTCGGTAGGGGCAATAGGGTTCTGATCACTGGTATACTGGGATGAAGACGAACCACACCCATAGCGGCCTTAAGCTTCGCAAAGAAGCCTCAAGCACAGCTTCTGAACTTCTTACAGCCACTGTCCTGAGACCCGTTGGTCTCCCTCTTCTTCTCATGGATGGCCTTGTCGTCCTTTGCCTCAAACTCAAGCCTGATGGCTTTGTTAACTGCGGCCCTGAAGTTCGGCATATCCAAACTAGCCATAATCCGCCCAATGCTAAGGTTAAGGCCCTTGACAAACAGTCTTGTCTTCTCAGCCTCATCCTTTTGAACCGCGTCCACATACTTGGACAAACTCTCAAACTTGACTTGGTACTCATTGACTGACTTCTTTCCCGGAACTCAACCTTCTTGGCATCTTTGAATGCCTGAGGGAAATACCGGTCCAGAAATGCAACCTTGAAACCTTCCCAGTCTACGGTCTTCGTCACGCTGACCGAGTATGCGCTCCACCAGTGCTGAACTTGCTTGGTGAGCTGAAAAGGTCACTATCTTGACCTTGTGCCTAACTGCCATGTCAAGAATGTCCATAACTTTGGTGACTTCATCTAGCCACTCCTCTACGGCATAGGGGCCAGTTGCCCTGTTAAAGGTCCGTGGGTTCAGCCTCCTGAACTCAAGATAGAGGGTGAAGTGGTGCTTTCAATCGTCCCACTGCAGTTGGCTCTCTGCTGCTGAGAGAGGGTGTTGGCAAGCTGACGCACGACCTGTATTATTACAACACATGCCCAAGGCCTCAATAAAATATTATTCAAAGTATCATAATTTAAATGTCTCGAAACACAATTTTAAAATGCTTTGGTAGAGCTCTAGCGACGATTCATACCCTCTAAGACCTTGCCAACGTCTCTGCCAATGCTCCTACCGGAAGTACCTGGGTGGGAGTTTTAACATAAAAAGTAGGGGTGAACAAGCACTCAACAAGGTGGGGAATACTAAGCAATACATTTTTATATGAAAATACTATCCATATAACGTTTATTTTAGCAATTTCGAAAACGTTATCATTTTATGAGCATAAATGTAACTACCATGCAATGTTACCCGAGCTGTGTGCTCATATCCACACTTAACCAATTTAAACCAACTTTCCACATAATTAGAGACCGTTTAATCATCTTTATTCACTAGTCTCCATTTTAATATTTCCATTAGGTTGTCATTCGTACATTTTTTAAGCACAACCTTATTCATTCCCATTTTCATCATTAACATTATCTTATTCTCGAAATTTACAAATTAACCGCGTACTTTAACAGCCTCCATACTGCCGGCTACGCAACCATATGATCTGGCTAGTGATTTCGAGTCTTTCACCCTAGAGCTTTGGGTGCTTCTTAATTCTTTCCCGATTGCATCCGAGTCCACATTAATGTGTTTTAACATTTATCGAATGTCCACATTATTCCCCCGTTCTTATCGTTCTTACGGTTCACATTCATGTTTCTCACCGTTTTCATGCCACTTTATTTATTTCATCCGTTTTTCACAAAAACGACCGATAAGGTCAAATGAGGAAGTCCAACCACTAGGACCCTCTATTTTACCAAAATTACTACTTTGCCCCTCATTAGCCAATACTTTATAAAAAAAACATTTTTATCATCACGACATAAAAAATTGTCATTTTATGTGCAAAAAACATACTTCATCAATTTCACTTCAAGAAAATCCCGTTTTCTTCATATTTCTTAACAAGAAATACATTTAATGTTTTGAAGACCATTTTTACCAAAATGTCCATTTAAGCCTTATGGTCACATGTTGTCTTAAACATCATTATTCTCCACTTTACCAACATTTTTCAACATATTTGGGGGCTGAATTTTTCAACTTTCTTATTTCATCTTGAAACTCATTTAAATCTTCATTTATCATGTTTAAATATCCTTCACTATACTACAAGATTCTACACATGTGAGCTTGGATTTCAACCTAGAAATCCCATAAATATGATCCTAAACATGATATTAACATGAAATCATATTTTGTATGCATATTCATCATATGTCAAGAATAAGATTATACTTGTTCCTCAAAATCCCTTCAAGTTTAGTTTTGTTTAAAACTTGCATTCTTCATGAGAAAACTTTAAATAAACATACTAGAATTTTTTTTGCAAGATTATCTACATTCTAGCATGCATCCTAACATGTAGCTTATGTTTTAAACTTGAAAAGATGGTAGAGGAAAACCTACCTTGAATTTGAAGAGGAGAAACTAAGAATGATGATTTGAAAGCTCCTAAAACTCCAAGAAATCTCTAAGAATGCTCCAACTCCTCTTGAAAGCTCCAACAACAACTCTACAACCCAACTTCTTCCTGGGACAAGGTTTGATATGGGCTAAATATTGCTAAGAATGAAGGTTTAAAGCTTGAGAATGGATGAACTAGGGTTGGGAATGCAGGAGAAGGTTTGGAAGTGTAGGGAGAGTGTAAAAATCTGATGGAAATGGAGAAAAATAGGTTCCCTCCATCCCCTCATCTCTATTTAAACCCAAGAACCCTTAAACTCTTTATCCTTTGGTCTCCTAAAGCTTTGACCCTCGTTTGATCTGCTCCATTGGGAGCTTGGCAGATCAACCTATCCAAGGGTCCACATTGTGACAATATAAAAATTCTGCAGATTTTCTAATTTTCTGCAGACTCGTTCGAACGAGAGTAGATCTCGTTCGAACGGGATTCAAACGAGAATCTAACGAGGCTATAAATGAGATTATGTATTTCTCGTTAGTAGGTTGTTAGAAATGCTGTTCAAACGACCCTAGCTATCTCATTCAAACGACCCCAAAAATTTCTTATATAAATTTTAGGCCATTCAATTCACATTTTAATTGCACAAAGGCCACAAGAACAATTCAAGATAGACAACCATCCATTATATTAGATCCATGGCCAATAGGCATGCAAAGTATAGGAAAATGACGTACACTCTCGGGCATGATCGTCACAAATTTGGTATCTTGAAACATAAGATTACAAGTTTGTGGGCGTGAATTCCTTGTTTTGTGAAAAGGGACCTGTCAAAAAAAAAAAATTGTGACAAGATTGCATCCTTATAAATGTTGACACAAGTTTCGTAAAATCTGTTTCATGTTTTCTAGAAATATTTATTTGTCCTGTTTTTGTTTTATTTTGTCCTTTACTATTTTTTTTGTTCTCCATAAGAATTTCATAATGTTTCTTGGCTTGCTTTGCATTGGGTGAGGGTAGGTCACATTTTTTATACTTGGGAGGGGACCATAGCTTAGTTTTGGGCAGCTCATATTTTCACAAACTGTTTCTTAAATGGCATTGTGCCATCTTATCTTTCCACAGAAACTTTCTAAAGCAGTTTTTGATTATTTCTTGCTTATTTTGTTGCTGTGGTCTTTATGCTATTGCTTCATTAATATTGGTTTTCACCCATTGCTTACATTCTGATTTTAGTTATTGCATAACGGTATATACAATATTTACATAGTTGTAACCTTGGATATAATTAGTTCTGTATTTCAGGTCATCAATGAAGATATGGGAGTTCTGAAGAAGGTATACGATTAATTTGCATCACTCTGTTGATTTTTTCGTTGTTCATTTTCTTTTTCGCTTATTGTAGAGAGAAAAATGGTCATTTATTTGGGAGTAGGGGGTGAGGAGGGAAGGGTATGGAGATCACAAAAATCATGCATGTTGATGAGACTCCCAATTATGAATTTTCTGAATAATTATAATGTTCTTCAGTATGTCTTTAGTCAGTGAACGAGGTTGATGCAGGTGATTGCTGGATGACTAGGATTTCTTAATATCCTTAGTTTTTGTAAGGTCAAAACAAAGCTATTATGTGCAACTGTTTCTCTATAATAAAAATAATCCGATGTGTACAATGATTGATATAGGCCGCACGGATCGGGTAAATTAGAGAGATTTTAATTCTAATTTTAATTTTGTCTGTTTTAGCCATTGCTCTAAAAGGCGCCATGCGATAGTCGGGTGGTGAGGGACCTTCTAGCGCCTAGACGGGGCCTAGACCCCACCAATGCATTTTTTCTTTATTTTATTATTTTAATATAAAGCTACAGGAAATACTTATTAAAAATAAATATGCAACACCCTCTATTTTTCACGTGCTAGGCGGCCAGTCCGATATGCCGATTTCTATCATTTTCAGCATCAAAGATAAAATAAAAATAACAATTATTTTAAACCATCCACACACACAAGTAATAAACAAGATAAATAAAAGAGATAAAACAATAAATATCTCCAAAATTGAATAAATAAAAACTGGGTTTGAATGAAACTACATGTCTTAAAAGTGAACCAATAATCAACTCCGGATTCCCCATGGATCCATAACCAATAACTCTGAAATAAAGAATAAATGAGATGTCTAACTGAAACCAAATGCTGAAAGAAATAAGCCTCGTAGGGTAGAGATGCAAGTCTAATTGCTCAGCCTTGCTAATCCTGATTATGAATACTTGAAAAACAGTTTCAGAAATAATGTTGGTTGGACCCCACAGATAAGCAAGAAATAGCTAAATTACTCATGCAATATTAACTGCGACTCATTTATGCCTCATGCCATCCCCCATCGACACTTACTCCAAAGATATCTCACCCCTCCTTTAACTTACGACATTCCGAACCGTCCGTATCCACCCTAACCATAACATACTAAGGCTACCATCCCACGTATAATTCTTTCATGGAAATATCCAAACATAGCAAGTATATCAATATGAACTAAAAACCTTGGGATTCAACCATACGTTAAATCTAACTGTTCCAGAACTCCACCGTCTCTCAATTCCCAACCGTACTATATTTTATGTCCGGGATGTCTCATACAGGAAATTCAAACAAGAAACTCCCGATACACATCGGTTTAGTTTAGTTGGCTACTAAGATCTCTCATCATTAATTGTAACTAGAACATAATCCAAAATTTCAACCTTAACCCACGAGTCCCAAGCAACTCTTGACCAAACTAGACTTCATGTGTGGGACGTCTCATAAATGAAATTCAAATAAAGAACCCCCCGATATACATTTTGTCTAGCCAAATCGTTCGTTTGAATCTACTGATGCGAGATTCCCTAAACAACATCCAAAATCCTAAACCTACCATAAGCAATTCAATTACCGTAGGCCACTAACTTGACTCATACCATACAATTATCAAACCAATCACCTGATCATCCTATCATAGAGCAGTCAACCAACTCCATAACACTCTACGGCATAGAGTATACAACACACTTAAAATGTTACATTGATACAAAGTAATCAACCAACTCTAGACTGTCCTAATACACAGTATTCAACCAAACTCTTACTGTTCTAACGAATACACAAATAAATCAATTATTAACCGACCTACGATAGTGTAATCAATAAACTCTGGCCCCATCCTAAAACATACAAAAAGATCAACTATTCTTACCATTTTAACATCGAGTAACCTACCTTAAGTGTAAACCTTAATATTGTTAATTCATTATTCACACAACATGACTAAGTTTAAATATATAAAAACATCCCCGTGATAGGTCTACCAACTATTCCCGAAACCTGTGTACACCTATAGGCATATAAGCTTTAAGTGCACCATCCTAACTGTATCCATCAGAACACACATATACACATTATAAACGGATCCCAAGACCAAAACCTTTATAAACTAATTGAAGATTCATCATTTTAATATTCTAACTGAACTCTCTAAACAACCCTAAGTCCATTCCCGAACCCTTACTAAGAAGACCCTAGCACAACAAAACGACCCCTAGTTGGACCCCCCCCCCCCCCCCCCCCTTTCTCTAGTTCAACCCTGCTGCTGTGGCTCCCACACCCTCGCCCATAGGGCATCCACGCCAATCCCTCGAAATGATGTAGTTTTAATCTCCCTCCTTCCACCAGCCCCAACTTATAAATTTCCAAACCCTAGTCTGCCATTAATGAGTCTTCTGAAGCTCTAAACAATACCATAATACCATACAATGATTTCTAATATCTTTGAATTTAGTCCTTTTCTTATAATGATCATAGTCTATGTTTAATTTCATTAACACGGGGCAGAATTCTTAATTTACGTTATCTTCATATGGTTTATTTTTAAACATGAATTAAAGTACTGTATCAACAACAAGATCCATTAAATTTATGATTCAACATAAATCAAATGTCCCAATAACAATTCTTATTAGATCTACAATCTATTTAATGATTCAAAAACATATTTACATGGTTTATAACAATATAATCAATGTAGTTCTAAGATTAAACATATGTATTAACATGAACATGAATTTTATAATCTAAACATTATGATCAGATTATAAGTCATTAATCAGATTTCAATCCTACAAGAAATTACAATGATAATCATAAACAAATTACACTTAATAAAGTAAGCAAGATAGTTATTTCTTGCCTTAAGGAAGATTGAACCCTTGAAACCTCTTGCTTGATTTCTCTTTTTCCAAAGTTTGCCTCTGCTGTTAGGTTATGAATTATGATGTGTTACGATGATTAATGGGGTCTAAATACCTATTCAAAGCCTTAATACCCAAGTCCCTTAAGGGCCCACTTTTGGACCCTCCAATAAGTCCAAAACACTAACCAGATACTCCTAAACCTTGACCCAAAGGGGTACCCACCCATGATGCTCAATTCGGCACATTAAAAACACCACTTACTAACCCGTAACGCATCTGCACTATTAAATTGACAAGTCGTTCCCATATTATTTAAATTCTCGCTTTAATTTCAGTTAATAATTCAAACTAAATAATTTTATAAGTTACGCCAAAGCCCACGAGAGTAAATATTTATCAATCATTAAACAATCATTCATTTAATTCATAAGAGTGCGGGGTATTACAGTATAACAGCTTTCCAAGTAAATATTTCACACAATTCGTAAAGAGAAAAGTTCCTGCATGTAAAAATGGGATAAATGTTTGAAAGTGATAAAACAAGAGTTGGTTATGTATAGCTATCACAAGATGATAAATGAACAAGACGTAAACAAAAAAGAGAGAAGTCATTTTAGTTTAAAAACTGGCAAGCCAACACAAGAAATGTGGACAAGAGTAAAGTGTGCAATATTCTAAACGACAGGCGGTGGGAGTTCGTCTGGCGCTTAGGTGGTTTTTGGTCTAGGCAAGATGACAGATCCTTGCCTAGGCAGACTTTGGTGGACCTAGGAGGGGATATGTAGAACACTATTTTTAGCTACACTACAGAAATTTGGATGTTCACGGTTGTGGGTCCATGGGATATACAGAATTTTGGTGGAAATTATCTTGCCATATTGTATTTTTTTCTTTATAATTATTAGTAGTAGCTAAATATCAGGAGAGATTTCAAGTGGTAAATATTGTTCAGGATTACTATTACAGAGTTAGATAGGATTGGATAAAGAATTATACTTCTGATTTATAGTTTGTCTTTACCTTTTTTAATAATTAAAACAAGTACTCTAGTTAGCATCAACCTATAAAATGGCCTTTGACTCTCTCGTCTCGTGTAATCATTCTGTGCATTACTCTACTTTTAGTATGATATTTATTCCTCTACTTTTTATTAGGATTATTCTTGTGTGTGTTGTGAGTTAAATTCCTTGCATTTAAATCAAATTGGTATCAGAGCAACCTGGAGTGGTGTTTGTGGTAGTTGAGTAGTAGTTTGTTCATTGTTAGCTGGAGGTCGTATATCTCAACTAAATGACCTTGATTATTATGAGGAAGTTGCCAATGGCTATCAACGTGATCTTGAAACTCTTGAAAAAGAACCAAACTGTAGAGGAACAAAGACTTCTTTTCGAATAAAGAGGCTGAAGATCACATGTTTGGACTTGCCTAGCACGAGAAGTGCTGCATATAGGTGAGTATCGGAAGAAAGTAGTTGTACTCGAGGGTTGAGCGAGTGGATTGTGTGAATGTAAAAGTTATTTGCGAGGCTTTGTGTGTCAAGGGCTGAGTCTGTCATTGCATCACCACAACCACCAGTCATGGATCCAGGGGCGAAAATATAAGGGTGATTTTTTTTTACACGACACTCAACACGATTTCGCGCGTCAAAATTGAGTAGTACTAAGAATGATCACACCAATATGACGTAAACCAAATATGATATAATACACTTGAATTGACATCTCTAGACGAAATAAAATGATGCCAATCTATGAATGCGGAAGCGCTGTTATTACAACTACACAACTACTAACTACACAACAACAACATCAAATAAAACCAAACTAATGAAATGGGTTTCTTTATCTCTCTATTCTCTTTCTCAATGTTCAAGTGTCATTACATATGAGGACCAAGGGCTTATAAAAAAATTACTTGGTAGCCAAGTAAAGACCCAAAAGACTAAAAAGGATAACTAATAAGTAAAAATGACTAATTAGTCCCAAACATGCTTGGAGACCAATTAAAGACTAAAAATAAAAGGAAATAACAACATTACCCTAAATTAAAATACAAAATAAAAGATAGTCTTCTCCCGAGAGCACCACCACGCGCTACGTGTCGCTATGTATCACCAAGCACATCATTCTCCCCGTCTTCGAAAAGCTCGTCCTCGAGTGTGTAGGGTGACTCATCAATGTCACATGATGTAGTCCTCGAAAAAATTTTGGACCCCAATCAAAATCAACGAAAAATGGGTTGTCCAAACTTTAATTAGTCCCATACGTATGAACCTCATCAAAAATGGGTCTAATATACTCAAATCCCGATAATGTCCCCCTACGAAATCGAGCAACCAAAATCTGATGACCATGTTCGCCTTCTCTACACCACAAGCACATGGTTACAACTTGGCTTGGTGGACCCTTGAATCTAATCGGACGGAAACTCCGGTGACCGCACCTTTGCAAGTACGATGGCGAAACAAGCGGACTGAAGACGTCGAAATTCCGAAAACCAGGACCTAAAAATGGTAAGTAGTCGGATATGGATCCCAAATGGGACGCATTTTTCATGGAAGCCTTGAGTTGTGTCAAAAATAGGTCATTAGACCAATTTTGACCGGATTTGAGGTCAAATAGGGGGTAGGGGATCGGGTCAAAGTAGGGGAACCCATTTTTATTGGGTTTGATTGTGGGTTGGCACAGATTAGCGAGGAAAGTATGAAAATAGGGTGAAAAGGGGGTGGGGGCAGATTAGGGCTAAGAAAAGGGGGAAGGGGAACTAGGGTTTGGGGTAAGGTGAAAGGGGGAAGGGAGAGGGGTGATGGAGGAGTATATTAGGGGTAAAAGGGCTAGAAAAAGAAGGCGAAAAAGGGACGGGGGCAGTTTTCTGCCGGTCGAAGGGTCGCCGGAGGTGGCATAGGGCGGGGTCGGGGGGGGGGGGGGGGGGGGGACGGGGGTATACTCGCCCAAGTATGGGGATGATGGATTCGGGGGGAGAAGTGTAAAAAAAAAAACAGCAGAAGGCCGACAAAATTGGGCCCCAATTTCGCTGGAGGTGGGTCGTTGTTGGCATTTTTGACCCTTTTCAGGTAATTTTTGCATCGCTCCTTTGGAGACATTGATAGATCGGCCCAAGGGGGCGAGTCTACTGGTAAATTTTGGGGTTGATCAGAGGAGGTTGAAATTTTTCGGTGGTAGCGGAGGGGCGGCAGCAGGTGGGGTTTTTTGGGCAATGGTCATGGGGTCTAGAAAAGGTGATTGGGTCAGGAAGGTAGGCGGAGGGGGTGGATTTGTGGTTAGGGTTAGGGTTTCATTTGGGGGTGAGATAGAAAATGTTGCATTTTGGAGAAATGACGGTTGTGTGACAACAGGAGATGGAGGTGGAGGATGGTGGTGGTGGTGGTGGAGGGTGGAAGGTGGAGGCTAAAAGGGTTGGTATCTCCCTAATTAGCGGTGATGGAATCTAGGGTTTCCATCCACCCGATTCCTATTTGGACATTTATTAATCTAACGATTGAAGGGTTGTTCACGCACCACGACGAACACCAAGAACAAACGTGGCTCTGATACCAATTTGATGTGAATCTATGAATGCGAAAGCGTTATTATAACGACTACACAACATCTACTAACCACACAATAACAATAACAACAAATAAAACCAAACAAATGAAATGGGTTTCTTTCGCTCTTTATCCTCTTTCTCAATATTCAACTGTCATTACATATGAGCGTGGTAGTCAAGTAAAGACCCAAAAGACTAAAAGGGATAACTGATAACTAAAAATGACTAATTAGTCCCAAACATGCCTGAAAACCAATTAAGACTAAAAATAAAAGGAAATGACAATATAACCCTAAACTAAAATATAAAATAAAAGATAGTCTTCTCCTGGGAGCACAACTACGCGCTCTATGTCGCTACTTACCACCAAGCACATCATAAAATATTAACCAAAAATCAAGTATTAAGCACCTTAGAGGTGAACCTGAATCCGTTAACAGCTATATGAAATCTTATATCAACTAAATTAGACAAATAATTGAACTTAAATTTAAATTAATATATTAAATTTTCCTAACAATTCAATTCAACACAAACAATTTTAAGCCCTAACAAAATTCAATTCAATCTTTGAAAAATAGCGGATGCTGGGAAGAACATATTCGTCTCACAATCAACACAGAGGGGTATCATGTTAACCTCATCGAGGAAATGCCTTAGCAGCACAATGCACAAACAGCGACCGGAGGCTGGTAATGGGAGACCATGACTGGATGGAGATATGAGAGTTGCTCATAATGGGAGGGAGAGGACGACGATTGGTTGTGTTAGAAAGAGAAAGGGGTTTTTGTTCAATTGTTTGGGTTAGGTAGATTTTCACGGGGAGCGTGGTATATGGACAACTTTGGATCGCTCACTTGGGGTGAAGAGATACAAGGATGGGATCAGTTTTAGTAAAGTTTATAAAACTTACTCTCTTTACGTCTGATTTCAGCACTATACAATTTTGTCCCTACAACTTTAAAACTTATAAAATATATTGTTGGTAAATTACGGAGGCCGCTCGGCCCTGACCTGATCTACCCATGACAACAACCATTTGTACAGCAAAAATGTTGAGCAATAGAAATAATGGGTTTGAATATATGGTTGAAATCCATTGTAAAAGTTATGATATAAACGAAGATGATGACAGTGAAGAAGAGGGTGACGGTGGCTCGTTGTTTGACTTCCTTGGCCTCTGACGGTGCCAATTCAAGTGGTGACACAGGCATGACCTCGTTACTGGTCGCGATCCCTAGCTTCTATTGATGTGGTCAACATCACCGTCGTCCTAGATGACAAGGAAAAGGACAACAAGGCTTCGTTCCCGGAGTGGTAACAACGTCAAGATGTTGGAATTTGCCGATGGAAATCAAGCTGGAGATGGACATGCTTTTGATGGAACCGGAATTGTGGGGAAAAGAGAGAAGATTTTGCGTAAATATCAGGTTCACCCGCATCTTCCAAAGCTCGCCAGAGTAACTGACTCGACGACAATCATCACTGAAGTTGATGCCAGTGACGGGTTTGAAAGTCAAGCTAGTAAGCAAGCAAATCAGGATAGAGGGTAAACACGGGCTTAGAGATAGAGTGGTTTAGTTTACGATTCTATTCAAACAAGCAGCGGACAGACGAGCGCTTCTACTGATGTATAGAAACTCTCGGATGTAAGTTTGAGTTTATCACAGTAGCTTATTATGAAGATTACTCCCGAAAGGTAGCCAAGTGTGATGACAGAAGTGTTTTCTTCAAAGGCGGAGTACGAACTAATGGAAGGCCAAACTCTGTGCCTGAACCCTCCATTTTAGTTATCACTGCTGAGACAAGCCAAACCCTGTCACCGTCATCAACCCATGGTGGGCCTTGAACAACCCAACGAACTTCCCCTCCACTTGTTGTATCTGCTGAAGCTTCTGTCAATGGTGGAATGGCTATCGCCGTTGACACAGTTAGAATTTCGTTCCCAACCACAGAAGACCCTCACAACCCCCTGGTGGCCATGGAACCTGCTGTCGCCGCCGTGGAAGATCCCTTTGCCAGCGAATAGAAAGCCCAGATTGATGAACAGTAAGAAGTTCGTGACGGTGGGATGGGGTGAACTCTTGAGGCCAATTATCTCCGGGGAAGACCACAATGGTGAAACTTAGACAGCCATCGGCGGTAAGCTCGACAAAGGCTTTTGTGGCTTGAGGTGGGTTCAAGGTCAGGATGCGTTTAGGGTTGTCTGGGCTTTTCTTGGGCCAATAAGAGGTCTGTTTGGTTGTTAAGGAGATTTAAGCCATCCATCTAAAACAAGTGTGGTGTATTTGGGTCTGGGCATGAACATCTTCAAGAAAGAGAGGGCTACAAGTGGATCTAAGGCTGCTAATGGACTTGTCAGTGGAAAAGGCAAATGCACCAATTTATTTGGAATTTTTTGGGAATGGCCTTGCTAGGAAATGGGAGATTTTATTTGGCTCAAAATATTCGGGTGTCTCCCAAACTATGAAGTGATGCAGAATATTTTAGTTTCCCTCAAGAAGCTTGAAAAAATTATGTTGGGCCTCGCTGAAAAAGCTCAATATATTTTAAACTTTTTATTCATTTGGCCCATGCGATTTCAATTTACCCCTAAAGTTCGTGGCCGAGCTTCATCCAATTCATGGAGAATGATGTATACAATGATTGATATAGGTGTCATGGATCGGGTGGAGAAAGAGATTTGAATTCTTTATTTATGGGCTCACAAGACATGTAGAGAAAGATTTCTAATTAATAAGGTAATGTAATAATATAAGGAACAGATAAATTGTATTACTAACAATTATCCAAAATAATAGCTTAAACCTATAATATATCCTGAAAATAAGAAACTAAAATTTAATAAAGCACATACAATATTTCTTCCTACCAGCCCTTATTGGTCCCACCCATCCTCACATCAATAAAGGTGTTGCATATACTTTTTTTTGTCTTTTTGTCTAAATTAGCTTAAAGGATAAAATATATTATTTCTTGGAGCTTGTTCCCCATCTCTCCCCAGTGGAATATGGTATTGGGTCTGATGATCTGGCAAAGTATCAATGCTAGATTTTGTGTGGCCAAGGGTGAAATCTCATTCCATTTGCATCCTTGTTTGTGTGAATGCCGTGTGATATTAATTGAAATAAATTCGCAAATTTTCAATTTAAACTTATTTAACTCGAGTCAATTTTAACGCAAACAAAATTAGCCCCTAAACATGCAACTACGTGTGTGTGTGTGTCAAACTATCACAAATAAAATAACTAACTCGCAGATTTCAGGAAACAAACCCTTTCGGGTAAAACCTTTATTTCACTATAATACTTACAATGATTACAATGAAATCCCGCAAGAATCCACAAAGACACGCAGTCTTGAGTCAACAATGGAACAACCGCAGTAACCCACACGAACATGCAGTCCAATCAGCCAGGAACACCCTCTAGCACTCCCAATTGACATGCAAACGTCAGTCGTAGATTTACCCGCTCTACAAGGAAAAATTTCACCAAAGTTGTATCTTGGGTTCCAAAACAACTCACATAAAGATTGAGATGTTTTGTGAATTGAAAACAAATGGATTAAACCCTAAACGAAGAAGACAAAGTGTTCTGCCGATCTGCAGTGTTTGCAGAAACTAAAACGTCAGGTCTTCTTATCGAAAACGGAGTGGTTTAACTCCCTATTTATAAAAAAACTTAAGGCGGCGCGGCGCGTCGCTCGAACGAGAAGAGAAGTCGCTCGAACGACAGCTTCGCACGAATCACACGTCGCTCGAATGATTGTGTATCTCGCTCGAACGAGATTAAATAAAAAGTAATTTTTTATTTTCCCAGAAAATATACCGCCTCAAAACTTTTAAAAAAACTTTTGACGAAAAACTCCGCTCCAACACTTAGAAAATATTTTGTAAAAAATATCCCAACACTCTAAGTGAAATGCTAAGGTACTTAAACACAGCCTTGCCAAAATTAATCTCGCGGAGGCTTGAATGTTGAAAAAACTTTGATATTCGGATCCGTCTTGATGCTTGAATGATCTTGAATTATTCTTCGACGGTTGTAGCGGTATACGACATACTCAATTGATAACGGACAATAAAATAATGTCCTTATAGTTTGCATGTTGGTAATTGTTATTGTGTCTGTTGCACACCACATGCGAGCCAGGGTTGCATGTGAGGGAGAGGGTATTGGAGCTTTGTCATAGTTACTGTGATCACTACACACCTTACGTTTTGTGATCCAGGATCACACGACCTGAAACATGCGCACTAAATCTCCAAAAATGCCGCCGACAGTTATAACATTCGCTAATGTATCTATTATTAGTAATAATGCATCTTCTGGTTTCAATAACAAAATAAATGGAAAAAAACTCCCAGTCTGACAAATAAAAGTACACAAAAATGGTTAATATATCTTATTTATATACTATATCAGTTATACGCTATACAAATTCTTAGAGAACTAACTAAACCTAGCCCCACCGTACTTCTTATGGACTTGAACGTATCCCTACCTGTACCCATAGTTGTCAAAATCGTCCGATTCGCGATTCGAATCGGACGATTCGATTCGATTCACTACCAAAACGATTCGAATCAACCTTAGAATCGCAAATGTCTAAAGAATCGGACTGAATCGGCGATTCACGATTCGAATCTTCCGATTCGGGTCCGATTCTCGATTCGGTCCGATTCACTTTTTTTTTTTTTTTTCTGCGATTTTTTTACATTAAATTAATATATAGGCTCTTTATGATATATATTTGTTTTATGTAGGGTGTTTTAAATTAATATGTAGGCTGTTTTATGATATATTTTTGGTTTTTACATTTTTAAGCTTAAAATGAATGAGAACATGTGCTACGGTTAATTTTTGTGATATATTTTGGTATATTATCATGTGCTACGATTAGTTTTTTGTCATATTACGCTTAATTACCAATTCTATAGTGTTAAATTCCATTTACGTATGTTTTACTACGTTTTTATCGTTTGGTTCCGATTCGACCGATACGATTCACGATTCGATTCACGATTCGCGATTCGGGGGGTAAACGATTCACGATACGATTCGCGATTTGACAACTATGCATGTACCACATACCAGGTACCATTGGCCTGTCTCACATCGATACTTTCAAGCAACCCAAACTTGGATGATTATCCACCCATTGCCGTATGATTTGGCGTTGGTCGCCCGTGCTGGAAAAAAATGCCAGATAAAGCTGGGTTGATAGGGATTTTGATGTATTATATATATATATATATATATATATATATATAGAGAGAGAGAGAGAGAGAGAGAGAGAGAGAGAGAGAGAGAGAGAGAGAGAGAGAGAGAGTATAAAACTCCTCCATGTTGCTTTTCTTAACTTATTAGTGTTCGTTCACAAATAATTAGCTATATAGTTGGTATTAATTAATTACCAAGGTATCCTTAATGTGGATGCATTGATAAATTATGGGTCTAGGTCAACAGGATCTGAATGTTAAATCTCGAACTATATAGACAAATTTTATATGCAGATCTCATGGAACTTCATCAACAGTTCGGAAGAAGTACACAACTAATAATAGTTGTCACAAGTTTCAGTTTTTAAATGTTAATGATTATTATTCGCAATTTTGTGGCTAGGTTATAGATGAAGGACAGGGTTGGGAGTCACCAAGGGAACCATATGAAGTAAAAGCTTGGTAAAAATTAAGTCTTATTTCTAGTTCTCCTGTTCTTTGTGTCAAGGGTAGACTGCATCTGACGATTTGCATGCGTAGAACATCTATAATATTTATGTTATATGTGATTGTTTCTAGGATTTCTGCGAAGACGGGGGATGGAAAATTGATTATTTCTCGCCCGCAAGGAGAACCATTTTTCTTTACTTTTGGAAAATCTGAGGTTGGTAATATATTCCTATATCTTCTGTTTTCTTGCTCCTTATATATTTGTTTTTTCCTCTCATACGCTTAGTCTATTAACGCCCTCTGCTGTATAGAAGTACTTTTTTTAATTCTTTTTTAGGGTTCTCTCAATCAATTGGGCAGCTTGGTCTATTTAGGCAGTATCAGAACTCTTTAATTAGATTTTTTTCTATTAGGTCTAGCTATGCAAAATAAATATTTTTTATTATAATTATGACGTCTCTCTACTCATTGTGATATTAATTGTTGTCATATTTTGTTAGGTACCCAAAGGTCTTGAGATGGGAATAGGCACAATGACACGAGGAGAGAAAGCAGTAATTTATGTTACCAGCCAATACTTAACCCTATGCCCATTCATGCCTGTGGTAGAAAGTTTTGAAGAAGTTCATTTCGAAGTGGAGCTTGTCCACTTTATTCAGGTGTGTGCAGTTCTTTGTGCTACGGGTTATTGTTATTTGAGGTATCACTTGCATGTTAGCTATTTTTTCAATTGTTAAATAGGCCAAATTCCACAACCTTCCCTCTTGCTTGAAATGTTACACTTGTTTTCCCTCTTGTTTTCAAATTTGCACACACAGTACCCCACGTTAGGCAGGGGTGGAGGGTGTCACAAAAACAAAACAGAGAAGAGGGGTGGGTATTAAGGCAAAAGGGAGGTATCATTAATTTGTCTTAACAAGAGGGGAGGTCTGTCATAAATAATAATAGTAAAGACGAAAAAAATGAAAAAAAAAAAGAAAAGCAAAAGGATATCATGGTAAACTGAGATTGTTTTAGCACATGACGAGTAAATCTCAATTCATCACTTGTCCAAAATAGTTTTCCATTGCATACTTGGTGTAAGAATGTGGATTGTGTTGCTCTAGTTTTGTGGATGTCTAAATCAATCAATTACTTTTCTCCCCGTCTTTTTCTATGTTTTTATTCATTTGGAGGATTAATTTACTACCTTTTTTTTTTATTTTTTATTTATTTTTTTATAATTTTGCTCCTTTATGTTTTCTTCTATATTGTGATTATACATGATAGATCTGAAAATGTTTACTAATGACTAAGTTGGCCCAATGCGTGCTATTTGACTTTTGATAACCCTGAGGTTCCCTGTTTTCGGCTTGGCAATGCCTAGAGTTCTTGCTTAGGTATTTTCCAAAGAACTTTATCGCATTCATCTTGTACTACATCTGGAAAAGATAACTTTAATTCTTCTCACCCTTATCTTATTATTTGTTTGATTATAAAATTTCAGCATATGTAGTTAAAAATAATGAGATGAAAAAACTTGGAAACGAAGCTTGTGTAGTTCAGTAGTTAAGCTAGTGAGGATGTTCTAAAAACTTTGTTCATACATTCACAGGTGCGAGATGTGCTCGGTGATGGGCGTCTAATAAAACGGCGCATGCGTGATGGAAGAGGTGAGTTTAATAGTTACAAGATATAGGAATTTATATTGTTTGATACTCCCTCCGTCTCAAATAAAAGGTCTTGTTTTCCTTTTTGGGTTGTCCCAAATTAATAGCCCACTTTCCTTTTTTGGACGTAATCAATGAACCAAGTTTGATGATAGTGAACAAGTCTCGATCTATCGAGTGCATCCTTAATAACCATCATTTTTGCATATTTTTGCACGACTACTATTCATTTGGGGCGGAGGTAGTATTTTCTAATTTTCTCTCTAATACGTGACTGTATTACTTGCATCTATTATAGCTAAACATTTGATATTTTTGTTCTCTTAAATCTTTAAAATAACTAGGCGAATTTCCTATGGATTGCCCTCTTCATGACAGTCTACTACGTGTTCATTACAAGGGCATGCTTCTTAACAAAGAAAAGACTGTCTTCTACGATACAAAGGTTGATAACAATGGCCAACCATTAGAGTTCAGCTCAGGGGAAGGGCTTGTAAGTTCTCTTCTTTATAGAACACCTTGTTTTCCAACATTCGAACTTCAAGTTATGTTATGCTCTGAAGTATGGATGATTTAATTTTCCATGCACCAAGATTTGTCCCCTGGACACGCCATAGATTTACCAGAAAATAGTAGGAAGCACAAGTTGTATGGTTATTTGCAACACAAGGGGAATCAGAGTGATAATTTATGGGGTCTCTGGCACTTTACCCTAGGCCCTAGGGCTTATTATTGTTATCATTATCATTAGTATTGTTATTTCTGAGACTTGAATATAGAAAAGGTGTTCTTTTGTATGGTAGGTACCTGAAGGTTTTGAAATGTGTGTTCGTTTGATGTTGCCTGAAGAGATGGCTCTTGTTACATGCCCTCCTGATTATGCATATGACAAGTTTCCAAGGTTATTCCTTTTAAATATAGTTTACATCTATATTTTATTTCTGGTATGGCATGCGATAAACTTGGTTCATGAAGTAGATCCACACAATAATCGTCTTCTTATTCACAAAACGTTTAACTAATAATAATAATTTGTTTTTTACCATGCGTTAGGCCAGCTAATGTTCCTGAAGGTGCCTATATTCAATGGGAGATTGAGCTTCTTGGCTTTGAGGTGCCAAAGGTAATTTGATTCAATGTTATTCGACACAACGAAATATGAGCACGAAATTCTATGTTTCCGTTTAACTCATAATATATATTTTTTTTCCGCCGTTGATTTTCATTTCTGAATTTTGAAGCACTTAGTTTAAAAAACATCTATATATGGAGGTTCCAGCGTAGTGGTAGAATAGTAGACATGGCTCAAGTTGAATTTTTTGTTGTACATTCTATATTTTTATAGACAATGAACTCATTGCAGACATGGTCTAGAAAATATGTAATATTTGACGTTTTCAACTTTTGGTAGTTTTTGATTCACCATTTTTTGACGGAAATTGTGGGCAAAAATGCTATGTTGCCCATTTGATTTTGCGGGACTCCCAAATAGCGTGGGCAATTAGGTGACGTGACACGCATTTGTCCGCTATTTCGCACTATTTTGAGCAATTGTACGCAATCGTGTCCAATTTTTACACTTTCTGAGTTTGTTTTTGGAACTTAAACCGCGTCATTTTGAAATAAAAGAGGGAGTATAACAAAACTGTACGAAACCAAAACAACCTCTTTCTCTTACAATACCCAAAGTCTGTAACTTCGTAACCCAAAGATACCCTAGAGATTGCAAATTGGGGCTCGTCAGCCCATTGCGAAGTCGTCGGAAGTATAAATTGAAGTCGCCGGAGATATTGGACTTGGATTTTGTGTTGTCGGAGCTTTGTTTTGAGGGTTTTTGTGGGATCTTGAAGTTGTCGGAGCTTTGACTCGTTTTAGAATTTTCAGTTTATACGCAATGTAAGTTTTTATTTGTTTATGTTTTTTTACTATTTCAGTTCACCCAAAAATTTAATATAACAAATTTCAGTTTAAATGTTATTTTTTTATGAATTTCAATTTAGAATGATACTTTTTTTAGGGAAAAAAATCATTTTAAAATGCTAATTTTATTTTTTATTTTTTCAAATTTCAGTTTAAAGTGTTACTTTTGTACAAATTGAAGTTTAAAATTCTACGTTTTTTTTTTACAAAATTCAGTTTAAAATGTTACTTTTGTACAGATTTCAGTTATTTTTTTTAACAAATTTAATTTTTAAATGTTAAATTTTTTATACAAAATTTCAGTTTAAATTGTTATTTTTTTCTTCTTACAAGTTTCAGTTTAAAATGTTACTTTCTTTCCTTAAAAATTTTAGTTTAAAATGTTCCCCCGTTTTTTTTTTTTTTTTAATAACAAACTTCAGTTTAAAATGTTACTTATTTTACAAATTTCTGCTATTTTCTTTAAAATGAGTTTAAAATGTCATTCATTTACAGTTTAATTTTTTTTTATGCTTTTTTTGTTTGTTTTACAAATTTCAGTTTAAAATGTCATTTATTGTACAAATTACAGATTAAAATGTTATATACTTAAAAATGTTACGAGTTATAGTTAAAATTTATTTATGACTTTATTTGGAATGATGTAGTATTTGGAGTGTCTTTAGACGTATTTATTTATGTTTTTCTAATTAAAAAACTGAAATGCACAAATTGCTTGCGTGATGTGCGATGTGACAGTGAGGCGGATGTGGTTCGCATAATTGGAGGTACAACGAGCCCGGAGTGATAGCAACTAAGGGGATTTTCACCCCAAAGGCCATCCGAATGGCCATGTTAATAAGATCCTTCCTCGGACAATCATGGGGATTGTCGGGAAGGAAGATCTTTGACCGAACCACCCAAATATAACCAGTCAACTCGGTCTTCGAGCCATAACCATTGCTAGTAGGTGGCAATTCAGCCACCTGTTTGCCCTTTGGATCTTTCTTTGCAGCTTCCCTGGCCTAGTCCTCAACATAGAAAAAGTAACGAATCATCTTATAAAAAGTGCACTTGTTATAAGTTACCATGCACTTCTTGACAACCGCCTCCAGCCCGGTCCTAGCGGTCGCCTCAGCGCTCGAGGTAGCTTCCTCGAAGAAAGTTTCAAATCCAGCAGCTTCTAGGCCAAGAAGCTGGCAGATGTCTTCTAAAGTAATGGTGAACTCCCCCAACCAGTGACAAAGGTGTGGGTCCGTGTACTCCATCGAGAAACCGGGGTGTGAAGTGTGTTGTTATTCTTTGCAACCCACCATCGCTAATTTGGAGGCGTACTTACCATGAACTAGGTGTGCACACGTGCGACTGAATCCGGTTAGTCAATTTAAGTATATAAAGTAGGAAAACAATGCATTTTAAGCACCGACATTCATTACCACCTAAAAAATCCATATCAAGGTTATGTCATATTTGTAAATATATTCAAAATATTATAATCAAAATAAATTAATGTCAAGCTGAATAAAAATAAGTTTTGAACATGATTTAAGTCCAAAACTCGTAAGTAGGGATAAATTATTAAAAAACCAAGAACGTAAAGATCAACCAGATGTCTAATTTCAAATCGCCCCACATAACTGTACAGTTACGCTAATAGACAATCTTGAACATGTTTAACCACCGAATAGGGGAAACAACTTTGTCAAATCTGCAAAGTCAATTCTCACAAAATCCAATATAGAAAGCAAAAATATTTACCAATTTGCAAAAGTTAAGTTCCCAACATAGGTTATATATATGCCAAGCAATGGCTTGAGAAGAGAAAATATTATCAATTTAGCCAACACAATGGTTCTCCTCAAAAGAATATTGAACTTAAGCTAAATTTTAATACATACCTTCATGGGATGTCACACATTTATGTGTGAGCCGTTGGTACTATTGAATGTCCCTAATTAAACACTTGCCTATTTTAAATTAAATGTTTTTTTTATTATATCCATTCTTACTTCACATTACAGGCTTATTTACTACATAATACTAACCTAGATCTTATTAAATTAGTTATTTCCATCAAACATTACATCGATAAACTCCTCTTAGATGGTGTCATTGGCATAGAATAATAGTTATTGGTTTAGAGACACAACTGATTGCTTCATTTAATTAAGCACTAAAAATATGTGTTCGCCTTAACCAAGTTTTCATATCATTACACAAACTTCGGAAATTCAAGTATTTGAATCAAACTAAGAAAAAATCATAACCTTACAACACGTTTTTTGATTTCTTGATTGCACTATCTATTGAGGGTGTAATGTCAACATGAAGGTTTCCGTAGAAGGATTTTTGGGAATACATAAGCAAGTCTCACATCGAATACAAGTACTAAATTATTGCTCTAGTTTTTTTCTTCGAATCCCTATGTAGACCGATGCAAAAAATATGTTCTCTTTTAACTTCAAAATGTGGATATAAGGCACGCAAGAGAAGAAGTCATCAATCGGTGAAGCCTCAGTGGTGCAATGTGGAAGCAAAAAGAAACCACCAATCACAATTTGTGTAGAGCACAAGTAACATGAATCAGATAGGATTAATATTAGTTTGTACTTTTTTTGTGAAAGAGGAAAGAAAACAACCACATAATAGAAAAGAAAGAAAGAAAGAAACAACAGCTAGTTGTAATGTCTGGGAGAGGCAATCCCAGTCATATCCTATTCAAGTCTTTTCAAAATTTGCATGTGTATGTGTGTATATGGGGAGTTGTGGGTGGGGGGGGGGGGGGGGGGGGGGCTTCCTAACTAGTCATCCTACTGCTGGCTCCAATCCTAGCCAATACATTAGCACATTGATTTCCTTCACAGAAAGTGTGGATGATCGCTGCTTTGACATCCTTATCTAAGCTAATGCAGTCCCCAATTATCGCCCGATATGGGTGGCTTGTGGTTCTTGGAGTTTGGTGGTTGATGATTTAACCGCCGTGAGGGAGTTCTATTCAATTGTCGCGCCTTCCCAGCGTCTTTCTCTACAAAGATTCAACTCGTGGAATATCCCTTCAATCTCAACTCTAAAACTGTCAGAGGAAAATTCCAATTGATAAAGATCATCAACTTTTCTCACTCGGTTGTTGCTCGCAAACTATTGAACAAGTGAGTGCCACAAAGAGATCATTTATTCTGTGAAGTCAAATTAAGAAAACTTCGTATTAAAAATCAAACAAAAGAAATATATAACCGTGTATAAATTATGAATATATCTCAAAACAATTAAATCTGATAATAATTATATATCACATCACCGTATAAAAAATTAAACTTTTATATGAATTAGTACAAATCACACGATTATATAAAAAATAAAATTCACAATAAACGTATATTTCAAAAATAAATAAATAAATCTTATTTCTATTTACATGTGTTTTACTTTAATATGGTAAAATAGCAAACTTTAGATACTAAACAACCAAGGTTCTAAAAAACGCGGGGCGTGATCGAGGCGTGGAGGCCAAGCCTTAAGCCTTAGAAGCCTAGGCGGGCCTTAGGCGTAAAAAGGCGTGAAAAGGCGTTTAGGCCTTCTTAGTATATTTTAGTATTTTTTAACCATAACAAGGCTATTAAAATACTAAAATTGTAGATATCATAAAAATATGTCTGAATATGCAAATTAAAATACTATTTGATTATTTTGGATGAAATAATGGTTCGGTTAGTAAAAAAAATCTTTAAAAGGCGATACCGTTTCACTAAAGCATTGTTGTTTTTAGAAAAAAGTGCGTCTTAAGGGTTTTACCAAGAATAAGGCGTGAAAAACTTAAGGCGAGGCGTTTCTCCCAAGCCTTGAGCCTAGGCGGGTTTTTTAGAATAGTGTAAACAACAAACCTTATTTTATAGGATTCGAAATTTAATAGTCTATGAAGAATATGAAAATAAGAAATACAATGCTCCGTATTCGTACCTCACTTGTTTGGCTTTTCGTATTTGAGGGAGAAACATCCCGGGGGCGATGAATGTACACAGGCGCCAATGGCTAAAGGACCTTCGATGACGGGTATAAGGTGGTGATTGATGGTGAATATTAAGGGAGGCTATGGTAGGCAGTGATGGTATTATGAGGGACTGTAACCCATGTTTTTTTCATAAATGATGTAAGTGGTGGTTTCTTTTTTTTTAGTTTTTATAAAATTTATTATTTTAGGCAAGTCTGCCGAATTTCTTTTGCAGAAAGAGCGCAGGAGCGATGCGTAAACTGAGTCCTAAGAGAGAGGCATTTGATTTTCTGTCGTTTGGGAGTTGTGGATAATGGAGGGATGGTGGAGACACAATTAGTTGATGAGATGCATAGGGAAAGAGAGAGAGAGGGAGAGCATGTGAGTTACGGAGGGTAGAATTGGAATAAACAAGACAATTAAGGGTATTGTGGACATTTATTAGCATCCATGTTTTTGGCCTTTTTAAGTAGTAGTGATATATTCGGTCCAAGGGCCCAATAGTTCACAGGAGCCGTCGGTGGATTCGAACTCCACATTTGCATAGGGGAAATCCCCCCTCTCAATCCGAAAACGAGTGATAGTACCGGTGGGGATGTAGGCGAAGTCCTCCGCCGTATCGCTTTCGTCCATTAATAAGGTTACTTCTTCCTTAGAGGGGATGGTGCCTGGAAACTGGTCAGCAACGGACCATAAGCGGTCTGACTCGTCAAAGTATGGAGCATGATGGTAGCGAGCCCACTATTTCTGGCGGGCATGGGTTCCGGTGGAGACACTCCTGGAAGGAGTCTTCTTGATAACTGGTGCCATTGATGAACGGAGAAGTTAAGAAAAGATTGAAGAAAGGGGAATGTTTGCAACAAAGCAAAGATACCGCTACTCTCTCTCTAAAACACAATTGCAAAAAAACCTCGAGGGTAAAAAAAAAAAACTGAGGCTAAGTGTTAGCCCTTTTATAAGGGGCAAAAAGGACGTGAATATGGAAAGGTGGTACTAACAGGCCACGCACGAGTAGCCATACGCTGCTGAGGTGGCAACATATAAAGTCCTTCACGTGGTGCACATGCGCGCGTAGTGGAACAGGATTCAATGTGATAATGATTACTGTGAACAAGCGACGCATAAGGTGCCTCGGGTGAGATACACGCACAACCCCCATCACGCCACGTGTAAGGCTTGGGGGATTTCCGTTAGTAGCAATTAATATGAAGCGACGCACCATTGATGGTAATGACTGGGGAAATTCCAAAGACGTTTTGGGAATCTCTTATCTACTTGAGCAAGTAAATGGTTTTGGGGGGAATATTTGAAAACCATTATATCTTCCCAAGTAAAATGACCGTTCAAACACACTAGTGTAACATACCAAAGCTCTAAATAAACTTCATGGCTAAATTTAAAAGCTCATTTGAACACAAGCTCATTCGAGGGAAAATTTTAATTATTATATTGACCTATTCGTTCAAAATAGGGGTGGGCACGGTCCGGTCCGGTCCGGGTTTTGCCTATTTTTTGGACCGGACCGAATATTCGGTCCCCAAATTTTTTGGACCTAGACCGGACCGATTAATTCGGTTAACCTACTAATTCGGTCCAGGCTTTATTCGGTCCGGTCCGGGGTAAAATTCGGTCCTGACCCTATTTTATATATATGTACATTTTATGAATTTTTTATCTATTTTTCTCACAAATATATATACAAAAAATAATACTCGAAAATCCAAGTGATATTTATATGGGTTTTTTTAACCCAAATAAAAAAATGTCTATACATATATAAAATGTTCCAAATTAAATTCATAAGTTATATACATTAATTCAAAAACTATACATAAGAAACACAATAACATTATTTTTATTATATATATATCGGAATCGGTCCGGTCCGGTCCAAATCGGTCTTTTAATATAGTGGACCGCGGACCGGACCGATTTAATCGGTTTTTATGTTTTGTGAACCGATTTTCGGACCGGTTTCAAAATAGCCTTAATTTTCGGTTCGGTCCGGTTCGGTCCAATCGGTCCATTCGGGTCGGTCTTTTTTTTGTCCACCCCTAGTTCAAAATAACCCCCGAGTACAGGTTGCTCGAATATTGATGATGATATTTCGTACAAATGTTTCTTCGCAGGTAAACAAATATCTCTACGAAGGGGCAAATGTAGAGGGAGGTCCAAGCTCAAAGTTGATTAGCAAGACTGAAGTTGCTCGAAGGACCTTCCACAGAGATCAAACCCATTCGAAGAATGATATATTTGTAATAAGAACTATGATGTACTTGTATTGTTCTTTCCTTCCTATTCTTTGAATTGAAAGAAATTAGAATTCTAAATTCTCTACGACGTCTAGACGAGAAAATATTTTCAGATAGGAAGGGCTGTAGCACACAATGTACTTCTAAGTAATTGCCCCATAGATCCTATATCTATCTATATGAAGAAGAAATCATGTAACGAAGGGGATTCTTATTTGTACAAATGGTACTTCGAACTTGGAACGAGCATGAAGAAATTAACGATACTTCTTTATCTTTTGAGTTGTTCTGCCGGATCGGTCGCTCAAGATCTTTGGTCTCTACCCGGACCTGATGAAAAAAATGGGATCACTTCTTATGGACTCGTTGAGAATGATTCTGATCTAGTTCATGGCCTATTAGAAGTAAATGATATATTTGTAACCAAATCATTAAGTTTACTTTGTAATGTTTATGAGGTTGATTGATACCCTCGAGGGACCATGTCTGGCAAGGCATGGGAGAGCTTACATGCTCTATCGAACAATCTCATCTTGGGTACCTCGCATGGATTTGGTTTGGAGGATTGGGAGCAAGGCAACATTGGAAAAGTAAATACTAATCCCGTTAGAGCACTTAGGCAAAACCTTGGTTTGTGCAAAGGACATTGAATATATGCTCGAGTTACCATATCCCGATGAACCTCCCCGAGGGACTTCAGACCAAACGGTTATCCAAAGATAGTTTTTGATCCCTTACATACAGTTCATAGGTTGCTCGAGCAACCACAAGCCGAATAACCTCCGTTCGATGAATCACCTTTTTTTTTATTGATGTGACAATACATCCTTTACAAATTACTGTTTACCAGCCCCATGACGTCATGGCATCTGACATTTAGGGGCTTTAGGAAATAGCACTCAAGTGAGTTTATTCCTGGACGGTAAGCTTATTTAATGAGTTTTCACCATCCAACCATCTTTGGAGGAACCTTTGGGCTGCTACATCCCATCCTAATTAATGCCACCATACCTCTTATAGGCTAAACAATTTTCCCGCCAAAATCATACCTTGTGCATTTAATGCACTATCTTCAGCATTAATAACATGGTACCTTTGCATTAATTGCGGTCAGTCCATTTAATGTCGAGCAAGGTCACTCGAGTGACCTGGCTCCCATATAAATACCCCATAGAATTGCTGTTGGAATTCCTCTAGATTAGAGTGTTTATTGTGAGAACAACTTATTGTGAGATCATCCTCTTAGCTCCATTGATACCATCTCTGACCATTTATTGCGCCTTAAGGTTATTGCCTTGCCATTATTGCACTAAAGGTGCTTGTTCCTTCTCTCCCCAATAAAGTTACCTGTGGGGTTCCTTTTATTTATTGCGTTTTCAGAACATCAATATTGTAAAAAGACTTCATTTAATACAACTCTAAGTGTTGAATATCGTTTGTCTTTGACTTGCATTAATTGTCATTTCCTTATTGTTCTTTGGCACTAATCATGATCTTGATAAGGGGTTACGCCTCGCTTAATGCTAATTGTATTTCAAGAACCCACCTCTTACAAATAGAGTTGACAAGATTCGTATTGGAGACAGGTTGACCTGTAATGGAAAAAGCATCAGCAATGGACTTGGTTTCTTGAAGGTAGTCCGTAATGGAGCGGGTGCCGCGAGTGAGACTTGTGAGCCTTTTTCAGTAGAGAGAGGAATTAGCAAATGACTTATGAGAGAAATGAGTCTTAATAATGCCCCAACATTCGACAAAGATTGAGCATCTAATCACAGGTAGAGGTTCAGAAAGAGTAGTGGATGATACTGGACAGAGTTTTGTTAGCATGGAGCCAAAGCATTTTGGTTCAAAGGTGGGGCGAGGATAAGAGCCATCAACATACTGAAAATAATCTTGTCCATAGAAAAAGATTTCAATTTGGTGGGACCACAAAAGGAAATTGTGATCAGTTAGTGTGACTATGATAATATGGATAATATTAGGGATTTGAATATGAGTAGGAGGGTTTTGAGTAGAGGAGATTTCTATAGTGTTGGTAGAAGAGTTAGAGGTGTCAGAGGAAAACATGGTGAGGACAGCGGAAGGTGTAGTTATTAAAGGCTTGGAAGGGCAGAAGTGAAGAGGGAAGTTTTTTTTTTAATAGTAACTTGACGGTGAATAGTGACTCCGACGATGAACAGTGCTCGTGCAGAGGGAGAGGAAAAGGTACAGTAGGAGAAAGGGGGTTGTGAGGTGAGAGGAGGAAGCTTGCCGCCGGCAGAGGGATGCCGAAAAGAAGACAAACTCACCGGGAAAAAAAGGAAGGTGAGGATTTATATTTAGGCTAGAGAATTGAATTTCCTTGTTATTCTTCTCCAATTGGAGGCCTATATATATACCTCTTACAATGTGTATGAAGGGAACATACAAGAACGATTTATGCCTAAAATTAAGCTTAAGATATTAAAATAGTTACACCAATAATTTCCATGAGTATGGCATGTTTTAAGGAACATGTTTCAAGGAGCTTTAAAAGAAATCTCATGGATTAGATCCACAACTTCATTCCCTCAACATGTCCTCATGGGTTAGACCAAGGGTGCTCTACTGGTGGCAAAGGAATAGCTCGATTGTGGAAAATTTTCCTTATTTCTCTAACAACCTGAATTCTTGTTCCACCATAGGGTTAGTCACTGACCTCAGTCACTATTGAAGTTAGTCACCAGCCTCAATCGCTATTGAAGTTAGTCAGGATTTTTAATCACTATTGAGGTTAATCAGCAGCCTCGATCACTATCACTATTGAAGCAGCTTCAGGACAGAATGAAACCAAGAATTGACCCCCATGAGAATAGATTAGATTACGATACAGTAGGAACCTCAATCAAGAGAAAAGCACTCCCACCACCAGAGAAAAAGTGCAAGAAAGTTCTACTCAGTGATGGGTCAGAGTATGAATGCCTCATTGTGGACATCCAAGGTAAGTACTTGATCATTGACAACTCCAAGATTCAGGAGTTTATGGCAAATATATAAGAAGGGACATAATGCATGAACGACCAGCCTAAACCCTGAACCCAGATTGATCTTGCAGAAATAGGCAAAGAGGACTTATATCCATTTCCAAAGATTTGGAAGAAGCAAGGAAGCAAGACTTGATCTAACTCATCAAGGAATACGGAGATGTCTTTGCTCGGAGATCTACTGAGATACCAGGGTTGGACCAGGACCTGAGCATTCGTAAGTACAAGTTAGACGTCATGCCATCAGAACATACAAAGTAGATCTTGATCTAAATGTTAATATAAAGGTTGAGGTCAGATGCTTGTTGGCGGTAGGATTCATCAAGCTAATTCAACATCCGATTTGGCTCTTTAACATTGTGCCACTGGGGATGAAATTAAGTCTCGAATTTGTATGAGCAGATTTTCAAGATCTCAATAGACATGAAATGGACACTTTCATGGACAACTATGTGGGGTACTACAATCAAATCAAGATGACTAAGATAACATGTAATCTAACAAATACGATTTACACGAATTTTATATATTTGGAAAGTTGTAGATTCTAACAAAAGAAATTCATGAAGCATTGGTAATTTTGAAGTTTCAAAAATTTCACTCACCACGGTCATCTTTTATTTTACAAATTTTAAAATCAAATCTCTCATAATATAAGTCTGTTTGACAAGAACTTATATAATTTGAAAGTTGTCTACTAGATCTATCAATAATTTCTCAATGAAATTTCACACTTTCTGACGTATATGATGTCAAATGGGAGTAAGAAAAGATAAATCTCTCTAAACTCTCTCAAATTTCAATATCTCAAAATGGAAGAATGCCTCAAATGAGGCTACATATGAATATTTATAGGAAGGAGGTTGCTTGGCCTCTAAGCTAAGAATCTAATTACATTTATATCCCTAAGAGCCAATAACCTTCCTTCTTCTAAATACTAACAAAAAAGGAAAATACAATGAAATACTAAAAATAAAAGAAAGACTAAAAAGTAACAAAAATACAATAAGATCCTAAAAATACCAAAAATAACCCCTAATTCTTGATTCACGTCATTCTCTCCGCCTTCGAAAAAGTTCATCCTTGAACTTTAAGATTGAGGTCGAATGCAAAAGTTCCCAAAATTGCGAAAGAGAGGCAAAACTTAAGGGGCCAAATGTAATTTCTTAAAATTTGAGGAAGACTCTTCAATTCTTGCGTTAATCTTCATCTTCTTCCTCATGCCACACATGTCCAACATCAAAACTATCTACCACCCGGATAAAAAACATAGTTGTGGATGCCAAAGCTTAGTTCTTGCACATGTTCTTGAGAGGATCCGAACAAAAGAGGGTATGTGGTGGTGTTAGGGTTTGTTTTTATGGATTCTTGGACATGAAGGGATGATCAAAAGCTTGATTGGATTGAACTTGAGGGGTTTGGGTAAAAATGGGTTGAGATGGGATTTAAATTGTAGGAGAAGGGTTCTTGAGGGCTTTCGGGTGGATCTTGCATGGGTCTCGGGGGTAAAGAAACAATGGTTTTTGAACAAAAAAATTGTCGTCGACCATCGTTTAGTTGTTCCGACCATGGGGTATGAGATGACAGGGCTGTCTGAGGCTTGGCACCACTGGAACTGGGCTGCTTAGTGTTCTGGACTGCGTCGGAAGGGGAATCTGACCTGCTTGGGTCATGTGCTGCTGTTGTCGGAGTTTCTGTCCATGTGGGATGGCATTGACGTCACGGCCGACCACCGGAGGGGTGTTGGAATGAACCAGAGGTGTTGGACGACCCTCGATAGGGTTTGTCTGACTGTCGTCGGCCTCGGCTGAAGGTGGCAGGTGCATCGGACAGGCCTTGGGTATGATCCCGGCTGATTTGTTGTTTGGCTTGAGTCGTCTGGCTTTGGAGAAGGTAAGTGGTGGCCGGAAATTGGTTTCCGGTGGGTTTGGGTAACGCCAGGTGTGGGTTGGGTTGGTTTTGTGTAGTTTGGGGTTTCGATAGGGGGTGGGGGACTATTTTGGGTTGGGGTGGCTGTTTAGTTTTTTTTTGGATGGTCCGGCCTGTGGGTTGTGGTGGTGGGGCGCCACTCTTTGTGGTTGTGCTTTCTTGGATGTTTATGGTGCTATGGTTAGGTTTTTTTGGGGGTAAAGATGAGAAATGGGTTGCGGAAGTGTGGTTGGGGTTAGGGTTAGGACTAATGATGGTGGATGGTTCAAGGTGCCTTTGGGGGTGGTGGCGGGGGTAGGTTGAAATTTGGAGGAGGTGGGGGTCGTGGTGCGAGGTGGTTGTTGGTGGAGGAATACGCGCATCGAACTCATCAATCCGGGCCACCAATCGGTTGAGGGCCTCCAAAATTTGATTGTGAGGGTTTTTCGCGGAGGTGTTCATCTTTTCTTGGACCCAACTTGACGTTGTTTACGAGTTTTTGTTTTTTTTACAACAACAAGAACAACAATCGGCGGAACGAACTAGACTCTGATACTAATTGACGTAAATGACGTCAAATGGGAACAAGAAAAGATAAATCTCTCTAAACTCTCTCAAATCTCAATATCTCAAAATGGAAGAATGTCTCAAATGAGGCTACATATGAGTATTTATAGGAAGGATGTTGCTTGGCCTCTAAGGTAAGAATCTAATTACATTTGTGTCCCTAAGAGCCAATAACCTTCCTTCTTCTAAATACTAACAAAAAAGGAAAATACAATGAAATACTAAAAATAAAAGAAAGACTAAAAAATAACAAAAATACAATAAAATCCTAAAAATACTAAAAATAACCCCTAATTCTCGATTCACGTCACTTTCATATTTCTCATTAAGAAATTTGGCAATTCAAGATTTATAGTTAACAAGTCACAGAATTACACTCATTGAGAAATTTGATTTTCATGTAATTTTTCTTGCACAATTACCTATCCTTCCCCAAAAGCTTCGTGTTTAATGGACTTATATTTTGAGAGAGATTTGATTTTAAACTTTGTAAAATGAAAAATGTCGAGGTTTAAAATGATTTATTTATTTACTTAAATTACCAATAATTCATATATCATTCATGAATCTACTGATAGATCTCATCTAGAGTGTTCCAAATATATAAATTTCCTTTTAAACAAACTTATATTTTGAGATGAAATTTCAAAACGTTTGAAATTACCTCCTTCATGAATCTTTATTGATAGATCTCGTCTAAAGATTTCCAAATATATATATTTGATCTCAATCGGATTTATATTTTGAGAGAGATTTAATTTAATGTTCATGCACAAAAAACGAAATAGGAGATAAAAGGGTAAATCTCGGATAACATAATCCCTATGACCTATAGACAACTGTTTGAAGCGCTGGACTAAATGACCGAAAGTAATACTCCCAAGTGCTTATTGCCGGATGCCCCAATATTTAATTCTTGTTGCTTAGTGTCCATTTTGAGAGGGTGACATGACGTCCTTGTTTGTCTCCAAGACTTGGGTGAAGGATATTTTTTATCTAACAATGAAACCCACTTGGCCTTGACATGAAATTCAAATACTTGACAGCATATATTATTTTATGTTAGCAGAAATAAAATGTCTTTTGGATCTAATATTGATCTTTCAAATATCGTACTGTCAGCATGAATACTTCAATCAATAGGAATATATCAGTATAACTTGGGGAATATTTGCTTTCGTCTGTATTGTTATTTTGCGTTTTATGGCAGTCTTAATGAGTTTTTGTCAGTGTATTTTGAATAACTTTTGCATGAATATCAATATCCATTGCTATATCCGAATTAGTCTTTATGTATTAGTTTGAAGCTATGTTCTCGCCTCCATTATTTTTTGGCAGTAGTGCACCTAACAATCTCTGTTTTTGTGTCATCTGTGTGGCAGGACTGGACTGGTATGGACTTTAGAGGTATAATGGATGATGTTGAGAAGATTAAAGCCACGGTATATATTTCATGACTATTTAGAAAACTTGGTTTTTAAGTTTAGTTTATGACGGTTACCTGACATATTTAATTACTATTTTGAAAATTTATTTTTTTGAAAGTTAAATTTAGACTGTTACTGATGTACTGGTAATGTTGGAGAAGGTTTGATATCTACGGAGGAATCTCATTTACTGTAATATGCTCATTTTCAGGGTAACAGGCTTTTCAAAGAAGAAAAATATGAACTTGCCAAGGCAAAGTACGAGAAGGCATGTATTTGTCACAATGGTTACCTTTTCATTTTGACAGCACCTTGGTCAATATTCTTTTATAGATAACGATATGTAAATAATCTGGTAGTTGTCTACAGGTCCTTCGTGAATTTAATCATGTAAATCCACAAGATGACGAGGAAGGAAAAGAGTTTGCAAATACAAGAGTAAGGAGCGTCGTCATTTTTTATAATTCTGTGGTGCTCTAGTGCTGTCATTTCTTTTTCCTTTTTTAAACCTTTCCTTTTCTTCTTGAAGGTGGTATTTGGAATGGCACATTATATAATCTTAGGGTGTGTTTTGTGACAGAGTTAGAAAAAGATTGAAAAACGGATTTTTATTTTATTATTTTTTCTTAAATATGAGAAGTTGGAAAAAAGATTAGTGGCCACGTGAGATGTTTTCTTACTTTTTCGGTTTGCCATCGAATTCAATCCTTTGGGAGTGGGTAATAAATATTTTCCATTCAAAATGAGGAACATCTGTAACACGTGTTACATATTAGACTTGATGTTCCCGTAAAATAATATTTGGAATCAAGCACCACAAAAGTTGAAAATGAGTATGATAGATGTTTTCCATGGAAAAAATGTCATGCCAATCAAACAGGCTTTTGGTTCTCAGTTGTAATATGTATATATAATAATAATAATGCCCTTGTGCGGACCAGTGCGCATTTTAAGAGTGCGGACCGGACACGTGTCTCCTGCTTGTGAGCCTAGATATTATCGGCTAAATTATAGGCGCACTCTCTCTCTTTTCTGGGCTCACCGCCAGGTGACACGTGTCCGGTCCGCACTCTTAAAATGCGGACTGGTCCGCACAAGAGCAATACCGTGTGTATATATATATATATATATATATATATATATATATATATATATAGAGAGAGAGAGAGAGAGAGAGAGGTATGTTGGAGAATCTCATTGCGTGTGTATATATATTCAATATGCTTGTTAATGATTTTCTTTACTTTTATTTGAAGAATTTGTTGAATCTAAATGTGGCTGCTTGCTATCTGAAAATGGGAGAGTGTAGGAAATCAATTGAGACATGTAATAAGGTAACTTCTTTTGATCTCAATATTTCCCTTAAATATTAAAGATGCCTATGAAATACCTTACTTCCATGATTGGATCTCGGAGTGTATGGGGAAAATGTGAAGAATTGGAAAAAATACGTCATATTGTCCTTTATTATATATATATATATATATATATCAATGTCTGTTATATTTCCATACACACTCTGATATCCAAACAGAATGTAAATGAATACATGGAAGTTATTCTTTGGAGTATCAATCTTGACATTTGTCCGTGATAAAATAATTTAGGTATTAGATGCAAACCCTGTTCATGTCAAAGCTTTTTATCGACGCGGAATGGCCTACATGTCAGCTGGAGATTTCAAGGAAGCAAGGAGTGATTTTAACAAGGTAAAACTATTTTTGTTTCCTCACATTAAATTCTACATGTTGAATTGCAAATGGATGCTTCATTATCTGATTTTAATTCTGTTCTTGACTCTACTAGATGATGAGCATTGACAAGTCATCTGAAGCTAATGCAAGGGCAGCTCTTCTCAAACTAAAAGAAAAAGAACAGGTGGTTGTAAAAAAAACGACAGATTTTTTTTTTTTTTACTCTAGATGAGTTAACGCCTTGTTTGGTTTGGGTGAAATAGTTTTCACCTGGATGAAACTGATATATTATTAAACTTACGCCCCTTATCCTGTTTGAGTTGGAGTGAAATACCTTTCACTCGGTTAAAAATTATAATGGTGAAGCAAATTTTCACTTGTTGGGAGTTAAATTTTTTGTTTGTATAGTGTTTTAATTAAGTTTACACTGTACACGCTATATAATTTGATTTTCAACAAAAACAGTGGACAAAATCCAACCAATTCAGTGAAAATACTTCCTCCATTGTATTTTTGACATAGGCGAGAAATATCTAAACTCTCAAGTCTCAACCAAATGGAACCCCATTGTAAAATATTTTTCACCTAGGTGAAAAGTAAAATGGTGAAATGTATTTTCACCTGTTATAAAATTACATTTGTTCATTAATTTATTCAAAATAACATATATACAAGTGAAACTATTCACCCTAACCTAAACGCTGCCTACGTATGAAAGTGAAATATTTTCAACTTGCAATTTACAAAATATATTGCTTTCACCCAAATACAAAATATTTCCTCATCCTGATCCAAACTCCATGACAAGCAGGAGGTGGAGATGAAGGCGCGAAAACAATTTAAAGGACTGTTCGACAAGAAGCCCGGGGAAATAGCTGAGGCTGGTGTTCGTGAAAGCGGAGATCAGATTTCAGCCGAAGATAATAAGAGTGATGATAAGGATGATTCCGACTATAGTAAAGAGGAGGATTTAGATCATCAAGAAGCTGCAGCTCCTCCACCTCGAATGGGGATTTTGTCCCAATTATGGTCTGCTAGTAGGAGTTTATTCAAATCTCTTGGGGTACAAGGGTGTTCCATATTGTGATTTAGAACAGGCCTTTTGTTCATCTCGTCTGGTCAAAGCTTAGGTTTTTAATCAAATTATAGGCTTTTAAGAATACGTTATAGCCCAAACGAAAATGAAATTTAAGCAGCTTGAACATGGAAGATTGGAGCTGATTATATAAAGCCCAAGGTGGGGGTTGGATGGATATGGACTGGTTATACAGTGTAGTAGGATGTACTTCAAAACTTGGTAGAGTGATCATCTCAGCCCTTTATTTATCAATAAATGTTCAAGATTAACTTAAGTATCAATAAGTTGTCAAAAGTAAATTTCAAATGTAGTTAATCTTGAGGAGTCATTTCATGCATAAATTTTCCTGGGATGATTTAAAGAAGCATATTTGATCTCCTTCTTGGGATGGGTTTACTTTTCTGAGGTGTGTGTTTCTCTTCAGTCATACGGGGCTTAATTAAATGTATGAACTCATCTGACAATGCTCGTCCGAGCTGTCACTCAATTCTCTTTTAAACTAGAGGTCAGTTCATATTGTTCAACACATAGGATCTTTTGTGCGGGATTTGAATTTTAACATGTACCTCACGTGAAACATGTCAAATATATGAAATTATATTGTGTGAGCCATACACAACTATACTAGAATGGGTAGAAAGGCTGCAATGGTAGCAGGTAATTAATAATATGTTTCACGTGAGGTAATTAATAATATGTTTCACGTGAGGTAATTAATAATATGTTCCCTTGTTTCCTCTCCTTTCTCGTTTTACTTTTTTTGACACTGCCCCCTCACATTTTTTATTATATGGCTTGACCTTCCAATTAGTCTCTTGACCAAGTCAGCTCTCTACGCTCACCCTCACCCACAAAAAAAAAAAAAAAAAAAAAAACCACCACCACTACCACCACAACAAACACACAGTCTAATAAATTGAAAGAGTTATATCAAATTTCCTGGGAGTACATTAATAATCCAACAAATTGAAAATTTCAGGGAAAGTTATAAATTCCCACAATCAAAACCATTAGGTTATTCCAATTAAATTTCCTATAGAAGAATCAACAAAAAATAGGAATTTACAGACTCATTTTTCTGAATAATTCATAATTGGAAAATTCTTATTTTTTTCCAAAAAATGCATCTACCATTTTTCGGGGAATGGAAAAATTTTCTTAAGAAAAAAGAAAGTAATGCATTTTTTTAAACAATCTCGTGATGCAATTGTGACACTTGATTATCAAACAAATTGTTGAAATTTATCACAGCAATACCTGGTAGTAGCACTGGCAAACAAGCGGGCTGGGCCTAATATGGGTTGGGCAGGGTTTGGGCAAGGCTGACCCGTTTTTTTTTGCTTTTTGAAACAGTTATTTTAAAAGAAAAAACTGCATTTTTTTAATGAAAAAAACACATTTTTTTAAATGAAAAAAACAGCTTTTTTTTTTTTAAAAAAAACAACAAATATGTTAATATTTTAGTTTTCATGTACTCATTTTGTTTAAAGTTGTTTTCCAATATACTTAAGCAATTTTTACTCTAGTTATTTTCCAATAGATTAAAATTAAAAATGAAATTTTCAATCTAATTTAAAATGTTACAATAAATCCACTTAAAATGTCTCAAACTAATTCCAATAAATAAAACCATTTAACTAAAATGCTAAATAAAAATGTCTAATTTAAGTCCACCATATAAAGCATAAAAAATACAACAAATAAAAATGTCTAATTTAAGTCCAACACAAACAAATAAAAATATTCTTAATATAACTCCACATATTAACTCTACACTATTACAATTTCATACAATGGAATCTAAAAATCAAATCACTGCACATCAATCCCTGCCAAAAAAAGAAGTTATTAATGTGGTAAAACTGAAAAGAAATAGCTAATAACGCAATAACACATTGAGTAATTTAATTAATTACCTCAACATCATCAATTCAACTTAGTTAAGACGTGCACTCAACTCATGCACATTACTCCCTGCAAAATTAATAAACAAATAAATGAGTTACTAAAATCCTCAATTTAATAAAATTAATAAATAAATAGACGAGTTATCTCACCAACGCCCTTGATCTTGAGCAACTCGTTCAACAAGAGATGAAAAATCCTCAATTATATCGTCATCCGAATTTTGTTTGAAGAATAACCTAAATAATAGTTAATTAGTTAAAAAATGATCATTCAATTAGTTAAAAAAATAAACATATAAGTCATCACTTAATTAGTTAAAAAAATGATCATTTAATAATTCATCATTTAAATCAGTTAAAAAAGAAACAAATAAGTCATCATTTAATTCGTTAAAAAATGAACATTTAATAACTTATTAAATGTTCATTTAAAAAAAAATAAAAACTAACTTTATTTTTATTTTTTTAAAAATTAACTTTGTTTTTTTTAGCGTAATCAAATAACCAAAATTCGCAACAATAGAAAAGGTTTTGATGTTGATTCAACATTTAATAACTTATTATTAATAAGTTAAAAAAATAAAAATAAAATAAGTCCACCATTTTAATTAGTTAAAGAAACAGCAAAAAAAAATTATCCAAAAATGAAAAAAAACATACAGAAAATGAACAAATAATATACAGAAAAAAAAAATATATACAGTCAAGCTCCGGCGTTACAAATATTGACCCGTAAATAAATTTTTTTTTTGGAAACATACAGATCCGATAAGAGATCCGGTCAAGCTCCGACGTCAACCTCCTTTGTCGGCGTCAAACTCCTACTCCGGTCAAGCTCCGGTGTGTTAACTTATAGCTGAAAGAAAAAATAATATATAAATAAAAGCTCCGGTCGAGCTCCGATCAAGCTCAACCGTATAAATGAAATGGAAGTTGGGTGAACTTACCCTGAGTAGGAAAAGGCTGAAAGAAAAAGGAAATCTCCAAAAGTAAATGAGCTCTTTAAAAGAAACGACTGATATTTAAGTTACATGAGAGAGAAGAAGATAAAATGTATTTGGAGCGCATTTACTGGATCGTGTATAAGGGACGGAACTTTGGGCCAAAGTACACAACTAATATGGGCCCCATATTTTAACATACTTTCAAAATATGGGCCCCATATTAATTCATAATACTAAAATATGGGCCCCATATTTTAGTGTTTGAACCAATATGGGTAGTTTAATTAAATGAGCTGCTATTTGCCACTACTACCTGGTAGTGTTAAATTAATACTCCTTTTGTTGTAAAGAGAGAAGAGGCCAAGACCTTCTCTTTAATAATAATAATAATAATAATAATAATAATAATTGTTGAGGTGTGAATATGATTTTCCCACATACAATACAATAATGATAAACTATGGTTCACAACGCTCAATAAAGAAAGAATGGAGTAAGAAAGATTGACAAGAGATATACGTGTTTCGGTTGGCTCGGCCTACGTCCACTGGGTGAAGGGTGGGGGAGTTCTTTTATTACCTTTAGGACTCTTGAAGATTCTTGCTAACGTCCTTTCTCTACATGTTACATAAGGTTTTATATACTCAGCCTTTACAACATCATTTTTATTTCATAGCAGGCACGTTGGAAGAATTAAAATTGAGAAATACACGTGTTCATCCCTGGTAGCTTCGTTAGTATTTATGTCTTCCGTTTTTCAACATTCTCGGTCGCCTTAATATGAAACGTGATTGTTGCTTGGGACGACAACCTGTTGACAGTCTGATTGGTTTAAATTATCCAACAGAAATGAATGATGATGATGAATAGTTCAACTGATGAAGACATGAACGCTCGGCCTAGGGATGACAATTTAACCCGACCCGTAGGAGTCCCGCCCCGCCCCTAATGAGGCTGGTTTTAAAACTCAATTAATGAATTAAGAGCGGGTATGGGTTTTGAAAAAAAAAACGTTTATTAAGTAGGGCGGGTTAGGAGTCAAGTTAAATAAAACCGCCCCGCCCCGTTCCGTTTAACTTATGCCTACATAATTACCCTTTATATGTATGTTAATTATAATTAAACCATATATACACACACACACACACACACACACACACACACACACACACACACACACACACACACACTAAAAAAACTCGTTATTTGTATGTTAATTTTGTAAAAGATCTATGTGAAAACATGGATTCACAATTGGGGAATTGTCTCACATATTGAAATACGAACCATTGTAGACCTCTAAGACTATAATGTAATAATTTTAATTTTATTATTTTTAAAATTAAATCAACCCGTAGGAGCCCCGATCCGCCCCGTTTATTAAATGGGGCGGGCAGGAGTTAATTTAAAAAAAAATCAACCCGTCCCGCCCGGTCCCGTTTATTAAATGACGCGGGTTAAGATTTTGCCAAACCCGCTCCATTGCCATCTTCGGCCTAGTCAAGTTGCACATTCGACCACTAAACCGTGATTACTGCTTCCATGATCGTAGGTATCCCACTCATCGGTTCGACTTATGATATCATCTGTTGGGCACCAAACCAAACTAAAATACCTCTCATCAATAATAGTAATAATAATTAAATGCAAACATGGATGGTCATTAAAAAACTTTTGAAGGCAAGTTCCAAATATAGGTCGGGGAATTCAAAAACTTTCAAGACAAGTCACATCTTCTAAATCTACTTTCTTTATGTTGAAGCTAATTATGATACAGGACTCAAACTCCACTTTATTCTGCTAGTGCTAAAAATGAACAAATATCTACAGAAGGCACAAGCTTTTTTACTTTTTGACAGGCATAAGCTGGGTTTTGGCAAAAGGATCAATCTTAATCTCCATTCCTCGAAACATTCAATGATTTCTATGACCAAAGCTTACAAGTAAGATAACAAGACAAGTTGTTATTCCCCGATACAATACAACCTTCCTTTGTTTTCAAGTCACTTCCTCTTCCCTCCCCCCCCCCCCCAAAAAAAAAGAAATCTCTTCTTCATTATCTTTTGATCAGAGCAGATCCTCAAATTTAAAGGTTTCTAGGTAAAATTATAAACATAACCCCTTTTTAAATTTTCTCAAAATACTAAAAAAAAGCTAATAACATATTCATACAGGAAAAAAAAAACTCATTATATCTCAGTTACTTTTCACCGATCGATATCTTAAGAAAACCACAACATAAGTAACTTAAGGATACAACCATAAAAGAGCGCAAAAATAATATTATTTAATAATAAAAATATACATACATTCGGAGAAGAATTTAGATATCTCTATGTTTATTTAAAAACTGAAAAAAGAGAGTGAAGTTCAAATGCCAATAAAAATAAAATAGGGCAATTTATAATTAGGTTCCTTGGTGACAATTTTTAAACATTTAAGAATAATTTACTTTTAGGTTCACTTGTTGTGTCACTAGCGTAGTGAACATCTACAAAAAGAAAAATAGTGGACGTAAGAGTATTTTTCTCAATAAAATATGCGAGTTATTTAAAAAATTTAATTCTCAAAAAGTTATTTAAAAAATTGAGATAAAAAATGGTATCTCATAGCGAGAGAGATTTCAAATGCCAACAGTCTTTTTATAAAAAAACAATAGATTTTTACGGTCTAGTCCCCTAACTAAATATTTTGACCGTTTTAACTAGATCAAACAAATTTTAAACGATTAGGTTCATATAAATATCTTATTCAGTTATTTTATTCATTTTGTTATCATTGACCTAATCAACGATTGATAGCTCCCCCAATAACTTACGATCTTCTTTCTACTTCTCTTCATCCAGCTATTCTTCTTCTTTCTTTTTCTTCTCTCTAAGAAAGAATACATCAATTCTTTTGAAGAAACGAATACATCTGTCTTGAGAAACGAAATAGGTTCGGTGTGTGATAATTGATTTAAATTAAATTAAATTCGCAAGATTCCAAGTAACCCTTATTTAATTCGAGTCTATTTAGAAACAACCCATAAACAAACAACTACGTTTGTGTGTGTGTCAAACCATAAATAAAGCATGCGACACAAAGTTAAGGAAAAATCCCCGCAGGGCAAAACCTTTTATTTCACTATAATAAGTAAATTGCAACTTACACAGATTACAATGAAATACAGTGACACACGAATACCCGCAGGTGTCGGTCGGTGTCGGCAGAAATGAATCCACATGCAGCGAACCCACATGAACCTCAGTCCAATCAACAAAGGAAGAACCGAAGCACTCCTCAATGACACGCATCCATAAAACTTTGTAGAGACTCCCTCAGCAATGACACACAGCCCTCGGTTGCAAAGATCTCTCCACAAAGGTTTGAACAAACACAAGGTTGTGTTCTTGGGTTACCAAAAAGATTCACAAAGGTTTGGCAATTGTGTGAATCAAAACATGAGTCTTGGGACTCAAAAAATATGAAGATTAGAGTAATTGAGACTCTCAAAAACGTCTTCCAAAGTCTTTTAAAACAGCTCCCCCGAAGTTGGCTTTTATAAGGAAACCAAAAGAGTTTTAAAACTTGGGGACTCTTGCAGCGTCAGGTACCCCGAACCGGTTCTGGGGTACCCCGAACCGGTTCCCCATGCGGTTTGGGGATTAAAAAAAAACAGCATTCTTTAAGGAATTTTCTCCATCTTCAAAAGGTCATAACTCCTTCACCGTAGCTCGGATTGAGGTGCCGTTTCTTCCAGTATCTTCGTTACGGCGAGCTCTTCAGCTTTCCAGTTGACCAGACCTCCGGACTATGGATGTGAAATTACGAAAATGCCCTTGAACTTTTCTATCATGCCTTTTTTCACTGTTTTGACTTCTCTTGCGTACCACTTGCATTAAGTCCCTAAAATCGTGGAATGTGAAGTCATTGAGGCAGATGCGGGACACATTAATGGAGATGTTGAATGCTTGATTCCCGGAATTCGGATAGGGGCCGTCATGTGAGATCGTGAGGTGACGTGCCAAATGTAGCGGCGTACGACATACATAAATGTAACATGTTGAACATGAGAAAAATGTCCTTACAAATCTCCCCCTATGTCTATGCCGGTACATACATAAAAATATCCGAATTGTCAAATAACAAAATTGCCTATACAAATCTACCCTTCCATGAACCCAAAACTGGAAAAGGTACAAATGAATAGTCTCCATCGTTTGTTCTTCATATCTTCAGGAAGCTCAAATCTTTTCTCATCAGGGTGTGCAATTCAGTGATCATCAATGTAGTACCTACACACATGAGAAAGAGAAAAAATATCAAGTGACGTATCGAGTTTGAAATGAGATAAACATAGATACCAATAAATGATAAGCATAAGTCAAATCTCAAAACTCTCCCAAAATTCAAACTCCCCCAAAATAAGATAATTCTTTCTCCCCCTTTTTATGATGTCCCCAAATAGACAAATAAGAAGAATGAATCAAACAAGCAAAATCGGGGTGTCACGGTATTTAAAACAAGGGATCAATCAAATGACAAACGTGCTCTTGCAAGGAGATGCTAAAAAAAATCTTGGCAAACTATTTTTGATTTTTCAAATTTTTCATACAAAAAAAAAATAGTTACCATTTGAAAAAAATATGATACAAAAATCACACCATGGATTTAGACTCAAACAACAAAGTCATGGAAACGGAATGAATGGGTGAGAATACATTCGATAGGTAAATCAACTCAATCAATCATATGTGCACGATGCATATGTGTACCCCTAACGAATGAACATCAAAGGTATCCTTAGGTGTAAAAATTTGTTGAATTTAGATGACATCGTCTTATGCAAATCAACAAATCAAAGTCAAATGATTTTCACACCAATAACGTCCAAAACTATTTAGCGCTTTTTCAAGATTTTCAAGGACGTGCAAATCCGTTATAAAATCTCCAACCAAACTCCCTCATATATATTTTCTTTTAGAGGTAATCTAAATTCTCAAACTTTGGAGAATTGGTGCAAAAACCTAAATGACATGAATTTCTTTTTATTACCTTTAAATTTTTTCGGGTTCTTTTAAACCTCTTTGGACCCCGGATAATAAAATTCCTCCATTTTTTAGGTCCAATTTAACGGTGGCTTAGTATTCGCAAAGGCTAAAGAACCTTTCGCAGCCCTTCCCCGTTTTAAAATAAAGCACACAAACTCACAAAACGGTTCTTATATGCACAGTTTCCTTATCAAAAATTTATCGCGCTTGGTTCGTTTTAAGGACAGAATTGAAGTGAAAACACTCAACCAACATGTGATAAGACAAGAGCAATAATCAAACAAATTCGTGTATGTGTGCAATAAAGGAAACATGAGTCAAACATGTAGGAAGAAACACTCAATTATATCTTAATGACTCCAAACATTATAAAGCACAAGGATGAATTGACCTATTATCTCAAAACACGATCAAAAAGTCGCATGAAAAAAATGAAATGATGTTGTGACTCGGCCATCCAAAATGTTCATCCATAAACGGTGCAAACAAAAAACAAAAAACTTTTTGGATTTTTTTAAAATTTTATCAAAATAAAATCTTTTTGTATTTTTCAAAAAAAAAATAAAACATACAAAAATTACATGTCACAACGCTAGTAAATATAAATATCATGAAACCAAAAAAAAACTAGCGTATGACACACATGCGAACACAATCATCTATATGATATGGCAAGAGAAGAATCATGTGCAAGCAAACGAGAATCAACTTGTCTAAAATCTAGTGTATCCAAAAGTGATTTCCTAACCCAAATAGATGTGAAACAACGTGTGGGGGATTTAGGAACCAGGGTAACACTAGACTTCGATATCCTAGGACTTCTTCCAAGATCAAAACAAAATCGCCTAAGGTAACCTTTCCTACCACAATGTGAACATGTGTAAACAGGTGGAACGACACCTATGGGTTGACCTTTTCTAACATCCTGAAAATTGGTTGACCCTCTAAAACAAATAATGGTTTTGGCTTTAGCATTAGAAGCATGAGAACAAGATGAGCCATTACCATCACTATCAAACCTACTTGAGTCTGTCAAATCATTTTCTAACTTCAAAATTTTTGACTCAAGCAAAGAATTAGACTCTTCCAAATTAAGGGACGCCTTCTTCAAATTATCAATCAAACCTAGAAGGTTATCTCGCTCCCCCTCAATTAAAGCAAACTTTTTCCTAAGAGTCTCTTCATGTGCCACAAACTCATTGACTAAAATATTTTTATCATCTTTGGGACAAACACAAACCATCGAATTTTTAAGGTCCTCTAATTCGTTTTCTAAAACTAGGACCCTATCATCACTCTCCTTCTTGGACAATTTTAAAGAAACAAAGTCATGGTCTAAGGAAACAAGTTTTTCACGATAAAAATCTCTTTGATTTTGAACCGTTTGCAAAAGATCCATCGCGGATTTAAAACGAGAATTTTCTTTTTTCAAAACTTTAATTCCTTTGCAAAGTTTCAAATTCAAATTTTTTAAATTTTCAGCATGCTCGTGAATATTTTCAAAAATAGGCTCCTCATTAAACGGGCGTTCCATTGAAAAAATTGCGATTTTTCACAAAACAGATTTTTCAAAAAAAAAAATCAATCACACGATTTTGCGGAAAATAGGAATACGCGATAAATTAGCGTAACCCGCTCTGATACCAATTTGACGACGTGAGAAGTCAAATTGTATCAAAAAAATAAATCCTTGAAAAATTAGGATCACGCGATAAATTAGCGTAACCCGCTCTGATACCAATTTGAAAAGTGTGACTGTGTGATAATTGATTTAAATTAAATTAAATTCGCAAGATTCCAAGTAACCCTTATTTAATTCGAGTCTATTTAGAAACAACCCATAAACAAACAACTACGTGTGTGTGTGTCAAACCATAAATAAAGCATGCGACACAAAGTTAAGGAAAAATTTCCGCAGGGCAAAACCTTTTATTTCACTATAATAAGTAAATCGCAACTTACACAGATTACAATGAAATACAGTGACACACGAATACCCGCAGGTGTCGGTCGGTGTCGGCAGCAATGAATCCACACGCAGAGAACCCACATGAACCTCAGTCCAATCAACAAAGGAAGAACCGCAGCACTCCTCAATGACACGCAGCCATAAAACTTTGTAGAGACTCCCTCAGCAATGACACGCATCCCTCGGTTGCAAAGATCTCTCCACAAAGATTTGAACAAACACAAGGTTGTGTTCTTGGGTTACCAAAAATATTCACAAAGGTTTGGCAATTGTGTGAATCAAAACATGAGTCTTGAGACTCAAAAAATATGAAGACTAGAGTAATTGGGACTCTAAAAAACGTCTTCCAAAGTCTTTTAAAACAGCTCCCCCGAAGTTGGCTTTTATAAGGAAACCAAAAGAGTTTTGAAACTTGGGGACTCTTGCAGCGTCAGGTACCCCGAACCGGTTCTGGGGTACCCCGAACCGGTTCCCCCCCGAACCGGTTCCCCATGCGGTTTGGGGTACCTCTCTGGTTTGGGGATTAAAAAAAAACAACATTCTTTAAGGAATTTTCTCCATCTTCAAAAGGTCATAACTCCTTCACCGTAGCTCGGATTGAGGTGCCGTTTCTTCCAGTATCTTCATTACGGCGAGCTCTTCAACTTTCCAGTTGACCAGACCTCCAGACTATGGATGTGAAATTACTAAAATGCCCTTGAACTCTCCTATCATGCCTTTTTTACTGTTTTGACTTCTCTTGCGTACCACTTGCATTAAGTCCCTAAAATCGTGGAACGTGAAGTCGTTGAGGCAGATGTGGGACACATTAATGGAAATGTTGAATGCTTGATTCCCGGAATTCGGATAGGGGCCGTCATGTGAGATCGTGAGGTGACGTGCCAAATGTAGCGGCGTACGACATACACAAATGTAACATGTTGGACATGAGAAAAATGTCCTTACATGTCTTCATTCTTTTTCATTCTTTACAAGAAGCGAATACCAAAATACATCTACCTCTTACAAGTTTTCATTTGTTTACCACATAATACATAAATTTTAACATATATTTACCTCTGTCATAATTCGATCGTTTGTAAGTTTATATTTGTTCTCAATAGTTATTTTGTATGTCAATCAATTACAATATGTGTATGCATTTGATTTCGATTCAATTAAATCATTGTAATTATATAATGCATGTGCTAGAATAACTTTAAGATTGACTGGATGATTTGATTGTGTGTTTTGATAATGTGTTTTGTAAATTTATAGAATATATTTTGATTGTGTGTTATATGTATTTGGTTTCGATTCAATCAAATTATTGTAAATGTGTAATGCATGTGCTGGAATAACTTCAATATTGACTGAATGATTTGATTGTGTGTTTTGATAATTTGTTTTGTAATTTTAAATGAATATGCTTTGATTGTGTGTTTTGATGTATAAACATAAAACATCAAAAAATTATGTTTTGATCTTCAAACAAGTTGTGTATGCATATGTTTTGATTATGTGTTTCATATGTGGGTGTACTTTATGTTCTAATATTGTGCCATTGTGACCTATTTCAATAACCGGTGATCAGTCATCTGGTTCATTCTTAACATCACTGTCGAAATTTTTTTAATTACTAATTATCTATTAGGCTTGATGTCAAAATTTTAAAACTTTTTTACTGTTTTAGGGATAAAGATCAACTACCTTTTATTGTTTTTCTTTTTAACAAAAATAAAAGACAGTGCAACAATGTTAGATTTTGACCCACTTTAAAAGTATTTAGATACAAAAATTTTACAATGTAAATTAACTTTAGGGATCAACCCAATGGTGTCAAATTTGTACAAATGACTAAAATAAGTTATAACTATTTCAAATTTGGAGCCATTTTGCTAAAAAATTTGAGTCCCATTCCTAATATAACTTATTTTAGTGTTGTCCGAATGTTTTTTGAAGTTTTTTGAGTTCGAGTTGCGATTATTTATTTTTTATTTTTTATTAGCATGGTAGCAATAGTGTTGTAAAACAAATTAAGCTACTCGAGCTCAACCTGCATTTGTTTATATAAAAACTCAACGATACATGCTTGTAAAATAAACTAATCATGCTTGCACATATTTTAATGCTTGCTATCTTGTTGAGTTTGACTTGAATTCGGCATGTTTACTAATAACCATACTATGATAGTATAAAACAATCAAGTTACTAGAGTTCGACTCGTACTTGTTGCCTTAGATGCGTGTTCAAATTGGGCTCGTAACAAACAAACCAAGCTTAACATTTTGTTAACTAACTAAACTTTTCAAACCAAACTTGAACATCCTTATTCTTGCTCCACTCAACTCATTTACACCTCCAGGATAGCAAAAGCAACGCCGGTCGAATCTAAAAAATGGTTAAAACCTAGATCACATGCCCATGCACATCAAAAATGAAAAATCATGTTAATATCATTATAAAATGTTAAACAATAGTTTGCTTAAACCACATTACACTCAAATCACAAATGCTCACATATACCGTCACACAAAAAATACACCCCAATCCAAAACACAAGTGCCCATTATTCAAGCCCACAACCCAAACAACAAGGTCCCAATTATTCCATCCAACTATGACCCGCCCGAACCCTTACCCGTGTCCAAACCATTCTTACAAACCCTGCTCCGAAAAACGAAAAACCCGAAGGCATGACCCGCAACCGCCGCAAGAAACACACCTCCATTATAAGACATGACAGCCAGCATCACCATATAGGCTAGTCCAGCCCGGATAGCATGAATACCCGTTTGAAAAAGACCCGCGGCTAATCGGTTTGACCCGGTTTTGGCAAGATTAATATGAGATAAAAGCTCTACAGTCATTGCTAATACGAAGACAAATGTTATGGCCAAAGCGTACATACCCGAACTTGTTCCGGGCCAACATGGGAAAAGGAAGTGGGCATTCTTGCCCCAGTAGAAGGCCAGGTGGAACGGTTTGTGGTGCACATGTACAGCACCGGTGGTTGTAGTACTAGTGTTGGTGGACCATGTGGATGGTGACTTATTTGGGTCCATAATGTTTGTGTTGTTGTTGGACTTGGTTACTACTCACCTGAATGATATATAGGTTTTTGAGGGTTTTAAGAAAAGAAGATGAAAAATTCTTTGTCACTTTAGATATGGAGCTGCATTGCACGCGCAAAGTAATCATATGTAACATTATGAAATTGAGATTAAACAAAGAAGAAACAAGAACATTTCTTAACTACCTCTATTAGAGTTGTCGGTGGGATGATTCTGCCCGGTATCATATATTTATTTAAACATGTAGGGTCATTAAATTCATAAAGTCCGAAATGATGTTCTTTCATGTGTATTAACGTTTAAGAAACTTACTTTTTTTTTTTTTTGTACAAATCAAGTTAACTTTTGGTCATTTGTTTAAAAATTAAAAGGTTTAGATTATTACTCTATCAAACTTTAGAAGAGACGTTAAATTATACGTAATTTATGTCAAAGTAATATACTTGAAGTAGATTGCACCATTTAACAATATTCGTTTTTTATAAATGCCAAAATTTATTTGATCAAAACATTGTCCTACTTTTTACAATATTATTGATCTTTGGGTTATTGAAGAAAAAGTCTCAATATTTTTTTATTAATTTCAGGCTTTGTTCAATATTTTTCGGATAACACTTTAGGGTATAGAACACTCATAAACAATCACTCTTTTTTCTCTCTTATTATTAAAACTCTAGAACCACATACCCTAAATCTTAAACCCTCAAAAAACTAAACCCTACCTCCCCAACCCAAAAATAAATTTTAAAAATCTATACAAAAGTTATATAAGTTCTAGTGGCCAGAGTGATGTATAAACCTGCTCGATTTGAAGGATTATTATCTTTTGACAAACAATGCAATATCTATGGGTAGATTACAAGGAATGACATTTGTTCTTTAATATTTTTATAAAAATCTCTTGTTAATTTTAACATTACCTTGCACATTTTTTATTTTTATGTAGAGTTAGATTACAGTATCTCATTGTTTTTTTTTTAAGGGGATTTTGGAAAAAGGTCTTTATAATGCTTAAAGTGTATAAAAATAAAACACTCCATATAATTTTATAAATTTAGTCCCTGTACTAAAAACATCATGAAAAATGATGAAAAATGGTGCCGCTGGCGCGGACCAAAAAAGTAAAGGCAATTGTACCACAGAGACTAGATTTATAAATGCTATTGTACCACAGGAACTAAATTTACAAACTTGAAAATCATTGTCCTAAAAATCCAAATATAAAAAGAAACATAACCTTTACCTTAATTCTCTATTTTTTTAAATACCCTTTTTTGCCTTCCTTTGCATAGTACTACATAAATCTATTTAATACATCGAAAAATATGTTAAAAATATATTGATTCGTATTTCCAATAAATCTCATGCAATACCTTTGTTTACAGAAAATATATTTCCTCCTTTGTCTCTCTCAGTTTTGTCACCTCAATTTGGAACCCCAAACAAAGTACTCAACCATCGGTTAGAGGCACGCGCCTTAAACTGAAGGTGGGACACGTAAATTTTTGTTTTATTAGGAATTTGGATGTGGTATGTTTGCAAGCAATCTCGTAAACAGTAGCTTTGATATATCATACTTTTAGTAGAGCATACAATCTTATGGCTGATTTTCACGTAAAGCTTTGTCACAGCTTCAGTCTCACAGATGTCGGCTTTCTCTAGTGGATGATCCAATTATTTTTAGTGGATGATCCAATTATTAGTAGGTATAGGTTATAAAAGGTCATCTATTAATGTAAGTTTTTTTTTTTTTTTTTTTTTTTTTTTTTTGTTTTTAAATTGAATGTTAAGATTTATAATAGTACACTTTAAATACATATATGTTTTCTGTAAATAGAAAATTAACAAAGTTCAATTTGACTAGGCTTAGTTTGCTAACAACTAAACCTGTTCAATACTCTATCAGATAAATAGTTACACAAATTTGACTATAACCAACATAAATTTATTATAAATTACAATATTAGCTATATATATTTATGAATTAACTAGAAATAATAGCTCTAGAGTTGGCACCCAAGTACCAATAATTCAACTACTCTAAAATGTTTACCCATTTTATTTTGAACTAACAATATAATCCATCCATCCCGAATTGGAAATCCAAACAATTGAAAAATAATTATGTTTTAAATTTATTCTCTCAAAATTGATGAATACTTTGAAATGCAAAACATGCATTTAAGTAATTGTAATCTTTGAATTGATAACTTTATAATATCACTCTTTTAGAAAAAAAACATATTATTAATTGAGAAACGAATTAAAAGGAAATTAAAACTATTAATTTATATAAAGCGTACAACATATTATGCTATCCGGGCTTTATTTAGCCACATGATCATTTTGATAATACATACATGCTCAAACAAATACATTCCGTAAATCATGTCATAAAAGATAAAAATAAAAAGGTTTGATGTATCTATATTATACTTCTAATACGATAATATTAGAGGAGTTAATGTACCTTTAATACTTACTATATTTCTCTCTCTTATCTTGAAAATTGTGTTTTTTGAAATCAAATAAATTAAAAGTGTCTTATAAACTAAAAAGATGATCCATTCTAGACTCTATTAATTAATTTCACGATTAAGCCCAATCTAGATTCCATTAATATTGTAAGGACACAAATTTCCAATTGAGTCCATATATAGTTTTGGCTCAATTCCGGACAAAAACATTTATTCATAGATTAGTGATTTATTGTAATACTCTCAAGCCTATGAAGTGTGTGTTGAAGACGTAGCGGCAAAGAATATAAAGCTTCATCAAAATGCCGGTTTGCTTGCCTCGTTTCTACGTCATCAACTATGGTTCCATCCTCCCAAGGTATGAATGCAATTATATTTATATAGGAGCTTGGAACAATGTTTATTGGGTGTTAGGATTAATAAAATAAGTTTATAAAAGTTTCTGGGCCAAAAATCGAATTTTACAAACATTCTGGTCATTCGTTAGAAATGTCGTTCGAACGAGTTTTTTCGTTCGAACCAGGTTTCGTTCGAATGAGTTTTTCGTTCGAACCAGGTTTCGTTCGAACGAGTTTTGCCAACGACCCTAACTGGTCAGTCGTTCGATATGTCGTTCGAACGAATTTTCTCGTTCTAACGAGGTATCTAACGAGGTTCTAACGAGCCCAGGCTGGTCGCTCGTTAGAAGTCTCGTTCGAACGAGAATCAAGTTCGTTCGAACGAGATTCCAGCGGGAACAGTTTTTTGGCAGTTTTATGCAGTTTTTCCCCACTTCTCCACTTGGTTTTCAACCAACTTTTTCATACATTATTATGTGCGGGAAACACATTTTCCAAGATAACTTTTCCATCCTAATACATCTCCTAGAGAGAGTTTGAGAGATTATTTAAAAAAAAGGAAAATGTTCATGTTTGAGTGTTCTTCAACTTAAAGAAAAAACTTTAAACACTTAGTTTACACCCATTGTTGTTTATTCCAAGTTCATATATATCTATCATCTTGCTTGGAGTTTGGCACCGATTTCTCTACACCATTCAAAGAGAGTTTTGGTCGGTGTGCCTAATTGCCCGATCGGTGGAGTCCGAGACCACGGTGGAGCTCCGTTGGTTATCCGCTAATTGGAGGTCAATACAAGAAGAAGCATCATGGCTTGAGAGGGTTCGAGTTTGGGAAGTAAGTCTTTTGTCTTGTATTTTGTAATACCGTTTTTAGTGAATTTGAGGCTAGGGCCGTCCCGAGGTTTTTTCCCGTTAGTGGGTTTTTCCTCGTACATCGCGGTGTAGTGTGACATTGTCTATTTTTATCTTGCACAAAATTTAGAACGCATGCTTTAGGTTTAATTCAAGATAAAATTCGATTTAATTCTCACACTAAATTAAAATTGGACTTTAATTTAATATTGGGTAAAATTGTGTAATTCAAGTCACTTGCATTAATTTGGTTTGGCCTAACTTTGGATAATATGAACAATCATGACTTACGCAAATTCTAGGGCTTGGATCTATTTAATTGGACTCAATCGGTTTAAGTAAATATTAATTGTTTTTGAGTTAACTAAAATTTGGAATTTTAGTATTTGTTTTGTCGAACCATCACACCGTTTACGCTTCCGCATTTAAATTAAGTTTTTACAAAAAGGAAATTACATGTTTGATCTTAATTGAAGAAAGTTTTAAAATCTGGGGACCCTCACGCACCAACAAGTGGTATCAGAGCCAAAAACGATAAATTATTTCGTTAAGATCCTTTAATTTTTGGCTAAAATGGATTTTTCCCCATTTTCAAAATTTCCTATTTTTGATGATTCAAACTACGCGTATTGGAAAGCGCAAATGAAATCGGCACTTAAATCTATCGATGAACGTGTTTGGATGTCTGTTGTTAACGGTTGGACCCCACCAACACATTTAATTGAAAATGAACATGTTCCCAAACCCGTCGATAGATGGACTGAAAATGAGTTTAAACTTGCTAACTTTAATTCCCGAAGTTTAAATGCCTTATTTAGCGCTGTCGCACCGGATGAATTCCGACTTATTATGACGTGTGAAACCGCTAAAGAAGCTTGGGATATTTTTCAATTAACTCATGAAGGAACTAGTGTCGTTAAAGCTTCAAAACTCCAAAACCTCACCACTCAATTTGAAACTATCAAAATGGATGAAAAAGAAACTTTTGATAAATTTTATGCTAGACTTTCTGATATTGTTAATTCATCATTTAACTTGGGAGAGAAAATACCTGACGACCGTGTTGTAAAGAAAATTTTGAGGTCCTTACCCGATAGATTTATTCCTAAGGTGACCGTTTTAAATTCTTTACCCACTTTAGCCTCTACGAAATTAGAAGAACTTGTAGGTGATTTACAAACCTATGAACTGGATATGTTTCCCTCTAAAAATGAAAAGAAAATCGAAAAGGGCGTTGCTTTAAAAGCCCGAAAAGAGGTCAAACAAGTAGTAGAGAGCGATAGTGATAGTGACTCGGAAGACATGGCTTTGTTTGCTCGTAAATTTAGAAAATTTCTTAAATTTAACAAAGATAAATTTAAAAATGATTTTAAGAAATTTGATACATCTAAACATGATAAAAGCGAGAAGATTTCTAAAGCCGAGAAGATCCTTAAACCTAGCAATGTCAATTTAGATAGGGACGAGTCTGATAAGTGTTTTGGTTGTGAAGGTTATGGCCATAGGGCTTTTGAGTGCCCCACTAAACTAAGGAAAGAGGGTAAACGACCCATTTCATATAATGCGACCCTTAGTGATAGTGATAAGGAAGAAAAGCCCGATTCCCCCACTAAGAAAAATTTTGTGGCTTTTATGGCTAGTCATGTGAGTGATAGTGAGAACTCATCGAACGATGAAACGATAGCACATGCCACTTCCAAGGTCATTGTACATGATTCTCTTATTTTTGATGATAGTGAGAGTGAAGAAGAAAGAGAGAGTGAAAATGAAGATGAGGTTGATATGAGTGAACTTCAAAATGCTTTTCAAGAACTTTATAAAGAATCTATTAAATTGAAAAGAGCTAATTTGAAGTTGGAAGCTAGTTTAAGGGAAAGTGTCAAGGTCATTGATGAAAATGTTTTAATAGAAGACCTTAGGACACATGTGAGGACTCTTCAAGAGAAGCTTGATTATGTAGAAGGCGAAAGAGATAGCCTTAGGGGTTTAATGGAATCCTTGAAAAAGGAACTTCTTGCTTTTGAAGAGCGAAATGTTTTACTAGAATATAACATTGTAGAATTGGAAAATAAATTAAAAGATTCTAGTATTGTCAAATTTGATTTGGAATGTCGTTCAGAAAAACTAGATAAAATGTTAGGAACGGTCCAAATTAAAAATGACACTTGTGGTTTAGGCTTCAATCCTTGTAATGACTTTACTCATAATGCCCAAATCAATGTTTTAGGAGAATCGACTAGGAATACTTTTAAAGATCACTCCTTAAGTAAATCTTTTCGACATGTTCTCACTTGTACACATTGTGGTCGACAAGGTCATCTTAGGAAATTTTGTTTAGATCTTAAACGAATTCCTAGAAAACCCCATAGTAAAGTAACCACGGTAGTTAACGTTCCTACACCCCAAGATAGTCATTCCTCATTAATTTGGGTTAGGAAATCCGACTTGGTTGCTTACAAAATAGGGTTGTTGATTCTCATTTACTTTCACATGCTTCCTCCCTTGCTAAATCTAAAGGATGAATGTGTTAGTGTTTGCATACTTTAGCGTTTGTACTTCTTGCTATATTCACATGCTAAATGTATGCTTGTTTAGTCATTTTCTAGTCATAGCCTTATTTCATATCCCATGCTAGAAATTATGACTTGTTTATCTTTTTGTATTATATTTTGTTTGAATTAACTGAAAAATATAAAAAGATTTTTGTTTATCATTTGTGTTTTATTTATTTCATTTAAGCTTAATGAAAAATACAAATGATTTTTGTTTGTCCTTTTGAGTAAATATTTATTTTTGATTAAAAATGTTAAAAACTCAAAAAGATTTTATTTTGTGTGTATTTTAGTTTGACACACTTTATGTGGCATATATTTGTGTTTGAATCCCATACGTTTACGCTCCCGTGTGGCTAGAACTTTTGGTTTAGATTTTCAATCCTTAAAATGTTCTTTACCATGCTTTATATGGAGTAGTTGGATTTTGTGTTGTTTAAATGGATTCTATTTCTATATGCCTCTTTTCACACATGCACGAGCTCTTTTGAAATCTTAATGTCACATGTTATATTTGAGCTTTTTGAGGTGTTCTCCTATCAATCTAGTCATCTACATATCTTTGACCTAGGAGGACTAGTGCATGTCAAAATCCGTTGCATGTGAGATTTGTGTGAAAATGAAAACATGATAAATACAAATATGCACGGGGAAGGGCTACGAAAGGATGAATTAAATCCTTTGCGATAGTAAGCCACCGTTTATTGGATCTAAAAGAAATACGTGATCCAAAGGCCTAAAAACAGAATATTTGGCATTAAAAAGAAAAAAATTGCCAAGGCCGATGTTTGTTTGATATATTCATTCAAAAGTAAAAGAATATATATGCTTATTGAGGGAGAATTGGATGGTATATCAACGGTTTGCACAATGTCCGTTTATCCTAGTTGTCTTTAATGTCATGACTCTATTTGGTTTGTAGAATCATCATCATGCTAGGCTTGTATGCATTGTGTATGTTTGTTCATTGAGTTCAATCTTTATATTGTCACATGAGGTTATATTTAACTGTGATGAAGTTTGCAATCAAATGAGAACTTCGTGAACGTTTCTTAAGTGTTTGGGTCTAAATTTAATTGTTGCTAGTACACACCCCTACACTTCCATTTCCATATGACACATTTTTGCCATACGAGTGTGCAAACTTATTGTATTTTGTGTCATGTGTGTGTTTATATCTATCTATATATGCAAGTACTTATTGGTATATTTAAAGTATATATATATATATGATATTTGTTTGTCTTTGCCTTGCTTTTATTGCCCATATGCTTTCATGTCTTATCACTTTAAGCTGTTTATTAGTTCTTTATCCTTTGCCTATTCCTGAACAAAAAGGGGGAGAATGATGATAGGGGGAGAAATGATATCTAATCCTATTATTATCGTATCCTAGTTTTGGGGAGATTTATCTTAGGGGGAGACGTCTTTCTAAGTATGTTTTGATAAGGGAGAGAATTTATTTTAGGGGGAGTAATTAATTAATTGCGATTAATATATTTTGATATTCCCTATGCATTTGATGAGTTTGCTTAAGTGTGCAGGTATCCTTCTAAAGCGGCAACTTTAAAAGGCAAAGTGTTTAATCCTTGGGTTGAGTCAAGATTGGGCGGGTTATATTTTGAGTCTAGTGAGCTTGACGGCCCTTTAGGATTTTTGTTTTGGTTTTTGTCCCGGAATAGCCAAAGGGGGAGATTTGTAAGGACACAAATTTCCAATTGAGTCCATATATAGTTTTGGCTCAATTCCGGACAAAAACATTTATTCATAGGTTAGTGATTTATTGTAATACTCTCAAGCCTATGAAGTGTGTGTTGAAGACGTAGCGGCAAAGAATATAAAGCTTCATCAAAATGCCGGTTTGCGTGCCTCGTTTCTACGTCATCAACTATGGTTCCATCCTCCCAAGGTATGAATGCAATTATATTGATATAGGAGCTTGGAACAATGTTTATTGGGTGTTAGGATTAATAAAATAAGTTTATAAAAGTTTCTGGGCCAAAAATCGAATTTTACAAACATTCTGGTCATTCGTTAGAAATGTCGTTCGAACGAGTTTTTTCGTTCGAACCAGGTTTCGTTCGAACGAGTTTTGCCAACGACCCTAACTGGTCAGTCGTTCGATATGTCGTTCGAACGAATTTTCTCGTTCTAACGAGGTATCTAACGAGGTTCTAACGAGCCCAGGCTGGTCGCTCGTTAGAAGTCTCGTTCGAACGAGAATCAAGTTCGTTCGAACGAGATTCCAGCGGGAACAGTTTTTTGGCAGTTTTATGCAGTTTTTCCCCACTTCTCCACTTGGTTTTCAACCAACTTTTTCATACATTATTATGTGCGGGAAACACATTTTCCAAGATAACTTTTCCATCCTAATACATCTCCTAGAGAGAGTTTGAGAGATTATTTAAAAAAAAGGAAAATGTTCATGTTTGAGTGTTCTTCAACTTAAAGAAAAAACTTTAAACACTTAGTTTACACCCATTGTTGTTTATTCCAAGTTCATATATATCTATCATCTTGCTTGGAGTTTGGCACCGATTTCTCTACACCATTCAAAGAGAGTTTTGGTCGGTGTGCCTAATTGCCCGATCGGTGGAGTCCGAGACCACGGTGGAGCTCCGTTGGTTATCCGCTAATTGGAGGTCAATACAAGAAGAAGCATCATGGCTTGAGAGGGTTCGAGTTTAGGAAGTAAGTCTTTTGTCTTGTATTTTGTAATACCGTTTTTAGTGGATTTGAGGCTAGGGCCGTCCCGAGGTTTTTTCCCGTTAGTGGGTTTTTCCTCGTACATCGCGGTGTAGTGTGACATTGTCTATTTTTATCTTGCACAAAATTTAGAACGCATGCTTTAGGTTTAATTCAAGATAAAATTCGGTTTAATTCTCACACTAAATTAAAATTGGACTTTAATTTAATATTGGGTAAAATTGTGTAATTCAAGTCACTTGCATTAATTTGGTTTGGCCTAACTTTGGATAATATGAACAATCATGACTTAGGCAAATTCTAGGGCTTGGATCTATTTAATTGGACTCAATCGGTTTAAGTAAATATGAATTGTTTTTTAGTTAACTAAAATTTGGAATTTTAGTATTTGTTTTGTCGAACCATCACACCGTTTACGCTTCCGCATTTAAATTAAGTTTTTACAAAAAGGAAATTACATGTTTGATCTTAATTGAAGAAAGTTTTAAAATCTGGGGACCCTCACGCACCAACAAATATTTTTTCATAATTCTTCTTTCAAATCACATTACACAATGCTAGTAATACTACTACATATATATAACGTTTTTATTTCTTGAAAAAAGGTTAAAAAAAGTTTTCAAAATTTCAAAATTATTTTTATATAAATTTAAAAAAAATTGATTATAAAAATATTTTTAACGTTGTATTTATAGAAAAAACTTCAAGTTTTTATTTATAAATGATATAAAGTAAAAAAATATATAATGTTTTTCATAATATACGTACTGTTTTTCTTGAAGTTTTTATTTATAAAAAATATTTTTTATGTTAAAAAAGGTTTTCAAAATTATTTTTCATATAAATAAAAAAAGTTTTTAGTTATAAAAATAATTTTAACGTTTTATTTATAGAAAAAAATTTAAGTTTTGTATCTATAAATGATGTACAGTTTTTTAAACTAAAAACAAATAAAAATATGTATGATTTTTTATATAAAATACGTACAGCTGTTTTAAAGTTTTTATTTATAAAAAATAGATTTTATAAAATAAAAACATTTAAAATAATAGACAATTTTATATATGAAAAAATTAACCTTTTATAATGACTTTAAAGTATGATATTGAATTTATGATATATATACTAAATTTATAATTATTATTATATTTATTTATTATATATCGTCCGTACATGGCACGAATTGCATGCTAGTGTATATGATGGATGAATAGGGGTGTAAGCGGTACGGTTTGGTCGGTAAATAGTAGATACCAATACCAAAACCAAACTCTAGATGGTAAAATCAAACCGTACCAGTTTACCACCCGGTACACCAAAATCAATACCAAAACCAAACCGGCTGGTATTTCGTTTTTTTCGGTAATTTCTGTTTTTTTCTGGTTTCGGTAAATTCTGGTTTTTTCTGATTTCTTCTGGTTTTTTCTGATTTCGGTAAATTCTGATTTTTTCTGGTTTATGGTTTCAATTTTTTATGTTTCGGTAAACAACACTAAAAGTCCCCAAAAACCAAAAACAAAACCAATCAACTTTTTTAAATATTAAAACCAAAACCAAAACCAAAACCAATTTTTTTTTTCTGATTTTGGTAAATTCGGTACGGTAATTTTGGTACGATTTTTTCTGGTTTTGGTAAATTTGGTACGGTATGGTAATTTCGGTACGGTTTTTTCTGGTTTCATAAAATTCGGTACGGTAATTTCGGTAAATTGATTTTTTAAATATTAAAATCAAAACCAACCAACTTTTTTTGCGGTAATTTTGGTTTCGGTAAGACTGGTTTCTGGTATTTTAATATATGAAACCAAAACTATTTTTTTTCAGACCAAAACGGTACGGTACGGTAAAAACCCGTACCGCTTCCACCCGATGAATGACACCAATTCAACGATACAGAGTTGTAAGTGTGTCACGTTATGTATGTGTGACAGTTTGTGATGAGATCACTTAGGGCTTGTCATGATCTACTCTTGTATGTTAAACTCCTTAAATCAAACTTGCTCTTCAAACTCATATGATATCTTTAGACTACGACCAAAGCCGAAGCCGAAGCCCAAATTCAAATCTCATTAATTGGGAAATTGGGAACAATTTTAGCCCATTCAAGAATCCAGATCTGTTCACGGCCCAATCCTACAGATTACAGGGGTTTGTGAAATTATGGGCTGATAATCCACTATCCAACCCAAATGCTGTAAAAATGGCTAATGTATTACGTAATACTTTTTTTCTTCTTTTAATAATATTAGGTACTAAATTAATCAGGATGGAGCTCCTCTAGAGTTATACATATCTCAACCATTCATTGGCTACACGTGTCGCACATCACTACACAGTTAAGTTTTTTTTTCTTTTCAAATTGAATTAATCTTGACTTTTTATTTTAAAATAAAAGGATGAGATAATCACTCTATCATGTAGAGTTGTCCAATAACTCTAGAGAAGCGGGATCCAATCAATCGCACGAGAATGTCATGATTTATTAATTTTATTATCAATCTTTTTAAAAAAAATATTGGGAGCATGACAAATAAGTCATATTTTACTATTTTAAAAAATCCGTCTAGGCTTGAGGCTTGGGAGAAACATCCCGCCTTACATTTTTCACGCCTTATTCTTGGTAAAACCCTTAAGGCGCACTTTTTTCTAAAAACAATAATACTTTAGTGAAACAATATCGCATTTTAAAGATTTTTTTTACTAACCGGAGCGTTATCTCATTCAAAGTAATCAAATAGTATTTTAATTTGCACATATTCAGACATATTTTTATGATATGTACAATTTTAGTATTTTAATAGCCTTGTTATGATTAAAAAATATTAAAATATATTAAGAAGGCTAAACGCCTTTTCACACCTTTTTATGCCTAAGGCCCGCCTAGACTTCTAAGGTTTAAGACTTGACCTCCACGCCTCGATCACACCCCGCGTTTTTTAGAACCTTTTATATAAAATATTTCTTAATAGGTCCTATCATAATATTTTTTTCTCAATAAGTCATATTTATATATATAATGAATATTAACTATATGTTTATAAATAGGATCCATCGGAGCAAAACACTTTTTTCATGGAACCTAGTGGATGAGAAAAAAGACAATAAGACCTATTGCACTACATACTTAGTAAACGAGACTAATTGGTAAAAAAATTCAAAAATATTCGTTGTTTTTATGAAAAAATATTAAGAGGTAAAGTCATATGACACCTTACTTTATTTATTTAGTCTACTTTAGTTTGATCTATACCCACGCTCAGTTCTGAAATACCCTGGCATTTAAAGGCCTAGATGAATTTTTTGCTTGGGGCCGTATACATAAATATAACCATAAATGCACAACACACAATTTAAAACTAAAACAATAATTATAAGGGCAAATTGTGGCTCCTATTTTACGGTTTAAATTAATATCAAGTTGGATCGATGGGCACAAAATAAATAATAATATTGATTTTTGTGTGTTGCCCTAGGCATTTGATGATCTTAGGCGACCACCTAGGTTGCCTGTGTTCAGGGTCGGCTTTACCCGTATCATCTTTCTCATAATGGGTTTTGAAACTTAGGCCCCGTTTGATGCATTGAGTTAAAGAGTGGGGTACAATAAGAATTATCTTGTCTCAACGAGACAAAATAATCTCACAATGTGGGGATTTTATCTCAATCTCACACCTAGAGGGATTAAAGTCTTATTTGAGATAACTCATATCGCTTGAATAAATACATATTTAGTTATGGTTTATAGCACATGTTATCAATTTTTAGTGTCAACAATGGATAATACATATTTAGTTATGGTTTATAAGAACCAGTTTGTTTGACTAAAATTTAATTTTACGAAGTTTTTTAGGTGGTAGGGGCCTCGGTTTGTTGTGGCTCCGCCATGGATAATAAACACGCTTTGATTATCATGTTGACGCAAAGGCTGATTGGAATACTAATGAAACATTGAGGGTTCAATAGGAGAAAAAACATTAAGGGCTGATTAAAAGAAATTAACTTTCAGGGGGCAAATAATTAATTTCCTAACAACCCTTTTAAGGCAAGCCCATCACGCATTTATGAGCTTCCCACATTGGAAGGAACATTTGATACTCACTGGAAGGACCCAATATCCATCATACATTTGGATCTTCCTCCTTGGCCTAATGATAAAAGGATTCCAAAACCCAGCTTAGCATATATTGTTGCTTCTTTATCACACGAGACTCAAATTGAGAAACATATATGAGTTATAGTTAGGCAAAGTTGGACACAGAATAAATTTTCCTTGACAGACTGGATTCATACGTTATATATATCTAAACAAAATCCCTTATTTTGGTCTTATTTGCACCGATGAGAATTATTTTTTTTCGTATTTCCATAATTTTGTTTTTCATTCGAATGAAATAATGAGAATACTTCTTGGAAGCTTTCTAATGCTATTCTTAAAAAAAAAACATAAAGAAAAAAGTTAACGAATTTTCCTTCATCAAAATTATTTATTAAAGAGGGTTTTTGGCCATGCAAAAGATATTCTTAAAAAACTTGCGTGTTCAGGTATAAAATCCTAAAAATAGGCTCTGCCATGCATTTTCTCCTTTTTCTTTTTCTCTTAGGATTTGATTAAAACTCATCCTCTCTTTTTAATAAAGGATAGAGATCGCCCACAACCTTTGTTTGTATAAAAGAAAGGTGTTGGGACATGAATGCATTGCAATATTGGAATATGTATATATGTGTACATGTATCGGATAGATCCTGAAACCCTATTGAAAAAGAAAGGTGGAGATATTGAAAAGGAAAAATACTAAACACACGGCGTGCAAGATTTTATCCACGCACATTGTGGGGTTTAGTCATTTTTTTTAAATGGGTTGGCCATTGATTTATTACTTGTGGAGGATGGGTCACGGATTTGGAGTGGCTTCGAAGCTCGAGGTCCTACTTAGTTATGGTATTTGCATTTGTTTATCAACCATGCATGCATCTAGGCATTTGGGGATGTTAAATAAATGATTTAGTATATATTTTGGTTGTTTTTGTATAAATAATAGAAGATTTATATTTCCCCATGCTTTTATTTTTGGATCGTCCCAAACTAATAGTCATTTTTCATTTTTTTGGATGTAATCAACTAACTAAATTTCATGATAGTGTACAAATTTTGATCTTAGCTATTGATTGCCTAAATCCTTTAAAATAGTCGTTTCCAAATCGTGAATATTAATTTAGGAATGAGTTAATATCAAATTTATATAACGAAAAATGCATCCAAATTTATGTAGCAATTGAAAGAGAGAAAGGAAAAGGAAATATTAGAACTTGGGCTTGTCACTTTATGTGGCAAGTTGTCATACCAGAGAGTAAGAAAATTTGTAGAGATTTTACATAAGAATTGTCCCGTAGCATCGGATAAAATCTATTATTAAGTGGTGTCTTGAAATTGAGGTTTACTAGATTTAAGTCCCGCGCGATGTGCGGGCTCTTTTTAATGCTTGAAATCACCTAAAAAATGAAGACTAATTCACCTACATGTAACATGTTTTTAAAAAAAATCGTATATACTTATATACAAATGTAATATTAATAGTAAAATTTGTGAAATAAGAAACAATTGAGTAAGGTCATTCAAAGTTACTATTAAAATATAAATATTAAGAAAAACAAAACAATAATTAAATAAGGGCGAGTGACAAATCTCTGCAAAAAAAAGGGGGACAAAATGAAGAAGAAACAAAAACTCAATTCAGAAAGATGTCCATAATAACATACCCCTTTGCCAAATCCAAAAATTCCGTGAACCAAAATAATTGGAGGCAAATCTCCAGCACTTGTTGATTTCCTTGAAGAATCCTCTTTCAACCCTCCATCCAAATTTGGCTTGCAATCCTGTTCATTAAGAGCCTGTGACAGAGATCGGTGGTGTTGTCATGAGAAGTGTGGGAAGTCGATAGTGTATTCGATGATTGAAGGACCTATCGACTTGCATTAACTCCCCGCGGCTAGTAAGGGAACTGTAATGTAATTGCGGATCCATCAGAAAAAACTTGGGCGTACGGTTATTCAATTCTTATTTTTTTTCTTGTTATTCTTTTTCTTTCTTCTCTTCCCTTCATCACTCAAAATTGAGGAACCTTTTATTATGTTATATCATCAGGGTAATGATCGTGCTAAATATGTAAAACTCATATAACAAATGATCCGCGGAGATCATAAACAACTTTGCAAAGCAACTATTGATTATCTAATAATTTTGGCAACCCCCTCCCCCCCCCCCCCCCCCCCATCCCATATTGAACAATAACAGAGCCTTCTTTAGGTAAAGAAAAATAAGGCTCCATTTTGCTTATAACCTTCAACTAACCAATTTATTAATAAAATTGATCATTGGGGTCTTGCAAAGCCTAGTAACGATAGGCCCGTAAAATACAAAGATCGATAATAAAGGTTAGATATAAGAAAGAAAGAAGAAATCAAAAAATTTAAATTTGTAGGGAACCATTTAAAAAATTTACCTCAATTTTAAAACCATTTATGTTTATTACTTCCTTGATGAGACACCAACTTCCCTTCTTTCAAGACCACAAATGTTGACATGAGGCAGCTTCTTAGCAAACTCGATCAAAATTGGAGCAATGAAACGACATGGCCCACACCATGAAGTTGTGAAATCCACCACCACCAGTTTGGTAGACCCATTTTCCGGCCTGATCTGCTCATTCTAATACTCTACGACGTGTCAACCAATGACTTGTTCTCTTTTGCTGCCATTTCTCTCTATAAATTAAACCTTTCAATATATTTATGTCTGCTAAAATATCTTATAGAACTCTTCAGATGCTCATAAATAAATGTTTTCCTTTCTTAACCGTTCAGATGATCAAAATCTAAACAGAGGAAGTCGAGAAGAGGAAGTGATGCAGCCAAATTCCATCTGTAGTTCATAAAACAAACGTAGGTAAATTTAATAGGAAACAAAATTGTTGATACGTGTCATAATATAAGATGAAAACATCGTTTTTTATATTATATATGAGATATGATAAAGTGAATAAAAAAGATCGACTAGGGTACTTTCATTGGGCCAACACAGGCCAAATCGAAGGCTAACTCTATTGTTAATGCATCATTTGTTTTGAGTGGGGTATTTTGCATTTTCAAACCATTCACAGAATTTAGGACCACTCCTTAGATTACAGTGGAGGGAGTCTCCGAGGTGAGTTTTTGGAGAGTTATGTTATGTTTAAAAAAATACCTATATAATATAAATTCCAAATGCTTAAATATTCAATTACAATCAATATATTATATCATTGTTCTAATTATGAAATAACGAATGAAATAGTCAATCCATACTAAGATCTCAAATAGCCAATCAATATACATACAAAATTGCAATTCAACATCAATAATCAATTATTTCTTAAATTCAACCCTAAATAAAAATAAACAAGTCAAATAAGCATTAAAAATCAAATTGATAATGATAATAATAATAATAATAATAATAATAATAATAATAGTTTTAATTTTTTTAAACAGATATTTTAGCGACCTTTTTTATTGCAAGTAATAAAAATATATGTTGCGACCTTTTTATGACGTTTCTGATTCAGTCATAATTATTAGTAAACTGCCGAGACCTTTAGCGATGGTTCTGAAAAACACTCGCAGTTTACAGTGAACAATTGTGATTTTTTGCGATTTTTTTTATAAAATTTGTCTCAAAGAAAAATAAAAAAATAATAATAAGTAAACAAGGCAAGCAAGGATAAAAATTTATAAACAATTCATGGATAGATTTTGGTGTTAGTCCTTGTAATTGATAATGCATATACAACTCGAAATGAAATGCCAATATGTAGCAAATTAAACTTTAATGATGTAATTTGCTGCTATTGTATTTTGTAGAGGTAGTGTAATATGGAAAATTTCTAGCCATATTTGTTTTGATATCATGCATACAAAAGTATTTAAATTAAGTATAATATGTATTTATGGAAATGCATGTTCATGTTAATAACTGTTTCTTGTCATGATATAATATTTATGTGGTGCTATAAATTAGGAGTCTTAGAGCGATTCTTATTTACATCTTAATTATTTAAATTTATCGTAGTTATCATGTGCTAATTTTGTTGATGGTTGCATTAGTAACATGACTTGCACATATCTATAAATTGTATTATCAATGAGTTATATGAGATATACATTTTATATACAGTTGATATTATTGGCATTTGGTGCCATAATAAATTAATTAATGTGCAAATTCATAAACTTCAAATTATCAATCTCGAGCAAACAAATATGTGAGTGGACAATCAAGTTATTAAATTTATTTTCTAATGATGATAAACCAATAAGGAGTGATTATAAATATAGTCATTGATTTTGATAATGAGATTCAAAACCGAGCGGTATAACGACAACTTTAAAGATGGTAGAATCTAATCACAATTCATTAAAAACTTAGTTATGTTTATGAGATTGAAGTTAAATAAAATAATTGTGTCTTAGGAGGACAATGTGAAATCACTCCACATATATGTACGAATATTTTCACTAACGCGACGTGCCCATGGTATAAAATTACATTAAAATTTTGATTATTAATAAGATAAATCATTTGATGTAATATTATTGATACGTAGATAAGGTATTTTCTAATTCGATGCAATAATTGTAATAAGAAATTTCTTATTAAAATATTAGGTTGTCAAGATGTTAGTTGGATACTGGTCAAGGAAAACAAAATATATATGAAAAAAGTATGAAAGAATAAAACCATTGAAAATATTTGGTGTGAAAATGAGAAAGGTCCAGTTTATTCTCATAAATGATAATAATAGTAGAGGTTATATGGTGTTGATGACCATTTTATTAATATTAAAAATATGGGTGTGCCGATTTAAAGATAACGATTATTAAGGATCGGAACAAAGCCTATGAATGCATATTATTTGGTTGTGTAAGTCAAAGAAATAGAATGGCTGTGAAATATTTTGTCGTGGCCACAACGGGTGTTGCCTATTTATTTATAATGTGATAATGATATACTTTGTCGAGAGTATACAAATTTTATAAAACAGACATGTTAAGACATAATGTTAAATAATTAATAATAATGGAGTTATTGATTGTGACACCCCGCCTAATTAAACATCGGGTGATCAGGCGTTTATTAAATTAAAACAGGTTTCTCAAATGGTTCATTCTTAGCATCACTGTCGAAAACTTTTTAATTACTAATCACCTAAGTGAAAATTAGACAGGTGCCAAATTTTATCTTTCTTAAAACAGATAAATCAACCATGCGGAATATAGTAAAACAAACACCATGTACTAAAACCCAATCAAACAAAGTATAAGTACAACAGAATGAGAGTATTACCGAATAAACCATCGGCTAAAAATCCAAAACACAATAGAACAATTACTAGTCTGATACTAAACATCTGAGACTGATACCGGACCACAAGTACATACAAAGAATAGTGTGAGATCCTGCACTAGATCTGAATGAGAGATATCGTCTAATCAAAATCCTGTAAGCATCCACTGTGCTACAACTTCGAGTCCCTGGAATGAAATCATCATACATGGCGTCCCTGTGCCTGGACACCTAAAAGGTTTTGAAAATATTTTATAGCAAGAGTTAGTACTCAAAACATTTCGAAAATATTTAACAAGCGTTTATCACAATATAAAAATGCGGTTATTGATTACACATGTTAGGTTCTCGTACACTCCTTTGAGTTTGCTCACCCCTTATCTTTTGTGCACACCTAACGTTCTACACTTAGCCTACCTAGCCATATCTTCCAAGCTATCTAGGACTAAGTAATCATCTGAACTTATCTATACTTAAGTTCTCGTATTGCCCACACAGTGCATCCATTACATTAACATTTCACGAAGGTTAATTAATGCTCAAGTATCATTTCACCTGTTTATGTTTTAAAACTTCTCATTTAGTTTCACTACTAAATTTCAACAATTATCACAATTTCTATCTTCCCACTTTTGTAATTAAGTTTCACTACTTAGATTACTCATTAGATATTCTCTATCTAACATTATGTTTCATAATTAAGTTTCACTACTTAACTTACCAGTTCGGTATGTATCTTTAAGTACATAATATATATCAATCTACTATTACACAGAAGTAGAATATCATCAAGTATATATTTCACACACAATATATACTAACTATCAGTCATTACTATTTTCCCCTTTTTATTCACGTAAGGGACTCTTGGTTCGGAATGATTCATCGACCCCAAGTAAGAATTGGTTCGAAATGATACATCGACCCCAATTATTTATATACACACGTAAAGGACTCTTAGTTCGGAATGATTCATCGACCCCAAGTAAGAATTGGTTCGGAATGATACATCGACCCCAATTATTTATATACATAAATTCTGGCTCGGACTCTTTCATCACGCCACCAGTCCAAAGGTTTGGTTCGGCATTTTACATCGACCCCAAACATATAATAACCCTATGTTAGTTCGGAATATCACATCGACCCTATCATAGTTACTTTAGGTATAAATCTCTTGACCTAAAAGATCATATAATTCAGTAGGTACACGCCCGACCTATTAATTATATACGTACGAAATATTTTAATCTCTTATATTTACCGTACAATATTCGCTTTATGATTTATCTCATTAATCGCATTTATTTGAATATTCACACAACTCTAAGGGTCCTAGTTACCCCTTACATATAATTTCAGTAGTTATTACTTACCCTACTGGTCTAATACTTAAATTGAATTTACCTCACCTCGTAACTCAATTCTGAATTTCCCGATACTCTACCAAATCGGATTATTTTCATCGGTCCATAATCCAAGCCCTACACCCAATGGCCTTATCAGACCTCAACAGTATACCTACTGGTCTTATCCTCACTCCCATATAAGTATAATATAAATCCTAGGATACTCATTCATTCCCAGAAATCAACTAAGACTTAAACACGGAAAAATTCGGGAAAACAGCATGCGTCGATCGATCGACTGCTGGGTTCGATCGATTGACCTAGTCGATCGATCGATAATTCGAGATCGATCGATCGATCGAACAGGGACAGACGCAGTTCGTCTTCTTCGTTAACGTCTTCCCCCATTAACAAATCTCCAAACTTCATTATAGTCCACCAAACTTCGACCCAATAATCCTAACATGTTTCCACATATACCAGGATAATTTCCAACGTGTCAAATACATCAAAACTCCAATTCCTTTAAAGAAATAGTGAATTAAACCCAGAATTTCTTGAAACCCTAGTTATGGTATTCTTCCCATATTTTCATTCAAAATCCAGATTTTATTCCGAAATAATCATCAAATCTAATCTGAATATTAATCCTCTACATATGTTAAATCATTCTACATGCGATTCCTATCCCAACATGTATAAATACCATTATTCTCCTATCAAGATATTGATTTAAACAAGGCTATTCAAAAACCCTACACATGGGTATTATAACTTTATAATTTTTGCAATAAACAACTTGCCTTGATAGAGGGTTCCTGATTTTGTGATTGTTGATGATTTTTGATTGTTTTTCTCTTTCAATCCTCCTTCCGAACAAGTTTGTGGTGACAATCTCCTTTGAATCCTTCCCAATTCTTTCTTTTGCCTTGAGAAATGTTTCTCTCTTATCTCTAGTGGCTATGGTGTGTTTTCATGGGTTTTCTAACCCTAACCCTAACCCCTCTTTCATACGGCTGATAAAAGGCTCTCAAATTCGTAGGTCTCCATACCATCTCATGTTAAAAGATCCCCCGAACGGTCTCAGTTTAGTCCAAAATTATCCCGAGACTCAACTAGTACCCCCGGGTATACTATTTTGACTAATTTGACCCTTCCGGACTCATCTGTGACCTCTAAATTATCATTTGAGTCACTTTAAAAAATATTACTCGTTCTCACCCTAACACGGTCTACACGCGTTATGTAACTATTTACCACTCGCACTAAGTAAATATAATGAGACAATATAAATCGGTAACTATCTCTCGATTAATATTCCATAATTATAATTTCTAATAAATCTCATTAAATTACTCCTCTTACGTAATTAATATTAAGCCGTATTTTCTCATTTAATTAATTAAGCCGTATTTTCTCATTTAATTCTCCAATTTAATTAAATAGAATATTCAGAAATACGGGGTATTACATTGATATTGTTCATGTTAAGTTAAGAAATAACTTAACATATAGTTTGACTAAAAGATGCTAAAGAGATTTAGTAAATAATACACATCTAGTGGAATGGGATTGAAACCTTTCTTTGAAAATCACCAGTAATGGTAACCCAACTTTGTAATAGAACTAACACTATTCCAAAGTTTAATGGGTAAAACGAAATTATTGATAAGTGATTGTTTGTGTATTGAAATTTTTATATTGTCCCTTCCAGGATGTCAGTACAATTTGCAACAAAATGAGGATGAGTTATAAAATTCTTAATGAAGTTAAAATATGGGACTTATGTCTAAAGTAGCAAGGACATGTAGAAAAACTTTACCTATGTGAACATAAGAAGCGAGGTCGCTTCTAGCAAGAGTTTTTGTTTTCTCTTGTAAATGTTCATGAGACCACGATAGAGCACACGACCATAATAATACTAGATTATCTAAAGACATCACATAGAAACGAGATCTCATGTGTGACGTATTTCCGGTGTTAACATATTAAGACAATGTTTAATGCATAGCACACCTATGTCTTAGTTATCACTTTGAAATTCACTCACTAATTGAAGGTTTAAATTGAAAGATACCTTCTTGTATTTATGAGTATATCAATAAATTAATTGACCCAATATTAGAATCTAGTGGGGGATTGTTGGAGAAATTGTAATATTATGCAGGAAATAAAAGAGAAAAAAATATAATATGGGAAAGGATGTGTCAATTCATAAATAAGTATGTCCCCTAAATATATGTCAACTGATAAATAAACATAACCTTTGAAACATGTCTATTTATGAACTAACATGACTGTTGATACAAAAATTAGTCAGATAACGTGGACAAATTATATGACAACACGTGTAGTCATACGTGGAGAAAATATATATTCACCGAGCTACTCAGGATACCGAGTTACTTAGCGTACCGAGCTACTCAACGTGCTGAGCATCTAGCCAGGAAGATCAAATGACAATTTCAGATTCAATGAACATCGGATTCAGTGAACATTCTTATTATGTACAGATGTATATGTCTATTAAATAACGGCGTATTGTCTGTTCATATGAACATCCCAATGGCTATAAATGCATTGTAATCCCCTCCATAAAGGGAGGATTGAGGATTGATCATTTACAATCATCATCAATATTAAGGCAAAGACCCGGCAATACAAAATAGTGGACGTAGGCCATTTTCATAAGGCTGAACCATTTTATAAACCTGTTGTCTTATTTCTTATTTTATATTTATCCGTGATTAATTAATTAGATCAAGTCTAGTTTTTACATCAACAGATTGGCGCCGTCTATGGGAACGACTATACGTAGCGTTTTTCACTAAAACTTCATTATACATGGCCGAGATCCCAGAATCTAGCAATAGGAACAATGACAAGGTTCCTCCTAATTCATCCATTCCTCCAACCGTCCAGGATCTCACACGAATAATGGCTAACTTAGCCAAAGGATAAATAACTATGCAGGAGACCATGCGACAACTCATTCAAACTGTTTAAAATGAAACGCCTGCCTAGTCAGGCCAACAAAGCGTTTATAAAAACACTCACCTGCCGTCTTTAAGATCCAGACGTACGATGTTCCCTCATATGTCCTTGTCCGGGCATACTAAATCGCATCACACTGAGAGGTCCAGCGACCCGTCCTATCAACCTGGGCGGACAACTCCCATAAGAGTCATAGACTCTAAAAAAAATATCACTCTAACTCCGGAAAGAACAAGCTCCCTTGAGAGATTGAGTAGAGTCTCCCCCTTTGATCGTTTGGGCCCCAGGAGGAATAGAAATCCTCCTCGGATTGCATCGGGAAATTCTCAATGACCAAATGATCTAAGGGAAGGTTCTTCCCAATCACGCCCTACCACTCGTACAGAGAGATCCCAAGAGGAGAATTCTACGCGATCTGTTGCTCGAGAAATTAGATCAGAAGCTGGAAATGACGCCTGTAAGGGATCCATTCAAAGGTTGGAAGATAGGTTAGGGGAAATGTCTAAATCCATGAACCCTCTCCAAAGAACTTTTGTCAAAGGATCACCCTCCGTACAAGAAATTGTGGATTTTTCCACACCATTGAAATTTAAAGCTCCTGTAGTTACACCGAAGTACGATGGAAAAACTGATGTTGCCCGCCATATAGAGCAGTACTAAACTGCTGCCGATATCTATGCAGTTCCTGATGAGATGAGATGCAGGGGGTTCTCAGGAACCATCACTGGGTCAGCTCAAATATGGTACAACAATCTTCCTCAGGGGCAAATTGCTACTTTCCATCAACTGGCATAGCTCTTTATAAGAAATTTCTATTTTGGTGCGAAACCAGTTAAGAGGGTAGCACATCTGTTGAGCGTAAGGCAGAATGCAGGAAAGAGAACCAGGGATTACATCACTCATTTTAATAACAAGAAACTTGAGGTAATTGATTACGAAGAGAAGACAATCATTACAGCTTTGATGAGTGGTCTTTTACCAAATAAGATACATTATACTTTGGCCAAAGATCCCCACAAATCCATGGTAGATTTGATGGAAAAAGCAGCAAAGATCATGAATGCAGAAGAAGCCATGGCTGCGAAGAAGAACGCCGATACAAAAGCAGAGACTAAAGCTAAAGGTAAATCTGAGAAGAAAGATCAAAAGTATAATGGGGGTAACAAGCAGTTGAAAGGCAAAGAGACGATAGAGCACTTGAGGAACTATTGAAATTATACTCCCTTAAAGGTAGATATCAACTATATTCTGGAGGAGGTAAAGAACAGCGAAGACCTCAATTGGTCGGAGAAGTTAAGGACATCCCCCGAAAGGAGGGATAAGTCCAAGTATTGCGAGTTCCACAAAGACCATGGCCACGCGACCAAGCGGTGCATAACTCTCCAGAATGAAATTGAGGCACTCATTCGACGAGGGAAATTGAGCAGGTTTGTTGATCGCCAGAATGAGGGAAAGATCAATGACAGATCAAGGCAAAGGTCTAAATCTCATCGTCGAACAAGAGATGAAAAGAAGAGGGACCATGAAGATGATCTGGAGGATGACCCCGACCTCCCCAAAATGCCCAGGCAACCAGAGTGCGAGGTATTTTCAATCCATTTTGGCTCATTCGAATGTAATATGATTACAGGTGGAGATACAAGAGGTGGGGATCATACTGCTGAGAGGAAAGCTTACCTCAATGAGCCCCAAGCTTGCTCCTATATACAACGAATAAATCTGGAGGAAGAGGATCACCTGAGGAAGGTTAACAAGGATAAACTGATCATTGATTTTTATAAAAGTGATCTGGAAGGCGATTTGTATCCTTACGACGACCCCTTGGTGATCAAGATGAGGATGAAGGATGTGATCATCTCAAGAGTATTGGTAGATAATGGTAGCTCGGCAGACATCATGTTCTACCCTTGCTTTGACAGTTTAAACTTGAAACTAGCCTAGTTGGAACCGTATCATAGGCCCCTCCTTGGTTTTACCGGAGAAAAAGTCTTTCCACCTGGGACGATCAAGTTGGACATGCTTATTGGTACCTGGCCTGCTTACCGAATAGAAAAAGTACGCTTTTTTATAATAGACAAAAGCATCCAATCCGCCTACAACATAATCATGGGAAGGGTAGGCCTGAAAAAATTCAAAGTAGTGTCATCAACAGTACATCAATGCTTGAAGTTTTCGACCAACTTTGGAGTTAAAATTGTGAAGGGCAATTAGAAAGTAGCTCAAGAATGCTAATATTCATCTACCGGGCAGGAAGAGATGGATGAAGCCAGGAAGAAAACCACCACCTACCAAGTGGATGAGTCTGAAGATGCGGAGATTACCCTAGAGATGAGTCAGAACTCGTGAAGGGTCAGGTCATGGAAGCAACGAAGAACGTTATTCTGGACGATGACTGACCAGAACGAACAACTCAAATTGGCTCTTCACCGGATCCGTCAATAAAGTGAGAGTTAGTGGCATTTTTTAGGCACAGAAAGTAACTTTTGTGTGGAATCACGAAGATATGCCGGGGATAGTGTAATACCCCGTATTTTTGTGATATTTATTTATGGGATTAATTGAATTAAATACGTATTAATTGGAAATTAATCCGGATTAAAATACTAGCGAGATGCGAGTTGGTATTTGATTATAATGTGTATATTTTATTATATATGAATATTGAATTATGAAATTTGTCGTGAGATGAAATACGACAATTTGGAAATTTTGTTGAGACGCGTGTGACAGTCGCGTCCGGAATATATTTATTTTAATTAAAAAGTAAATTTTATTTCTATTAACCGTATGGTCGTTTTGAGTGCGCCAACGCGTCTGGAAGGGTCGAAATAGTTAGAAAACACTAGCCGGGGGTTTAGTTTGGGTCCCGGGGCATTTTTAGGCCATACCGGCAACGTATAAGGGTAGTTTGGTAATTTTTGAATTTTGGGATTTTTGATTAACTAATTTTAGGAATTTTAAATGGAAAATTAAAAGACCCACTAACCCATTACCAGCCATTAACTGATTAGAGGGCTACGGGGGTTATTAGAATTAGCCCCAAAAGTTCCTAAGACAAACCCTAGCCTCCATTGCCACCATTAGAGAAGAGCTTGTAGAGGGAGAGAGAAGAGAGGAGAATTCTGCAGAAAGAGAGAGAACCAGCCATGAATTCGTCATCAAAATCAGAGATTTAAATAAGGCAAGTGGTTTAATTTCGTTATTTTGCAAAGAATGTTTCTTCCATGTGTAGGAATTGATAAAATCTTATTGTTCTTGGGAGTTAATGAAAAACCCATTTTAATTGGAAGTAACAATTACATTTTTGATGAGGAATCGCATGTAGATTTGTACTTAGATGATTATTCTGATGATATTATAATTTGGATGAAACGAAAACGGATTTAATTAGGCTTTTGGTTGATTTATAAATTCTAGGGTTCATATTCTTAAAATTGGGGGAAATATGAAGAGATTTGATAATTGAATGAGGTTAGAATGAATTAACCCCACAAATCACGTTAGTATATGACCTAAATATGTTTAGGGATGATTATTGGCTTTGAACAATCATTGGATTAATCTTTGGTTGAGATTTGAGGTGTAGAGAAGTTGGAAAAACGAAAATAGGAAATCTGGGCTCGAAACTGGCCACTCGTTAGAAGACCTGCCCAGGTCGTTTGAACGAGCTCGTTCGAACGAGCTTCTAACGAGTTGACCTTTGACTTCTAACGAGGGTGAAGTTCGTTCGATGACTTCGTTCGAACGAGACCTCGTTAGAAAGCCCCCTTCGTTCGAACGAACTCTCGTTCGAACAGCCTCGTTCGAACGAGACTTCGAACGAGTTGACAGTTTAGGCTTTTAGCCTGTTTTGATTTCGCGTGTTATGTAACGTTGTTTATATGGAGAAATAACATTTCCTTGATGGATAATTGGTATATTTGGGATGTTTGGGATATAATGAGGAGTCAAACCTAGAAGTGTAGTTTGAACCTAAGGGAAAATATGAAGTAGGATGTGAGTGCCTATTACGATGCGAGAACTATTGATGACCTAATTTATTATATTAACCGGGAACATATAAAGTGTGTAGTATTATATGTCGGTACGAGAATGAGAAGTGTACCACCAATATATTATGGTGATTACTAAGATGTGTGCATACTTAGTATATGTATTGATTTTATGTGTATGACATACCTACCATACTTGCTATCACGGGAGGTTTACGTTCGTTTAGGGCCCTCTAATCCTTGTGTTGCCCGGATTTAGACTGGTACCTCGATGAACATAGGTCAGAGAAGGACTTATTGGGATGTTAATAAGTCTGCTGATCGTGGGAGCGCAGGTATGTGCGTGACCCATGTGATGTGACTGTGTTCGCCTCCATTGTTTGTGATTGTTGTTATCTGAGAACGATTACTGAGAGATTCGGAATGCGTGATCCTTATGTACGTGATGTACCGGGATGGATAGCAGAGTATGTGTGCACCGCAGCTTAGTCTCGGGGTGCTTGTATTGTATATTTATGACGTGAATAATATACACTTAATTAATGAGAACTTTCATGTTGTTATTGTGAATATAATTATGGTAATGTTTTGAGAAAACATAATGGGTTAACCGATAGTGAATTGTATTACTAATTGAGAATCTGAGTTTAAGTAAAGCCCTCAATCTAATTGATAACGCTAGAATGTAATACAAGAATCGAGTAGTAAGGGGTAGAACTTGGTACGGTTTAGTTAGATATGTATGTCATTTTGATGGGTATGGTTCGTTAGGAGTGCACATGTAGTCGAGAGGTGAGAATTTCATGTGAGTGCACGTACTAACATGTATTTTGCATTTAATGTTTTAATGATATTAAAACACTTGCTGTTTTTAAAAATGATTTCCACTTTCTGGCTCTGACCCATTTGCTTTCAAACCTATTTTTCTGTAAAAAACATTTTAGGTGCCCAGCCACAAGGACACCATGCTTAGGATCCTCATTCAGGTGACGAGCTGTAGCTGTTTGTGGAAGTTACAGGACTTTGCTTGTAGACGCTTCATCTATCTTGACTCCATATTCATCATTTATCAGTTGTAGGGCATGTCGCCCATTTCTTTTAGAGGCATTTCATTTATTTCAGTTATTCAGACTTCGGGCATGTAATTAATTCAGGATTCAGACTTATGTTATTATTTCATTCGTGGGACTGTTGTGAGGAGTTTTTCCTCCGGACTTGTTACTATTTGTTGGTTATTTCATTACTTCGTTATGGTGAATGGATTATGTTGTTCTTCCATTATTCTTTTATTGCATGTTAATCAGACTTAAATTAAAATTTGGCAACTTACTTTTTAAATACTAGGTGGTTAGAAATTATTAAAATGTTTTCGACAGTGATGCTATTAACTGAACCAACTTGGCATTTTGTATTGATTTAATAAAGGAGTAGCTACCCGGTATTTAATTAGTCGGGGTGTCACAGGTGGTATCAGAGCATCAGGTTCTAGTGTCCTTTAGGATCTGTACGGCTTATTATGTTTTCCGCTGAGCTTTCTTTGATGTAGAGCCCTATATTTTAGGACTGTTGTATTCTCTTGTATATGCTACGTTCTTCAGCTATTTTGAGTTTATAACTGCGAACTTATAGACTTTATTCTTGTTTCAGAATGCCTCCACGATGTGCACAGCAGGTTCCCAGGGATGCTACGCCAGAACCACAACCCGCACCAGTTCAGGGCACGATGAATGCCGCCGAGGTTGCAGCCATTGTGGCCCAGGCGGTAAATGCCGCACTAGCCGTAGTTCAGCAGGCACCAGTTCAGGCACATGCATTCCCGTCTGCTTGGGAACGTGTACGTGATGCTTTTTAGAAAGCACACCCACCGGAGTTCGCAGGTAGCTCCGATGTTGTGGTTTCGAGTAAGTGGAGGAAGGACATTCAGCGGCACCTGAGGATGTATGAGTGCACCTATGTCCAGAAGTAGATACTAGCTACCTTTAAGCTAGTGGGGTCTGCACTGCATTGAGTACATCAATGAAAGTACTCAGGGATAAGTTCCCAATAAGGTGCTGACGGATCCTCCAGGCTAACCCGTCTACAAATAGCAAAATCTTCTTGCCCTCAGTGGGTGCCTCATCTGGCACAATAGTGAGAAGTCTCGTGAACTCCTCCTCATACTCGGCTACAGTAAGGTTCTCCTGCTTCAGATTTAGTAATTTACTCCTCATCTCAGTCTGCACTGCGGGTGGAAAGTACTTGCGGTCAAACCGCTCCCAAAACATCTGAATAGGGATCGTGGCCCTTTCCTCCAAAGTAGTAGTGGACTCCCACCACTGTAATGCGGCTCCCACCAGCTTAAAAGAAGCCAATAACTGCTTTTGTACCTCGGTACACTCATACATGCGAAGATGCCGCTGGATGTCTTTCTTCCATTGGCTGACAGTAATAATATCGGAGCTACCAGAAAACTCAGGGGGATGTGCTTTCTGAAAAGCATCCCGAACCCTCTCCCATGCAGATGGAAGCTGTGTTGGTACTGGCGCCACTGCCTGAACCTGGGGTGGAGCCTGTTGAGTCATTGCTATCGCGGCATTCACCGCCTGAGCGACTATGGCGGCTACTTCATTAGCATTCATTGTGCCTGGTGCCGGAGCTGCTGGTTGCTCGGCCTGGGCACGCCTATCTTTCATAGCACGTCTCGGAGGCATCTGAAACGTGAACAAAATTTATCAGTCTACAGTTATCATCGAATCTCAATTAACTGAAGACTTAAACGTAAAAGCATGAATACAACCAATCCTAAAAATAGGGCTCTATAGCAAAAACGTTAAGCTGAAAGCGAAATAAGCCGTACAGATCCTAAGGACACTAGAACCTGATGCTCTGATACCACCTGTGACACCCCGCCTAATTAAATACCGGGCGATCACTCCTTTATTAAATTAAATCAAGGTAAACAGTTGGTTCATTCTCAGCATCACTGTCGATAAAAATAATTTTTCCAATTTAACACCCTAAATAATTAAGCTAAGTGTCAAAACCATTTTTCATACAAACTTCCAAATTTTAATTAAAGAAAAGATTTATTAATTTCAAAACAACATTTCTACAATATAGAATCACACCACGATGAACTAAAATAAAACCATACATTCACCAATCGAATGTCAACAATATAAAACTAAAAATCATAAACCATCCTGAATAAATCCCGTAAAACAATACTGGAATAACTGAAATATAAAATCCCAACAATAAATGAAGTGCTGAAAGGGGCGACACGTGCCCAATAAATGAGAGTAATGAGAGTGGAGTCAATAACAGAAGCCGTCTACTCAAGTGACCTGCAACTTCCACCTAAGCTGCAGCTCGTTCTTCTCAAAGGATCCTAAGCAAGATGCCCCTGTGGCTGGGCACCTGAAAATATACATATATATACACAAGGGAGAGAGAGAGAAAGAAACGGGTCAGGTCCCGAAAGTGTGTTTGATTTATAAAATACGTTAAGCAAGTATTTAAATTGATACAGGCCAATGCAATTCATATTAGTTCAACACTCTCTTGAGAAATTCTCACCTCTCTTCTAATGTGCACGCCTATCGTACTAACCTTCCCAAATAGTCTAGTTTATCTTAACTTACTCATAAGTTTTCAAAACCGAACGATGACAATGTTTTAAAAAGGTTACTTCCAATTAGTAGCACTACTCTCGTTTTAGCTTCATTAAATTTTAAAGTTTACCAGTGCATTCTCATACTTTCACAAAACAAGTATTTATTATAGTGACAACAATTATGTCCTACTTATCAAATCCCAGTAGGCAGTTAAAGTATATAATCTCGTATATATATATTAACTACTCGGATAATATATATATATATATATATAACAACACCCCAACTAAACTATGGTGCGGGCATACTCTGCTATCCAATCCCCGTATCGTTCACACAAAGGGAAAATACAAGTTCGGAATCACTCTCGAACTGTATTAACATATATAAAACAACGTTGAGGTGAAGCATAGATTCCAAGTCCAAGAGGTCAGTACATACCCACACGTCTCTTAGGACCGTCCGACTATCAATCTGATAGCCCGTACCTAGGATCTCTATCTTCTAGGGTACGAATCAATATCCCCCAGAAAGCAACACAGGATAAGATCGTCCCAGCGCGGTAACCTCAGGGATAGCAAGTAGCGCGGGTAAGTTTTTCACATGTATATAATATATGTGCACACAATCATATAAATATACCAATTTCATTATGTTAATATAGGTCACTCTCCTTACCCATAATTACAACATTTATCATTAATTTCTCATTATTATGATTACGTATAAGGTTTCGTCTCTAACCTTAACTCGAAGAGTTTTCTCACTCATTACCTAATACTCATGGGTCATATCCTTACCAATCTAAAATTCAGTAAGTGACTTTATTTGATTCCAACGTAACTCTCTTACGCACCTCACCCTTAAGTTTCATAAATTCAACCTAAAGTAAATATCCCATAATTACCCTTCTCGTTGAAGATTAAAGGTTCTAATCCTTTATCCCTATACCCTACTGGTCCTCAATATCTTCCAAATCCTTTTATTTATAATGCCTAAGAAATATTCCATGATAAATTAATTCAACTAATTAAACAAGGGGAAAAAGAGTTTGCCAGGAGGGGTCGATCGATCGACGTCTGAGGCTCGATCGATCGAACCTTCGATCGATCGACGCTCTAGGTTCGATCGATCGATCAAACAGGTATTTCGATTTCTGCAGAAGTGCAGTTACGGGTTTGACTAATATTCTTCATTCAAATCCATAATTTCCAACACTAAACGTCCCAAAACTTATACTACAATCATGGTAATATATTTCCAGATGTTTCTAACGTTAAGCATGCATATAACCAACATTAAACCTGATTAAACAACCTAAAATCTCATCTAATCATCAAGAACCCTAAGTTTTCTTAACTTTTGTTCTAATCAGTTTTTCTCCAGAATTTCCTTCTACATAATCATCAAAATTCGTGGGTTAATCATCTACATCATATAAGACTTCCAGAATATGGTTTTTAACGATTTCTACATGCAAATCCCTATCAAAATTGGGGTTTTCTTCCTTTAATTATACTCCTAATCATTCCTACACTAATATGATTATTGCACCAACGAAAATACGCAAGTTAAACACTTGCCTGGGATTTTAGAGGTCTGGTTTCCTGCTGATATTGGTGTGGTTGCGTTCTCCTCCTCGCGATCTACGCGTTGGTGGTGACGGCGGTGGAATCGGTGGTGTTTTGGGCCTTGAATCACCTTGAGAGCTCTCTCCTCTCTTCTCCAATGGCCGTTCTAGGGTTCTGAGTGTTCTAACCCTAAAAGGCTGACTTAAATTTCTGCTAAGGATGGCTGAAATTCGTGGGTTTAATTACCCTATTTTGTAAAATGACCAAAATGCCCTCCCGGGTCACTAATTAAGCCTAAAAACATCCCGAGACCCAAACTAAACCCCCGGGTACACTTTTCTGACTATCTCGACCTTTCTGGACGCGTTGGCGCACTCAAAACGACCATACGGACAACTTATAAAATATTCACTTTTTAATTAACATAATTAGTCCCGACGTGGCACGGGCACGTCCCGACTTAAATTTCCGAAATAGTCATTTAATTCACTTATGACATTCAATATAACCAATATAATATATTACTATGCTCATTAGTAATATTCAACAAGTTTCCCATAATTACTAAATCTAGTCACGTTAATAATTATAACATAATTAATTTCCGGATTTTTATTAAATGAATCATCACATTAAATTCAATAAATCCCCAAATTAAATATAGCATAAAAATACGGGGTATTACAACTTCCCTCTGCCCGAAATAGACCAGCTGGTAGATGCTACCTCGGGGTATGAGTTACTAAGCTTCATGGACGCTTATTTCGGCTACAACCAGAAGATAGGGAGAGTACTTATTTTATTACCCTAAGAGGTGCATACTGCTACAGTGTTATGCTGTTTGGTCTTAAAAATAAAGGTGCAACGTACCATCGATTGATGAATAAGGTGTTCGCGGAGCAAATTGATAACAAAATAGAGGTTTATGTCGACGAAATGCTAACGAAGAGCAAGAAAGCTGCAGACCACATAGCTGACCTGAGCCTAACTTTCAATCAGCTGGAGAAATATCAGATGAAGCTGAACCCGACTACGTGGGTATTTAGCGTACGAGAAGGCATGTTCCTCGGGTATATTTTGAATCAGCAAGGCATTGAGGTAAATCCTGAGAAGATTAAATCTTTACTGGAACTACGATCTCCAGCGACGAAGAATGAGGTGCAAAGCCTCTCGGGGTGTGTTGCAGCGCTCAATAGGTTTGTCTCATGAGCAATGAACAGATGTCTTCCATTCTTCAAAACACGCTGAAAAACTTTTGAATGGAATGATGAATGTGAGAAAGCATTTCAAGAGTTGAAGCAATATTTGGGGGCACCCCCATTCCTATTCAGGACGGTTATGGGAGAAAAGTTATATTTTTTACTTGGCTATTTCAGAAAGCACAGTCAGTTCAGCATTGACAAGAGTAGAGGATGGAGTGCAAAAATCGGTGTATTATACAAGAAAAGCATTCCAAGGAGCAGAGATTAGATATCCAAGGTTGGAGAAGCTGACATTAGCATTGATCGAGGCAAGCAAGAGGATGAACCCGTACTTCCAGGCCCATACTATAGTGGTATACACCAAATTACCACTCAGACAGGCTTTGCACAAATAAAAAAAAATCGAAAGATTGATGTATTGGGCGGTGGAACTAGGTGAGTATGATATTGTCTACGAGCCAAGGTCTTCGCTCAAAGGGAATGCAATGGAAGATTTCATTGCGGAGTTCACTTACCCAGATACCTCCGACCAACATGGGTTTAATGAAGAGCAACCAATGGATATTAGAGGAGCATCAAAAACTGTCCCCGATCAACGTCTACCCGCATATTTGCTGGAGGGGATAATGATCGAGCACAAAGAATCCCCCGATAAAAATCCCATGAGGGAAGAAGATAAAAGGAAGTACCAAATATTCCATCAAGGAACTTTGTCAAACCAAGAGTTTGATAATTGTATACCTATATGGAATTTGTATATTGATGGCTCTTCGTGTGCCACAGGCAGCGGAGCCGAAATAATTCTTAACAGTCCAAATGGATTGGATATAGAATATGCTCTACGTTTCCAGTTCAAAGATTCCAACAATGAAGTTGAATATGAAGCTATGATTGTGGGCCTCAGTTTAGCCAAAACACTGAACGCAGAACAAGTTACAGTGTTTAATGATTCACAACTAATTGTAAATCAGATTCTTGGGTTGTATGCAGCAAAGGGAGACTTTAAGTCTAGGTATCATGCCAAAGCTATGGAGATTATATCTCATTTTTCCGCGGTCCAAGTGATCAGAATACCAAGATTAGAGAATGCGAGAGCTGACACACTAACTCGGTTAGCCTCAGCTACTCGTACCAAGCTACGAAGAACGATTCCTATTGAGATATTAGCAAACCGAAGCATTGATAAAGATTTAATGGTGAGATTCATCACTTTGGACATCGAACCTTCCTGGGTGGACCCCATCAGGACATATATCGAAGAAAGAATTTTACCAACTGACCAACTTACAGCCAAGAAACTGAAGTTTAAAGATGCTCGATATATATTGAATAATGGCATTTTGTATAGAAGCGGTATAATAGATGGTTTACTGAGATGCGTGTACCCATTAGAAGTTAAAGATCTGATTGAAGAAATTTTTGAGGGGTCTTGTGAGGCTCATGTGGCGGGATGAACTCTTTTGCAAAGGATAACGATGCAGGGTTACTATTGGCCAACAATGCGAGCTCATTGTACAGCTTATGCCAAGAAATGTGATAAGTGTCAATGTTTTTCTACCATCCGGAGAACTTCCCAAGCCTTATTAACCTCAATCACTTCACCTTGGTCGTTCGCTATATGGGGAATAAACTTGGTCGGGCCTCTCCCCACTACCAAAGGATGATTCAAATACTTGGTGGTCGCTGTTGATTATTTCACCAAATGGGTCGAAGTTGAACCTCTTATTGACATGGCCAATGAAAGGGACCAATTCATTTGGAAGAGTATTATTTGCAGATATGGCCTACCGCATGCTTTTATCACTGACCATGGTACCCAATTTGATAACGAGGAGTTTGTTGCGTATTGTCACCAGTATAATGTCCAGAAGATCCATTCTGCACCAGGTCATCCTCAGAGTAATGGGAAAACTGAAGTGACGAACCTGACGTTGCTTAATGGGTTGAAGAAATGGTTGGGTGATGCAAAAGGGAATTAGATTAACAAGCTACATTCTGTTATGGTCTTATCGAACAACACCTCGAACAGCAACTGGGGAGTCTCCTTACATGCTAGCCTTTGGAAGTGAAGCAGTTATCCCAGCTGAACTAGGCCTACCCACTCACAGGGTGCTCAATTTCAACTCTCCTGTCAGCGATTTGATGTGACGTCTAGATTTGGACATGCTAGAGGAAGTGAGAGAAGATGTGGCAATCAGGAATGCAGCTTACCAGTAAAGAACTTCCATGTTCTAACATAAAAGAGTCAATAAATGTGATCTTAAGGAGGGAGACTTTATGCTCAAGAAAGTAATTCAGAAGCATAGTAAGTTGGAAGCTAACTGGCATGGACCTTATCGTGTCACTACAGTTATTCAACCTGGAACATACAGAATAGAGACCTTAGAGGGAGAAGAATTCAAGAATTCATGGAATTCGGAGCACCTGCACAAGTATTATCAGTAATAAAGGTTCACATGTATCACAGTACTTCAAATACGAATAAAAATGATATTTCCCCTATATTATTTTTGGTTCAATATTTTTCGGAGTACTAGTTCTACACACTACACCAACCACGGTTGGTCAGCACATCAACAACCACCAACTAAGGTTGGTCGGCATCAATAAATTTAGCTAACAATGTTGGCATAACAATCATACAAGGCAAGGCCTGCATGATTATGAGTGACCTCAAGGGGAATCCAAAACTAGGCAAAAAGATGGGTGACCTCACGAGGCATCCACTGTCTAGGCACCAAGGCGATCTAGATAAGATTGCTACAACTAAGCAGGACCATGGGATGCAAATCATTCCATTGCTTAGGCACTTATGGGTGACAAGTCACCGCAACTAGGCAGCAAATGGGGCAAAGTTCCATTGTCTAGGCAATTAAATAAAAACAGGACAATTTGTCCCTTTATACACAATCATCAAAAGATAATATGATAAGAAACACATCATATAAATTATCTCCAAGGAAAGAAAATTGCACAAAGATGAATTTTTCTTCATTAAAAATAATTGTTTCCAAGGAAAGCAAATTACAAAAGATGAAGTTTTCTTCATTCAATACAAATTTCCTATTTTATTAGCCTTTTTCCCTCAGATTTTGGTACAGGTTCCAATCCAGCTGGAGGATCATCTAAAGCATAAGGAGAATTGATGAAATTCATATCTCGTAGCATTCTGATGTTGCTCGTACTCGGTCGATCAAGTAGATGTTGAGGTCGGGATATCTCAAACTCTTCATGAAGCTGGTAATCACCAAGATACCTAGAAATCAAACACCTAGGAATGGCACGAGCTGGAATCTAGCTGACATCCAGTTTAAAGGGAGGATTAGGCAGATCAAGTACTTTCGGCTCATACCCATCCCATAAGGAATTTACTTCTTCAAGCTTCATAACAGTCAAGGCATTCTGCCATCCCTGTTTGTATCTTTTATTGTTCTCTTATTTCAGCCGAGCATCGAGATGGCACAGAGCTTCATTATATCCCCCCATTCAAAACTCTCTAGGCGGATTATGAAATTTATAAGTCAATCTATCAAGCTGCTCATGAAGTTTCTTCACTAAGTTTGATTTACTTTCCAGTGCAGAACTCTGGTTGGAGAGTTGGTCGGTAAGATTTTGAATTTTTTGGGACATTTCAGCCAAGGCTTGATTTTTTGCTTTCATCTGAGCAACCTGATTTGCTATAGCTTGCTGAGTTCTAGTCTCTTCAACACTTCTTTAACCTACTCTAGCTCTACCCCGCGAGGAGGATGTAGGTCTGGCTTATTTCAAAGCCTCTAGTTCTTCTCTCAAAGCCGCATTTTCAATTTTACAAAATAAAAAGCCCTCATCATTGACTAGAACAAGACCTCCCGAAGAAGAGTAAGAAACAACTTTGAGTTGTTTCACTACTTCTCGCAGGGCAATATTTTCTTCCTCTAACAACTTGGCAATATTCCTATGTTCCTCAATTTCAAGTTTAAGAACACTCTTTCTTTTTATGGGCCGAAAGAAACTTGTCATAACCCCGATCAACATTCAACTCTTGATACTTCTTCTTATACCCCTCATGCATAAGTGTAGTAGTTTCTTTGTGTTGAAGCTGAAGCTCCTCGATCGTCCCTTGAAGATCTTCAATTATTTCATAGTAAGCAGCATTATTGGCTACAGCCCGATCAAGCAGGCATTTTAAATATTAATAAGCCTCAATTTCTCATTCAGAGGTATCAGGTCCAAGGATATTAATGATTTCAGCTTCAGTAAAACCCGTATGCCCAGCCTTGAAGTAATCATTACATTTCTTCATCAATTCTGTATCATGAGCTGACAAGAGTTCCATCCTGGTAACAAACAAGCAAGGCAAATAGGAATCAATCAACAACAGTGCAACTACATGTTGAGCAAGTAAAGTAGAAAACTCAGAATAAATAACAAAGTCTGAAAGAGTTGGCGCTTGCATTCAATTAAGAAATAATATAATAAATACCAATTTTAACCCAAATTAACCCTAAGCATGCAACTAGGTGTGATTGAAACAATATGAAATCATGCAATAAATATTCAACACACAAAGTTTAAGGAAAAAATCCCCCACAGGGGAAAAACCATTTGTATATCACTATAATTTGTAAAATACGGTTTACAATCGGATTACAATGAAATACAGGTTGACTAAGAATTACCCTCGGGTATCGGATTCTGTAGTCGCGGCTGGAAGAAACCCTTTCCAGTAGGGGTGGCACCTGGAACTATCCCTGTCCAGTAGGGCTGCAATGAAGAGGAAGAAGCGGTCCACTTCACAAGGGTTGAACAACAGCAAAGGTGTTCTTTGGGTTACCAAACTTGATTCACAAGGATATGGAAGATGTGTGAATCTAAAAACCTAGAATCATAGGACTCAATAGGTGAAGACTTTAGGGTTGATATACTCTAAAAAATTGTGGGAAAGTCTTAAGAAAACCAACTGCTGATCGTGGTTTAAATAAGGGATCGAAACCCTAAAAAATCTGCTGCACGATCTGGCAGTAATTATCCTCGACGGATCGGTCCGGTCGATAGGCGGATCGGTCCGGTGAAACCGGATCGGTTCGGTAGCTGTCGGATCGGTTCGTCTTGATTGGCTTTATCGGTTCGCTATGGATCCGGTGGCTACTGGATCTTGACAAATCGGATCGGTCCGGTAGGAGGTCGGATCGGTCCGATCCTCAGGAACCAGATTCCTTCGAGGAAATCTCTCCATCTTTAAAGGGCCATATCTTCTTCACCGTAGCTCGGAATGAGATGCCATTTCTTCCAGTATCTTTGTTGCGGCAATCTCTTCAACTTTCCAGTTGACCTATCCTCCGGACGGTGGATGTATAATTACCGAATTGCCCTTGAACTTCCATATCGAGCCTTCTTTCACTGTTTTCACTTCTCTTGCGTACCACTAGCATATAGTCCCTAAAATCATGGAACGTGAAGTCGTTGAGGCCGATGTGGGACACATGATGGAGGTACAGGATGCTTGATTCCCGGAATTCGGATTGGGTCCGTCATATGTGATCGAGCAGAGACGTGCCAAATGTAACGGCGTACGACATACAAAACTGTAAGATAACGGACATGACAAAAATGTCCTTACAAAGTCCATTTTATTAATCACGGGAGGAGAAAGTACATCCAGAGTTATAATGAAAGGGAAAAATAGAAGAACAACATAATTAAAGAACTGAATAACTCTACACCTTCTCCTTATTTCCTACAACATCTTCAGTTTATTTGGACGAAGGAGTCGGTTGCTCGGATGGCAGTTGAGGTTGCTCGGCAGAATTTTTTGCCTGTTCAACTTTCTCGGAAGATTGAGGAACGATGGCAGAAGTTGCTGGCTCTATTATTACCATAGAAGATTCATTTGATGCAATTTTGTAAGGACATTTTTCTCATGTCTGATATCTTACATTTGTGTATGTTATATACCGCTATAAAAGGCACGTCTCTTCACGATCTCACATAACGATTCTATCTGAATTTTGGGAATCAAGCATTCAACATCTCCATCAAGTGTTCCACATCTGCCTCAATGACATCACGTTCCACGATTTTAGGGATTTTATGCAAGTGGTACGCAAGAGAAGTCAAAATAATGAAAGAAAGGCAAGATAGGAAAGTTCAAGGGAATTTTAATAATTTTATAGCCATAGTCCGGAGGTCTGGTCAACTGGAAATTTGAAGAGCTCGACGCCATGAAGATACTGGAAGAAATGGCACCTCAATCCGAGCTATGGTGAAGGAGTTAAGACCTTTTGAAGATGGAGAAAATTCTATAGAAGAATGCTGATTTTTTAATCCCCGAACCAATGAGGTACCGCAAATAGCATGGTGAACCGGTTCGGGGTACACGCACAACAATAGTCCCAGCGACTCAAAATTATTTTGGTTTTCCTTATAAAAGCCAACTTCGGGGGAGTTATTTTTCAAGACTTGGAGAGACGTTTTTTAGAGTTCTATTAGCTCAAGTCTTCATATTTTTTAGTCCAAAAACTCATGTTTTGATTCACACATCATTATCATACCTTTGTGAATCCTTTTGAAACCCAAGAACACTACTTTGCTTTTGTTCATTCTTGTGGAGAAGCCGCTCTCTTCTTCATTGCTGCCCTCCTGGAAAGGGAAAGTTCCAGCCGACGAATTTGTGGAGAAGTCATTCTCTTCTTTATTGCTGCGCACCTGGAGTTCCTGCGGGAGATTCCAGGCGACGACATCAAAACCGACACCTGCGGGTATTTCTGTGTCACACTTATTTTCATTGTAATCAGTGTAACTGTATCTTACAAATTATAGTGAAAATAAAAATGTTTTGCTCCTTTGGGGGATTTTTCCTGAAATTGTTTGTTTTATCCTGCATGCTTTATTTTATTTGATAAATCATCTAGATGCATGTCTTAGGGTTTAACTAAAATTTGGGAATGATTAAAATTGGATTTTATTTGAGGAGTCGCAATATTTTCGCTGTAGCGATTCTACAAATTGGTATTAGAACGGGTTACGCTAATTTATCGCGTGATCCTGATTTTTCGAGGATTTACTTTCTGATACAATTTGTCTACTCACATTTACAAATTGGTATCAGAGCCTGTTGCACTAAGTTATTGTGTTTTGATCCTATTTTTCACAAAAATGGCTTTTGGTGGTTTTGATGATCTTCGGTGTCAAATTTTTGAAAAAATTAATTGGAAAATTCACACGAACTCTTGTTTTAAATCTTCTGTTGAAAACGCATATGAGAGGTGTCCTTGTTGTGAGGGTGTTGGTCACACGTTAGATGAGTGTACCACAAATTTAAAGAAAAAAATGAATAAAACGATTTCTCGTGTTTCTACCCTTAATGATAGTGATTCCAAAGAAGAAGTTATTTATGTTTCTAGGAGAGAGCTTCCCACCCATGTGATTAGTGATGATAGTGAGGGTGCTGGGAGTGAGGATGAAAGTGTAGATGAGCGTGACTTGCAAACTCCTTTCAATGAACTTTATGCTGAATCTTTGAAAACGAATAAAGAAAATTTGAAATTGAAAGTTCAATTGAAAGAGTGTGCCTTAAAAAATAATGATTTTTTAGTTGAAGAACTTAGGGCACATGAGAAAATTTTGAAAGAGAAGCTTGAGTACGTCGAGGGTGAGAGAGATAGTCTTAGAGGGTTGATGGAGACTATGAAAAAAGAGCTTTTAGATTTTGAGGATTCTAGACGTGTACTTGAATCTAGGATAGGTAAACTTGAGGTGATATTGAAAGATTCAAGTAAGGTGAAATTCGATTTGGAGTCTGGGTCTGAAAAACTTGATAAGATTTTAGGCACCGCTGAGATCAAAAAGTATAGGGGTGGGATTGATCTTGAAAAATATGTTGCACCCATTCCCACACATGTGAGAGAGCCTCCTAGGATTGTTAAGAAATAGGCACCTAAGTTTGTTAGGAAAGATCCCCCTAGGAACATCGTGAGAGAACGTCCTGGGATCATTAGGAGATACCCACCTAGGCAAATTCGGAGAGAGCAACTGAGAAATTTGAGGAGAGGGCCACCTTTAGGTAACACATACCCCCCGATTTACACTTGCACACATTGCGATAGGCAAGGTCATCTTAGGCGCTTTTGTTACAAGATTTTAAATGGACCTAGTAAGGTTAATAAAAGAATAAATTCGATTCCCCAAATCGCCACTTGTCGTTACAAATCTATTTGGGTTAGAAAATCTGATTGAGAGGCATATGGTCATTTTGTTCACAACTCTCGTTTGCTTGCACGTGATTCACCCCATGTGAAATCTTTTGGTTGATTGTGTTGGATGTTTGTCATACACTAGTTATGCATCATGTTATATTATTTCTAGTGTTATGACTCACTTTGATGTAACGCACATTAGTTTATTTGTTGCATTTGTGTGTTTCACTATTGTTTCAGCACTGTTTTGGATCTGTTTGTCCCTTGCAGGTACTGTTTTCACAAAATTTTTGCAGTGGGAAAAACTGTATGATTTTCTGGGCATTCTGGGAAGTTGTGGTTTTCTCGTTCGAGCGAGATCTATATGTCGTTTGAGCGAGAGCTCTGTTTCGCGCGAAGTCGCATCTTGCGACATGCCCTTGTCGTTCGAGCGACAGAGCTAAGTCGTTGGAGCGACCTGTCTAGAAATTCTATTTTTGTTTCCCTTCTAATTTCAGTACCCGGTGTTCATATGCTTAGGTTCTTGGTACTGATGGGTTGCTTCTGGTCAGTTTATATGCAGTTATTCTTGGTATCCATGCTTAATTGAGAACACTGCATTGCTCGTTTATCACACCTGCTTTCATTATGGATTCTCTTGTGTGATTGCTGTTTGGTAGCATAGGATGTTGCTCATATCGATATTATATGCCTACTGTTGGTTTTATCATTTTGTAGTTATATTTTTTTCTGTTTGAATTTTTTTTTTAAATTCGAAAAGATTTTATTTTAATAAAATTTTTGAAAATCCAAAAAGATTTTTGTATTTTGTTTGCACCATTTATGGAAAAGCATTTAAGATAGCCGAGTTACAAATTTCATTTCATTTATCCATGTGACTGTTTGATAGTGATTTGAGATGCTACATCATTGCATCCATGTGCTTTACATTGTTTGGAATCTTTGAGATGTGATTAGTGATATCTTTCTACATGTTTGGCTCCTTATCTCATTTATTGCACACATGCATGATTTTATTTGATTATTGTACTTGTCCATCACATATTAGCTTGAGTGTTTCCATCTCAATTATGTCTATACAACGAACCATATGCGATAACACGTGACAAGATAGGAATGCATGTAAAAAATTGTTTGGTGAGATTATGTTTTATTTTAAAACGGTGAAGGGCTACGAAAAGTAATTATCTAGCCTTTGTGATTAAGCCACCGTTAAATCAGACCTAAAAAATTGAGGAATTTTATTATCCGGGGTCCAAGAGGTTAAAAGAGCCTAAAAAAATTTAAAGGCAATAAAAAGAAATTCATGCCAAATATGGGCCAGTTAGGTTTCACCATCAATTCTCAAAAGTTTGAGAATTTAGATCACCTCTATTCAAAATATAAATCTAAGGGAGTTTGGTTGGAGAATTTAAACGGGTTTGCACTTCCGTGAAAACCCTGAAAAAGCATTAAATTGTTTTGGACGTTATTAGTGTGGAAATCATTTTGAGCTTTGATTTGTTGATTCGACTGAGTCAATGTCTCATATTTCCATCTTTTTACACCTAAGGAAGATGCTGAGTTTATACGTTAGGAGTATCCAATATTCATCGTGCACATATGTCATGTTTGTATGCATTGATTTTCCTATCGAATGTGTTCATACCCATACATTCCATTTTCATGACTTGGTTGTTTGAGTTTAAATCCATTGTGTGATTTTTAGTATCTTATTTTTGTATGAAAATTTTGAAAAATTCAAAAAATAGTTTGTGAAGATTTTTTTTAGCATCTCTTTGCAAGAGCACATTGGCCATTTGATTGATGCCTTGTTTTGAATACGGTGACATCTCGACTTTGCTTGTTTGATTTATTCTTCTCATTTGTCTATTTGGGGACATAATAAAAAGGGGGAGAAAGAATTATCATTTTATGGGTGAGTTTTAATTTTGGGGGAGTTTTTGAGATTTGACTTATGCATTTCTCATACATTGGTATATGTGTTTATCTCATTTCAAATTTGATACGTCACTTGGTATTTTTCTTTATATCATGTTTGTAGGTACTACATTGATGATCATTGGATTGCACACCCTGATGAGAAAATATTTCAGATCTTGAAGATCTGAAGAACAAACGATAGAGACTTATTCATTTATATCTTTCCAGTTTCGGGTTTATGGGAGGGTAGATTTGTATAGGTCAATTGAATGATAATAATTCGGATTTTTTATTTTGTACTGGCATAGACATAGGGGGAGATTTGTAAGGACATTTTTCTCATGTCTGATATCTTACATTTGTGTATGTCGTACGCCGCTATAAAAAGCACGTCTCTTCACGATCTCACATGACGGTTCTATTCGAATTATGGGAATCAAGCATTCAACATATCCATCAAGTGTTCCCCATCTGCCTCAACGACTTCACGTTCCATGATTTTAGGGATTTTATGCAAGTGATACGCAAGAGAAGTCAAAACAATGAAAGAAAGGCAAGATAGAAAGTTCAAGGGAATTTTAGTAATTTTATAACCATAGTTCGGAGGTCTGGTCAACTGGAAATTTGAAGAGCCCGATGCCATGAAGATACTGGAAGAAACGATACCACAATCTGACTACGGTGAAGGAGTTATGACCTTTTGAAGATGGAGAAAATTCCGTAAAAGAATAATGATTTTTTAATCCCCAAACCAGCGAGGTACCGCAAACCGCATGGTGAACTGGTTCAGGGGGAACCGGTTTGGGGTACACCAGAACCAGTTCGGGGTATACGCACAGCAATAGTCCCAGCGACTCAAAACTCTTTTGGTTTTCCTTGTTCACCTGGAGTTCCTGCGTGAGATTCCAGCCAACGACATCAGAACCGACACCTGCGGGTATTTTTGTGTCACACTTATTTTCATTGTAATCCGTGAAACCGTATCTTACAAATTATAGTAAAAATAAAAAGATTTTCCCCATTTGTGTATTTTTTCTGAAATTGTTTGTTTTATCTCGCATGCTTTATTTTATTTGATAAATCATTTAGATGCATGTTTTAGGGTTTAACTAAAATTTGGGAATAATTAAAATTGAATTTTATTTTAGAAGTTGCAATATTTTCGCTGTAGCGATTCTACAAATTTCATCTTCCTCTTTTTCTTCAACAGTAGGAGGAGGGCCATGGGTGTGTTCCTGAAATAGTCCTGAATCCTCAGCAACATTCAATCTTTTCAAAACCGCTGGCCATCCATCTCTGAAGTATTTCAAACTTGTATACTCCATCTGGGAAGTGATAGAAGTTAAGGCCTTGTTCCATCATTTGTCCCAGCCATAGCTAAAGGACTTCTTCACTGCAGATTTCCTCTTCGCTCTCTCCGATGAGGTTTTCTCCCTGAGAAGCTCTTTGCCAGACTTCACCTTATCTTCAAGATCTTTCTTACGCCATTCAGCCTCTTCAAGCTTGGCGTTAGCTTCCTTGGAGGCATTCACACCCTGCTTCCGAGCTATATCATCAAGTTGAATATCTGACTCAATCGATTTAATCTTCTTCTCCCAAGTAGCCTTGTCCTCTTTATACTTTTATCGGGATTCCCCAAAAGACTTTGACAACCCAGCAAGGGCTTCCTCAACACCACTGGATGAGGTTGAACCTTTGATAGCTTCATCCTTCTCCACGATATTGTCAAAGCGCAGTAAAAACTGTAAGAAGAAGAAAGCCAGAAATCAGAGCATGAACACAACAATGAAAAATTAAAAAGATAAGTATAATGACCACTTACTGATGCAAGAAGCATGGCTGCCACATCGACAACCTTGTCCTAAGGAGTTGAAGTTTTAGCAGCTCGGCAGTCGGGCAAAGTCCCTGACTAGATTAATTTCTTGGCCAAGTCAGGTTTAAGAACAGCTGGAAAACTAGCCCTTAGAGAAGAGATCCCAACTCCAGAAGGTTGGACAACAGTATCGACTGGTCTCTCAGCAAGACCCCTCTTCAACCTCCTCAAAGGAGCATCTTCAATCAAAGGTGTTGCCTCTTTTGGGACAACAGCTTCAATCAAAGGTGTTGCCTCTTTAGGGGAAATAGGGGGCTCCTTGCTGATATTTTTGGCAATAGGAAAAGCATCCTTCTTCTTAGTTCCATCAGCTAGAACGTAGATTTTGCTCTTCTTTGCTCCTTCAGTATCAGGAGCGGACTTGGTAAAGAACTCGGGTAACCTCCTCTTCTTCGTCATCCAATCAGCAATAGAGGTACCCAAAATAGAAGAAGATTCTCCTACAATTGTTGGAGAAGTCGGTGCTTGATCAAGATCAACCACCACTGGAGGAACGAGAGGTCGGGCAATAAAAGATGAAGTGGTATTCTTGTATCTCAGCAAATAAGAAACAGACCTCACGTGCTCCCCATTGATGGACTGGTGCAAACCCCAGATAAGTGTCAATTTTTTTAAATTTATGTCACTCACTTTTGGAGGTTTCCTTTTGCAATCAACTGCAACAAACAAAAACTGAGTGTCGGCGACGCATTTCATCAAACATAAACAGAGCTAAATTAAAAAAATTAAAAACAACCTATCCCATTGCCATAAGGCGGACATCTGGGACCTTGGTAAACATCATTTCATTTTAATGGGGGGTGTTGCCAATTTTTCATCACCACCCCATGATCAAAATAGTCCCTATTAGCATCGGGAAGATTGACCACTAAAGCTCTATTGGAAAACCTAGGGTTTAAATAAAATGAAGTGTCACTGGTAACCCATTTATAACAATACATAATTTCAAGAATTCCTAAGAGAGTTCCATGTATTTGATTTAACCTATATACGCCATTAACTACCCTCCATGTATTTGGAGCTATTCTTGTAGGAACAATATCAAAATATTGGCAAAACTCCAAACACAGGGGATTCGGCGAAAAAGAAAAACCACACTCCGCTACAAAAATGGAGGGAAACTAGTGTCCCTCAGCTAAAGAAAATAAAGCAAAGGGGCAAGGAGGATCCTCTAGAATAACCCAATAGGGAATTGCAAAATCATCCCGGAACTTATCTAAGGATTCGACAAGATAAACCATGGTGGATAAAGCAAAGAAAGAAGAAGGAAGAAATTCTTATAGAAAAACTGGGAAATCTGTTAAGGCGTTTGACAGAAAGAACGACAGTACAAGGATAGAGTGAGAAGACAAAGAGTTTAGAAATCTGAAAGTAAAAAGTAGAAGACGATCTGATTCTATCTCTTTTAAATGCCCTGCATCGGGAAGAAAGAAAATAAATAATTACTAGAAAAGACGATTGCATTTTCGGAGGCTAAACAATGAAAAAGACGCAAATACCCAAGCATCCCCTGAAAATCCAAAACATTTACGAGTTTGTCATTTCGAGACGCAAATACACAAGCGTCTGCGGAAAATTCAAAATATTTATGAGTTTGCCATTTCGCGCTCAAAAGACAAGACTAAAGGGAAAATTTCCTAAGTATTGGAAATATGTAATCTAACAAGACTAGGTAAAAACATGTCCGAGCAACTTCTGGGCATAATGTTCCACACTCTCATATTTCAACTTCAACTGTGAAACATTGGGGGATTCTGTTGATAGAAAAATTAGTCAGATGACGTGGACCAATTATATGACAACACATGTAGTCCTACGTGACAAAATATATATTCACTGAGATACTCAGCACCCCGAGTTACTTAGCGTACCGAGCTACTCAACGTGCAGAGCATCTAGCCAGGAAGATCAAACGACAATTACAGATTCAATGAACATCGGATTCAGTGAACATTCTTATTATGTACAGATGTATATGTCTATTAAATAATGAAATATTGTCTATTCATATGGACATCCCAAGGGCTATAAATGCATTGTAATCCCCTCCATAATGGGAGGATTGAGGATTGATCATTTACGATCATCATCAATATTAAGGCAAAGACCCAGCAATACAAAATAGTGGACGCATGCCATTTTCATAAGGCTGAACCACTTTAAAAATTTGTTATCTTATTTCTTATTTTATAATTATCCGTGATTAATTAATTAGATCAAGCCTAGTTTTTTACATCAACAATGACCATTAGTATAATGCCCATTCATGAAAAGACACAAATTAGTCAATAAAAAGGAGAACATCCCACCATTTTTTGTAATTCTTTTTGTGAGATCATTCTCTAATTTTCTCTCTTATTTATAAATTTATTCAATCAATTTCATCGAGTTTTGGTGAGAATCCTTTAGGATTGCTAACTAAAGATTCCATTGGATTGTTGTATCTTGGAGGTAATTTGCCTAAAATCCGATAGCAAAATCTTATAGTGGGGGAAAATAAAACCTTAAGGAAAGTGATTCTTCACGCCTCAATCCACTACAAATTATAATGAATAATTATCCCCTTCATGTTAAATAACCCATGGGTTGAATTCATGCCAAAAGCTACCACTGGAGGCTAGGGTTCTCATGCAACTTATCAACATAAATCTTTGTATTCAAGTGATGTGAAACTTTCGTTTTACAAGAATACCCCTTTTAATCTCTTATGGGGACACCACTTTTTTAAAAATATTTTGGCAAAAGCAATTATTTTGGCAATAGTAATAAATTAAAATTTGGAATTATATATATTTTGTAATTTTCAAGAAAAGTTAGTTTTTGTTCAGATAAAAGTGGTATTTTTCTCAATTAGGTGTGTACATGCGGTGTAAAACCTACTTGTATTATTTTTCGAAATTGTGCTCTAGTCCCTCATCTTTCAATACAACAATTGATGGGCAAGCATATGCTACCTTACATAATGTGGCCTTGAATTATAAAATAAAAGATTGAACTACATGTACAAGATTAAACTATTTTACACTACAACTTTCTATTTATTTAAATACCATTTTATAACAAAAACAAACACTATTTCGTCACCATTGAGAGTTAAGAGGCAAAAAAAACTACCCTTACTCATTTTACTTTATTTGTGCCAATTGACTCAAATTTGACGTGACCAAAGGGCTCATATATAGTTAGCTCCACGAGCGTACCATCTCTTCGTCTTATGGACCATTTCTTAGGTCGACTGAAGTCTTGTGAGCCTTAACCCCAATGTTTTAGGGATAAAGAATCAACTACCTTTTACTATTTTTCTTTTCAACAAAAATAAAAGGCAAAGAAGTGAGTAGAAATTTATGTGTCTTTAACATTATTTTGTAGTTTTTGTAAAACTGTGGGACATTCCATTAATGTGTGTAGAAATCTACATAAAGAAGTGAGTCAAAAATTTACTGCTTCTGTTGTAGGTGGTTCAAATATTGTCCCAAAAAAAGTTTTGAATAAACTTATTCTTAAAAACAAGAACCCTCTCGACGTTTCAATATCTGGGCCAACTCGGATAAAAGCTTCAAATCCTAATACAGGTCCGGTTAATAATTTAAAAGAGGTCAATACACCTGCTGGAGCAGATGTAGTAACTCCTTGTTTGGTTGCCTTGTCCACTGTTTTGAGTAAGGAAGGTATACCTTTAGGTCGTAAAAGATTTCTAGAAAAGAATGGTTCTAAAGTTTAGGTGGCCGGAAACCCAAAGATAAGCCAGGCTTTTGTGAATAAGGATATAAGTTGTTTGAACAACTTGGTAATCGACTCAACTTTATTGACTTCTGATAATTTTGAGGTCATCCCAAAGAAATCGAAATAGCATAATATACTCAAGTTGATCAACATATTTCGGATGAGTTATTTTTTGACTCAACATATATAGTAAAAGACAGAAATAAGGATGGAAAGTTTATTATGGGTCAAAAATGTATTAAGAATGTTTCATCATGAGATATTTTTTATAATGAAGATTGATATGGTGATATGCCTGTGGACATTCTAAATTTGTCTAATGATTCTATGCAGGAAGAGGAATGTCCTGGAATTAATTTATATGTGGACATTCCTAAGTTCGATCTAGGTATGTCTCCTAATTCGAAAAAAGTCCGAACATTTATTGAAGACTTGGTTGGGAGAAAATGTGGTCAAAATCAATATCAAAAGTCCATTACTCTAATTAGTAATTCTTTTGATATTTTAAGGAACATTGAAGACACAAATAATCAAGTTGATGTGGATGGAGTTAATCGAAAGGGAGTCAAGAAATTGGATTCTTTTTCGTACCTAACTGCTAAAGAGAAATCGACTCTTAAACGTAATTTTAGGCTAGCTACAACTCATTCAAGACTCCGTAAATATTCTTAATTTTCTTTTCTTTAGTGTTTGTAAGAGCCCTAGAAGAGGTTTTTTCTCCTATCTTTAATAAATAATATATTTTATGTTTAAAACAAATAAATAAATGAAAAAATGAAAATAAAATACAAAATGCGATAATATTAGATTTTGACCGACTTTGAAAGTATTTAGACACAAAAATTTTAAAATGTAAATTAAATTTAGAGATCAAACCGATAGTATCAAATTTGAACAAATGGCTAAAATAACTTATACCTATTTCAAATTTGGAGTCATTTTGCTTAAAACATTGAATTCACACTTCGTGATATAAATAGTACTTGGGAAGCAACTTCAGTATTGTCCTACTATTTTCCGATTTTTTTTCTAATTTTTGTATTTTGAGTTGCAATTTTTTTTTGTAACTTTTTATTAGCATGATAACTAGTGCTGGCAATCCCAGCCCATATCAACCCATTACGGGTTGAATATTAGACAATAGCTTTTATTTGCGGGATGAAAATGGGTTTGCTAGCGGATTAATACCCAAGCCATCAAATTGAGAACCCTCACCCTTTACAACCCGTCAAATACAGCTTAACCCTAATCGACTTTCTGGCCCTAACCACTTTATCCTCTCCTTACAAGAGCATTCTCTCTCTCGCTCTCTCTCTCTCTCTCTCTCTCTCTCTATATATATATATATATATATATATATATATATATATTGGAGGTGAAACACTTTATTATGAAGGGAAAACACTAATCAATAAGTGACAAAATCATTTGCAAATTTTTTATTTTTAGAAACAGAGATTTTGGAAAATAATTTTTGTTAAACTTGAAAATTTAACATTGCAAAATTAAATTTTGTCCTTGATTTGAAAAGAAAAGAAAAATAATCTATACAGGTTGTAAGGATTTTACTCATCTCTTTCTTCATTGATTTGAGAATTTTTCATTGATATGGAAAAAACTACACTCTTTCATTTAATTCTAGATAAGTTATTGGTCTGTAAAGATTTCTAAAAAATTTCTTTTTCTTTTTGAGAAACAGAGAACGATTTTTTATTTGAAAACAGAAACAAACTCACCCAGCCCAAACCTGTGCCACCCATTACCTCAGCCTATATTTAGCCCACCCACTTCCAGTCCAACCCGCATTTAACACGCCCAAATACATCCGAACCCACCCATTTTCCGATGCTAATGGTAGCAATAGGGTTGTAAAAAGAATCACCTGCTCGAGCTCAACTCGTATATGTTTAGATAAAAACTCATTCGAGACATGCTTATAAAATAAACTAATCAATCTTGAACGTATTTTAAAGCTCTCTATCTTGACGAGCTTGAATTGAATTCAATATCTATTATATACCTCTAAAACGATAGATTAGAGGTCTTAATATAATTTAATGCTCCCTTTTAAACTCAGATTGTTATTAAACTTACGTAACCAAACAGCCATGAATCTTTGAAATCCAAACGATTTATTCATTTTCTAATAACTACCTCTTGCCTTTGTCTATTCCCTTCCCTCTCTATGCACGACTGGATTTAAGGGGGTCAATAGGCTTGGAGTAGAACCTAAGAGTTAGAGAATTTGTTGTGGTATTTAGAGAGCTCTCCGAAGGCTAGAGTGAACATTAACCACAACCTCAACCTCAACCTCACATGACCTGTTTGCTCTAACCATTGCACTAGACATGGCCACAACCTCACAAGGCCTAATACTATGTGTATTAAATGCCCACCAATCTTTAATACAATTCAATACCACACCCGGATCCACGACCGATTGAACGGGTCTTCAACATGTCTCCCAGTAAATCCCATTACCTGAAACCGCCAACCCGATCGAATCGGGACCTGGGTTCGCGGATCTCCCATGGTACCACATGTACCATCTTTCCTCCTCATCATCGAGGTAACTTTTAACAACAGGTAACCCAATTTTAACACCATCCCAAGATTTCTCAGGATCCAAATCAAACAACAAACCTCTAGAAAATAATGAATTTGAAGAAGAAATTGGAGAGTGATTTGTGATGTTTTTTTAACAAAATATGAATTGGGGTGAAGGGTAGAATTATGGTATGTTGGGTTTTCTTTATTAGTGTTTAGTTTCGTGGAGCAGTGGTGAGAAAGAGTGGTTTTGTTCTTATCCCCATGTGTATATTATATATATATATAAATATTCTTTTGATGTAGGATATGTTATTTCTTTCTTTTCTAAATATATTTTTAAATATAACTTACAATCTCACGTGTCTTAAAAGCCTTCAAGACAAAATAAGTGATACGTAATTAATGAATTAAAAATATTTTTTTTGACATAAAAAAGGGCAAAGCCCAAACTACTCAGATAACAGGACTTCATTAAACTCTTTACATCTTAACACTCCAAAGACATCTCCCCCACAGCGAAAGCTATTCTTGGAAGCCAGTCAGTGGGTTGCCCTGTTAAAGGACCTCTTAACCCATGACATGCTAATATTCCACTTCTCCATTAAATAATTGATATAAAAAATAATGCAGGCCACCTTACATGGAGGTGCAGACCTACCAAGGCAATATTCCACCAGTGCAGAATTGTCACTTTCAATGACAACATTCTGGATTTCAAATGACTGCACCACATAGCAGCCTTTAAGAATCGCAGCGGCTTCGCAGGCCAAGGCCGAATCAGCCCATATCTTTCTTCTGAACCCATGAAGAACCTCTCATGTATGGTCACGAGTCACACCTGCAATAGTGGCCTGAAGCCTGTGTGAACAGAAAGCCCCATCAACATTAATTTTGATTCTGCCAACATTAGGAGGGGACCATTGATTTGACAAGACATGTGCATCAACCCTATCATCCGTAGCAGGGGCCTCTATAGAAGTCTTCAACTCATTATTTTCTTTCAGAATATTGAAAATGACTTGCTCCTTGGGAATCCAGTTGTTGTTAAACGCGGTTTCATTCCTTCTTTTCCACACATGCCAAACCACAAAGGCGATGTCACCAAACAAAGACAACACCCACCTTGTTAGATTGTTTAGCCTCCATTATTTCATTCAACCATTTAGAAACTGAGAAGCCGTTAGCTTCATCCCAAAGAGATAGACTGTTACATCCCTTCCAGATCTCCTTTACATCTTTGCATCTAAGAAAGCTGTGTTCCACACTTTCAACTTCTTTTCCACATATCCTGCAAACTGGAGAAATGCAACACGTCCTATTGAATAGGTTCTCATGGGTAGACAACGCATTGTGGCATGCTTTCCACAAAAAGTGTTTAATTTTGGGGGGGCTTTAATATTCCAAAGCAACTTTCACATTCTTTTATCAACAGTGAAAGAGGAAGAAGGAGAAGTAAGTTTCTTATCATTTCTAATCTTCTCTGCTTCAATGTATCCAGAATTAACAATATATTTACCATCAAGTGTATAGTGCCACACTAATTCATCTTCTTTATCTGCAGTTCTAATATGGATGCATTGAATAACCTCAACTTCTTCGGGAGAGAAAATATTTCTCAGTTTTGATGAGTTCCAGCAGTTTTGTGGTTTTGATATAAGATCTGCTACCACATTATCAATAGTCTCATCTGGTCTAGATAACAAGGGGCTAAAACCCTGAATTCTTGGGATCCATTTGCTCTCCCAAATCTTGGCCTTGTGACCATTGCCAACATTCCATGTCATTCCTCTTTCAAGAAGCTTCCTACTTTCCACAATACTAGACCAAATAGGAGATGGACAGTACCCTTTTTTAGCTTCCATAAATTCTATATTAGGATAGTAGATGACCTTGAGCATTTTGGTACATAAAGAGTGAGGATTTTTTTGTAACCTCCATGCTTGTTTGGTCACGAGGGCTAAATTGAAACTCTTAAATTTTTTGAATCCAATCCCTCCACAATTCTTAGGCTGGCATAGTGACTCCCATTTCCTCCTACAAATACGGTTCCTATCAACATCCCCCCCCCCCCCACCACCACCACCACCATAATTTTCTGATCATAGCATCTAGTTTAGAGCAAAGGCTGTTAGGAAGGAGAATACACTCCCGGAGAAAGTAAATGTTGTTTCCAACCCTGAAGGTTGTTGTGTGCCCTCTCCAGAATGAACGAAAATGTTTCGCTTCTGGATCTATCCCAAGAGGATGGGAATCCCAGATATTTAGACTTAGGACCTAAAGGCTTAATGTTTAAGACCCCCTCTATCATATCCAAGGTGAGAGATTTAGTGTTAGAAGAGCACATAAAACCTGAGATTTGTTGAAATTTACGAGTTGGCCAGAAGCTTTACCATATTGGGCAAGAATTTCCATAACTTTCAAACATTCCTTTCTCTCGGCTTTGAGAAAAAGGATAGAATCGTCCACGAAGAACAAGTGGGAAAGAGGAGGACATGAGTTCTTGATTTTGATTCTCGAAATTTCGTTTGATCTTAAAGCCTTATGGAACATATTGGAAAGCACATCTTGAACAAGAAGAAACATATAGTATTGCAAATGCTGTTGCCATTCACTATAACCGAGAAGGTCACTGTCGAAATGCATTGGGAAATAAACTGATTTCACTTTGAGCAAAAACCCATATTTCCCATAAGAGCTAATAGGAAGTCCCATTCAACTCTATCATAGGCCTTGTTCAGATCCAACTTGATCGCAATATTCTCTCTTTGACCTTTCTTCTTTTTCTTCAAGTAGTGAAACATTTCGTGGGCCATAATAATGCTATCTTGTATTAGTCTCTTGGGGACAAAGGCAGCTTGATTTGGAGAAATTATTCGATTGAACAAAGGTTTAAGCCTATTGGCCAATGTTTTCGCAATAATTTTATACTTGAAATTACATAGGCTAATAGGACGAAACTGGTTCAAATTCTCCGGGTTGAAAACTTTAGGAATCATTACCAAGTTAATTCTATTCATCTCCTTTAGGAGGAAGTTGCCTTCAAAAAAGCTTTTGACAGCTTTACAAGTATCTGGCCCGACAATGTCCCCGTTGACGCTATTACAAGAGTATAGTGTGTGTGTGTGAGAGAGAGAGTTCCCTCCTCATCTCATTGTGTAAATATATTTTTAAATAAAATAATATATTTATTCAAGTATAATAAAATATTAAATATTATGCTACTTCATAGGTTATTTAAATATAATTATTTCATATTTTTATGCGACTAAAATTATATGGAGTAATTCAAGCTTCTATTAATATAAAAAACAGTTTTTTTAAATTAAAAGTAAATAGTTTTTTTATTAAAATTAAAAAGGATATTTTTTTCATAAATAAAACAACATCTAATTAAACTGTTTCTTTTTATATATAAAAAATATATTTTTTAATTCCGCCAGCGGCACTAATCAATCGCGATATCATGTCAATAAATTTTTTTATTTATGGAAAAAATATTTTTTTTGTTTTAATTTTAATAACAAACTATTTAATTATAATTTAAAAAAAAAATGTCTAATTTGATGTCTTAGATTCGCGATTGATTAGTGTCGCTGGCGCAGACCCACATTCAGCAAATAATGTGGATCCGAGAATGTGGGTCCGCACCAGCGACACTAATCAGTCTCTATATCATGTCAATAAACATAGTTTTTTTATTTATGAAATAATATTTTTTAAATATAATTTTAATAATAAACTGTTTACTTTTAATTTTAAAAAAAAATGTTTGCTTTTAATTAAAAAAAATTGTTTTTCTTTTTTATATTAATATAAAAACATTTTTTTTATATAAAAAAACTGTTTTTATATCAATTGTTATAAAAAAAAGAATACGAAACTTATAAAAAAAAGTGAATGATGCAGTTTCTAGGCGGACAGCTAGAATTACTCAATTATATGTATAAATTAATTTTTATATATTTTGTTTTATACATTTACACTCGCGCATCGCACAGGGTAAATGCTAGCATAGGCGGATCCAGGGGGGTCGAGGGGGGTCTTGGGCCCCCCAAAACTTCTAAGAAATTCAAACAAATTTTAATCCTATATATTGTTTGACCTCCTCTTCCTCATATTTCTGGATCCACATCTGAATGCTAGTGATCTCTAATAATCATACTAAAATACTATAAAACAATGAAGTCACTAGAGCTCGACTCATACTTGTTGCCTTAGATACGTGTACAAGCTCGACTCAAGCTTTAACAAATCAAGCTTTAACAAATCAAGCTTTAACATCCTTACGCTCAACTCAACTCATTTACACCATGTAGATAGCAAAAGCAATGCCGGTTGAATCTAAAAAATGGTTAAAACCCAGATCACATGCCCATGCACGTCTAAAATGAAAAAATGATGTTAATATCATTATAAAACGTTAAACAATAATTTGCTTAAACCTCATTACACTCGAATCACAAACTCCCACATATACGACCACACAAAAAATCACACCCCAGTCCAAAACTCAAATGCCCATTTTTCAAGCCCACAACCCAAACAACTTACAAACTCTGCTCCGAAAAAACCATAAACCCGACTGCATGACCCGCAACCGCCGCAATAAACACACCTCCATTATAAGATATGACAGCCAGCATCACCATATAGGCTAGTCCAGCCCGGATAGCATAAATACCCGTTTGAAAAAGACCCATGGCTAACCGGTTTGACCCGGTTTAGGCAAGGTTAAGATGAGACAAAAGCTCTACTGCCATTGTTAATACGAAGACAAATGTTATGGCCAAAGCGTACATACCCGAACTTGTTCCGGGCCAACCCCGGAAAAGGAAGTGGGCATTCTTGCCCCGGTAGAAGGCCAGGTGGAACATTTTGGGGTGGGAATGTACGGCACCAGCAGTGGTGGTGTTGGTGTTGGTGGACCATGTGGATGGTGAGTTATTTGGGTCCATTATGTTTGTTGTTGGATTTGGTTACAACTCAGCTGAATGATATATATTATATAGGTTTTTGAGGGTTTAAGAAAAGAAAGATGAAAAGTTCTTTGTCACACTAGATATGGAACTGCTGCACGCGCAGACGTACGTAACATTATGAAATTGCGATTAAACAAAGAAGAAACAATAAAATTTCTTAACTAGCTCTATTAAGTTGTCGGTGGGATGATCCTAACCAGTATCATCTATTCATTTAAACATGAAGGGGTCATAAAATTCATAAAGTCCTAACTTATGTTCTTTCATGCGTATTAACATAAAGTATTTCATTAGAGGAGCCATCTGCTTTTGTCATCCGTGCTCAGGCCTCTAGTGGTTATAGTTGTATAACATTAGTAAACTGTTTTCAAAATCAACTACACTTAATTTTTTTTTGTATAGATCAAGTTAACTTTGATCATTTATATAAAATTAAAAGGTTTAGATTATCACGCTATTATGTAGAATTGTTATCTAACTTAGAAGAGACGTTAAATTATAAGTAATTTATGTCAAAGTAATGTATTTGACGTAGATTGCACCATTTCCAATTTTCGTTTTTATAAATGCCAAAATTTATTTGATGAAAGCATTGTTCTACTTTTAACAATCTTATTGATCTTTGGGTCATTAAAGAAAAAGTGTCACGATATTTTTTTTTTTCCAATTTCAGGCTTAGTTCAATATTTTTCAGATTACACTTTATCATATAAAACACTCATAAACAAACATTCTTTCTTCTCTCTTATTGTTAAATCCCAAACCCTAGAACATCAAACCCTAAATCTTATACCTACAAAAAAACTAAACCCTACCCAACCCAAAAATAAATTAAAAGAAACTAATACCACCACTACCACCACCAAAAAACAAAAGCCTTAAAAAACTGAATTCTAAAACCTAAAACCTTTTCCCAAAAAAAATAGTCATAAAAATAGACGAGTTCCTTTATGAAAAATAAAAAATTAATATTAAAAAAAAAAGAGAGGTAAAGTAGGTAAAAATGTGTTTATCTCTTAATGACTAAATGTTAATTGTCCCTTTGCCTCTTAATGGACTTGCGACAAAAATACTTTTTCATATCCATAGAAGAAATGCAATGTTGTAAAACACACAAGTTATTTAAGCTCTAGTGTCCAGAGTGATTTATAAACCTGCTCGATTTGAAGGGTTATTATCTTCTGACAAAAAATGCAAAATTCTATGGGTAAATTACAAGGAATGACATTTGTTCTTTAATATATTCATAAAAATCTCTTGTTAATTTTGACATTACATTACCCATTTTTACATTTTTGTAACGTTAGATTACTGTATCTCATAATTTTTTTTAAATACCCTTTTTTGCATAGTACTACATAAATCTATTGAATCAATTAATTTAATACATAAAAAAATATGTCAAGAATATATTGATTAATATTTCAAATAAATCTCATGCAATACTTTGTTAACTGAAAATACTAGTTCCTCCCTTAGTCACACAGTTCGTAGATTTTGGTAACTCCCCCGCTCCGGAATCGCGATCTAGCGACTTATGTGCGAAAACGTCATAAATTCGCGAATTGAAAATTTTCGGTGCGCGCTTTCTAATTTTTAGTGCGTTCTCAAGTGCTTGGGTGGTGAATCAGTGGTGGTGTTTGGTCTTAGGGTTTGCTTTTGGGTTTGGAGAGGAAGATCGGTTTTAGAAGAAGGTGAGTTTTCATACATGGTGGGTTCTGTGTGTTGAGAGGCTCCACCTTGGCTTTCCACAAAACAAAAACCAGCACAGCACCTGTACAATCATCTCATCAACTTGACTCATTTGCTTCTACCTTTATCCAATGTTCCAAACGGTTTTGTAAACAAAATGCCTTGACAAACAAAAAACCATACCCATGGATTTAGCCTATTGATCCACGTCTCTCCTTGATAATCCTTTCATTTTATTATTGTGTTTGATAAAGTATAGTGCTTGTATCATTTCTTCCAATTCAGATTTGTTGGAACATATAAATATATATATATATATATCCTACACTTGTGCGGACTAGTTCGCATTTTAAGAATGCGGACCGTACATGTGTCACCTGACGGTGAGCCCAGAAAAGAGAGAGACTGCCTATAATTTAGGCGATAATTTCTAGGCGCACCGTTAGTTGACACATGTTCGGTCCGCATTCTTAAAATGCGGACTAATCCGCACAGGAGCATTATATATAGGCGCACCGTTAGTTGACACATGTTCGGTCCGCATTCTTAAAATGCGGACTAGTCCGCACAGGAGCATTATATATATATATATATAATGCTCATGTGCGAATTAGTCCGTATTTTAAGAATGCGAACCGGACATGTGTCACATAACGGTTCACCTAGAAATTATCGCCTAAATTATAGGCACTCTCTCTCTTTTCTGGGCTCACTGTCAGGTGACACATGTCCGGTCCGCACTCTTAAAATGCGGACTAATCCGCATTTTAAGAGTGCAGACCAGACATGTGTCACCTAACGGTGCACCTAGAAATTATCGCCTAAATTATACGCACACTCTCTCTTTTCTGGGGTCACCGCCAAGTGACACATATCTAATCTGCATTCTAAAAATGCGGATTAGTCCTCACAAGAGCAGGACTGTATATATATATACAGTGCTGCTCTTGTGCGGACTAATCCGCATTTAAAGAATGTGGACCGGACATGTGTCACCTAACGGTACATCTAGAAATTATTGTTTAAATTATAGGCACACACACTCTCTCTTTTGGACTCACCGTCAGGTGACACATGTCCGCTCCGCACAATAACAGAACTGTATATATATATATATATATTATTTAAAATTAATATGTAATTCAAAATTAATTAATTGCCGCTTTGGTACCGCACCTACATTTATAATTTTTTGAGAATTATTACATTATCGCATTCGCACCCGCATCGCCATGCGTATTTGAGACTAAGGTTCCTCCCTTTGTCTCTCTCAGATTTGTCACCTCAAGTAGGGGTGGCAATTCGTGTGTGTGTCGTGTTCGGGTCGTGTCATTTCGGGTTCGTGTCAAGTATTAGTCAACCATAACCCGACCCATTTAACTAATTGTGTCATATGAGCAAATAATTAACCCGACCTATTTATTATCGTGTCGTGTTCGGGTTGACCCGCATAACCCATTAAGTAAAATATAAAATATTTTTTTTCTTCTCTCTTAACCAATCATACCACTCATTGCGCTACAATAACTTAAATTTAATTAATTTCAACTTCTTGCAACACATAAATATGTTATCATCCAATTCTCCATGAATTTTATACAATGTCTATCAAGATATATAAATTATCTAATATAATCTCCATAAAATACGAGTTAAACGGGTCTATTCGTGTCATTTTCGAGTTAAACGTGTTTGACACTAACCCAACCCGTTTATTATTCGTGTTGGTGGGTCGTGTCATATTCGGGTTCGTGTCTAGAAATCGTCAATCCTAACCCGCTAAATTCTTATCGAGTTCGTGTCGAATTATCGTGTCGTGTCAAAAATTACCACCCCTACCCTCAAGTTGGAACCCCAAACAAAGGACTCAAGTATTGGTTAGCTGCACGCGCCTTAAACTGAAGGTGGGACGCGTAAATTTTTGTTTTATTAGGAATGTGGTATGTTTGCAAGCAATCTCGTAAATAGTACACCTTTTAAAATATCATACTTTTAGTAGAGCATATATTCTTATGGCTGATTTTAACGTAAAGCTTTGTCACAGCGTCACAGATGTCGTCTTTCTTTAGCGGATGATCCAATTATTAGTAGGTATAGGTTATAAGGTCATCTATTACTGTAAATTTTTTTCTGCGTGTGGAATTGAATTCTAAGATTCATAATATAATAGTACACTTTAAATACATATATGTTTTCTGTAAATAGAAAATTAACAAAGTTCAATTTGACCAGGCTTAGTTTGCTAACATCTGCCTGTTCAATACTCTATAAGATAAATAGTTACACATATTTAACTGTAATCAACATAAATTTATTATAAATTATAATATTAACTATATATATAATTACAAATTAACTTGAAATAATAGTGGTAGAGTAGGCACGCAAGTACCTATAATTCGACTAATCTTAAATATTCAACCATTCTATTTAGAACTCACAATATAATCCATTCGTCCCGAATGGATAGCCCCAGTTAGAAATTCGAACATTAGAAAAAAAAATTATTTTCTAAATTTACTCTAAAAAATGATGAATGAATAATTGTAATCTTCAAATGGATAACTTTATTACATCGCTTACTTTTTTGAAAAAAAAAATTACTATTATTTAGGAAATGAATTAAAAGAAAACTGAGACTATTAATTTGTATAAAGAGTACAACATATTATGTTTGTTAACAGCTTGATTTAGCAACAAAAGTTCATGTAATTATTTTTTTGATAATACGGACATTCTTAAACAAATGCATGTGCCCTAAATCATGTCATAAAAGAAAAAAATAAGAAAGGTTTGATGTATACGAAGAATGCATGACACAAATCTAACAATCATAGGCGGAGTCAGGGGTGGCTTGGGGAGGTCCCAGCCCACCTCCCCCCCCCAAAAAAAAAAAAAAAAAAATTTTGTCTTAATTTATTAAAAAAAAAAACTGTGTTAAAATATAAATTCAGCCGTCCAAAATATAATTTCAGCGCACCCCTAATAGGACTTTTGGTAATTTTTCTCAAAATAATTAAACTAACCTCAAAAAAATTCGGCTGCCCCCGAATCCCCGAATATCACTCTTCAGACAGCCCGTTCTCACGCGAATTCCTGGCTCCGGCCACTGCTAACAACACAGGTATAACTTATAAGTGTGTCACGTTATGGGTTGGGCTAATTTTTCATGTGACAGCCTGTGATGAGATCACTTAGGGTTTTGTCATGATCAAATCTTGTACGTTGCACTCCTTAAATCAAACTTGTTCTTCAACTCAACTGGCATGTTTAAACTACTACCAAGGCCGGCACAGAAATTCAAATCTCACTAATTGGGAAGTTGGGAACAATCCGAAAGATTACAGGGTTTTGCAAAATTATGAACTGATTATCCACTATGTAACAATGGCTAATGTATTACATGATATTTTTTTCTTTTTTTAATAATATTAGGTACTAAATTAATCACGATGGAGCTCCTCTAGGGTTATGCATATCTCAACCATTCATTTAAAAATAAATGGTTATAGTTGCCACACATCACAACTCTTTTTTTTTTGGTAGCATAACCCCACATCACTACGGTATTTTTTAAAATGACATATACCAAATAGTCTCTCGAATTTTTTTTAATACATGTTTAGTCCAAGCGCCCCAAAAAGTCCTTCACCATGCCAAAAAGATTTTTATCATACTGGTGGCGCGGACCTTTAAAGATAAGAGAATAAGGGACTTTTTGATACAAAATAAAAGACTTGGACTAAGTGTGTATTAAAAAATGTTTGAGGAACTTTTTGGTATTTAATCGTTTTTAGAATGAATTATAGTTAAGTTTTTTTCCAAATTGAGTTAATCTCGCCTTCTAATTTGAAATATAAGGATGAGATATTCACTCTATCCTGTAGAGTTTTCCAATAACTCTAGAGAAGCTGGATTCAATCATTCGCACGAGAATGTCAGGATTTATTAATTTTATTATCAATCTTTTTGTTAAATATGTGTTGTTTTTATGGAAAAAATTAAGAGGTAAGCTCAAATGATACCTTATACTTCATTCATTTAGTCTACTTTAGTTTGATCTATATCCAGGGACTGCCCTGAAATACCCTGGTATTTAAGGGCTTAAACGAATTTATTTGCTTGGGGCCCCTATGTATAAATATAATTATAAATACACTACACACAATTTAAAATTAAAGCAATAATTATAATGTCAAATTGTCACTCCTATTTTATGATTTAAATTAATATCGAGTTTGATTCATGGGCACAAAATAAATAATAATATTGATTTTTGTGTGGCGTCTTAGGCATTTGGGGGTCTTAGGCGACCACCTAGGTTGCCCATATTCAGGGTCGGCTTTACCCGTATCATCTTTCACATAGTGGGTTTTGAAACTTAGAACCCGTGTAATGCGTTAAAGAGTGGGGTACAATAAGAGTTATCTTATTTCAACGAGATAAAATATTCTCAGGATTTTATTTCAATCTCACACCTAGCATGATTAAAGTCTTACTTGAGATAACTCATATTGCTTAAATAAATACATATTTATTTATGGTTTATAGCACATGTTATCAATATTTTGTGTCAATTTTTTATAACACATATAATCAATTTTTTGTCAGTAATGGATAAATACATATTTAATTATGGTTTAAAAGAACTAGTTTGTTTGACTAAAATTTAATTTTACTAAGTTTTTTAGGGGGTAGGAGGCTCGGTTTGTTGGGGCTCCGCCATGGATAATAAACAGGCATTGGATTATTGTGTTGATGCAAAGGCCGATTGGAATACAAATCAAACATTGAGGGCTCAATAGGAAAAAAAACATTAAGGGCTGATTAAAAGAAGTTAAATTTCATGGGGGCAAATAATTAAATTACTAACTTTTTTAAGGCAATCAATAAGCCCATCGCGCAGTTGTGAGCTTTCCACATTGAAGAAAACGTTTGATACTCGTTGGAGGGACCCAATATCCATCACATTAGATCTTTCCTCGTTGGCCAAATGGTAAACGGATTAAACCCTGCTTAACATATACTGTTGTTTCCATATCACACGAGACTCAAATTGAGAAACATATATGAGTTTATAGTAGGGTTGGTTTTCGGTCGGTTTGGTCGGTAAATGGACCATATCAATACCATACCAAGTTTGAAATCATCAAACTAAAATTTCCAGTTTTACCAGCCGATACACCAACCCATAAACCAAACCAAACCACGCGCCATATCGATAAAATCATTTTTTGCGATAAAATTATTTTTTCAAAAAATACAGTAATTTCGGTAAATTTCTCTTTGCGAAAATTTTGGTAGTACTCGGTACATAATGGTATTTAAAATATGTACCACTTGTCTAGACATGTCCATAATAATAATAATAAAAAAAAAAAAAAACTACATAATTGTCTCGTCTTCATAACTACATATAAACAATAAAACTCAAAATAAACATCACAATTAAATTGTAATTCAAGATACACTATTGTGCAAACAACTCAAATAAATTAGGGTAAGTTATATTAAATGCTTTCCCAGATACTTCTTGTCCAAATGTTTCTTTTGTATTCACTAATAATACATTTGGTTTATAAGATTATGAGAAAGCCAATCTGCCTCCTCTATTGGTGGTAAACAATTTCCTGGACCAAACAGTAGACATGGTAATGTACAGTCCATATGTTTCTTTTATATCCAGTCATTCCATTTTCTTTTGTAGTCCATAGTAAAGAAGATTGGACCAAATGATACATTCATGGAAATAGCAAAGAAGATTGGACCACAAGCCATACGTGCACATAATTAATACTCATTTTCTTAAAATCAATGAGACTAATGAGAAGCAAGTAGTACAAGGCTGTAGTAGCAAGGCTGCTGCTACTACTACTACACAATTTACGCAAGGGTGCTACTACAGGGCTACAATTTACACGGCAATTTACAACTACACTGCAATTTGTGGATAAAAGGTGTCTATTGTCTAATAATATCTCGAACAATTAAGAGGGAAATTACTAATAATATATATTGTCTAATAATATCTACTGTCTAATAATAAGGAGTCCAATAATATCTACTGTCCAATAATATAATTGTAATAATATTTAGTGTCATGGTATCATTACTATCAAGAAATTAGTGCAGTAGTAGCAGAAATTAAGGCCTACCTCATTCATCTCAATTTGATTTAGTCTTCATATTAGCAAACTCATTAATAACACCTATAAAAAAATAAAAAAGTAATTCACATTTTTTATTGTACCTCATATAACATTTAATAAAAAAAATTATTATTTCTATATTAACACTCATTCAATAATAGTTGTCTTTGTATATATGTATTCAACAACAAAACCTCAAATATGATTTTTTATGATCCAACTAAACTCATATCTCTTATTCAACATATAGTACCCAATATAAACCTCAGCAAAGTTGTAACAGAATAATAATTAAATCGGTAGCTCATCAAATAACAACCAATGTAAAATAACAACCAATGTAAACAAAGTTGTAAACAAGGTTGTAAAAGCTGTAAAAATTTAAAAATCGGTAGCTCATTGAGTAAATAACAATTAAATCGGTTTTGAATTATAATACTATAAAACTGTAAAAGAATAAAAAGCATATATGATAAGGTGAAGAGGAAAAAAAGAGTAGACGCATCTCTAAATATTTTCATACTTAAACATAGCCAATAATCATTTGATATAGTGTATGGTTTTAAATAATGGTAACGGGTAACGTAACAGTTGCGGTATCGGTGTAATGGTATCGGGAGTATCAGACGTAATGTAACGAGAATCGGTTACCTCAAGCATGAATTTTTTTTTACCATTTACAAATACCATAAATTAAAATGATACTTTTATTTTGACTCTATAATGTTGAATTTAATTAATATGTGGGTTCATTACATAGTATTAAAGAACATTAAAGCATTTTATTACTTAATCAAATACTAAAGATACATCACTCAATAACAACTTGCAACATGCTTAAATTTAACAACTAATAACATACTTTAAGTCATTGCACAATTGTAAATCATTACCACTATACCACTAAACAAATATGATAATAAACTAAATTACATATATTACAAATGATTCCATGCTTTCACCACCAAAAAGTATGTCGTGGCGGGTCTCTAAGAATCTCCATATCATCATCATCATCATCATCATCATCATTATTAGACCGTTCATATGGTTCATATCTAAAGTAATTAGAATGTGAAGTACTTGATTTAGATGCACCCATTCCAAAATTGCTACTTTCATTTGATGCCTCTTGTTGTGGAAAATAACCTTGAGGCACTGGCAAAACCATATACCCATGTGGATAGTTATCGGTAGATGAAAGGTTATTATATGAAGGTTCAGGTGGATGAGGAGGATAATAATATGACCTGGTGGGTGGATAATAGTGTTGTGGTCGTGGAGGATAATATGAGAATTCATGGGGATGGGGATACGTGGGTTGTGCTTGTGGGTTTCTTCTTTCATTTACACGAACTCCAAGATCAAGTTCAATAAAACGGTTCTCTAAATTATTTTCCATTGGACAACATGTACGCCTTCGTGTCCCACCCCATGGTTGAAGATTTTGTCTATCCTCCAAATTGTCATCATCTCCCCGAATTCCATAACTTCCAGCTTCTCCTTGATACGGTGAAATTGATAGTAAATAAATTAACACATATTATTACTCGGATTTGTTCGTGACACTGCTGTTTTAGCTAATTCGGTTCCAAAAGAATCATATTTGTCACGAAATAACAAAATCTGTAACATTTCACGAAATATTAAATACATTAGTGAAAAAACTTAACAAAATATAAATATATTCTCGACTTACTTGGTTAATTGCCTTTATCTGATTGTTAATATCAGGTTTCAACCTCCGAATCACTTTTCTAAGCCCTACCATTGCGTCGAAAAGGCTTGTAAAATTATCACCGTATTGAAACTGAGGATTCAAGTAATACCCTAATGTATTGACATAAGAATAATATATCAAAAGTTAGATTCAAGTAATAACCTAATTGTTGAACAAATAAAACACAACTAATTTTTTTACTTTTACACTCACATTCTGCTTGCAAGTCTTGATGTAGTTGGAACTGCCATCGTTTGTCAATGATTTTATGAAAATCTATGTAATAGCGACGATCTCTTTGAATTGCTTTCCTTGCCCTATCCATATCTTCATAAAGAAAAGCCATGGTAGGTTTTAAATCTCCATCCACTAATCGAAGAACCTTCACTAAAGGCTCCTGCACCTTCAAAATATCCGTTGCTTTAGACCAAAAGTCCCTGTCAAATATTACCTTCTTCGCCTCCTTGCCTTTTGGCAACTTTGACCACTTGCATCGTTTCCACTCATCAGATCGAAACATGTCCTCTAAACCCTTTTTGTGCCTCACAATACTCTCCAATGTGACAAAATTCGTAGCAAAACGAGTGATGGATGGACGCAGTAACTCTCGACCATTAGTGAATCGCTTTATGTAATCAACAACTCAATTGTAATTGTAAATGAAGCTGATGATAATTTTTTCTTCATCCAACACTTTCGCCACGCTCTTCTTTTTACCAATGTCTTCAAGGATAAGGTAAATACAATGAGCTGAACATGCTGTCCAATACAAATTCGGTCTCCTTTGCATAAATAACTTACCACCCACTTTCATAGCCGCTTCATTATCAGTTACTACTTGGACAACATATTCCTCTCCAATTTCATCAACCACCTTATCCATGAGGCGAAAGTAATAGTCCACTGTCCTACTCACCACGTCTGTTGCAACAATTGACTTGTGAAAACTGTTCCATGATTGCTATAAACTAAAAAATTAATTAAACGTTTTTTGGTAGGTCCTATCCAACCATCACACATAATAGTAACACCCATCTCCTTCCAAATTGGCTTTTGAGATTCAATCTATTTTTTCAAGCTAGCAAACTCTATTGGAAAAAAAACTTCATTGACCTCATACAGAGTTGGAGGCTTCACTCCGTGTTCAACTTCTCTAGCGACATAAAGCATCCGGTCAAATCACGGGCTTACAATAATATTTGCAGAATGTTTTCCAAACAACACAAACTGACTAACTACTCGTTCTAACTTCTTTTGCAAACCCTTCATAAGTTTTGTTGATATTTTAGGGTGCTTAGGACCCTTACTTCGATGGAGGTCCACATCCACTTCGGCTAATCTATATTCAAAGGAATTAATATCCACCCATTCCTTATGTCGCATTCCTGACATACTAGAAGATTGTTGAGGAGCTTTAAGTAAACTCGCTCTACTTGAACTTCCAGCCTCATACCCACCTTTTGATTTAGACCTCTCTGTCTGCTCCCATTCCCTATATATATTTCTACTCATATTTCTTGTCATGGTCATCTTGGAATCTGAATCATCACTTGAAATAACAATCCCCTCAAAGCCATCAGCCCCATACTCATTTCTAATATAATCAATGACTCCTTCCTTTTGGGAGACTTTATCTTCTTTTTTTTGCTTTTCCTCCTTGAAGATGTTTCATCATTTGCTCCCTAATTTCGATTGTGACGTTAGGACACCCTATTACTTGTCCTTTTACATGAGCTAAATGTTGTTTTAGTCTAGTTATACCACCGTTTATTTCTCTTCCGCATAATTTGCAATTTAATTTCAACCTATTATTTAATACTGGAGTAGCAAACTTCCACCCAATATCCCCACTTGGGGCTATCTCCGCCTCATCTTCCTCTATCCTTCCACGAGGCATTTTCTTTTTTTTAAAGTATCATAGAAAACAAATAAATAAGAAGTTCATTGTTTTTACGCATTTATATAAAGAAAAATAATAATAAGTGGACTTAATATTAAATTGAATAATAATAAATTTTTAAAACGTAATTATAAGTACTAAACTTTAACGAAAAAAATTCTAAATTGTTTGGTAGAATTTTATTATTTTTGGTACTTTTATTAGTTTTTTTTAGACAATATTTTTGCTACATAATATCATATTAAATAATAGCGCATATTAACTTGAATGATAATTGATTTTTTAAGATAGGATAATAATTAATTGACTTAAATAATTTTTTTGGATAAACTTTTATAATATTTTGAATGTTTTTTTTAAACATTTTTTTGACACATTATGTTTTAAGACAATTTTTTTTTTTGGGTACAAATGTCACCTCATCTCATTCGTTAAAAACAAGATGAGATGAGGGTTTGTTGTTGTTCGCTTCAAATAAAAAACACTTGATAAGCCCCCCCCCCCCCCTCTCTCTCTCTCTCTCTCTTACGGCTCAAGTTAAAAAGAAAAACCCACACCAGCAATTTTTTTACTCACCTTGATCCGAGACTGAGAGATTCCGGCACCGACTGGAGAGGCTGAGATATGTCGTCGTCTTCCTGTGCTCCTCATGATATGCTGTCGCCGACGATGGGGAAATAGTTTGGAGGAAGAGGAAGAAAAAATGGAAGGGTGTTGTAACCGTGTAAATTGGAATGGGTCTTTGTGAGTCTTCTTGACACAAATAAATAAGTGGAAGATGATGGGAATCTCCTGTCAAACAAAGCCTATCTAATCTAAGGCTATACACCTTACAGCCTACAGGATTGTCGTTGTCCCTTTCTTTTTTGTCTACTTTTTCTTTGAGATGTTGTTTCTGTTTTTCTTCATCTTTTTTTTCCATACAAAAATCTGAATAACATCTTACCGTAACGGATTGAAACGGTTTAACCGTTACGTATCGCGGTACGAGTGTGAATTTTGTCTAATTTGATATATCGGTGTGTATCCGAAATGTGAACTCCAGATACCGTTACGTAACGGCCGATTCGTTACGTAACGGACGTCTTTTGAAACTATGATATAGTGATGAAAAGAAAACGAAATAAAAAGAGGGCCGCCGGAGGGGGAGGCCGAAAAAGGCAAAAAAAGATTAAGAAGTTACCAATTTTTTAATGTGTGGTCAGTTGTGGCCGGAGGGGCTGATGTGTGGTTGGTTGTGGCCGATTTTATGATGGTAGAAGATTTTGTGAAGAGAAGAGTTGAAAATGAAAAGTGGGTAGGGTTTGGCATTTTTTATACTAAAAAAATGAATGGATAAGATTGGTTTAAAATGAAGGGTCCTGATTAATTTGGTATATATATTATTTTAAATACAGTTTTTATTCCATAATTGGTATGATAATATGCACTAAGTTTGGTACAATATTTTGGTAATATACCATACGATAACATACCGTAATATGTGGTACGGTAATATATGGTAATTTGTGGTACGGTATTTCGGTATTTCATTTCGGCACCGTCCAATCGGTAAATCGTTTTTAAAATGTTAAAACTAAAATCAACCACCTAAAATTTGGTAATTTCGGTTTCAGTAGCTTCGGTAAGTAAAAAATATAAGTCATTACCACTTTTTTCGGTACGAAACGGTACGGTACGGTATGAATTTTCACCATATCGCGAACACCACTAATGTATAGTTAGGCAAAGTTGGGCGGAGAATAAATTTTCCTTGACAGATTGGATTCATGTGTTATATATATCTAAACAAAATCCCTTACTTTGGATTTATTTGCACCGACAAGAATACTTTATTTTTCATATTTCCGTAATTTTGTTTTTCATTCGGATGAAATAATGAGAATACTTCTTGGACGCTTTCTAATGCTATTCTTAGAAAAAAAAGTAGAGAATTAAGGTCAAAGTCATGTTCCTTCCTACATTTGGATTTATAGGATAGCGGTTTTCAGGTTTATAAATCTAGTCTCTATAGTACAATAATATTTATTTGTGTGGTCCCTTCAGAGTTAGGAGTACATAGAACAATAAATTTTATTTATTTTAGTTAAAGAGGTTTTTATATTTATACCCTTACTCATACTCATTTAAAAATTATTCTAAAAATAAACACATAACCACACCTCCACCCCACCCCACCCTACCCACCAGAATCCTCGTTGGAATGCCGAAATCCTCGCCGGAGATCGTCGAAATTCTCACCGGATTGTTTATCTCTCCTCGTTTCTCTCTCTCTCTTCGTCTATTTATTTCATTTTTTCGGTCCACGCCAGCGGCACCATTGCCAGCGTTAGACAAGAAGGTTTTTCGCAGGAAAAAATAGAGTTTTCGCCGGGAAAAATGGAGGTTTTAGTGAAATAGTAAATTTATCGATTTTGATTTTTTTGTCAAAAAATATCAAATATAGGTGGTGTTGGTTAGATCTCAACGAATAGATTTCAAATATATAAATTTTGTGAATTTTGGATTTGTAGAATTTAAAGTTATGGACTTTTTAAAATTTGATGATTTTTTTTTGTATGAGTTGTCAAATGTTATATTAGTCATTTTTCATGGTATTTTAATACAAGAACTAAATTTATAAAATTATATGGTATGTCTTTTTTTTATACACTTTGAGTTTGATTGGAGCTTTTTCCAATACCCCCAAAAAATAAGGAAAAAAGTTAACGAATTTTCCTTCATCAAAATTATTTATTAAAGAGGGTTTTTGGCCATGCAAAAGATATTCTTAAAAAACTTGCGTGTTCAGGTATAAAATCCTAAAAATAGGCTATGCCATGCATTTTTTCCTTTTTATTTTTCTCTTAGGATTTGATTAAAACTCATCCTCTCTTTTTAATAAAGGATAGAGATCGCCCACAACCTTTGTTTGTATAAAAGAAAGGTGTTGGGACATGAATGCATTCCAATATTGGAATATGTATATATGTGTACATGTATCGGATAGATCCTGAAACCCTATTGAAAAAGAAAGGTGGAGATATTGAAAAGGAAAAATAATAGACACACGGCGTGCAAGATTTTATCCACGCACATTGTGGGGTTTAGTCATTTTTTTTTTAAATGGGTTGGCCATTGATTTATTACTTGTGGGGGATGGGTCACGGATTTGGAGTGGCTTCGAAGCTCGAGGTCCTACTTAGTTATGGTATTTGCATTTGTTTATCAACCATGCATGCATCTAGGCATTTGGGGATGTCAAATAAATGATTTAGTATATATTTAGCATACAACTCATGTGATGCACGATCGATGTACAATAAATAAATATAATGATAATTATAAAAATTAATATATTATAAATTCAATATCTTATCTTAAAGTCATTATAAAAAATTAATTTTTTCATAAATAAAACTTGTCTATTAGTTTTATATTTTTTATTATGTAAAAACTATTTTTTATAAATAAAAAATCAAAACAACTGTTCATATTTTATATAAAAAAATTATATATATATTTTTTTGTTTTCAGTTTAGAAAACTGTATGTAATTTATAGATATAAACTTAAAGTTTTTTATAAAATGAAATGTAAAAATATTTTTATAACCAAAAACTTTTTTTATTTATATTAAAACAATTTTGAAAACTCATTTTAACTTAAATGTCATTTATAAATAAAAACTTAAGTTTTTTTTTCTATAAATACTACGTTAAAAATATTTATAACCAAAGACCTTTTTTATTTATATAAAAAATAATTTTGAAAAAAATTTATAACTTTTTTCTAGAAATAAAAATGTTATATAGATGTAGTAGTATAGTAGCATTGTGTAATCTGATTTGACTGGAGAATAGTGAAAAGAGATTAATTGAATCTAGATTCTGTTGGATCGAGAAATTAATTAATGGACTCTAGAATTGTTCATTTTTTTAGTTTTCAAGAGACTTTTGATTTATTCATTTTTTTTTTGTTTTAAAGAAATTTTTTATTAATTTATTTAGGTGAAAGGTAGCATTAATTTTAAGAAGAGGAAGACCTATCTAAATAAGGAGCATTAATTATCATTTATACCTCTAATAATATCGTATTAGAAGTATAATATAGATAATAGAAGATTTATACTTCTTATTTTTCAAATTAATAATCATGCTTTTAATTTTGGATCGTCTCAGATTAATAGTTTTTCTTATTTCTAATATGTAATCAACTAATTAAATTTCATGGTGGTGTACAAATTTTGATCTTAGCTATTGATCAGGTAAATTCTTAAAAATCGTCGTTGTCAAATCCCAACTATTAATTTAGGAATGAAAAAGGAAATATTAGAACTCGAGCTTGTCAATTTATGTGGCAAGTTGTCATCGAGACTAAGAAAATTTGTATAGATTTTACATAAAAATTGTTCAGTAGTATCGGATAAAATCTATTAAGCGGTGTTCAGAAATTAAAGTTTATATGATAAAGTGATAAAAAGATCGACTAGGGTTCTTTCATTGGGCCATCACAGGCCAAACCGAAGACTACCTCTATTGTCAATGCATCATTTGTTCTGAGTAGGGTACGTTGCATTTTAGAACAGTTCACAAAATTTAGGACCAATTACGAGAGTTCAGTGGAGGGAGTCTCCGAGGTGAGTTTTTGGGGAGTTATGTTATGTTTAAAAAATTACCTATTCAATATAAATTCCAAATGATTAATATTCTATTACAATCAATATATTATATCATTGCTCTAATTACTAGTATACATACAACCCGTGTGCTGAACGGACGATGTACAATAAATAAAAATAACGGTATTATAAAAATTAGTATATATCACAGATTCAATATCTTATCTTAAAGCCATTATAAAAAAATATTTTTTTTATAAATGAAATTTGTGTATTATTTTTAAATAATTTTTATATAAAAAATATTTTTTATAAATAAAACTTTCAAACAACTGTACGTATATATATATAGTTGAAAAAACTGTACGTCATTTATAAATACAAACTTATTGTTTTTTTTATAAATAAAACGTTAAAAATGTTTTTATAACCAAAAACTTTTTTTATTTATATTAAAAACAATTTTGAAATTTAAAAACTTTTTTTAACTTATAAACTCTTTTTTATAAATAAAAGCTTAAAAAAAATTGTACGTATTTTATACAAAAATAATTATAAATATTTTTATTTGTTTTTAGTTTAAAAAACTTTATGTCATTTATAAATATAAACTTAAAGTTTCTTATCTAAATACAACGTTAAAAATATTTTTACAACCAAAAATATTTTTTATTTATATAAAAATAATTTTGAAAATTTGAAAACTTTTTTTCTAAAAATAAAAGCGTTATATAGATGTAATAGTATCGAAAGCATTTTGTAATGTGATTTGAGTGCAGAATGATGAAAAGAGATTAATTGAATCAAGATTGCGTTCGATTGAAAGATTAATTAATAAAGTCTAGAATGGGTCATTTTTTTTATAAAATGTAATTATATTAAACCAAAAGGCGAATCGCCAAAGTTATACAAATAAGTCCAAGACGCACAAAATTAAAAAACAAAAAGCATAAAGGCTCGAACAACACATGTCCAAAACAAACCGGACAAAGACCCTACAACAACCCAAAAAACTTATCTAAATAATCTACATCCAACAGGCCAAAGGACATCAACCACCACTGCAAATAGATTCTCCTATAAAACAATGTAATATCGCAACACTTGTCATAAGAGATATAACACTAAATTGACAAAACAACACCACTATATGCCGAAACATCACAACATCGCATCTCTGTAAGACACCAAACCATCACCAAACCCCACAGCATCTCAACATACCAAACCACCGTCAAACACAATCAAACATAGTCAACACTGGAGAGCAAACAAACACAAGTCAGAATGGGTACATCTCTACAGAAGCTCCATCGCCCGATCCAACCATACGTAAAAAAAATCAACCTTTGACCAGATGTGAAGCGCACTGGAGAGATAACAATTGCATGAAGACTAAACTACACCAAAATGGCCAAATTATTGTAACAACCCGAAGTCTTGGAGACGATGATTTATTTATTTTGGAAGAAATAAATATGATTTTATTGGAGAATAATTAAATTGGCAATTGAGGTCAAAATTTGGAGTCGTTAGAAAGTGTGTCAAATGGCAATTCTGAGGGTACCATTATTTTCGGAAGGGTCGAGAAAGTCGAAATGACTTGGGGTCTATTTAGGCTCCGGAATAAATTAGGACCGTTTGACTCGAATTAAAGTTACCGGGTCATTTAAAGCGTGTATTATCATTTAAAGATGTGTACATTTGGGAGAAAGGTTTATTAAGCCTACGGGAGAATTATTTCTTCTTAGAGAGAAAGAGAAATAGAAACAAAAGAAAGAAAGAGAGAAGAAGAAAAGGAAGGAGAAAAGAGAGAGAAAGAGGATTTTCGGCCAATACGCAATCTCAAGGTGGATTCAGACCCTACGAACCCGAGGCAAGTGATTAAACTTGCTAAATAATTGTTGTGTACCAATTATTGCATGATTTGTGGATGAAATTTATGGGTTTTAGGTTTAGTTTATCAAAACCTAACTTTTGGGTATAATCTTAGATTTGATATGTAGATCTTTGATTTAAGGATAGAAATTAGTTTATATGTATTCTAGGATGAATATTGATGATAAATATGTGATTGGGTTGAAGAAAAATTGAGAGAAAATGATTAAAATGAATTTTGGGATTTTTGGCATACTAAAAAGTAGCCATTTTCGAGGTTTCTGAAGGGCCGAATCGATTCGGCCTCCTACCGAATCGATTCGAAAATATGAAGGTGCCCAGGTCTGAGTGACCGAATTGATTCGGACCCCAGCCAAATCGATTCGGCCTGAGATAGCGTCCCAGGTCTGATGACCCGAATCGATTCGCCTTCTTGGCCGAATCGATTCACTAGGCCGAATCGATTCGGAATTGGCCCGAATCGATTCAGAAATAGGGCTTTTGAGGGAATGTTTTTCTAGGGAGAATTTCTTCCCGTTTTGTTCGAGGTTATCGATTGGGAACCTCCATAGGAGATATTTGGAGTATGTTTTGGAGACTTTTAAGGAGTTTCCCTTATAAGAAATTATTGGAGTCATATAGACTTAAATTGAGAAATACCGATTAGAGATTTTGGTATATTCTAAGTGGGGAAGCCCACTTTGATTAGGAGATAATAATGATATCCCTATGAAATAGTGAGAATAACTTAGAGATACTGGATCTTAGGATCCAATCCTAAACGGGAAAACCTTAAAGGTTCATAAAATGAATTGAACCCTATTATGGATGGAGAACGAGAAATGCTAATTGAAGTGCATTAGGATAAATAATATCCTTAACTTAAATAGAATTGAGAGACAATTCATAATTAGAAGCGACATGTGAGCTTCAAGCGAGAAATAGTATAGTGTATACTAAGTGGGGAAGATGTGTGAGAATTGACGATTAGTATATCTTGAGGGAAATATACTAAACAATGATGTTAATCAAATTGCGCCAATGGGCGTATAATAAATATGAAAATGATGTGATAGGTATACCTTATATGATGGTATATCTTTATATGATGTGATCATGTATGTATACCTTATATGATGGTCTATATATATATGTATATATATAGTGAAGCATACCCCCTCCTTGCTATCATTGGGAAGTTGCATGCGATGAGGGTGAGCATCCTGGCTTAAAGAGCAGGGTGTGGATATTCCCCAGGACATAGTCGTCCATTGTGATTATATTATGCGATATATATATGCATTCTTTTGGGAGTGAGAAGTCGGGGGTATGTGACGTTCTTACTTTCCAATTAGGAGCTATGACCGCTTCCCGGGACGTTGTGTGCGTGAGTAGATCACGAGGTGGGTGTCGTTGAACCCCACCAGGTGGCTCCAGTTTGCTACGTATATGGGCTGCTGGAAGATGATAGCATGTGAGCCTGCATCCTCGAGTTATAGCTCGGTTGGATGGTTATTGTTTGTGCTTGTACTTGGGTATCTAGGGCATAATGGACCTCAACGACTAACATTGCCAGGATTAGTGTATCGGGGGGGTTCCTTGTTTGGATTTCGCCTCGGCGAGACGTCCCACGCACGAACCGCAGTGTAATGTTGGAAATTGGGGAGAAGTTAGTCCTTAATGCTCATATTTATATATATATCACCTATCCCGACTATCGACGGTGCCAGGAGTAGTGTAACGGGGGGGTTCCTTGTTTGGATTTCGCTTCGACGAGACGTCCCACGCATGAAACGCCGTGTACCGTTGAGAATTGGGAATATTAATTAATTAAAATTGGATAATAACTTGGGTTACATGCATCATACATTGAGGGCATAATGAACCTCGAGGATCGATACGGTCAGGAGTAGTGTAACGGGGGGTTCCTTGTTTGGATTTCGCTTCGGTGAGACGTCCCACGCACGAAACGCAGTGCCGTGTTGAGAATCGGGAGGAGTTTAGTCCTTAACTCTTGATGCTAATAACTCATATAAATATATATATTGTTTACATGCCAAATGAGGGCATAACTAGAATATATGAATTCTAGTTGTTGATACCAAAATTAATATGCTGATGTGGATGAATCATACGAAGACACTTGTCAATCTACGTGGCACAATAACAACGAGGAAGTTCATTTCCTCGACCAACTCATATTTTCCCCGAGCAACGAGGATATACCGAGGAACTACAACACTCCGAGGTACTCTAGCGCTCCGAGGAACTCCTGAGCAACGAGCAACTAAGGCGATCCGAGCTGCATCTCGGCCGTAGTATTAATTGCCAGAATGTCAACAGTTCAACTATTCATTGAATGTTGATCATCTTGACGCACAAGCTGCATTAAATGTATTACTCTTTCATATGTATATCATTGAATGTATCAACCCCTTCATGTACAGCCTAAGGGCTATAAATACCTTGTATCACCCTCATTCAAAGGGACCGGAATTTCTGGATTGAACTTGTAATCGAGAATTCCCAAACACTTAGCAATAACATAACAGTGGACGTAGGCCATTCTTATAAGGCTGAACCACTTTAAAAATATTTGTTTCATTTTATTTATCTGTGATTGAATAATTAGAGCAATCTAGTTTTTTACATCAACAGATTGGTGATTGAATAATTAGAGCAATCTAGTTTTTTACATCAACAGATTGGCGCCGTCTGTGGGAAACGACTGTTGCTATCGTTTTTCACCAAAAATCATTTATCATCAATGGCAGATAATCCAGAATCCAGTAATCGAAATGCTGGAAATACTAGAAATCCTCCAAATCCCTCTGCACCTCCAGATCTGGCTGGTATTATGACGAATCTGGCTGAAGGACAAACCGCCATGCAAGAAATAATAAGGCAACTCATTCAAACTCTTCACGGCGGTGCACCTACCCATTCAAGGCAAAGGAGTGATCGTGGGCAATCGCGATCCAGGCGTACCGGGTCATATCCCAATGAAGAATCTAATGATTTTTCTTATGAACCTGGGCGAACTTCATCGATACGGGCTACGGATACAGATCAACATATCACCCTCTCTCCGGAGAGAACTAGCGCCCTGGAAAGATTAAGCAGGGCATCTCCTTTCAGTCGGTTAGGACCAAGGAGAAATATGAGTCCACCTAGAGCCCCATCGAGAAGCTTTCGACCACCATCAGGTTTGAGAGAAGGATCAGCACAATCAAGACCAGCTACTCGTCGAGATAGATCTCAGGAAGCTACGTCAGAACAATCAATTGCTCGGACTAAGCAGCCCGAGGAAGGAAATGAAGCATGGAAGGGTTCCATTCAGCGATTGGAGGATAGACTTGGAGAAATGGTTAAAGAAAGGAATCCTTTACAGAGAACTTTTGTTCAAGGGACACCTTTTGTGCAGGCCATTGTGAATTTTTCTACACCATCGAAATTTAAAGCACCTGTAGTGACCCCTAAATATGATGGAAAGACAGATCCTGTTCTTCATATAGAACAATACCAGGCTGCTGCCGACATATATGCTGTCCCCGACGAGATGAGGTGTAGAGCATTTTCGAGAACTCTTACCGGATCTGCACAGATATGGTACAACAATCTTCCTCGGGGTAAGATTTTGACTTTTATTCAGTTAGCCGAATTGTTCATTGGCAATTTCTATTTTGGAGCAAAGCCGGTAAAGCGAGTGGTGCACTTGTTAAGTGTTAGACAAAAATCAGGTGAGAGTACTAGAGATTACATAACTCGTTTTAATAACGAGAAGTTGGAAGTCATAGATTACGAAGAAAAGACAGCGATCACTGCTTTGATGAGTGGATTGCTGCCTAATAAATTATACTATACTTTGGCCAAAGATCCACCTAAAACTATGTCAGAGTTGATGGCAAAAGCGGCCAAAATCATGAATGCCGAGGAGGCTATGGCTGCGAAGAAGAATATGGATAAAGAAACCAAGGTGGAGGTTGACAAATCTAAGAAGAAAGAGCAAAAAGGTAATGGTGGTGACAAGCACTCCAAGAATAATAGGACGTCATGGGAAGTTCTGAAGAAATATGATAATTATACTCCATTGAAGATGGGTATTAATCATGTTTTAGAAGAAATCAAGAATAACGAAGAAATCAAGTGGCCAGATAAACTGAGGACCAATCCTGACCTGAGGAATAGGGCCAAATATTGCGAGTTCCATAAAGATCATGGCCATACGGCCAAAAATTGCATAGCCCTTCAGAACGAGATTGAAACGCTCATCCAAAGAGGAAAGTTGTCAAAGTATGTAGATCGCAGAGGTGAAAGGAAAAATGATGATAGAACTAGAGATCGTTCCAGATCTCCTCGTCGGGCGGAGGAGAAAAAGAAAAGAGATCATGAAGATGATCCAAATGAAGATCCCGATCTTCCAAAGAAGCCAAGACAGCCTGAACGAGAGGTATTTTCCATACGTTTCGGGTAAATTGATTGTAATGTTATAACAGGAGGAGATGCTGGAGGGGGAGACCTTACTGCAGAAAGAAAGGCCTATCTCAGAGAGGCTTAAGCCTGCTCATATATTCAACGAATAAATCTTATCGAGGATGATCGTCCGAGGAAGGTAAATAAAGAGAAGCTAGTTATTGGTTTTTCAAAAAATGATTTGGCCGGTGTTCTTTACCCTCACGACGATCCCTTGGTGATCAAAATGAGGATGAAAGATGTGGTGATTTCAAGGGTGTTGGTGGACAATGGTAGTTCGGCAGACATCATGTACTATTCATGTTTTGATAGCTTAAATTTGAAATTATCTCAATTGGAACCTTATCACAGACCCCTTCTGGGTTTTGCTGGTGAGAAAGTTTTTCCACTTGGGACGATCAAGTTGGACATATTCATTGGAACTTGGCCCGCTTGTCGAACAGAAAGAATACGCTTCTTTGTGATGGATAAGAATGTGCAGTCAGCCTACAACATCATCATGGGAAGAGTTGGTTTGAAGAAATTCGAAGCAGTTCCATCTACAGTGCATCAATGCTTAAAATTCCCAACAAACTTCGGAGTAGGAGTTGTGAAAGGTGATCAAAAAATAGCTCGGGAATGCAATTATTCATCTGCCGAGCAAGAGGAGCCTGAAGAATCAAGGAAAAAGACTATTACCTACCAGGTGGAGGAAGGTACATAAATTGAAACTCTTGATCCCAGGGATGAATCCCAACTTGTAAAAGGACAGGTGGTAGAATCTACAGAAAATGTTATTCTGGACGAGGAGCACCCTGAACGAGTAACCCAGATAGGTTCGTCGATGGATGCTTCAATAAAACAAGAGTTGATAATGTTCTTGAGAAACAGGAAGAAAACTTTCGCATGGAGTCATGAGGACATGCCAGGAATAGATCCAAACTTCTTATGTCATGAACTTAATGTGAATAAGGAGATCAAGCCTGTGAAGCAGATAAGAAGGGTATTTAGCCCCGAGAAGAATCAAGCCATACAAGAGGAGGTCGAGAAGCTCCAGAAAGCCCAATTCATTGAAGATGTGAAATATCCAGACTGGCTGGCAAATGTGGTGATGGTAAAGAAGAAGAACAATAAATGAAGAATGTGTGTTGATTTCACTGATCTCAACAAGGCATGCCCAAAAGATCATTTTCCATTGCCCAGAATTGACCAACTGGTGGATGCTACCTCGGGACATGAGCTGCTCAGCTTCATGGATGCTTACTCTGGCTACAACCAGATCAAAATGAAACCTGAAGACAGGGAAAGTACTTCTTTTATTACCCCTAGGGGAACTTATTGCTATAATGTTATGCCTTTTGGTTTGAAAAATGCAAAAGGGACATACCAGCGGCTGATGAACAAGGTTTTCACCGAACAAATCAGTTGCAACATGGAAGTCTATGTCGATGATATGCTAACAAAAAGTAAGAAAGCTGCAGATCATCTAGTTGACTTAGCTCAGACATTTGATCAACTGGATAAATACCAGATGAAGCTCAACCCGACGAAGTGCACATTTGGAGTACGAGAAGGAATGTTTCTCGGATACATTGTCAATCAGCGAGGCATTGAAGCAAATCCAGATAAGATCAAAGCTCTTTTAGGGTTGCGATCTCCAACAACAAAGAAAGAAGTGCAGAGTCTTACAGGACGAGTTGCAGCGCTCAACAGATTTGTATCCCGAGCAACTGACAAATGCCTCCCATTCTTCAAAACACTTTGAAAAACTTTTGAGTGGACTGATGAATGTGAGAAGGCCTTTAAAGACTTGAAAAAGTATTTGGGAGCACCTCCATTGTTGTCTAGACCAATAACAGGAGAGAAGTTATACTTGTATCTAGCAGTATCAGAGAATGCAGTTAGCTCGGCATTGATCAGATTGGAGAATGGAGTCCAGAAGCCAATTTATTACACAAGTAAGGCTTTTCGAGGTGCAGAGATCAGGTACCCAAAGTTAGAAAAATTGGCATTGGCATTAATTGAAGCAAGTAGAAGAATGAGGCCATATTTCCAGGCCCATACCATCATTGTGTATACCGACATGCCATTGAGACAAGCCCTTCACAAGCCAGAAAAATCAGGAAGACTGATGTACTGGGCAATAGAACTCGGTGAATATGATATTGTGTATGAACCCAGATCATCATTAAAAGGGCAAGCTGTAGCAGATTTTATAGCAGAGTTTACATACCCTAATACCCCCGAGGAACAAAAGTTGCTCACTGACCAACTTGTGGATGTTACAAGATCAACAGACATAGGTCCAGACCAACTCCGGTTGGTAAAAGGACTTGTGGATGTAGAAGGATCATCAACTTCAAACTCAGACCAGCTCTGGTTGGTAAAAGAATAAGAAGAGATGATCGACGAGGAGCGAAAAGTGTCAAGGGAGGACGAAAAGAAACAATAAATATTTCACCGAGGAATCCTGTCAGATAAGGAATTTGAAGACGGGTTACCCATATGGAGATTATATGTTGATGGCTCATCTTGCACAGCAGGTTGCGGCGCAGGAATTGTTTTGAGCACCCCAGACGAGATTGACATGGAATATGCTTTATGATTCCAATTCAAAGCCTCTAATAATGAAGCTGAGTATGAGGCCATGATAGCGGGTTTAAACTTAGCAAAAGTTATGGAAGCACGGCAAGCAATTGAATTCAGTGATTCTCAATTAATTGTAAATCAGATGACAGGAACATATGCAGTTAAAGGAGATTTAATGGCAAAATATCATGCAAAGGTGATGGAGTTACTGGCAGAATTTGATGCCATTCAATTGGTGAGAATACCGAGGATGGAGAATGTACAAGCAGACGCACTGGCCCGACTAGCATCAGCTACTCGTACCGAGCTGCGAAGAACGATACCAATTGAAGTATTGGAAAATCGGAGCATAGATGAAAACTTGACGATGAATGTTATTACCCTTGATTTAGGACCATCTTGGATGGATCCCATCAGGGTATATATTGAAGAGGGAGGATTTCCAGAGGATAAGCTCGCTGCCACAAAATTGAAGTATAAAGCTGTTCGGTATGTATTAACTAATGGTATTTTATATAGACGAGGGATTATGGAAGGTTTGCAGAGATGTGTACATCCCTCCGAGGTGAAAGAATTGATTGAAGAAATCCATGAAGGGTCTTGTGGAGCTCATGTAGGAGGTCGAACACTTTTACAAAGGGTAATGACTCAAGGATACTATTGGCCGACAATGAGGGCTGATTGTATAGCCTATGCTAAGAAATGTGACAAGTGCCAACGTTTTTCCTCTATCCGACGAACTCCACAAGCACTGTTGACACCCATAACATCACCTTGGCCATTTGCCATGTGGGGAATTGATTTGGTGGGACCATTGCCGACCACCCGAGGAAGATTCAAGTACCTCGTTGTCGCAGTAGACTATTTTACTAAGTGGGTAGAAGCTGAACCCCTCATCAACATGACGTACGAGAAGGTATACCAGTTCGTTTGGAAGAATATCATCTGTCGATATGGTCTCCCTCATGCCTTCATCACAGACCATGGAACCCAATTTGATAACGAGGAATTTGCTGCTTATTGTCATCAGTCGAACATTTTGAAGGTCCATTCAGCACCAGGCCATCCTCAAAGCAATGGACAGACTGAAGTGACGAATAGAACATTGCTAAATGGTTTGAAGAAAAGGCTAAGTGAAGCTAAAGCTAACTGGATTAACGAGCTACAATCAGTATTGTGGGCTTACCGAACAACTCCCCGAGCAGCGACTGGAGAATCACCATATATGCTGGCATTTGGAAGTGAGGCTGTAATACCTGCCGAGTTAGGTCTCCCAACACACAGAGTGCTGAATTTTAATTCCCCAGTCAGCGACTTGATGAGAAGACTGGATTTGGATATGCTCGAGGAAGTCAGAGAAGAGGCAGCCATTAGGAATGCTGCTTATCAACAACGAACAGCTCTTTTCTACAACAAAAGGGTGAGGAAATGTGATTTAAAAGAAGGAGATTATGTGCTAAAGAAGGTAATTCAGAAACACAATAAATTGGAGGCAAACTGGCATGGGCCTTACCGAGTTACAGAAGTTGTTCGACCAGGAACTTACCGAATAGCAACTTTAGAAGGAGAAGAATTCAAGAATGCTTGGAATGCGGAACACCTTCGCAAGTATTATCAATGATGTAAAATGTACAACGGGTTCAACAATATGAATAAAACGATGATGTTTTCACCATTTTCCTCTCCTTTGTTTGAAAGTTTTTCGGGGAATACTAGTGTTGTACACTACGCTGCTCGACAGCAAAAAGAAGACAAAAGTTCGAAAGAACCAAAAAGAAGACAAAAGTTCGAAAGAACCAAAAAATATACTCCTTTGGTTAGGAGGCGTACACTAGCGTGGCCAACTAAGGTTGGTAAGATAACTAGTGGACAGAAAGTTCGAAAGAACCAAAAAATATACTCCTTTGGTTAGGAAGCGTACACTAGCGTGACCAACTAAGGTTGGTAAGATAACTAGTGGGCAGAATAGTTCGAAAGAACCAAAAAATATACTCCTTTGGTTAGGAGGCGTACACTAGCGTGACCAACTAAGGTTGGTAAGATAACTAGTGGACAAATAGTTCGAAAGAACCAAAAAATATATACTCCTTTGGTTAGGAGGCGTACACTAGCGTGACCAACTAAGGTTGGTAAGATAACTAGTGGACAAGATAGTTTGAAAGAACCTGATAATTCAATAATCAACTACGGTTGAGGGAAGAACAATATCATTTGATTTGAAAATAAGCCAACAAGTTGGTCGGAAGGTAAAATCATTCCAGAAAATACAAAGAAATCCAAACTGAACCAAGTATAGTTGGTCGTTGATCAACTATACTTGGTCGACGAGGATAAATTATCGACCATGGTTGGTCGGATACATTTTAGGAAAAAGTTTACCAAGTATGGTTGGTCGGGGATAAGAACCCATCAACTGTAGTTGGTCGACAAGCACAATTTAACAATCTTGGTTGGTTGGAAACAGTTTAAGCATTTTATACTCATTACTTTATTATTAAGTGATTGAGCAGCATTGATACTTGTAATTGTGATTACTAAATTGGTTGATGAACAGCATCATATTGTTATCTTTTTAACAGATACATATACACAAATGTAAAAATGTTTGATAAACACAAGACAATCGCAATACAAATTTGCAAACAGAAAATGAAAATTCTTTCATTAAGATAAAAATGTATTACAAGCTATACATATGCGCTAATTATTACACTAAAAAAACCTATTCTATTGGTTTCTTTCCTTTAGCTTTTGAAACATGTTCCTCGCCGGCAGGAGGATCTTCTAAGCAAAGAGGAGAATTGATGAAATTAATATCTCTGAGCATTCTGACGTTCATCACAGAAGGTGTATCCAAGAGATGCTCGGGATGAGCTAATTCAGTCTGAGAATGAAGACTATAGTCCCCAAGATATTTTGAAATTAAACTCCGAGGAATGGAACGAGCTGGGATCCATTCCATGTCCAATTTGAAAGGTGGCACAGGCAAATCTAATAACCGTGGAGCATGATAATCCCATAGAAAATGCCCTTGCTCCAATTTCAGTACACCCAGGGCGTTCAACCACCCCTGCTTATAACCTTCATTATTGGCATGTTCAATCCGAGCATCTAAATGAACAAGGGATTCATTGTATCCTGCCATCCAAAATTCCCTGGGCTGTTTATGGAATTGAAAGGTTAATCTATCCAATTGTTCGTGAAGGCTCCTGGCAAAAACATCCTTATTATCCAGAGCAGACTTCATTGCAGTAAGTTGATCCTCCAAGGATAGGTTTTTCTTGGACATTTCAGACAGAGCCCGGTCTTTTGCGTTCAATTGGAATGCTTGAGTTTCTAACGTCGACTGAGTACGAGCTTCTTCAACATTACGGCTAAGAACTCTTGATCGACTCCGAGCAGCAATTGGAGAACTTTGCTCCTCGGTAACATTTTGAACTGCTCTTCCACGCCCACGAGAACCTCTTCCTCGTCCCCGAGCAATAGCAGAAATACCAGACTTTCTTAAAGCATCCAATTTTTTCCTTAATTTGGCATTTTCAACCTCTAAAAATGAGAAACCTTCATCGGTAACTTGTACTAAGGCAGTGGAAGATGACGCTGCAGATTCATACTGTGCCAACTTTTTCTGCAAATTATTGTTCTCTTGTTCCAGCAACTCAGCAATCTGCCTGCAGGCCTCAACTTCACCTTTTAAAGTTCTTTCTCTAACATCGTATCCAGCAAGGATCTTTTTATGACCTGTTTCAGAAGAAAGCTGCTGATATCTATTTTCATACTCCTTATGCAGCAAAGCAGTTGATTCATTGTGTTGACTCTGAAGATCTTCTAAGGTACAATGAAGTTCCTCGATCAATTCATAGTAAGCCACACTATTGGCCACAGCTCGGTCGAGTAAATCCTTCAAGTACCGATAAGCCTCAATTGCTTGTTCTGAGGCATCATGACCAAGGATGTCAGCTATTTCTGATGTACTAAGATCTGTATGACCAGCCTTATAATATTCGTGGCATTGCTGCATCAGCTTTGTATCATGTGCAGATATCAGTTCCATTCTAGCAACAAACTAAGGATGAGAAAAAGACAACAATCAACAAAAATAAATCATCAACAACAGAGATGAACAAAGATGTATTTTATTAGATCGCAAAACGATTACATTATTTGATTACAAAAACTGAAAGATAGAAATGATACCGAACAACTTCACACCTTTTCCTTGTCTCCCAAGACTTTCTCGGGAGGCTGGGACGAGGAGCTCGGTTGCTCGGTGGTAACAGCAACTTGATCTGCAGGAGTTGAAATTTTTTCAGAAGGAGGAGGCATGGAAGAAATGTCTTCGTTTGCAGCAGGTAGAGAGGCAGGGACTTGATCACCTATGGCCATGGAAGATTCATCAGAGACAGGCTCATCTTCTTCTTCCTCCACAATTGGTGGGGGAGGACCAGGGAGGTGTAGCTGGAATAGCCCAGAATCTTCTTTGATCTTCAATTCTTGCAGGGCAGCTACCCAGCCATCTCGGAAGTATTTCAACTTCCCATATTGAACTTGGGATGTCATCGCAGCAATCCCCTTGTCCCATCCTTTATCCCAGCCTGCGCTGAAGGATTTTTTAACTGCGAGCTTTCTTCTCAATTTCTCCGAGGAGAGCTTCGCATCCAATTCCTCTTTTTGACCTTTGATATCTCGCAAGGCAGACAACTCTTCCTCTGCCTTCTTCAGTTTATCTTCCAGTTCTCCAAAATTCTTGAGCTTTTCGTCATATTTCTTATGCTCGTCCTCTAAACTTTTCACTTTATTCTCCAAACTCTTGGAGATTTCAGCCAACTTCACCTTCTCAGCTTCAACTATTGACAACTTTTTCTCCCAAACAGCCTTGTCCTCACTATACTGTTGGTGAGATTCCTTCAAGGATTGGGTCAAACCCAGCAGAGCATCCTCTACACCTGACGAGGAGCTTGAAGCTTTAATAGCTTCATCCTTCTTCACGATACTATTGAAACAGTTCACCAGCTGAAAGATGAGAAAAACAGTAAAGTCAATACAAAATGCAAGCATTCAGAGAAAGAAAGAAAATTCAGAGTGTGAAAAATTTACCGAAGCAAGATGACGAGTGGCTAGGGATGTCAGCATATCCCTAAAAAAATTTTCATCAATTCCTTGGACCTCGGGTATGATCCAAGTTTTTACTGAGCCCATTGCAGAGCTCGGAGGAATGATGGTTGGAACACCAACACCACCAGCTGGTAGAGAGGACGCAGTTTCAGCCAAATTGACTGAGGATGATTTCCTCAATCTCCTCAAAGGGACTTCAGCAGCTTCAACCAAGGAAGAACTCTTGGTCGGAGAGATAGCAATTATTTCCCCAGGAGCAACCTTCTTGCTCGGAGCCACTGGGGGCTTCTCGGTAGCTTTGGAAGGTGCAGCATCCACCTTCTTAGTCCCCTCTGGGACATCAGTTTTGCTTTTCTTGGCCCCAGCAGCAGAAGTAATGTCATCAAATAGAGCAGGAGGAGCTCTTTTCTTGCCCATTCTCTGACTTAAAGGAAGATGAGAATCTGAAGAAGAATCCTCTGGAGTTGAAGTTGGCTCAACAGGGCGAGCAGTATAAGAGGTTGTATAACTCTTATACTGAAGCAAATATGATGCAGACCTGATGTGCTCGTCTGCAACGTTCTTATGCAAACCCCAGATAAGTTTCAGATGCTTAATATTAACCTCTGATTCTTTTGGAGTTTTTCTTTTACTGTCAATTGCAAACAAACACATAATGAGATATCAGTCATACATTTTTTCAAACATGATAAAAGCATAATTTCATAAGTAAAAGAAATAAAATGAAAAATAAACCTATCCCATTGCCATATGGGGGGCATCTGGGACCGTTGTATACTCCATCTCCAACTAAAGGGGCATATTGCCAATTTTTAATAACCACCCCATGTTCAAAATAATCTCTATTTGAATCAGGGAGGTTAACTACAAGAGCCCTATTCAGAAACCTAGTTTTTAAGTAATAAATATTATCTAGAGTGGCCCATTTATAGCAATACATAATTTCAGGGATCCCTATACGAGTCCCATGAGTTAGATTTAATTTGTACACCCCATTAATTATTCTCCATGAATTGGGGGCTATTTTTGCAGGGACAAGATCAAAATACTGATAAAACTCAAGACACAATGGGTTTGGCGGAAAAGAAAATCCACATTCAGCAATGAATAGACTGGGGAACCAATGTCCCTCAGCCAATCGAAAATAATCTAAAGGCTCAGAAAGAACCTCCAGAGTTACCCAGGAAGGAATGGAAAAATCAGAACAAAATTTCTCAACAGACTCCACAATATAAACCATACTGAATAAAAGAGATACAGAAGAAAGGAAGAAGATCTTACAGGAAGAAAGGAGGTATGTTGATAACGAACGAAAACTAGGATGAACGCACACGAGAGAAGGAGAGAATAGAAAGCTTGAATGCAGGAAATTGGAAAAAGAAGAAGACGGTATGGTTACCTAAGAAGTTTAAATACTTTGCCTTGGGAAGAGGCGAAGGAAATGATTACAAAAAAGAAACTATTGAACTTCCGACGGCTAAAAGGACAAAAAGGGCACTAAGATCGAAGCGCTCTTAAAAGTTCAAAAAAAGGCGGATTCGTTGAATTTGGAAATAAATTCAAATACGATGCTCCTAAAACCCAGGAAGATCATTCAATATTGCCATAAACCGAGAAAGAATGTTCCATACTCCTCAAAGTTCAAAATATGAAACATTGGGGGCTTCTGTTGATACCAAAATTAATATGCTGATGTGGACGAATCATACGAAGACACTTGTCAATCTACGTGGCACAATAACAACGAGGAAGTTCATTTCCTCGACCAACTCATATTTTCCCCGAGCAACGAGGATATACCGAGGAACTACAACACTCCGAGGTACTCTAGCGCTCCGAGGAACTCCTGAGCAACGAGCAACTAAGGCGGTCCGAGCTGCATCTCGACCGTAGTATTAATTGCCAGAATGTCAACAGTTCAACTATTCATTGAATGTTGATCATCTTGACGCACACGCTGCATTTAATGTATTACCCTTTCATATGTATATCATTGAATGTATCAACCCCTTCATGTACAACCTAAGGGCTATAAATACCTTGTATCACCCTCATTCAAAGGGACCGAAATTTCTGGATTGAACTTGTAATCGAGAATTCCCAAACACTCAGCAATAACATAATAGTGGACGTAGGCCATTCTTATAAGGCTGAACCACTTTAAAAATCTTTGTTTCATTTTATTTATCTGTGATTGAATAATTAGAGCAATCTAGTTTTTTACATCAACAGATTGGTGATTGAATAATTAGAGCAATCTAGTTTTTTACATCAACACTAGTAAATGAGAATGTTGATGGATTGTGATGATGTGGTTGATTATGCAACCTTATATGTTCAATAAATGAACAAATATAATGAGGATTATGACACATTAAATGTAAAGAAATGTTTTAAATGGGAATGTAGATAAGTGTAGATTTCGAGATAAGTTAGATAGCATAATCTAATATTTATTTTGGGATCTAGTTAGACTCATTTGCCTACTAAGATTTGGGCATTCATTTTGGAGATCACGTGCATACGTTTAGTTGCGCGCTTTAGTTGAGAGGTGAGTTGGATTTTAAAGAAGAGTTCGATTCCACTTTAATCATGTAATAATGCATTTATAATTATTATGCATTTTTATACACTTGCTATAAATTGTTTTTCAACTCGGGCTCTGACCCGTTTATATTTCCTCCCTCCATGTATATATTGTATTACTTTAGGTGTTCCTCCGCATGGACGCCATTGATGTTCATCCATCCAGTGTTTTCGTGGAGCTGTGGCAGTAGCGGACTGTTGCGGCATTTTATCTTAGTCGATTCCTATCTATTGTACATCTAGATTAGGATTCAGTTTGTATATTGAGTTTTGACTCAAGTGTTGTAGAGTAGCACTTTTACATTTCATTTCTCAGATTCTTGTATTGTCTGTGACCCGACAGCATATTCGGGTATTTTATTGTACATTGTATTGTACTCTTTCTTATTATTGGAGTTTGCACATATCACTCACTTTAGTTAGATGTGTATTGTGGGTTATGGTTGCATTATTGGTTTTGTTGTTGTTGTTAAATAAAAGTTATAAATTTTTTGACAATCCACTTTTCATAATTTCGGGTAGTTAGCCTTATATTATTTAGTATTGTTAGTTGATGTTGAGACTGTGCCATCTGAGATACCTGATTTAATGTAGTATAGGACTGGCCACCCGTTATTATTTTGAGCGGGTTATCACAATTATCACCTTTCAGCCGGCCACACTTGTCACGGTCAATGACCGCGATAATACTTAAAATAATTGTCACGGTCAAGGACCGTGACACGTCCGTAACAATTTACACAGCAAAAAAGCCCTACCCTTTCTTTTTTTCCCACCGATTTTGGTTTTTCCCTCTCTTTCTCTCTCTAAGCGATTTCGAGGTCTCTCTCTCTCTAAGGTATGTTTTTTCCTCTCTTTCTCTTTCGTTTCTATATGTGTGTGTTTATATGTGGGTATATGTATGTGTATATATGTGTGTGGTGGTGTGTGGTGGGGGTGGGGTGGGCTGTGTGTGTACGTGTGCGTGTGTGTGTGCAGGTGTGGTGGGGGTGGGGTGAGGGGGGAGGGGGTGGGGTGGGGGGAGGGGGCAGGGAGTGGGGTGGGGTGTGTGTGTGTGTGTGTGCAGGTTTGTGTGTGTGTGTGGCGGGGGGAGGGTGGTGGTGGTGGTGGTGGTGGTGTGTGTGTGGGGGGGGGGGGCAATCTTAACAATTGTATAGCTTTAATTAATAAATTGTATAGCTTTGATTGTATAGTTTTAGATGAAAGTAAATTAATAATTAGTGCCCATTTCATATGAAAGTAGGATTGCCCCTCATTGTAAATTAGTAAATTAATAATTATATACTTTAATTGATGAAATAAATTAATTGAGTAGATGAATTAGAAGGAGTACGGGATACACATTTGTTGTTGACATTGTTGTTGGATTATAGTGGATCGATGTTGGGTTAGTTAACAGTAAAAGTGGCATTACCACTGGATTATTATCCATATGGGAGTGGGATTTTTTTAACTTTTTTTGAAAGTTACTTTGTATATCAAACAATATATAATTATTAATAATTATTGAATTATTGTCCATATGGGGGTTGGCCAATGTGGGTTTTTAGGTGTATCTGGTGGGTATTCTTTAGTGGTTAATTCTAGATATTATTAATAAAGATAAGTAGGGATCTTTTGGTATGGATGAAAATGGTTATATTATTAATAATTATTATGTACGTGGTGGGGGGGTAGGGGTGGTGTGTGTGCGTGTACGTGTGCGTGTGTGTGGTGGGAGAGGGGGTGGGGGTGGGGGAAGGGAGTGGGGCAAGGTGGGGGGAGGGGGTAGGGATGGGGGTGGGGGGTGGGGTAGGGGTGGGGGGTTGCGTGTGTGTGTATGTGTTTGTATGTGCGTAGTGTCCCTTGTAAAAGAATTGATTGATTATTAATTTTTTTAGTAAATTAATATATGATTGCCCCTTATTGTAAATTAGTAAATTAATATATGATTAATTATGAAAGTAGGATTGCTCCTCGTTGTAAATTAGTAAATTAATAATTGTATACTTTAATTGTTAATTTAATTGATGAAAATAATTATTGTGTGTGGTGGGGGGTAGGGGGTGGTGTGTGTTTGTGTACGTGTACGTGTGCGTGTGTGTGGTGGGGGAGGGGGTGTGTACATGTGCGTGTGTGTGGTGCGTGTACGTGTGCGTGTGTGTGGTAGTTTAATTTGATCTGTACTAATAACATTTTTTTACAGCAAATGTCTCCTTCAGGTATTAAGGCGACGATGATGATGCTGGTTATGATGATGTCGTCTGGGCTCAGTGGTAGCGGAGGAGACGAGGGCTCCTCGGCCCCTAGGCTCCCCAAATATGACAAATTTAGGATTACCATCGAGAACAAGTCGGAGCTATTAGCGAGATCCCTCGAGCTGGTAAAGACGGTCATCGGCCCGGGGTATATGAGTTGGAAGGAGGTGCCATATGAGCTCAAGTTAGTTGTTTGGGCGGCACAACAGGTAATATATTTATATTTATATGAATATTTCAATTTCGATTTCGATTTCGATTTCGATTTCAATTTCAATTTCATTTTATTATTTATATTTATATGTATTCGCAACTAACATTGTATTTTTGGACATGAACAATTCAACTTGGATCCAAAGCTACGCGATTCTGTCTTGGAGCAGTTGAGGGAGCAACACAAGACGTGGAAGAAAAATATGCGGACACGGTACTTTGGAAAAACATGAGAGTCCATTATCCAAAGGTGCTAGGGGGAGAAATGGTATATAAACCTATTATAATCGTATCTTAGTTTGGGGGAGATTTTTCTTAGGGGGAGACGTCTTTCTAAGTTGGTCACTGTTAAGGGAGAGAATTAATTTAGGGGTTGCATTAAATATTTTGATATTCCCTATGCGTGTAATGTGTTTGCTTAAGTTTGCAAGAATCATATTATAAGTGGCAACTTTCACCGGCAAAGATTGTGATCCTTTGGGTTGTTTGAGTCAAGCATTGTATTTTTATTTTTGGTGGGACTTTTTATTAGTTTAGTAGAGCTTGACGGTCCTTTTGGATTTTTATTTGGTTTTTGTCCCGGAATAGCCAAATGGGGAGATTTGTAAGGACACAATTCTCCAATTGAGTCTTAATATAGTTTTGGCTCAATTCCGGACAAAAACGTTTATGTCATAGGAGATAGTGTTCAAGTGTACCTTTCAAGCCTATGATGTGTTTAGTTGAAGACGTAGCGGCAAAGAGTATAAAGCTTCATCAAATGCCGAGTTTATGTGCCTCGTTTCTACGTCATCACAGTGGTTCCATGCTCCGAAGGTATGAATGCATTATATATATATATATATATATATATATATATATATATATAGGAGCTTGGAACAAGTTTATTGGGTGTTAGGTTTTAAAACTGTGTTTTGTTTTCAGAAAGATTACAATTAAAAACTATAAAATAAAGTATATAAGTTTCTGGGAAAAAAAAGAATTTTACAAACTTTCTGGAAGTTCGTTCGATATGTCGTTCGAACGAGTTTTTCATTCGAACCAGATGTCGTTCGAACGAGTTTGCCAACGAGCTTCCCCATTGGACACTGGAACTTCGTTCGAAATGTCGTTCGAACGAGATGCCTGTTCGTACGAGATTTCCAACGAGTTCACACTGGAACTTCGTTAAAAGCCTCGTTCGAACGAAAATGTCGTTCGAACGAGATGTCAGGCGGGAAAACTTTTTGGCAGTTTTTAGCAGTTTTACCCCACTAACTTTTTGCTGAATATCTATGTGCAGGAACAACTTTTTCAAAAATATCTTTTTCATATCCTTCTAACTCCTAGAGAGTATTTTGAGAGAAAAATCATAAAGAGAAAAAGATCAAGTTTTGAGTGATAATTTTCAAAGACAAATTCATCTACCACTCTAGTTTTTCACCCATATTTGTTTCTTCCAAGTTCATATATACATATACTTTTCTTAGAGCATTTTGTCACCGGTTTATCTCTACACAGAATTGAAGAGATTGTTTGGGTTTTCTTCTAAATCCCTCAAAGAATAAGAAGTGTTTAGCTGCGGTTTTCTCACATGGTAAAAGGCACCATGTGTGGTTGACGGTGTACCTATTGTCCGATCGGTGAGTCCGAGATCGCGGTGGAGCTCCGTGGTTATCCGCTTGGAAAAGGTGGTTACAAGAAGACGTGTCAAGGCTTGAGAGGGTTCGAGTTGAGGAAGTAAGTCATCTGTCTTGTAAATGTAAATTCCGTACTTAGTGGATTTGAGGCTAGGGTCGTCCGAGGTTTGTTTCCCGTTGTGGGTTTTTCCTCGTACATCGTGGCGTAGTGTGATTGATTTACTTTTATCTTGCATAATAACTTAGAACGCATGCTTAGGATAATTCAAGATAAAATTAGTTTTAATTGTCACACTTAATTTAATATGGTGCTAAATTAAATTTGGGTAACGCTAATTTAATTCAAGTCATTTGTTAAAATTGGTTTGGCCTAACTTGATTAAATTGCAAAATATGACTTAGGCAAATTCTAGGACTTGGATTAATTCTGTTTAAGTAAAAATATTTTAATGGATTAATCTTGTTTCACTTGGTTTAATTGTAATTTGAAAAAGAAATTAAAATTTGGTAATTTGTTTTATTGAACCATCAACTAACGCTTCCGCATATCTATTTAACAAGGAAATTGATTTTAAAGTAAAAGAAATTAACAATAAGGGGGTCTACTCCTTTTCAACTTGGTATCAGAGCCAAAACGATAATTTATTTCGTTAAAGATCCTTTAACTAATTTTTGACTAAAATGGAATTTTTTCCATTTTCAAAATTTTCTATATTCGATGGTTCTAATTATGCATATGAAATCGGCACTTAAATCTATCGATGAGAGAATTTGGATGTCTGCAGTTAACGGTTGGTCTCCACCAACTCATTTAGTAGAAAATGAACGTGTTCCCAAACCGGTCGATAGATGGAGTGAGGGTGAATTTAAACTTTCAAACTTTAATTCTAGTGGTTTAAATGCCTTGTTTAGCGCTGTCACACCGGATGAATTTCGACGCATTATGACGTGTGAGACCGCTAAAGAAGCTTGGAATATTTTACAACTCACTCATGAAGGTACACGTGTCGTTAAAGCTTCGAAACTCCAAAATCTCACCACTCAATTTGAAACTATCGAAATGAAAGAAAAGGAAACTTTTGATGAATTTTATGCTAGACTTTTCGATATTGTTAATTCATCTTTTAACTTGGGAGAGAAAATACCCGACAACCGAGTTGTAAAGAAAATTTTAAGGTCCCTTCCCGATAGATTTATTCCAAAAGTGACCGTTTTAAATTCTTTACCCACTTTAGTCTCTATGAAATTAGAAGAGATCGTAGGTGATTTACAAACCTATGAACTAGACATGTTTCCCTTTAAAACTAAAAAGAAAATAGAAAAGGGCGTTGCTTTAAAAGCCCGAAAAGAGGTCAAACAAGTAGTAGAGAGCGAGAGTGATAGTGACTCGGAAGACATGGCCTTGTTTGCTCGGAAATTTAGAAAATTTCTTAAATTTAACAAAGATAAATTTAAAAATGATTTTAAGAAATTTGAAACTTCTAAGTATGACAAAGCCGAAAGGATCCCTAAATCTTCTAATGAAACTTTAAATAGGGACGAGTCCAATAGGTGTTTTGGTTGTGAAGGGTATGAGCATAGGGCTTCGGAGTGCCCCTCTAAACTAAGGAGAGAGGGTAAGCTACCCATTTCATATAATGCGACCCTTAGTGATAGTGATAAGGAAGAGGGACCCGATTCCCCCACTAAGCCCAACTTTATGGCTTTTATGTCTAGTTATGTGAGTGATAGTGAGAACTCATCGATTGATGAAACTTTAACACATGACACTTTCAAGGTCATAGTTTATGATTCCCTTGTTTTTTATGATAGTGAGAGTGGAGAAGAAAGAGAGAGTGAAAATGAAGAAGAGGTTAATGTGAGTGAACTTCAAAATGCTTTTCAAGAATTATATGAAGAATCAATTAAATTAAAAAGAGCTAATTTGAAGTTAGAACATAGTTTAAAAGAGCGTGTCAAGGTCATTGATGATATTATGTTGGTAGAAGACCTTAGGACACGTGAGAGGACTCTTCGAGAGAAGCTTGAATATGTAGAAGGCGAGAGAGATAGCCTTAGAGGTTTAATGGAATCCTTGAAAAAGGAGCTTCTTGAGTTCGAAGAGAGAAATGTTTTATTGGAGTCTAACATCCTAGAATTAGAAAATAAATTAAAGGACTCTAGTAATGTCAAATTTGATTTGGAGTGTGGTTCGGAAATATTAGATAAAATATTAGGAACGGTCCAAATTAAAAATGACACTTGTGGTTTAGGCTTCGATACTTGTAATGAATCAACTCACAAAGCCAAAACCAACTTTTTAGGAAAATCCACTAAGAAAGACTCTAGAGATCATTCCTTAGGTACCAAATTTTGACGTAATTTTACTTGTACACATTGTGATCGAAAAGGTCATCTTAGAAAATTTTGTTTTGATCTTAAACGAATTCCTAGAAAATCCCAACGTAAAGCAACCAAGGTAGTTAAAATTCCTACACCCCAAGATAGTCATTCTTCATTAATTTGGGTTAGAAAATCCGACTTGGTTGCCTTGCAAAATAGGATGTTTGATTCTCATTTACTTTCACATGCTTCCTCCCTTGCTAAATCTAAAGGATGAATGTGTTAATGTTTGCATACTTTAGCTTTTGTGCTTCATGCTATATTATCATGCTAAATGTATGCTTGTTTAAATAATTTTCTAGTCTATGCTCCATGCTTAATCACATGCTAGAACTATGATTTGTGTTTATCTTTTTGTATTATATTTATTTATTTTTGTTGGCATTAAATAAAAAAAACTCAAAAAGATTTTTGTTTATCATTTGTGTTTTATTTGTTTTATTTAGGCTTAAAGAAAAATACAAATTATTTTTGTTTGTCTTTTGAGTATATATTTTTTATATTTGGTTAAAAATTTCAAAAACTCAAAAAGATTTTTTTTATGTGTGTATTTTAGTTTGACACACTTTATGTGGCATATACTTGTGTATGAATCCCATCTTTTACGCTCTCATGTGGCTAGAACTTTTGGTTTAGATTGTCAATCCTTATTATGTTCTTTACCATGATTACATGGAGTAGTTGGATTTTTGTGTTGATTTAAATGGATTCAATTTTATATGCCTCTATTCACACATGCACGAGCTCATTTGAAAGTTTAATGATACATGTTATATTTGAGCTTTGTGAGGTGTTTACCTTCCAATCTAGTCATCTACATATTTATGACCTAGGACGACTAGTGCATGTCAAAATCCGTTGCACGTGAGTTTGTGAGATATAAAAAATGTTATATAAATGTGCACGGGAAAGGGCTCCGAAAGGAATAATAATCCTTTGCTATTGTAAGCCACCGTTTGAAATGGACCTAAAAGAAATACGTGGTCCAAAGGCCTAAAACAGAAAAATGGCACTAAAAGAAAACTAATTGCCAAGGCTTATATTTAATTGATATATTCATTTAATATAAAAAGAATAAATGTCGTTCGAACGAGATGCCTGTTCGAACGAGATTTCCAACGAGTTCACACTGGAACTTCGTTAAAAGCCTCGTTCGAATGAGACTTCGTTAGAACGAAAATGTCGTTCGAACGAGATGTCAGGCGGGAAAACTTTTGGCAGTTTTTAGCAGTTTTACCCCACTAACTTTTTTCTGAATATTTATGTGCGGGAACAACTTTTTCAAAAATATCTTTTTCATATCCTTCTAACTCCTAGAGAGTATTTTGAGAGAAAAATCATAAAGAGAAAAAGATCAAGTTTTGAGTGATAATTTTCAAAGACAAATTCATATACCACTCTAGTTTTTCACCCATATTTGTTTCTTCCAAGTTCATATATACATATACTTTTCTTGGAGCATTTTGGCACCGGTTTATCTCTACACCGAATTGAAGAGATTGTTTGGGTTTTCTTCTAAATCCCTCAAAGAAGAAGAAGTGTTTAGCTGCGGCTTTCTCACATGGTAAAAGGCACCATGTGTGGTTGACGGTGTACCTATTGTCCGATCGGTGAGTCCGAGATCGAGGTGGAGCTCCGTGGTTATTCGCTAGGAAGAGGTGGTTACAAGAAGACGCGTCAAGGCTTGAGAGGGTTCGAGTTGAGGAAGTAAGTCATCTGTCTTATAAATGTAAATTCCGTACTTAGTGGATTTGAGGCTAGGGTCGTCCGAGGTTTTTTTCCCGTTGTTGGTTTTTCCTCGTACATCGCAGCGTAGTGTGATTGATTTACTTTTATCTTGCATAATAACTTAGAACGCGTGCTTAGGATAATTCAAGATAAAATTGGTTTTAATTGTCACACTTAATTTAATATGGTGCTAAATTAAATTTGGGTAACGCTAATTTAATTCAAGTCATTTGTTAAAATTGGTTTGGCCTAACTTGATTAAATTGCAAAATATGACTTAGGCAAATTCTAGAACTTGGATTAATTATGTTTAAGTAAAAATATTTTAATGGATTAATCTTATTTCACTTGGTTTAATTTTAATTTGAACAAGAAATTAAAATTTGGTAATTTATTTTATTGAACCATCAACTAACGCTTCCGCATATCTATTTAACAGGGAAATTGATTTTAAAGTAAAAGAAATTAAAAACAAGGGGGCCTACTCCTTTTCAAAAGGCGTGAATCCGTCCCGTCGAAGGAGCCGATCTCATTGGCACAATGGCAAAAGTTCATTGGCAATGAGATCGGGGAGCGACAATTGACATCTCGCCAATAGGGGAGGGGAAATCGGGTAAAAAAGACGGACGTGCACTACTCCGACCGGACGTCTTACGCCGAGGTGGAGCATAGGATGATGGTAAGATTTAATTTGTCTATAACTACAAAAATATATTATTCTGCATTATTTTACTTTGCGGGGCCGATACTAATTTTACTTTATTTTATTTCAGGGGATAGGGAGTGGCCCTGGGGGTAAGCCACATAGGCTCGATACTTATGTGGCTCTTCGGACGAAGAAGGGGAAGGACAAGGAGGTGTCCCCGAGCGTCGTGGCCACGATTGTAAGTAATTCGACAGTTTACTTTTTGTTAATTACGTTATAATTTTTTAGGTTACTTATTTTACTAATCATGTGCTTTTTGCCATTTTAGGCAAAGCTTAAGGAAGTGCATGAGTCACAGTCTGATGCCTATAAGGCATCTTTGTCCACAGACGCACTCAGCCAAGTGCTTGGCTCTGATCGCAAGGGGAGGACAAGGAGGTGAGCTCGCAGGTGGCCAAATCTAGGATCATCGGATTGGAGACGAGCGACACCGGGTTGGCTCGAACGATGGATGCACATGATTCGAAGCCGTCCCATTTGGAGGCGACGGTCCAAGATATGTACTCATTCATGAAGCGTACATTGGGCGAAGACCGTAAGGGGAAAGGGAAGGAGAAGGAGGTGGAGGAGGAGGTGAAGGATGACGAGGATGTGGACCTCGTTGCTTCATCACCGACACGTGTGTACTTCGATGATCCACTTCCCTATTTGGCTCCCTTCAACAGACCGATGTCGACACTTGGTTGGCCGAGCATGTTCATATTGGATGTATTTGATGGCCAGCGGATAGGGCGGGGGTTGAGGGACCCGAATATCATCCAGGGTGGAATAGTTCGTGGACGTGAGCTTCAAGAGATCGAGTCCAAGGTGCTCGTCACGCATTTGATACCCAGGAAGGAGAACTCCCTATTGTGTTTACGCGAACAATGCGACACGATGTATATTAGTGGGTGTGTCAATTCGTATATCGTGTGGCCTATTATCGTGTGGCCTATTCACCTTCTCACATTTACCCCAGACATGTAGTGACATTATTTTTAAGTTGGTACATTTGAATTATATTTGGATTATATCGTCATGTATATTGTTTCTATTTTGAATGTATATTTGCATTATCTTTAGTTTATTTGGATATATGATGTTTGAACAGGTACAAGGTTGCTATAACAGGTACAAATATACTTCTGGGCAGTGGCAGTGGCCATACTGCCCAGCATATTTTTTTTAAATTCTGCCCAGAATTATCACGGTCATTGACCGTGATAAGTCCTTGACAAATAAGGTTGTCACGGACTTATCACGGTCATTAACCGTGATAATGTTTTTAAAAAGGGCCATGGCTTTGTCATGGTTATTAACCGTGACTAAACTTGCCACGGTCAGGGACCGTGACACGATCGTGATAATTCTAACTAACTTGTCATGGTCAATGATCATGACAAGTCCGTGATAAAAAAAAATTATCTCGCCCCGAATTGTCACGGTCATTGACCTTGACAAGTTGAACTTGTCAAGGTCAATGACCATGAAAATACTGCGGATTTTGTTTAGTGCTAACCACGATAAGGTGAGAATGGGTAATAGGAGCATCTGGTCGCCAGCTAAGCAGTATCTCCAGGATCAGAACAAAAGTCCGACCAGTGTATTTGACCCGACCCCAATAATAGCAAAGACAATCCTGAAGATAAATTCCACACATCTTAGTCTGACATGAAGCCCCTTAAGAAGATAACGACCAAGTGGAATAGGGCAAAACCAAATTCATGAAATCAAAGCCAGGATGGACCATACCCATTCTCAAAAATTGTTACCAACACAAATTCAATCTGACATGAAGAGCACACATGGGAGTAGCAATTGAAAGTGAGAGCGATCATCATCTGGAATAGGTGGGATGTTACAAAGAGGAAGGAGTAATGGGGAGGGGTGGTTAGATGGACAATGGGTGCAAACTCAACCCTAGAGAGCTCAACTATCCAAACAGAACACATTATGCTATCTAAGAAATAACAACACACAAGAGTTCCAATTCTAAAAAACTCAACAAAACAATATATCCAATATGGACTATAACTTTTCCAAAGAAAAATACATGGCAATCACGATCCAAAATCAAAGTCTGGCCAAACCCATATACATAAGACCAATGTAACACCCCGCCTAATTATATACCGTGTGGCCAGTCCCATACCAAATTAAAACAGAATATACAGTTGGCTCATTCTTAGCATCACTGTCGAAAACATTAACTAATCATCCAATACCCAATTAAGCTGGTATTAAAAACTTTCCAAATTTTAATTCAACAAAAATCCATTTTTAGTTTTAGAATAACACAACACATTTTGTTCTACAACACTAATAACTGAACAGATAACACAAAAGAATTTAAATGAAAATGGAATAAACATTCCCACATAATAATCCATTATAATAATCCCAACAATATTAAATGTATTAAAACAACACGAATACAAGAGTATATGACTCAGATAGAAAAGAGATAACTGAATCCTTTGGGTGACATTCCCTAACAAAAAGAATACGGTGAATCAAATGAAGATAGGCGTCTAAGCAATACTCCATAGCTCCATAGTTCGTCAAAATCAACTGAGGTTGGCGTCCCTACTACTGCACACCAGATATAGAAGGTACACTAAAAAAGAAAATATGCAAGAAAACGGGTCAGAGCCCGATGTGAAAATGATTTTGAAAACAACAAGTATTTAACAAGTGTAATAATGAATTTATTATGTACATGTTAGTATCCAGACTCTCACTTGCTATTCTCACATCTCATCTAGAGTGCACACTTAACGTTTCCTATTAACCTTCTAGTTAATGGTTCCTCTTAACTAATTCCCATAACATGATTCCATCCCATATCATAGCCCCATATGTCCCATACCATACCATACATCACATAATCATTCATTTACTATTCCCATTAACATGAATCGTTTCTCATTAATATGAATTAAGCTTTTCAAATCTATAAGAATAAATATTCATTAACTTAGTTCAATTCTTTTTCTCAATTCTCCGTTATCTACAATTATCACACAGTAGATTGATTTAACCAATTTATATATACATTCATACAATTCATCATTATATATATATATATATTCATATATAATACGGCACCCCGAGTCACAGCTGCGGTGCATTACATTACTCTGCTATCATGTCCCATCATCGCTGGTCATCGAGTAGGGGACTAAAGGTTCGGTAAGGATTCCTCGAACCACAAACAACAACATATAAATTGGAGGTGAACAAAGTTCTCATACCCACGGGTCATGCTCATACCTACGTTCCCATAGTCAGCGGACTTATCAACTCCCTGATAAGTCTTTCATAGACCTATGTTCTTGAGCGAGAAATTAAAGATCCCATGGATTCATCAGGATATGGCTGCCCTCATGCGCAAGCCTCCTGTCGATAGCATGTAAGCTAGGTATGTCATACACATAATCATCAATCAATCAAATAGGCATTATCATACCTATAATATACTATCAACAAGGTACTCACACTACCCTTCGATAATTTCCATACGTAGCATTATATTTCTCAAATCCTACGTATTAAAATATTATGACTTTAATTCTTAATTTAATTATCCCCGAGCCTCACTCAATACTTAAGGTTCAAATATATTTTTCCTCAATATATATTCAGTAAGAAATCACTATTATCCTACTGGTCCATACCATCTTATCTCCCGAATTACTACAAATTAAACTCTCCCTTAAATTAGGGTTATAACCGATAGTTTCAAGTCTCTTATAAACACATCCTCTATCACATAGGATTGAATACCATCATCACATGGCTCATAGTATATAGTGTTTCATTCACACTATATGCCTTATCAACAAAATTATCATCCTCGCATCCTATAACATCTCTCCACTCCCGACGTTGTTAAGATTCATGCGCGGAGCGTCTCACAAAGTGAAATCCAAACAAGGAACCCCTTCAATACACTACTACTTAACTTTGTCGATCGTGGAGGTCCGTCAACTTCAAATATGCAACCGGGATGACCTCGTCCCCCTCTTTCAACCAAATGTGGTTTGAAGTCCCATCTCTATCCAGGAGCCATACCACTAAGCGCTTGTACTACACTCAATCCTTGCACAATCAATAATGAGCTTAAACTCAGTCCTTGATGTTCAAATTGTAACCCTAAGGCTACCCAGGTGTTATATTAAATCTCCCCTACTGGACCTATCCTTAATCCTCATGAATATCAATTAGAATCCAACACTTGAATCTAGCAACCGAAATTTCTTTCAATTTAATTAACATCATTATTAATCAATTAAATCCCAATCAAATTAATTCGATTCTTATCTAGGGCTTACTGATCTTCCCTAAGTCTCATTATATCCAATTAATAATCACCAAAGATCTACAAAAGGTTTGGGATAAGAACCAACATTAAAAGAAACAAATTTAACAATTCTGGGGAGGTCGATCGATCGAAGGCAGGGGTCGATCGATCGATCGCCCAGGTAACAGCCCAGTTTTTCTGCATTTCTTCTACTACGGGTTTCATAATTTTTTATCATTCAAACCTTCATATTAACTACCCAAATGACTTGTAATCCTTACTACATGATATATCAACATATGTGAATGATTTCTAATAATCTAAACATCCTAGAATCATCAAGAGTTTGATTTAAAAGCATATGTTTATCCTTTTTTTTCCAGAAAATTATATACATGATATCTTCAAGAACACAATAATGATTTTCAAAATTTCTTACACAGATTGATGAATATTTTGTGGATTACTAATTACCTACAACATGAGTGTGATTCCTATATATTTTCAGATTCTAGAAATCCATTAAGAACTCTATCTTTTCATCTTCCAAACATTAAAAATCTCATCTTTTTATAACTATCCTAACATGGACAATATACAAACTTAGATTGCAATTATCAAACACTTGCCTCTAATGAAGATCTGATCCTTTGGAGTTGAATAACACAGGTGGTTCTCTCTTTCTCCGGCCAACTTCTGGTGGTGGTTGGTGGTGATGACCTTTGGTCTTTGTTCTCCTCCTTCCCAAGGAAACTTCTCTTCTTCCAAGAAAAACCTTTCACGCTCTCACAAGGTGACCTCTCAAGTTTGGTGTAGAAGAGATGAATAACCCACGTACAACTAATCTCCAAATATTTATAATAAGACAAAATCCGAAATCACTATTCATCCCCTTGTAAAAATGACCAAAATACCCTTTTGGGTTGTCTTTTCATTTCCAAATGACCCGAGACCCAAAACCAACATCCAAATAGACTTTTCTGACTATTTCAAACTTTCCGGAGGCAACGACGCAGTCAAAATGACTATAAGGTCGATAAAAATAAATTTTCTTTTTAATTTAAACAAATTAGTCCCGACACGTCCCATACCGCGTCTGACTAAAAATTCAAATTACTGAATTAATAACACACAGCCATATCAATGACATCACATTCATATATTACCTAAATATATTTAAGTAATATACAGAATCATACATTTTAATATCCACAATTCGGATAAAACCCAAATGAAATAATTTAATAATAAAATCCAATTAATCCATTAATTTAAAATCTAACCCATTTTAAAAGTCATTAAAATCACGGGGTATTACATACTTCCCCCCCTTATAACAGAATTTTGTCCCAAAATTCGAAAAGATAAATCATACTGGTAAGGTCAACGCCGAGTACAAATCTCACATCGCAAGAAATCTAAGTAGTACCGCCCATACAGTACATTAATGAAAACCCCCATTGATGTTTTACGCCAAGCCTCACCATATAGTTTCAACCGAATCAAATTTAAACTTTACGCAATCTTCCCTATACCATCCTCGTGACAAAGTTTGGGAAAAATGATCCTCACCTATCAAACAAATAAATTCTGAAGTCACAACTACTTATTGTTTCACAATTATGAAAACTACTACAATCCAACCATCCAGGGCGCCCATACACCCTATCGTACCACTTTCATTAAAAATGGATATGGTTACACGCATAATACTCGGATTTATCGCAAAGGTTATAAACTCATATCCTAAATACCTAACTTATTTCGACTCCTAAGGGTTATTAGTTTCATTCATGGGGTGTCTCGCAAACGAAATCCAAATAAGGAACCCCCCGATACACTAGTACCTAAAGTAGTCGGTCATCGAAACTCCTCAGGTCCTTAGTCAATAGTTTATAACCTCTCTACAGGTTTTATCGATTTCAAATAAAGTCTACTCATCTACTCTCTTGTTAAAGACAAGATGCTAGCTATAGTAGTACACACGCTCTCAAATACCACAAGTCAATCCACATCGCTAGTCACATCATGTTCGGACATGCCTAACGTAAGTAATTTCATGATAAAAATCAAACCCACATGATGACATGAAAAATATAGGTGTCCCACACCCCTCGGTGAGTCTACGTAAATAACAGTGCTATAGGCTTAACCCTTTTGCCCATACAATATTAATCGCTACAAAAATCAATATGCGCCTCATAACTCCTTAGATAGAAAACATACCCTCATTCGTGGGCGGTGGTTGTTGACTCCCACTATTATAACTTTGCTCCGATAAGTCAAGAAAAATTTTATCCCAAATTTTCAGTTCTAGTTCACCACACTCCACTATATGCCCAAGCTTTTGAAAATATTGGCTTCGTTAGGTAACACACACAATTCCCGCATTTCAAGAACTTTTACTGATGAATCTCCTCTATTTTCCATAATAGGGGTGATCTCGACTACGGTCATCATACTCGAACATTCTTCATAACCTCCTAAGTACGATCTCCTCTATCCGTACAATGGCCCTCATCTGCCATACTTCTTGTACGAACCCATCCGAACACAAATAAGATTCACTAATATATACGGAATCTTACCAAAGAAATCAACAATCCTAAACATAGGGCTCTACATCAAAGAACGCTAAGCTGGAAACACAATAAGCCGTACAGACCCTAAAGGACACTAGAACCTGATGCTCTGATACCACCTATAACACCCCGCCTAATTAAATATCGGGTGGCCAATCCCATACCAAATTAAAACAGAATATACAGTTGGCTCATTCTTAGCATCACTGTCGAAAACATTAACTAATCACCCAATACCCAATTAAGCTGGTGTTAAAAACTTTCCAAATTTCAATTCAACAAAAATCCATTTTTAGTTTAAGAATAACACAACACATTTTGTTCTACAACACTACTAACTGAACAGATAACACAAAAGAATTTAAATGCAATTGGAATAAACATGCCCACATAATAATCCATTACAATAATCCCAGCAATATTAAATGTATTAAAACGACACAAATACAAGAGTATATGACTCAGATAGAAAAGAGATAACTGAATCCTATGGGCGACATGCCCTAACTACTGTGAATCAAATGAAGATAGGCGTATGAGCAATACTCCATAGCTCCACAGTTCGTCAAAATCAACTAAGGTTGGCGTCACTGCTGCTGGACACCTGATATAGAAGGTACACTAGAAAAGAAAATATGCAAGGAAACGGGTCAGAGCCCGATGTGAAAATGATTTTGAAAACAGTAAGTATTTAACAAGTGCAATAAAGCATTTATTATGTACATGTTAGTATCCAGGCTCTCACTTGCTATTCTCACCTCTCATCTAGAGTGCACACTTAACGTTTCCTATTAGCCTTCTAGTTAATGGTTCCTCTTAACTAATCCCCATAACATGATTCCATCCCATATCATAGCCCCGTATGTCCCCTACCATACGTCACATAATCATTCATTTACTATTCCCATTAACATGAATCATTACTCATTAATATGAATTAAGCTTTTCAAATCTATAAGAATAAATATTCATTAACTTAGTTTAATTCTTTTTCTCAATTCTCCGTTATCTACAATTATCACACAGTAGATTGATTTAACCACTTTATATATACATTCATACAATTCATCATTATATATACATATATAATACGGTACCCCGAGTCACAGTTGCGGTGCGTTGCATTACTCTGCTATCATGTCCCATCATCGTTGGTCGCCGAGTAGGGGACTAAAGGTTCGGTAAGGATTCCTCGAACCACAAACAACAATATATAAATTGGAGGCGAACATAGTTCTCATACCCACAGGTCACGCACATACCTACGTTCCCATAGTCAGCGGACTTATCAACACCCCGATAAGTCTTTCATAGACCTATGTTCTTGAGCGACAAATCAAAGATCCCATGGATTCATCAGGATATGACTGCCCTCACGCGCAAACCTCCCGTCGATACCATGTAAGCTAGGTATGTCATACACATAATCATCAATCAATCAAATAGGAATTATCATACCTATAATATACTATCAACAAGGTACTCACACTACCCTTCGATAATTTCCGTACGTAGCATTATATTTCTCAAATCCTACGTATTAAAATATTATGACTTTACTTCTTAATTTAATTATCCCTGAGCCTCACTCAAGGTTCAAATAGATTTTTCCTCAATATATATTCAGTAAGAAATCACTATTATCCTACTGGTCCATACCATCTTATCTCTCGAATTACTACAAATTAAACTCTCCCTTAAATTAGGGTTATAACCGATAGTTTCAAGTCTCTTATAAACACATCCTCTATCACATAGGATTGAATACCATCATCACATGGCTCATAGTATATAGTGTTTCATTCACACTATATGACTTATCAACAAAATCAACATCCTCGCATCCTATAACATCTCTCCGCTCCCGACATTGTTAAGATTCATGCGCGGAGCGTATCACAAAGCGAAATCCAAACAAGGAACCCCTCCAATACACTACTACTTAACTTTGTCGATCGTGGAGGTCCGTCAACTTCAAATATGCAACCGGGATGACCTCATCCCCCTCTTTCAACCAAATGTGGTTTGAAGTCCCATCTCTATCCAGGAGCCATACCACTAAGCGCTTGTACTACACTCAATCCTTGCGCAATCAATAATGAGCTTAAACTCAGTCCTTGATGTTCAAATTGTAACCCTAAGGCTACCCAGGTGTTATATTAAATCTCCCCTACTGGACCTATCCTTAATCCTCATGAATACCAATTAGAATCCAACACTTGAATCTAGCAATCGAAATTTCTTTCAATTTAATTAACATCATTCTTAATCAATTAAATCCCAATCAAATTAATTCGATTCTTATCTAGGGATTACTGATCTTCCCTAAGTCCCATTATATCCAATTAATAATCACCAAAGATCTACAAAAGGTTTGGGATAAGAACCAACATTAAAAGAAACAACTTTAACAATTCTGGGGAGGTCAATCGATCGAAGGTAGGGGGTCGATCGATTGATCGCCCAGGTAACAGCCCAGTTTTTCTGCATTTCTTCTACTACGGGTTTCATAATTTTTGATCATTCAAACCTTCATATTAACTACCCAAATGACTTATAATCCTTACTACATTATATATCAACATATTTGAATGATTTCTAATGCTCTAAACATCCTAGAATCATCAAGAGTTTGATTTAAAAGCATATGTTTATCCTCTTTTTTCCAGAAAATTATATACATGATATCTTCAAGAACACAACAATGATTTTCCGAATTTCTTCCACAGATTGATGAATATTTCATGGATTACTAACTACCTACAACATGAGTTTGATTCCTATATATTTTCAGATTCCTGAAATTCATTAACAACTCTATCTTTTCATCTTCCAAACATGAAAAATCTCATCTTTTTATAACTATCCTAACATGGACAATATACAAACTTAGATTGCATTTATCAAACACTTGCATCTAATGAAGATCTGATCCTTTGGAGTTGAATAACACAGGTGGTTCTCTCTTTCTCCGGCCAACTTCTGGTGGTGGTTGGTGGTGATGACCTTTGGTCTTTGTTCTCCTCCTTCCCAAGGAAACTTCTCTTCTTCCAAGCAAAACCTTTCACGCTCTCACAAGGTGACCTCTCAAGTTTGGTGTAGAAGAGATGAATAACCCACGTACAACTAATCTCCAAATATTTATAATAAGACAAAATCCGAAATCACTATTCATCCCCTTGTAAAAATGACCAAAATACCCTTTTGGGTTGTCTTTTCATTTCCAAATGACCCGAGACCCAAAACCAACATCCAAATAGACTTTTCAGACTATTTCAAACTTTTCGAACGCAACGACGCAGTCAAAATAACTACAAGGTCGATAGAAAATAAATTTTCTTTTAATTTAAACAAATTAGTCCCGACACGTCCCATACCGCGTCTGACTAAAAATTCAAATTACTGAATTAATAACACACAGCCATATCAATGACATCACATTCATATATTACCTAAATATATTTAAGTAATATACAGAATCATACATTTTAATATCCACAATTCGGATAAAACCCAAATGAATTCATTAATAATAAAATCCAATTAATCCAATAATTTAAAATATAACCCATTTTAAAAGTCATTAAAATCACGGGGTATTACAACCAATCAGCCCATCACCATAACCCAATTGTCGGAGAACTACCAACCAACAAGCGAAATCACTAGGGACTTGAATCAAAAGCATCAAGCCCAACACCATATAGAACACATACAAAATCCCAAAATGGAAAATAATTTTTTTGGTTTCAAAGAGATTTTTAATTTATCCATTTTTTTTATTTCAAAGAACACAATTTTTAAGATGAGGGAAAAAATATAGTAAATATTATAGCCTCATTAAAACTTCATTAACTCCTCTCGTACTAAAGTACAATCGTATTAGAGGTATAATAAAGATGAAATAATGAATGAAATATTTAATCCATATTCGACCCCAAATAGTCAATCTATATACATACAAAATTGCAACTCAACATCAATAATTAATTATTTATGAAAATCAACCCTAAATAAAAAAACAAATCAAATAAGCATTAAAAACAAATTAATAATAATAACAATAATAAATAAATAAAATCAACATGTTAAACATATCTGTTAATATGGTAAAACCAGAGTGAATACCAAAATTATTTGCATAATAGATTTTTTGTTGGGTAATTAAGTTTTTCATATCTTTTGTATTATTGAAGTTATTTATTTGTACTTTTTACTTTAAATTTCATGTTAAAATATGCAATATTTTTTCAACCTCGTATATATAGAGAGATTGAGAGAAGTCTCCAAAAAAGTCAGTTAAGATTGTGAGATAACCCACGGGTATAACTCAACACTGAAAGCTAACTGAAGAGGTTAGGGTGCCCATGCAGCTTATCAGTAGTCTAAAATATTTGCAAATAGGCTTCGCTTTACACACTCCCTTGCACGTAGCATGCGTGGCCCCAATACGCGCCCTGCCTATCCAAGCGGTACTCAATACCATCTTAAATAATCCATGGGTTGAATTCATCCCAAAAGCTACCACAGGAGACTAGGGTGCTCATGCAACTTTACAACAGAAATCTTTGTGTTCAAGTAATGTGAAAAAATTTTCTTTACAAGAATACCCGTGCTAATATCTTATTAGGGACATATCTCTTTTCAAATGTTTTGGGACAAGGCAATTATTTTGACAATATAATCAAATTAAAATTTGGAATTATATATATTTTTTAATATTCATGAAAAGTTAGCTTTTGTTCGGATAAAAGTGATATTTTTCACTATTAGGTGTGTACATGGGGTGTAAAACCTATTTGTATTATCTTTTAGAATTGTGCTCTGGTCCTTCGTCTTTCAATACAACAATTGATGGACAAGCATGTGCTACCTTACATTATGTGGCCTTGAATTATAAAGTAAAAGATTGTACTACATGCACAGGATCTGACTTATCATTTTATGGAACAATTTTACACTATGGTTTTTCTATTTAGTTATAACCCATTTTATAATGAAACATTTGAGACAATCATCTGAGTGAATAAAAGTATTTGTAAAAAATTTATGGGAATGCATTTGACCTTTATCTTATACTTTATCTTTTTTGTCGCAAATTTTAAAATTAAATATTTCTCTATATATAAGTCGATTTGATATAATATTTAGATATTTGGAAAGTCATCGAGGGGATCCATCAAATGAGATCCATTAAACATAGGTCATTCTTAAGTGTAAGGAATTTTACAAAGAAGTTATGACATTTTGCAATTAGTAATTTCTCAATTGCATTTTTCACAATAAAATAATATTTTGATCGAGAACACAATATCCCATAGTACACATGCTCATTTTCAAGAAATTTTTAGTTTTGAAAAGATTTCCTCCCAATCTACCAAATGGGCTAGATAAGATTATAATTTGCAAGATAAAATAATAACAATTTTGTTGTTAAAAATGTACATTGTGAAACTTCGCAATGAAATTCCCATTGAGAAATTTTTCAATGAAAATATTATCTTTAAGGGCGGAATACCTCTTAATGCATTTTGAGTGTTAAAATCGTAAGTGACTTTGAACCTTCAGGTGCTCCCCTCTTAACCTCAGACGGGTAAGAGGAAAGATGTGCCAATGTAAGAGACAAAGGTTTAAAGTGGTTCAGACCTCAAGAGATGGTCGTGCATCCACTGTATAAATATGCTATACTCAATTATTAGAATATGGATGAATATTACAATCTATAAGACCTTTTTGGCTTTGGCCAAAAGAGTTTGAGGTCTTGTAGCATTTTTCAACGATACAGAGGACCTTAGAAAGTAATTGAATGACTTCTCTAAGGGTGTCTAGGTACTAATTTAGGGCTCTTGCAAGATAAGTATATGAACAATGGAACTGGTCCAAATACAAATCTAGCCTCGCAATAGTGGGTTACGAGTATGAAACAAGGAAAAAACGCTTGAGAAATGCTAACTCTTATGAGTGTAGGTGTTTAGGCACTCTAATCTCTTTTTATCCTAGAGAATGATCCCCTTCCACCTTTTTCTCGCCTTCTATTTATAGGAGAACCCTTGGAGAGGGGACTAGTGGACTGTTACAGTATGGTCGGGGTGTCCTTGAGGGTTTCCAGTGTCAATCAAGTGTAAGTCTGTTATTGAGTGCATTTAATATCGACGGGAGCATTTAATGCAAGAGGATATGGGTGGTGGTAGTGGTGGTTGGTGGAATAGTATTTTTCTTCTCATCTACTCCATCAGACAACTTGCAAGAGCACCGTCGGAGATCTAAATGGGCTGAAAGGATCATGGAGTTGCTGGGAATTGATCCTGAAGTACCATGAGTCACCACATACCAAGACTAAGGTATAAATTAACTCTAAAGGTCATTATACCTCAATCTGAGGTTGGATGAGAGCGTAGACCTGACGGAATCTTGATGATGGGGTATTTGAACTCGATGGAAGAAGGTATGCTGGAACGACTAACCCTCTGTGGGGAAAGGACGCACGATTGTGGACTGCTACATTACCACAACTCACCCTTGAGGGAAGTGGAGGTCTTATCGAATAAGTAGTGGTCTGTTTAAGGTTAGGGGCTAGCCTCGAAACCTTCCTCTTACCTCGGAACAGTTGGGGAGTTGAAAGAGTTTTAAAACACTATAACACCTCGTAATATTTAATAAGGAAAATGCTATGTGTCCCAAACAACTCCCCCAAATCATCCCCCAAATTGCTTTAAGTGTTATACCTTATGGTATGGGTCCCGCCAGGGCACAACTCATCAATGCTATTTGGGGGAGATTTGGGGGAGTTATTTGGTACCCATAGCACCACTCATTTAATAATAGATTGATCAAGTATAAATTAAATGATACAGGCATCTGACTAATTAAGTACCATTCAATGCATGCATAAAGACTAAATTATATAAAAGAACGTAAAATTAAATATAGACAAGTAAAATATTCACTAACTTTGATATTGTAATACATGCCCAAAAATCTATAGAGTCAATAATGACATACAAGCCAACTCTCAAAACATGAAATGTGTAAGTACTACATAAGTCTATCCATACTAAGCTAAAATAATAAAAATGATGATAGAATTTGGAATGTAGGACAACGACACTTACATCCTAATGAGTAACAACAACGAGGAAATGACAGCGAAGAAATCTATCAAGACTGCGGCACGAGTGGCCTCAGTCCTGAAATGTTAAATCCACAACAGTAATAGCAAGTTCAAAGAGAATAAATGTATAAATTAAATTGAAATAAATCATAACTATAAACATACCTCTTGCATTCTTAAATGTCTTTAGATTTATCCCACCCAACAATCCTAGATAATAGATCCATCTAAATGCCCAATCGCCAAGTGAATCCCGTATATAAGTTTTATCCCTCTCAAATTATCACACTAAAGGATTCGCAATGTTCATTATGTTAAAAAATTCTGAGAGTATAAAATAAATAAGATAGTCATAAAGTCTATATGCATGAACTATAACATGCACCATAGAAGTAGGCTCTTACTTAAATTTGCCATATCAACGAAGGCCTATCCCTATTGACCTCAAGGATCACTCATGCATGTCAAGTATAGTGTTAAATTGTCCCAAATCTAAATCCTTGACACGAGCAAGGGATGAATCGTCACGTCTACTCATCACTCATATAGTCTACTATACCCAAGGCTAATTGATTGATGAAATATCTCCGTCAATCCATCTCATATGCGAGTACCTAGACGTGTGACCCAGGGGTTACATGAACAAGGCTTACGCGTCTAATCACTGAGGCACCATTGCAATTCGCGTCGTACGTGCCCCTATAACGGAACCCCCGGTACGATATCCACGAGTACATACCTAGTATGAATTTTACACATGTAACAATAATAAAAGAGATTCTCATAACACATGGAAGACTAAACCAAACTTAGGACTTATTCACTTTAGTGTCATTACAACATTACATAATTAATGAATTTATCATATTTTAAAAACCAACGAACCGCCTTAATATCATGTTATACTAAAGTTAAATAAACACAAGGGAAGACTAAATTTATCCCCTAACCAAAGATCCAAACCAGTAATCCCAAGGCCAAATTTCCATTTATCTGTTACTATCAATCGATCGATCAATCTATAAGGGTCGATCGCCCTCTTCAGGTATGTCAAAAAATCACACTACGGACTTCATCTTCCCCAATTCAACAAAACTTAATCCAAAAATTATTCAATGACCCAAAAACTTTCATATATGGTTCATTTAACATCTGAACAAAGTAATCATAAATAAAATATGATTCTAGCATGATTATAACATCAAAAACTTAATATTAATTCAAGTTTTACTCATAAAACCCAATTCTCTATCAAGCACCCTAGGAATCCGATATCAACAATTTGATTCTAATCTCTACAAATTTATGCATATAATTAAGGGATTTATGAAGGATTCATACTAGAAGACGATTATTATACATAATCTATCAATTTCAACTCGGGTTTAAATAGAATTCAATCAAATCAAAGTAAATTGCCACCAATTTCTACTTAATTAGTCTAATTAACAATTTAATAGAATTAATCCATATAAATTAGATCTTAATTACAATTAATATTTAGAGTTACATATATAGGCATTATCTAAATCAATGTCAATCATATAAATATTCTAATTAAACTTGCCTCAAAATATGATGAAGAACAAGGGCAACAATCTCGTAGAATTGTCTCTTCTTTGAATCTTCCTCTCTCTAAGCTCTTATATCCCCAAGTTATGTTTATGTGCTAAATTAATCTTCCAAAGACTCATTAATACCCCTTAAAAATAAAATTGAGCTTGGTCCTAAAATAAGCCCTTGAGTAACTTGCCCAAATTAACCTTAACAAGTCTAAAAATCCTCCAAATTCATTATAATTACCTAACACACCCAAAATGCCTTATTTTAAGTTAAAAACCATTATTCTAAATGTTATGATAAATCATTAACCTCTAATTCAATATTAAAAATTATTTCGCATACAAAATATTATCCAATTTAAATTAGAAATCATTGAAATCACAATTAATTGGTTTGAGTGTAACACGACATTATAGTTGACTACTCCATAGTTATTGGGACCCAACATTAAGGGGATAATCCAAAATAATGAAATCCTCAACATCAAACCTTGGACCAATTCATAGTCTCCCATGATACACAGTTACGTTTCAAAATATTTATTAATGTTTTATCGTGTCTTAATTTCTAATTTAGTTATATAATACATATATGTATAATTACAAATATAGTGATGCCACACCTCACGAGCGAGCAATTATATTTATTTAAGTATATAAAAATACGGAATATTACAAACACTTGGTGAGAAATAGGGTGTCACGCCCCGAATTAATTTTGTTAAACTCATCCTTTAATTTAGAGATAAATTGCCTTAAACAATGCTTTAATTTAAATCTCTGAGGAAAATAGCATAAGATTTTTTTTTCCCAAAAGTATGTGTAGATGAAAACATAACTGCCTTTACTTATAACTTATAAGTACTACATAACTTTACATAACCAATATCCTTAGTTTAATAATTACACAAAAGGAATCTTGATATTTAAACCATACTAAATATCCGTCACTCCCCCGTTTTAAGGTCCTAACTTGGCAGTGAACTCCAATTTATAAGCATACCTGAAACAAAACATTACAGGAGTGTAAGCTATAAAGGCTTAGTGAATGACCACATACCACACATATAACCAATTTGAATAACCATTTTTATTTTGTTCTAATGCTATAACCAAACAGGAATTGTGAAACTCTCGCAAGCCTGGACCCGCCACAGTCCAATTAACCCACCACAGTAATTAGGGACCACCACATCCCTTTATTAGGCCCGAGTACACAAACTTTTAAGTTGGATTAACAGGACCACCACATCCCGTAGGACCCACCACAATCCTTAACATTAGATAAAGGACTCACTAGTCCATATCATCATATAACATCGCTTAACATTTTTAATCATATGCATATGTTTCATAAATACAACATTACTCCCATAAACATTTCACACATGTGTTTAACTACACATTTCCATATGAAATTATAAGCATTTATATTTCATAAGTAAGGTCACTCACCTTGGATTTAGTGCTAAGATTAATACCAACTACTTCCTTGGTATGGTAGTATTAGCTGCTTCCCCACCTAACAGGTCAATGTCGTTAGTATTTGAATACACCAATTAACATCAAACCCAGTAACACATCACATAATTTGGTCAATCAGAAATAACTAAGGAGTAATTACATATGACACTTCACATTTATATAACACCCAATTAATTAGGGTTCTAACACAATTTACATAATTAAATTACGAATTTGCTAGACAAAGTTATGCCCATTTTATTACAGCCTTTTCCAAATCGTTTCTCAAGAAAAACAACAACACAACTTCAACTTCCTGGAATTCTCATAATTTTTGTACAACATAACTTTTCATGATATTCCACCCAATATCAGTAAACACATTGAATAATACAAATTTAATGTTTCATAATTTCTAGGGCTCATTTTCTATGTCGAGCAAAACGTCAAACACTTGGTATGCATTCTTGCTCCTTTAGGGCAGATTTTAAACCACGACTTCAAACTGTCACCAAGGGTTCATTCCTTGGAATTTTTACACAATTTTCGGATATGTTATACATGTATGAGTGTATTTTACTCTCCAACTTGAATCACTCAATTCCAATAAGTATTCCATGATTTATACCATTTTTAGCATAACTAGGTCAAAATACAACATTAAGGCATAACTTAACAATTTTAAGCATACATAACCTTGACCTTGAGTATAATTCATGGAAACATATAATAAACATGTTTTAGCAGAAATATACATCATAATCATGGATTTTCTAAATCAAAATGCTTTACGAAAAGATGATGTAAATTTAGGACTTTAAAGTATGCATTTACGATCCTAGCTCTGGTTCTAACCTATGTTCTTAACCCATCCTTGTTCCAACACAATTCAGCAATATGGGTATAATTAAAATATATATCCAAATCAGAAATAAAAACATGCCAAGTATATAACTCATCCATGTGACAAACTTTAATAAAGATGTAATTACCTCACGAGAATTCCTCGATTTATGGTGAATTTTCAAAGAAATTCTTCCTTAACTTTGTTTTTCTCTCTCCATAAGCATATTTTTCTCAAGCTTGTAATAGGAAATGAAAAGGATGATAAGTTCTGCCTTATAAGCTTAAAAACGTGGCTATGTGACCACTTTAAGGTGGTATTACGCGATTCGTTGGGCAAGGGGTCCAATAAGACAATTCCGTTAATGACAGATTTGTCCTACCTCGTAAAATCACCATAACTCACTATTTCGGGCCCCGATTTACTCTCACTTTGTGTCTATGAGTATATAACTTAAACATATACAACTTTCATGTTTTGTGTTTTCCCAAAATCATAAAACTAGTACACCTAATTTGGGCTCGAACAGAAGAGTAATTATTTACTCAGAATTTCATAACTTTCACATTTGGCGACCAAACATCGCCACTTTCGTACCAACACTCTAGCTTAATTTTTATAAACATAATGATGCATTTAGAAACATATTTTCATGATGCATTTAACCACATAACCAATTTATAACTTATAACTCATAACTTATACTTAATCGTATAATTAACCTTACTAATCGTGTTTTAGGGCCTTACAATTCTACCCCTCTTATAAAAATTTCGTCCTCGAAATTTAACGCATAAGAAACTTACCAAACAATTGAGGATATTGCTTCTTCATGTTATCCTCCCCTTCCCAGGTGGCATACTCCGCATTCTGACTTCTCCACGTCACCTTAACTAGTGAAATGGTTTTACTACGTAACACTTGCTCCTTTCGATCTACAATAGCAATTGGTTCCTCCACGTAGGTTAGGTCCTCTTGAAGCTCTATCGGTTGTGAAGTAAATACATGTGAAGGATCAGACACATACTTACGTAACATTGATATATGAAAAACATCGTGTATCCGGGAAAATTCTGGTGGTAACGCCAATTTATAAGCTACAGCTCCAACCCGTTTCATTATCTCATAAGGGCCAATGTACCTGGGACTTAACTTTCCCTTCTTCCCGAATCTCATAACCCCTCTCCAAGGAGAAACACGTAGGAATACTCGATCACCTTCCTCAAATTTCAATTCTTTCCTTCGGTTGTGTGCATAACTCTTCTGTCTGCTTTGCGCCACCTTCAAGTGATTATGGATAAGATTTATCTTTTCAGTAGTCTGTTGTACGATCTCTGGCCTAAGTAGTTTTCGTTCTCCTACTTCAGTCCAACACACTGGAGTTCTGCATTTTCTCCCATATAAAGCTTCATAAGGAGACATCTCAATACTCGAATGATAGCTATTATTATAAGCAAACTCTATTAGTGGCAAGTGTTCATCCCAACTCCTCTTGAACTCCAACACACAGATTCGTAACATGTCTTCAAGTGTTTGGATCGTTCTTTCTGACTGCCCATCAGTTTGAGGATGAAAAGCTGTACTAAATTTCAATTTAGTCCCCAAAGCTTCTTGTAAACTAGGCCAAAAGTGAGAAGTAAACTTAGGATCTCGATCAGAAATAATAGAAACAGGTGCACCATGCAATCTGATAATCTCATCCACATATAATTTGGCATATCTATCCATGGAGTAAGTAGTTTTAACAGGAAGAAAATGTGAAGACTTAGTCAACCTATCAACGACAACCCAAATAGAATCAAACCCTCATGATGATTTTGGTAAACCTATAACAAAATCTGTAGTAACATGCTCCCATTTCCACTCAGGAATAGGTAAGGGCTGTAGTAAACCACTTGGCTTCTAATGCTCCACCTTCACCTGTTGGCAAACTAGACATCTAGCAACAAATTCTCCAATGTCGTGATTCATTCCCGGCCACCAATAACATTGTTTCAAATCTCTATACAGTTTCGTACTCCCTGGATGCATAGCATATAAAGAACAATGCGCTTCCTCTAAAATTATTCTTCTTAAATCAGGCACATTAGGTACACACAAACGGTCTTCGTACATAACAATGTCATCATCCCGAATAGAAAATTCATTTGCTTTACCCTTTTTCATATTATCTCTAACTTTCTCCAATTATGCATCTCCTGCCTGTGCTTGTTTATCCAGTCTATCAACGTGGGTCTAACATTTAAATGTGCCACTATTCCATAAGACTCATTCAAAGTTAATTCCACCCCCATTAAAGCTAACTCTCTCAGCAGGTCAACTCGAATACAATAAATACAAGATACTATGCCTAGAGATTTTCTACTCAAAGCATCAGCAACAACATTAGCTTTACCCGGATGGTGATGTATCGTGCAATCATAATCTTTTATAAGTTCCATCCCCCTTCTTTGCCTCAAGTTCAAGTCTTTTTGTGTAAACAAGTATTTTAAGCTTTGATGGTCAGTAAAAATTTCACAACTAACACCATATAAGTAGTGTCTCCAGATTTTTAATGCAAAAACTACTGCAGCCAACTCAAGATCGTGTGTAGGGTAGTTACGTTCATGTATCTTTAACTGTCGAGAAGCAAAAGCAATTACCTTTCCATGCTGCATTAACACACAACCGAGTCCTTGATACGAGGCATCACTATAAATAACTAAACCTTCTGTACCCGTTGGGATAGCCAATACTGGAGCTGATGTCAACTCACCCTTTAAACTTTCAAACCTTTTATCACAATCGCCACTCCACACAAACTTGTTCTCCTTTCTGGTAAGCTTAGTTAATGGCAATGCAATAGAAGAAAACCCCGGTATAAACCTCCTGTAATAACCCGCCAATCCCAAAAAGCTACGCACCTCTCTCACACTAGTTGGTCTTTCCCAATTCATTACTGCTTCAACCTTTTTGGGATCTACACAAATACCATCAGCAGAAATAACATGCCCCAAAAATACTACCTTGTCTAGCCAAAATTCACATTTAGAAAATTTAGCATACAACTGCTTCTCTCGCAAGGTCTGTAAAATAATACGCAGGTGGCATTCATGCTCATCCCTACTACGAGAATATATCAAAATATCATCGATGAAGACAATAACAAAAGAATCCACATATGGGTGAAATATACGGTTCATCAAATCCATGAATACGGCCGGTGCATTTGTTAACCTAAATGGCATGACAAGAAATTCATAATGTCCATACCTGGAACGAAAAGCAGTTTTAGAAATGTCACAAGCTCTTACTTTCAATTGATGATAACCGGATCTGAGATCAATCTTAGAAAACACTTTGGCTCCTTGCAACTGATCGAACAAGTCATCAATGCGGGGTAGTGGGTATTTGTTACGGATAGTCACCTTATTCAATTGACGATAATCGATGCACAGCCTCATGGTTCCATCTTTCTTCTTCACAAACAATACTGAGGCTCCCCATGGTGATACACTAGGCCTTATAAAACCACGATCTAACAAATCTTGCAACTGTATCTTTAGCTCTTTTATTTCTACAGGGGCCATACGATATGGTGCAATAGATATTGGTGCAGTTCCTGGTACCAACTCAATCGAAAATTCCACCTCACGGTCTGGTGCTATCCCTGGGAGTTCTTCTGGGAAGACATCTGCAAACTCATTACCTACTGGTATATCTGATAATTTTCCAGCCTCTTGTCGTATGTCCACCACATGGGCAAGATAACCCTCACATCCTTTCCTTAGCAGTTCATAACATTTTGTAGTAGAAATCAAACAAGTTGGAGTGACATTTCGTTCCCCGATAAATTTAAATTCAGGTTCACCCGATAACTGAAACACTACCTCCTTTTTAAAGCAATCCAAACATACATGATATGAGGCTAACCAATCCATACCCAGTATCACATCAAAGTCACGCATATCTAGAGGTAATAAGTCAACTAGTAATTCTTTTTCACCCACTCGTACCACACACTCCCTATATACCCTCTCAATAAAAACCAACCCCCCCACTGGAGTAACAATAGCTAAACCAGAATCTAATGATGATAATGGTTTATTAAGATGCAACAGATAAAGCAAAGACACAAAAGAATGTGTAGAACCAGGATTTATCAACACATAAGCATCTTTATCACCAATAGGAAGTGTACGTGTCACTACGTTAGGCATAGCTTATGCATCTTGTTGCGTCAGTGCAAACACTCTGCCTTGGCCTTGGTTTTGAGACACGCCTCCTCTACCTCCCCTGTTTACTTTTGGTGTAGAAATCCTATCTCCTACTGTCACACTCCCAACTGAAGTTGTAGCTCCCATCGCTGGACAATTCTTTCGTAAGTGCCCCGGTTGATGACAATGGAAGCATAAAGGTGTCGTCTCAGCTATTGTACACTCCCGAGACATGTGCCCTTGACCACCACATCTGTAACAAAATATGGCCCTCGATCCCATCACAGATGCATTTTCTGATCGATTCATCCCAGTCCTTCCACCTCGAGCTTGAAATCTTCCACGTGCATTTCTATTATTTTTAAACTCTTGGCCCTTAAGCACTCCTCGTGCTACACTCTGAGTTGAGGTTCCCGCCTCCCATCCATATGATCTTATACTATCATGTCTAGCTTTCTTCGAGTGTTCAACTTGCATTTCTTTTATTGACTTTTCTGACACCATGGCCCTATCCACCAAGTCCACATAATCCGTTATCTTCATATTAGCAACCATGCTTTTTATATCTACACTCAGCCCGGTTTGAAACCGATCACATTTACTTTCTTCCGTCCTCACCAAGTCAGGTGCAAATCTAGATAAGGATATAAATATAGCTTCATACTCTGCCACTGTTCGATTCCCCTGTTTCAACGTGATAAATTCTTCCTCTTTCTCCTTCCTATAAAGCCTTGGGAAATATTTTTCAAAGAACACTTTCACAAACCTCTCCCATGTAATTCGTGGAGGATTTATTGGCACCACTCCCCCCATGGTAGTAAGTAACCTTTCTGTTGCATCCCACCATAACTTTGCATCAGCCTCTAACCTAAAGGTTGCTAATAAAACCTTTTGTTCATCTCTCACTTCCATCACCTTGAATATTGTTTCCATCTTTCTAACCCACCCCTCTGCCACTAACGGATCCGTGGTCCCAGTAAATGCAGGCGGATTTAACTTCATGAACCTCTCATGTAATTTGTCCCTATTCCCACCATGTTCTCCACCTCTTGCTTGTTCCATAAGTTGTGCCACAGCACGTAATATTCTTCCCACATCATCAATAGGTTGTTGTTGCACCTCTGGTTCATCCACTTCAATAGGTCTATGTCCTTGCTGACTATTAGGTACATAGGATGCCTCACCCTCTGCTCTATCATGCGGTTCGTGTGGATCCATCACTCAGTGCAATATAATTAACTTAAACAAAATATAATAGCAGCAGTTTAATATTAACATTGTTAGTCAAAATCCAGATGCATAACAAACTCACTTTCTAGTGTCCACTGCCAATCTAGACCCTCACACCCTATCCAGAACCTAATGACCACGCTCTGATACCAAGTTGTCACGCCCCGAATTAATTTTGTTAAACTCATCCTTTAATTTAGAGATAAATTGCCTTAAACAATGCTTTAATTTAAATCTCTGAGGAAAATAGCATAAGATTTTTTTTCCCAAAAGTATGTGTAGATGAAAACATAACTGCCTTTACTTATAACTTATAAGTACTACATAACTTTACATAACCAATATCCTTAGTTTAATAATTACACAAAAGGAATCTTGATATTTAAACCATACTAAATATCCGTCACTCCCCCGTTTTAAGGTCCTAACTTGGCAGTGAACTCCAATTTATAAGCATACCTGAAACAAAACATTACAGGAGTGTAAGCTATAAAGGCTTAGTGAATGACCACATACCACACATATAACCAATTTGAATAACCATTTTTATTTTGTTCTAATGCTATAACCAAACAGGAATTGTGAAACTCTCGCAAGCCTGGACCCGCCACAGTCCAATTAACCCACCACAGTAATTAGGGACCACCACATCCCTTTATTAGGCCCGAGTACACAAACCTTTAAGTTGGATTAACAGGACCACCACATCCCGTAGGAACCACCACAGTCCTTAACATTAGATAAAGGACTCACTAGTCCATATCATCATATAACATCGCTTAACATTTTTAATCATATGCATATGTTTCATAAATACAACATTACTCCCATAAACATTTCACACATGTGTTTAACTACACATTTCCATATGAAATTATAAGCATTTATATTTCATAAGTAAGGTCACTCACCTTGGATTTAGTGCTAATATTAATACCAACTACTTCCTTGGTATGGTAGTATTAGCTGCTTCCCCACCTAACAGGTCAATGTCGTTAGTATTTGAATACACCAATTAACATCAAACCCAGTAACACATCACATAATTTGGTCAATCAGAAATAACTAAGGAGTAATTACATATGACACTTCACATTTATATAACACCCAATTAATTAGGGTTCTAACACAATTTACATAATTAAATTACGAATTTGCTAGACAAAGTTATGCCCATTTTATTACAGCCTTTTCCAAATCGTTTCTCAAGAAAAACAACAACACAACTTCAACTTCCTGGAATTCTCATAATTTTTGTACAACATAACTTTTCATGATATTCCACCCAATATCAGTAAACACATTGAATAATACAAATTTAATGTTTCATAATTTCTAGGGCTCATTTTCTATGTCGAGCAAAACGTCAAACACTTGGTATGCATTCTTGCTCCTTTAGGGCAGATTTTAAACCACGACTTCAAACTGTCACCAAGGGTTCATTCCTTAGAATTTTTACACAATTTTCGGATATGTTATACATGTATGAGTTTATTTTACTCTCCAACTTGAATCACTCAATTCCAATAAGTATTCCATGATTTATACCATTTTTAGCATAACTAGGTCAAAATACAACATTAAGGCATAACTTAACAATTTTAAGCATACATAACCTTGACCTTGAGTATAATTCATGGAAACATATAATAAACATGTTTTAGCAGAAATATACATCATAATCATGGATTTTCTAAATCAAAATGCTTTACGAAAAGATGATGTAAATTTAGGACTTTAAAGTATGCATTTACGATCCTAGCTCTGGTTCTAACCTATGTTCTTAACCCATCCTTGTTCCAACACAATTCAGCAATATGGGTATAATTAAAATATATATCCAAATCAAAAATAAAAACATGCCAAGTATATAACTCATCCATGTGACAAACTTTAATAAAGATGTAATTACCTCACGAGAATTCCTCGATTTATGGTGAATTTTCAAAGAAATTCTTCCTTAACTTTGTTTTTCTCTCTCCATAAGCATATTTTTCTCAAGCTTGTAATAGGAAATGAAAAGGATGATAAGTTCTGCCTTATAAGCTTAAAAACGTGGCTATGTGACCACTTTAAGGTGGTATTACGCGATTCGTTGGGCAAGGGGTCCAATAAGACAATTCCGTTAATGACAGATTTGTCCTGCCTCGTAAAATCACCATAACTCACTATTTCGGGCCCCGATTTACTCTCACTTTGTGTCTATGAGTATATAACTTAAACGTATACAACTTTCATGTTTTGTGTTTTCCCAAAATCATAAAACTAGTACACCTAATTTGGGCTCGAACAGAAGAGTAATTATTTACTCAGAATTTCATAACTTTCACATTTGGCGACCAAACATCGCCACTTTCGTACCAACACTCTAGCTTAATTTTTATAAACATAATGATGCATTTAGAAACATATTTTCATGATGCATTTAACCACATAACCAATTTATAACTTATAACTCATAACTTATACTTAATCGTATAATTAACCTTACTAATCGTGTTTTAGGGCCTTACATAGGGTATCATCAATATTAATGTGTTTCTTCTTTCAAAGGTTGTAGGGGCAACACTTATCCTTGGTGCAAGTTTGGTGTAGGAACCTAATCTTAGGACCCCCCTAAGAACCTCCTTAGGTCCCTAGAACTCACTCATTTACCACAAACTCTAGGTCATACTTCAATGTAACACCCCGTATTTTTAATGATCCAGTCTCAGTTATTATTCAGTTATTCATTACTCTTCGTATGGATGGAATATGGTTTATTATTTAATTTGAATTGTTGCGTATTCATTACTCTTCGTAGGGTGTACGGGCGCCCTAGCTAGTTGGATTTTTAGTATCATCCTCATTCAAAAAGTGTAAAATGGTATTTATAACATGGGTGACTGGATGCGGAAGCCAAAACATCAAGATTTAGTTGACAGATCATTCATGTCAGTTATGACCATCACACCCAGATTGTCACGAGGGTGGTACAGGCACAGGCAGCAGATTCTTATTGTCAGGATCGAATTAGAGAGCTCCTAACTGGGGGAGCCGAGTCGTATTCCATGAGTTTGAGGGAGGTCTACGATTTAATGGGAGGTTGGTTGTCCTGGAGGGAGAGGACTTACGACACGCAGTTATGTCAAAGTCACACGGTTCACGGTACATATCGGAGGGGATAAGATGTACCAGGATATGAGACGACAATACTGGTACAATGGGATGAAGAGAGACATCGCCGAGTTCATATCGAAATGTGCTACCTGTCAGCTGGTAAAGGTGGACCATCAGAAACCAGCAAGGTTTCTTTAGCCGTTAGAGATTCCTATGTGGAAATGGGAGATCATTTCCATGGATTTCATTACTGGGTTGCCTACTTCACTGAGGGGTCACGATTTTATATGGGTGATTGTAGATCGGTTGACCAAGGTAGATCACTTTCTTTCAGTGCGAACTGATTATACTACGGGACAATATGCCCAGATCTTTATAGCTAAGATAGTGAGATTACATGGGGTGCCACTTGATATTGTATCCAATAGGGACAAGATCTTTGTGTCTCAATTTTGGAAAATTTTCCTGGAGGCCATGGGTACCGAGTTACGATCGAGTACGGCTTATCACCCATAGACGAATAGGGATACAAAGAGGACTAATCATATGTTGGAGGACATGCTACGGATGTGCATCCGTAATTTTGAGGGGCTTAGGAGCAGTATCCTCCACTAGCCAAGTTGTGTAAAATAACTCGTATCAGCTTACGATTGATATGGCACCATTCGAGGCATCATATGGGAGACTTTATCGTTCGCCCACTTGTTGGTTAAAGGTAGAGAACAACAAACTTCTCGGACCAGAGTTGATCCAGGATATTTCGATCAGGATCGAACCTATTCGGAATCAGATAAGTATAACTCAGGACAAGTAGAAAAGTTATGTTGATGCTAATCGCTTCTTCCTGGAGTTTAATGTGGGGAGGCCAAGTGCTACTACGAGTATCTCCTATGAGGTGGATAATGAGATTTGGGAAGAAGTGTAAGTTGGCCCCAAGGTACGTGGGATCATTTTCTATAATTGTGAGGATTGGACCGGTGGCATATCAACTTGGGTTGCTGGAGCACTTGCATCGTATTCATGATGTGCTCCATATTTCTTCACTGAGGCGATATCCCCAAGATGAGTTGGCTCACACTCACATTGCGTTGGAGGAGATAGATTTGCATCCAGACAGTTCCTATGAGGAGAGACCGATGGCTATCGTAGATCATAGCGAGAGGAGATTGAGGTCGAAGGTAGTTCCACTTGTGCGTGTCCAGTGGGAGCATCAGAATGTCGAAGAGTCTACTTGAGAGCGCGAGGATGAGATGAGCGAAAAATATTCAGAGTTGTTCTTTCCAGATATACTTTTCTTTTCCAAATTTGAGGATGAAATTCCGTTATTAGGAGGGAAGTATGTAACACCCTGTATTTTTAATGATTTTTAAATGTGGGATTAATTAAATTAAATTAAATATGGGAAATTAATCCTAAATAAAATCAATATTAACTAGCGAGACAAGGGTTAGTATTTATTAATCTGAATTATAATGAACATTACTTAGTGAATAAAGTAATATGGGATTATGAATATATTAAAATTATCGCGAGTGAAAAATTCGCAGTAAAAATAATTTAGTCGGGATGCGCGTGTTAGTCGTGTCAGACTCAATTTAATGAGATATAAAATAATTTCTTTTTAAGTCATCCGTATGGTCATTTCGAGTGCCCCAAAGTGTCCAAAAGGGTCCAAATATTCAAAAAAAAGTGCACTTGGTGGTTTTATTTGGATCCCGGATAAATTTTAACCAACACCCCAGAGGGGTATTTTAGTCTTTTGAAATTTTAGAGAAATTGGACCTACAAAAATTAGAGAGTTAATATATATGATATGAAAAGGAACTTAGGGTTATCAGTTACCAAAAAGGAGAGAGGCCGTAGGAGGAAGGAGGAGAGGTATTCCTAAGGGTTCCAAGGCCAAGAACCACCTTCGTGCACCACAAACAGCACCATTGTATAGATCGGGGGAAGAGAAATGTAGTCATAACTTTTTTCTACAATAGGTCAGACCTGCAATAAGAGGCAAGTGTTTATCTTGCTCAATATAAGAAGGATGTAACATCCACGTTAGAATATGATGAATTTTATATGAATATCACATGTTTTGGATTAATTTGGAGAATGAGAAAAATGTTCTTGGTTAGGATCTTGGTTTATGTAGGGATCACGAAATCAATAATTGGGTCATGATTTATATAGGAGAAATATGGGTTGGGTAGTATTGAATTGTAGAATAACTTCTTGAATCTGAAGAAGTCTATGAAATTGGGTAAATTAAATCGTCATTTTAGAAACTATTTTACGCCGTTTTGGTTTCATTCGCGTTGCCTCGTAGAAAATCATGTTTTCTACATTTTGTTCCCTATCCGTTTTGGTTTCATTCGCATAAATCGTGTTGAAAAAGACTTGGGAAAATGTGTAGAAGGTATACTGGTATTTATACGAAAATCAAGACGGCGGCTTCATTTGAACGAGATAAGCATGTCGCTCGAACGAAGGATAGGCGTCGTTCGAATGAGATTGTGCGACATGCCTATCTCGCGCGAACGACAGTGCAATGTCGTTTGAGCGAGCTCGTCGACCGAGGCACTCCGGTTCTAAACTTAGAAAAAATTCTGCTTTTGATAAAAAAAATAATCCAGACTTTAAAAATATAATTTTTGAAAAATTCTCAAATATTTATGCAAATATAAACAACTACAATAAATCATTTTACCTATATTGCGTAGTGGAGTAGTGAGAATGAGTTGAGCAGCACGTCGCATGTTGCATGATGCATGTGTGAAGATGATGGATGCATGGATACGGATAGGGCTGTGTTTTTTTTCCGAACATTCCGATTTTTCCGATATCCGATCCGATATTTTCCGATTTTGGAATATATATAAGGTTTCCGATTTCCGATTTTCCGATTTCCGATTTTTCCGAATTAAATTGGATAGGAAATTGGAACTATGTTTTAAATTCCGATTTTCCGATTTTTTCGATCCGATTTTTCCGATTAATTTTCCGAATATTTTTTCCGATTAATATTCCGAATATTTCTTCCGATTAATATTCTGAATATTTCTTTCGAATATTTTATATATATATTTTTTTACCTTTCAAGTTATATCCTAATTTTTTACCTTATAACTTATTTTTTACCTTATAACTATATTCTTATTTCCTAGTATATATATATATATGCTGTTAGCAACTAGGTTCTCTAAACTTCTAAACCTAATATCAGATATTTTCGCAGCTCTCTCTCTCTCTCTCTCTCTCTCTCTGGTAGGCGCCTCCATCTCTTTCTCTCTCGACCTAATCTCCGGCGCATCTCTGGTAGATCTGGCGCATCTCTGGTAGAAGTCGAGCCAGTCTCGACCCAATCTCCGGCGCATCTCTCTCTCGACCCAATCTCCGGCAGATCTGGTAAAGTAGAACTGCAACGTTTAGATCGGTCTGTTTAGATCGGTTTGTTTAGATCGTTTACGCGTTTGTTTAGATCGTTTAGATTGTTTAGAACTGCAACGTTTAGATCGTTTAGAACTGCTCGTCCTTGATTTTTTCCTGTTTGTGTTCGTAAAAAGCAAAAAAGGCAAAATAAATTAATCAAAGATTGACTGTATCTATGACAAACCTACTGAATCAGAAGTCTTTGTTTGCTTATAAACGAAAAAAAACTACTAATTCAGATTCGATGTTCTTTTAGATGCATACCGAACCTACTGATTCAGAGGAGCAATGTGTTTTTCACAAAACCTATTGAGTTTGCATCTAAAGATTTCTGAACCAGCGATTATGGTCCCTTACAAACGGAAAAAAAAAGTAGCATTTAGATCTGATGTCAAGACAAATTTTGGCACTACTCAAAGATTGTTTCCTTGTTTCTATTCGTAAATAGGAAAAAAGCAGAGCAACATGAGCATGGATATAAATAAGGGTCTGTTTGTTTTAAGAAAGAAAAAAAAACATTTATTCCATATACAGTCTACTATTGTATATGAGAACTGCAATGTTTATGAGAACTGCAACGTTTATTCCATATACAGTCTACTATTATTTTTAGAGATTGCCAACAATTGAAGATAAAAAATTACAACTATGTAAATGTACTGGATAGATAGTGTTGCATGAAAAAAAGACCATATTTCTAATTACTCATATTCAGTATCAGTACATATGTAAATCATGTGATTGATTAACTTCTTAAGTTCTTATGTAGTGTTGAATACTGATTGTGAATTTAATATTTGTTTTATGCAGATTTAATATATTGTGCGAGTCAGATTTGATTTGTTTTAGCTCTTCAACGTGAGGTATATTCTGTCCACTCAACTATTAATTGTATGTCGACCATGGATGAAAGCACCGGAGTCACTAGTAAAGTCAATCCTAAAAAAATTAAAATAACACCAAAATCAGGTTTAGTTGGTCATCATGGAGCGTCGGGAGTGTGGGAGCATTTTGAAAAAATTATGGTTGAAGGAACCAAAAAAATTTCGGGTACTTGTAATTGCAATTATTGTCATGTACAAATTTTAGCACCTTCTACCGGGGGAACAAACAAATTATGGAATCACCTTAACAAGTGTAGAGAGTTTCCCGGTTATGAAGGAGATAACACAACGCAAACCTATTTCTATGGTAGGATCCCAACCTTCTAATTGGCGATTTGATCAAGACAGGTGTCGGAAGTCTTTAACTAAATATACTATTATTGATCAACTCCCTTTTAATTATGTGGAGAAAGAAGGTTTTAGAATGTTTTGTGCCGATTTACAACCTAAGTTTCACGTGATATGTAGAACCACACTCACTAAGGACTGTTTAAAGATGTACCACGAGGAAAGGATAAAGTTGAAAGATTACTTCAAATATTTTAATACGAGGGTATGCCTCACAACTGACATGTGGACTTCATTACAAAACCTTGGGTATATGGCCTTAACCGCGCACTTTATTGATAGGGATTGGGTCCTACATAAGAAAATAATCAATTTTAGAGTCCTTCCTTATCCACACAAGGGTGAGGCGATTGCCAAGGCCGTGGAGGGTTGTTTGATGGAGTGGGGATTAGAAAAGGTCACAACTATAACACTTGACAATGCTAAAAATAATGACACATGTGTTGCGGATTTGAGAAAAAGGTTAAATAAAAGAAATGGGTTGTTGTTAGGAGGTGAGTTTTTTCATATTAGATGCTTTGCACATATAATAAACCTTGTTGTGAGAGATGGAATCGTGGAGGTTAAAGACACAATCAAGCGCCTTAGGCGTAGTGTTAAATATGTGCGAAGTGGCCCATCACGAATGCAACTTTTCAAAAAATGTGTGGTGGATGAAATGTTGGAAACAAAGAGGGCGTGTGCTTGGATGTAAAGACACGTTGGAACTCAACATACCTAATGATAAATGCGGCATTGGAGTTTGAGAGGGTATTTGATCGTTTAGATGAGGTTGATCCAATTATAAAATCGAGTGTAATGCGAAAGGGGAAGGTTTATTGGATGAGGTTGATTGGAAAAAATTAAAATCTTTGCACACGTTTTTAGAAGAATTCTTTGAAGTAACAAAGCGTGTGTCGGGTTCTCAATATATCACTTCCAATATTTATTTTGATGAACTCATCCAAGTTAAGGACCTTCTCATTGAGCATTTGCGTAGTGATGATTTATTTTTTCATTCCATGGCCATTAAAATGGATGCAAAGTTTGACAAGTATTGCAATTTTGATTCTCTTAATCCGATATTAGTTGTTGCAATTGTGTTGGATCCTCGTTATAAATTGCAATTTGTCGAGTTTTGGTATTCCTCATATTTGGAGAAATGTCCCGATCTTTCCGATGTTGAAAAAGCTTACAAAATGGAAGTCCTTGTTGAAAAGTTGAAAGATTTAATGCGTAGACTTTATAGTTACTACAAAGCAGGAGAGAGTCCTTATGTGGAACATGGTTTTTCCACCCCACGGGATCAAGTCAATGTTGTAGAAAAAATGATCAAAAAACCGAAGTCTAAAGACTTGTTTAGAGGAGTTTTGAAGAGAAAGGAGTGTAGTGAAGTTTCCAATGACTTGGATAGATATTTGGCCGATAGTGTTGTGGAGATTGATGATCGTCATTTTGACGTTGTTGCTTGGTGGAAAGGAAAGCTTCCAACATACCGTGCACTTGCCATAATGGCACGTGATATTTTACCTATTCCAGTGACGTCGGTTGCATCCGAGTCCGCTTTTAGTACGGCCGGTAGAGTCCTTGATCAATTTCGAAGTTCTTTGACACCTACTATTGTGGAAGCTTTGTTATGCACACAAGATTGGCTTAGAAATCCTATGCTTCCTATTACTATTGAAGATACAATAGAAGTTCTAGAATCTATTGAAGAAGGTATATTAATTTATTTATATTCATTTTTTTAATTTCTTATTATGTATATTCATTCTCACTAATTTCTATTATTTTTATTGTAGTTGTGAACGAGGATATGAAAGCATTGTCGTTGGGATGAAGATGGTGATGAAGGAAGATGGTTATGCTTGGTTAAAAAGCTTGGATGATATTTTAATTGTAATTTTGAACAATGTTATGGATTTTATTTGGTTGTTGGACATTTTTAATTATGTTGTTGAACATTGAGACATTTTGAATGAACTATTATCACTTTGGAAATGATGGTCATTTTGAATTAACTATTATAAGTGGAAATGGAATACAATTGTTTATAATTGTCACTTTAAATTAACAATTAAATGTCATTTTGAATTAACTATTATAACACATTTAGAGTTTAAGCATTTTCGTAACAGTTTCTAAATCTCCATATTTGGAACACCTCCATATTTGGTAACATTTTGATAACAATTTTGGTAACATATTTGTTAACAGTTTCTAAAGCATTTTGATAGCATTTTGATAACTGTCAAAGCATTGGTGTCAAAATCTCCATATTTGGCCTAATCAATTGGAGTCCATAGATTTAAGTTATTGCAGTTTTTAAATTTTTAAAAATTGTAAATTTATATTTTAAAAAAATATAATTTTAAAAATTATAAATTTTTCCGATTTTTCCGAAACTCCGAATTTTTCCGAATTTTCCGATTTTGCCGAATTTTCCGAAAATGGCAAAAAAAAATTATTCCGAAAAAAATCGGAAATGGTTTAGAAAATTAAATATTTTTGCCGAATTTTTTGGAAAAATTTCCGAAAGGGTCATTTCCGATCCAATCCGGCCGAAACACAGCCCTAGATACGGATCAAGGCCGTCGTGGATGATCGTATTGACGTGCCAAATGTAGCGGTATCAGACATACAAACTGTGATCTAGGACAAATACAAAATTTCTAGATTCTACCCCGGATATTTTTTAAAATTATGTCCTTATAAATCTCCCCCTATGTCTATACCGGTACATACATAAAAAATCCAAATTATGCAATCTCCCTAAAACAAATGACATATAAGATAATATCCCAATTAAACCCTCAAACTGAGAATACTAAATGACACCTCTTTAATCAAACTTCAGCATCTTCAAATCTTCAACTCTTCAGAAACTCCCAAAGCTTTTCTCATCAGGGTGCGCAATCCAATGAATATCACTTTTGTACCTAGACACATGAGACAAAGCAAATACCCGTGACAAGCAACAGTTTGAAATATAATGATATGCAAAAATCAAATATCAATTAAGCTTAAGCAAATCATTGATAAATCAATAAAATTCTCCCACATAATTCATTCTCCCCTTTTTTATGTTGTCCCAAAATAGACAGATATGAGAAGCATAAATATGAAAAATGTCACATGGTAAAAAAATTCTATTTTTGAATTTTCCATACAAAATATACAACAAAGAATCGCACCATGAACAAACACAAAAACAACCAAGTCGATGATACCGTAAATATAGGGGTGTGATCAAATTCGATAGGAAAATCAATGCATACAAACATGACATATGTGCACGATGAATATCGGATACTCCTAACGAATGCACTCAACATCTTCCTTAGGTGCAAAAAGATGGAAATATGATATATTGACTCAATCAAATCAACAAATCAAAGATCAAAATGATTTCCACACCTATAACGTCCAAAATGATTTAATGCTTTTTCAGGACTTTCAAGTAAGTGCAAACCCGTTTAAATTGTCCAACCAAACTCCCTTAGATATATATTTTTAATAGAGGAGATCTAAATTCTCAAACTTTGGAGAATTGACGGCGAAACCTAAATGGCCCATATTTGGCAAGAAATTCTTTTTATTGCCTTTAAATTTTTTTCGGGCTCTTTTAACCTCTCTGGACCCCGAAAATAAAATTTCTCAATTTTTTAGGTCCAATTTAATGGTGGCTTAATCACAAAGGATAGATAATTACCTTTCGCAGCCTTTCACCGTTTTTAAAAAAAATCTCACCAAACGGTTTTTTTACATGCATTCCAATCTTGTCAAGTTTTATCGCTTAGGGTTCGTTGTATAGATAGAATTGAGATGGAAACACTCAAGCCAATATGTGATAGACAAGTGCAATAATCAAATAAAATCGTGCAAGTGTGCAATAAAGGAGATAAGGAACCAAACATGTAGAAAGATATCACTAATCACGTCTCAAAGACTCCAAGCAATGTAAAGCACATGGATGCAATGATGTAGCGTCTCAAATCACTATCAAACAGTCACGTGGAATATGGAAATGAAATTTGTGACTCGGCTATCTTAAATGCTCATCCATAAAAGGTGCAAATAAAATACATAAATCTTTTTGTGCTTTTCTAAAAATTTTATAAAAAGAAATCTTTTTGTATTTTTCGATAAGACTCAAATGAATAACAAAAACTAGACACACGTCATAACACTAGCAAAACATAACACATGATGCAAATACTAGAGTATGACAAACCGCCGACACAATCAACCAAGAGATCTAACATGAGGTGAATCACGTGCAAGCAAACGAGAGTCGTGAACAAAAATACCATAAGCCTCTAAATCTGATTTCCTAACCCAAATCGATGTGTAACGAAGTGTGGGGGTTTTAGGAATCGATGTGACTCTCTCTTTAAACTTCCTAGGTCCCTTCAAAAGTTTGTAACAGAAACGCCTAAGATGACCTTGCTTACCGCAATGTGTGCAAGTGTAAACCGGGTGGTGAATGTTACCAAACGGTGGCCTTCTCATCAAATTCCTAGGTGGTGCTCTCCTCAAATTCCTAGGTGGCGCTCTCTGAATTTGCCTAGGTGGATCTCTGCTAATGATCCTAGGAGGCTCTCTCACACATGTGGGAATGGGTGTAACATGTTTTTTAAAACCAATCCCACCCCTATCCTTTTTTATCTCGACAGTGCCTAAAATCTTATCAAGTTTTTCAGACCTAGACTCCAAATCAAATTTCACCTTACTCGAATCTCTCAAACTTTTCTCAAGTTCACCTATCCTAGATTCAAGTAAGCACCTAGACTCCTCGAACTCAAGAAGCTCCTTTTTCATAGCTTTCATCACCCCTCGAAGATCATCTCTCTCACCCTCGACATATCCCAGCTTCTCTCTCAAAACTTTCTCCCGTACCCTAAGTTCTTCAACCAAAATATCATTATCATTTTTTAAGGCACTCTCTTGCAATTGAGCTTTCAATTTCAAATTTTCTTTCTTTATTTTCAAAGCTTCAACATAAAGTTCATTGAAAGCCGTTTGCAAGTCACGCTCATCCTCACTCAAATCTTCTTCTTCCTCCTCACTTTTTTCACCCTCACTCTCATCACTAATTACATGGATGGGAAGCTCTCGCCTAGAAGCATAAAAGACTTCTTCTTCAGACTCACTATCACTAAGGTCAGAAACATGAGATGCCGGTCTATTCACTTTCTTCTTTAAATTTGTGGTACACTCATCTAACGTGTGACCAACATCCTCACAACAAGAACACCTCTCAGAGTCATTTTTAACAGAGGATATAAAGCAAGAATTTGTGTGAACTTTTCAATTAGGATTTTCAAAAAGTTGACATCTAAGATCATCAAAACCACCAAAAGCCATTTTTTTATGAAAAATCAAGATCAAAACACAATAACTTAGTGCAACAGGCTCTGATACCAATTTATAGAATCGCTACAGCGAAAATATTGTGACTTCTCAAATAAAATCCAATTTTTATTATTCCCAAATTTTGTTTAAACCCTAAAACACGCATCTAGATGATTTATCCTATAAAATAAAGCATGCAGGATAAAACAAACAATTTCAGGAAAAATTCCCCAAAGGGGCAAAAACTTTTTTATTTTCACTATAATATGTAAAAATAGTTACACGGATTACAATGAAAATAAGAGCGACATACGAAATACCCTCAGGCGTCGGTTTCGATGTCTCGGCTGGAATCTTCCGCAAGAACTCCAGGTGGTCAGCAATGAAGAAGAGAAACGGCTTCTCCACAAGTTTGTCGGTTGGAACTTTCCCTTTCCAAGATGGCAGCTAGGAAGAAGAGAGACGGCTTCTCCACAAGATACTCCAGATGAGTAAAAAGATCCTCTTGAAGGTTTAAAGATTCACATACATAGATGAGAGTGTTTATGTGAATAAACAAGGTGTAAAACCTTAAAAAGTGAAGTCTGTTTTTGTGCAGTTTTTAGAAGAAATCGTGTTAAAAAAGACTTGGGAAAACATGTAAAAGGTATACTGGTATTTATAGAAAAATCAAGGTTGCGGCTTCGTTCGAACGAGATAAGCATGTCGCTCGAACGAAGGACAGGTGTCGTTCGAACGAGATCGCGCGATATGCCTATCTCGCGCGAACGACAGTGCAATGTCATTTGAGCGAGCTCGTCGACCGAGGCACTCCGCTTCTACACTTAGAAAAAATTCTACTTTTGATAAAAAAAATAATCCAGACTTTAAAAATATAATTTTTGAAAAATTCCCAAATATTTATGCAAATATAAACAACTCCAATAAATCATTTTACCTATATTGCGTAGTGGAGTAGTGGGAATGAGTTGAGCAGTACGTCGCATGTAGCATGATGCACGTGTGAAGATGATGGATGCATGGATTCTGATCAAGTTCGTCGTGGATGATAGTATTGATGTGCCAAATGTAGCGATATCAGACATACAAACTGTGATCTAGGACAAATACAAAATTCCTAGATTCTACCCCGGACATTTATAAAATTATGTCCTTCCAATGAATTCTCCAGCTTGATCGAAGCTCAACTAATATTCGAAGGTCTCTAAGTCCCATTTCTAATGGTCTACCCCATGTGTGAATTAGTCTTACGGTATGGACGAACGACCCATTTTACTTCAAAAGGACACCAGGCACTTTCGGGCCCCATTTGACCTCGATCATCTCTATGAACTGAACGAAGCTATATGAAATATCGAAGGGCACTAAATACCCTTTCCAATGATCCATTCTATGCGTGAATAGGCCTTAGGTTATGGACGAACGATCTGTTTTCCTCCGAGGATTTCCTATCCACAAACCAACGGGCATTTTCGGGCCCCGTTTGACCTCGGTCAACTCTCGGACTTGAGAGTGGCTCAATGGATTCTTAAAGGGATATGAATACCCTTTCCAACATTCTGTCTTGTGCACAATTTTGACTTACGAATTGAATTTTATGATCATTTTTCCGAAAAACTTATCCCATACTATCGAATGGCACCCTTAGGACCGTGCATATCGACCGTGTGCCTGAGGTGCTATGCCAATAGGTAGGTCTAGGACATATCAATCGACATACCCCTTAGCCCTATAAATAGATTCCATGACCTCACATTGAAAAGAACCCCTGAACATTCCTCTGAGCAGTTCAGAGAACATCCTCTCGAATTCAGAGTTGTTCCCTTCTTAAAAAGATCATTTCCCCATATTTCGTTCTATCACTTTCTTACTTCGTTTAGTAAATTCTCCCCCCACCCAACACCCATCTATTCATACCACTTTCATCCCATTTCAAGATCAACAGATCTACACTTAAGATCGACATCAAGCCTTCATAAGGAGGTCCAATTTTCTATCATTTTCTCTAATTCTCTTATTTTAGCATTAGTTGCTTTGTTTCTACTTTAGCACTTTATTTCATTACATCACATATATTAATCTCAAACCTTTATTAGTAGTATTTGCACATACTCTATTTTCATTAAAAAAATAAAACAAATAAAATAGGGTTTATCTATAAATTTCTAAAGAGGGATTCTCATCTCACACTCTCACTTTCAAAGCATATTTCTCTCTACACACGCGCATAAGAGAAATCCCCAAATTGGATTTATGGATTAACCCCCACCCCCATGTTATCTTCGAACTACGTGGACTTTGATGCCCTTTGGTCTACGTAGGCATCTTGTATTAGTCTCGAGATTCAAATCCTCCATTATGCATGTTTATAATATTTCTTTTATATCATATACCTATATTCTTAATGAATGTCATATTCTTGCATGCTTGTATTTCGTCCAATATATAAATATGTTCTTCCATAACGATTTGTGATTCGGTAAACACTCATACTATATTTTGAATTATTATTTTTGGGAACACTTCTAAGTATTAATTCACTCCGTCCTTTTCATGACACGAGTTAAATGATTCCATTCTGCATTTATATTATGCATATAATCACACACTTCACGAATTCTAATAGGAGAAGATTAACACATACCCATGAGAGATCGAAAGGGCGGGATGGGTACCTAACACCTTCCCATTCCTTAACTTAGTCTCTGAACCTTTGAACTACTTGGTTTCTTAAGCATCAGTATTGTTTTCGATGCTGTTCTCTAGAGGCGGCGTATTTTTTTCGTATGTTTTGTGCAAAATAGGCTAGCGACTCTAGCTCTACATATTATCCCACATTGACGACGATTGAGCGTCCTGGGAAAGGGAGAAATCCCACGCACACGGCTAAGGGAACCCCTGGAAAAGAAAAGGGGGAAGCCCCGGGATGGCCATAGTGGCGACTCAGTTGGGGACGATTCTTGAGAGGATTAGACTCTATTTTTATATGGGTGTTATCATTTTCTACATGTGTGCGTATGCACCTACCTGTATGTTACCTTTTCTCCACTATCTACTTTGTTTGTATATCTACCTCATGTATAAACTACTTTTCACTCACTTATACACTTCACACACATGTATATACTCTGCATGTACACTTCACACACTTACACTTGTATATAGATTGACTCCTACTCATATACTCCACACACCATTTAGAATATCCATGCTTAGGCTTCATTAGTACACACCCACACTTATAAATATCCGTGTTCACCTACACATATCATACACCACTTATAGTTGATCCATGTATAGGCTCACTACCACACACACTCACTTGTAAATATTCACATGTCACTCACTCACATGTATATATCCCCATGCATAGTATAGTCTTCATGCTCCTTGTTAGATCTACTTTTCATGATACTTGTATATTCTCCCTATTAGTGTAGTAATCCCTTCACTCATCATGCAAATAAAAAAAACTCTCTTTCCATAATATTCTGATTAAAACTCATGCATTTTTTCACACTACATCACTAAGAGCATGGCAATATTCACCAAAAAATTTATCACGTACTGGGGGGTCACTTTATGATAGGTGTTGGTCTTGCGGGTGCAGTTAGCCTAAGCTATATTGTAGACACCACATTATAGGACCCCCTAAGTCTCTCCTTAGGTCCCTAGCCCCTTCCCAATCCACTACAAACCCTAGGTCATACTACGAGTACCATTCTAGAGGCCATCGGACGCTCCCTATCCCCGTTTGACTCCAGTCAACTCCATCGTTAGAGCGAAAGCTCAATAAATCTTCAAAGGGATATGAATCCACTTTTTAATGGCCAGTTCCGTGAGTGAAACGACATAACGGTTTGAACGAACAGACCATTTTACTACCGAGTGCCGATCTGGAGGCCACTGGGTGCTCCTGGGCCCCAATTTGACCCCGATCACCTTCATCGTTTGAGAGAAAGCTCAATGGATATTCTAAGGGTACTGAATTCCCTTTCTAACGGTCCACCCCGTGCATAAAATGGCATGACCGTTAGGACAAACGATACATTTTCCCCTAAAAATTAATCCGGAGGCCACCGGGCGCTCTCGGGCTCCATTTGACCAAAGTCAACTCTTCAGCTAGAACAAGACTGAATGAATCTTTGAAGGGAGATGAATACCATTCCCAACAGTCTACCCCATGCATGAATCATCCTTACGGTACGGACAAATGATATATTTTACTCCGAAGGGTCACCGGGTGCTTCAAGGTCCCATTTGACCAAAGTCAACTCTATGAATCGAGCGAGGCTCTTTGGAACAATCAAGTAACTTGCACAAACTTTTCAATGGTCTAACCCGTGCAAGATTTAGACGAATAATCCATCGTCGTCCGATAATCTTTCGTGTGCTTTTGAATTTTATTTGACCTAAAATCAACTCCCGAACCTGGGAGCGACCGAAAGTATTCTCAAATTTCTTTGAATTACCTTTCTAACGGTATGCCCCGTGTGTGATTTGGACTTACGGATTGCGTTTTACAACCGTTTTTTTGGAAAATCTGTACGAGACTTTCAATTGACAAGTCCATTTCCTTACCTATCGACAGTGTGTCTAGAATCACCTATCGATTGGCAGGGCAAGGACAATGCGGATTGGCATTTCCATACCCTATATAAGGTAAGCATGAGCTCACTTCGATAGGATTCTCAGATCCATCAATATCAGTGATCTCAGCAACATTCTTCTGTAATCAGCGAAGTTTCCTTGTGTGAAATTCTTCTCTACCTTTTATTCCCATCACTTTTATACCTAATTTAGCAAAAATGTCCTTCTCTCTCATACTACATTCATCCCAAATTGCAAGGAAACTCATCAAGGATCAAGGGCAAGCTTTAAGTCTCCAAAGAAGGTCCAAACATCCTTCACTGTTTAAATTTCTTTATTTTCCCATTAGTTATATAAATTCTCAATTTAGATTTTACTTTAGATCATGCAAATTAATACCTCATCCTTTATTAGTTATATTGCATATAATTTATTTTTAATAAAAAATCCAAAACAAAGAAAAAGAGGGTTACACCTATAAATTCTGACGGGAAACTTCATCATATTTTCTCAAAACTAAAAATATCTTCTCTACACACACACATATAATAAACTCCCATTTGAATTTATGGGATAAAACCCCACCCTTATGCCGCATGCGAACTACGTGGACTTTGATGCCTTTATAGGCTACATAGGTGTTGATACCAAATTTAATCTGGTGACGTGGACCAATCACTTGAAGACATGTGTCAACCTACATGGAAAATATGAATACGTTCTATGAGAAACTCATACAGTCCGAATAACTCAAGGGCCCCGAGCAACTCAAGCGTGCCGAGCTACTTAGGCGGTCCGAGCAGCTTAAGCGGTCCGAGCTACTTAGCATACAGAGCATCCAAATCAAGAGAATCAAAGAGACGACTATGCATTAAATGCTCATTATTATCATACAGATGTATATGTCTACTAGATAATAGCGCATTGTCCTTTCACATGTACAGCCTTAAGGCTATAAATACATTGTAACCTCCTCATTAGAAGAGGAATCTGGATCTCTTGGTAAACTACTTACCGAGAATTCCAGTAAAACAGTCAGCAATACAAAAACAGTGGACGTAGGCCATTCTTATAAGGCTGAACCACTTTAAAAATCTTTTGTCTTATTTATTTTATCTGTTATTAATTAATTAGAGATAATCTAATTTTTTACATCAACAGATTGGCGCCGTCTGTGGGAAACGACTGTAATTAGCGTTTTTCACCAAAACAATTCATCATCAATGGCTAATAATCCAAAACCCAGTAATCGAAACGCTGGTGTCCCTCCAAATCCGTCTACTCCCCCAAATTTTTCAGATCTGGCTGGTATAATGGCTAATTTGGACCAAGGCCAGACGGCCATGCAAGAAACCATGCGACAACTTATACAAACTGTTCAAGGTGGAGTGCCGGCCCAATCCGGACAATGAAGTGTTCAGAGAAATACCCGTTTACCCTGTTCGCGAACTAGGCGAACGTTATTCCCAGAGGAATCTCGATCCAGATGCACCGACTCATATCGTACTGAAAGATCTAATGATCCTTCTTATCATCCTGGTCGGACTTCCTTAGTACGAGCTACAGACTCTCAATGAAATGTCACTCTATCTCTGAAAAGGACCAGTGCTCTAGAAAGGTTGAGTAGAGTCTCTCCTTTTGATCGTTTGGGTCCTAGGAGGAATAGAAGTCCTCCTAGGATTGTGTCGAGGAACTCTCAACGACCATCCGATCTAAGGGAAGGCTCTGCCCAATCACAACCAACTGCTTATAATAAAAGATCCCAAGAGGCAAACTCAACGCGATCAGTTGCTCAAACAAATAGGCCCGGGGTGGAGAACGATGCATGTAAATGCTCTATTCAAAGGTTGGAGGACAGATTAGGGGAAATGGTTAAGGCCAAGAATCCTTTACAAAGAACTTTTGTCTAAGGGACACCATTTGTACAGGCAATTGTGGATTTTCCCACACCATCAAAATTCAAAGCTCCTGTGGTGACGCCTAAGTATGATGGAAAAACTGACCCTGTCCTTCATATAGAATAATACCAACCTGCTGTCGACATCTATGCAGTTCCAGACGAGATGAGATGCAGGGCATTCTCAGGAACTCTTATCGGATCAGCTCAGATATGGTACAACAACCTTCCTCGAGGGAAGATTGCGACTTTCCTTCAACTGGCAGAGCTCTTTATAGGGAACTTCTATTTTGGAGAAAAACCAGTCAAACAAGTAGCGCACTTGCTTAGTGTTAGACAGAAGGCAGGAGAAAGCACCATGGATTATATTACTCGTGTCAACAACGAGAAACTTGAGGTAATTGATTACGAGGAGAAAATAGCAATTACTTCTCTGATGAGTGGACTGCTGCCGGATAAATTGTATTACACTTTTGCCAAGGATCCGCCTAGGACCATGGCAGAACTGATGGAAAAAGAAGCTAAAATCATAAATGCCAAGGAGGCCATGTCTGCGAAGAAGAATGCAGATACTAAGGAAACCAAGGTTGAGGCTGATAAGACTGAGAAGAAGGATCAAAAGAATAATGGTGGCAATAGACAGTCTAAAGCAAAGCAAGCACTAGAATAGTTAAAGAAATTTAGAAATTATACTCCTTTGAAGGTAGATATAAACCACATTCTGGAAGAGATCAAGAACAGGGAGGAGCTAAACTGGCCAGAAAAAATGAAGGCAGATCCTGACAAGAGGAATAAATCCAAATATTACGAGTTCCATAAAGACCATGGTCACACTACCAAGCATTGCATAGCTCTCCATAATGAAATTAAGGCGCTCATTAAGCGGGGAAAATTGACCAAGTATGTTGATCACCGAAATGGTGGAAAGTTCTACGACCGATCAAGGCAGAGGTCTAGATCTCCTCGTCGAGCAACAGAAGATAAGAAGAGAAGTCACGAAGAGGACCCAGAAGATGACCAAGATGACCCCGATCTCCCCAAAAGACCAAAGCAGCCAGAAGGTGAGGTATTTTCAATCCATTTTGGATTATTTGAATGTAATGTTATTACAGGTGGAGATATAGGAGGTGGGGATATGACTGCAGAGAGGAAAGTTTACCTCAATGAGGCTCAAGCTTGCTCGTACATTTAGCGAATAAATCTGGCTGAATATAATCATCCGAGGAAGGTGAATAAAGACAAATTGGTCATTGGTTTCTCTAAGAATGACCTGGTAGGTGTATTGTATCCTCAAAATGACCCATTGGTGATCAAGATGAGAATGAAGGAAGTGGTGATTTCGCGAGTACTGGTGGATAATGGTAGCTCGACAGATATCATGTTCTATCCATGCTTTGACAGTTTGAATTTGAAGCTAGCCCAGTTGGAGCCATATCATAGGCCCCTTCTTGGTTTTACTGGCAAGAAGGTTTTTCCACTTGGGATGATCAAGTTGGATATGCTTATCGGTACATGGCCTGCTTGTCGAACAGAAAGAGTACGCTTTTTCGTAATGGATAAAAATGTCCAATCATCTTATAATATCATCATGGGAAGGGTATGTCTAAAGAAATTCGAGGCGATACGATCTACTGTACATCAATGTTTAAAATTCCCAACCAATTTTGGAGTGGGAGTTGTGAAAGGTGACCAGAAAGTAGCTCGGGAATGCTACTATTCATCTGCCGAACAGGAGGAACACGAAGAATCCAGAAAGAAGACTACTACTTACCAAGTGGATGAAGTAGAAGATGCAGAGATTGAGACGTTAGACCTAGAGATGAGTCTCATCTCGTAAAGGGCCAGGTCATAGAGGCTACTGAGAATATCATTCTGGACGACGAGCACCCAGAACGAACAACTCAAATTGGTGCATCACTGGATATATCGATAAAACAGGAATTGATAGCATTTCTAAGACATAAAAAGCAAACTTTTGCATGGAGTCATGAAGACATGCCAGGGATAGACCCGAGTTTCCTGTGTCACGAGCTCAACGTGAACAAGGAAGTCAAGCCAGTAAAGCAGCGAAAAAGAGTGTTTAGTCCTGAGAAGAACCAAGCTATACAGGAAGAAGTAGAGAAACTACAAAAAGCCTCTTTTATTGAAGATGTCAAATATCTTGATTGGCTAGCAAATGTGGTGATGGTGAAGAAGAAAAATAACAAGTGGAGGATGTGTGTAGACTTCACTGATCTTAATAAAGCATGACCAAAGGATCATTTTCCTTTGCCCCAAATCGATCAACTGATGGATGCTACCTCGGGGCATGAATTGTTGAGTTTCATGGATGCTTATTCTAGTTATAACCAGATTAAAATGAAGCCTGAGGACAGGGAGAGTAACTCTTTTATCACCCCAAGGGGAACTTATTGTTATAATGTTATGCCTTTTGGACTTAAAAATACAGGTGCAACATATCAACGGCTGATGAACAAGGTGTTTGCGAAGCAAATCAGTCATAACATGGAGGTTTATGTTGACGATATGCTGACGAAGAGCAATAAAGCTGTTGATCATCTAGTTGACTTGGGTCAGACCTTTGATCAACTAGAGAAATATCAAATGAAGTTGAATCCCACCAAATGCATATTCGGAGTACGAGAAGGCATGTTTCTCGGATATATTGTTAACCAATGAGGAATTGAAGCGAACCCTGAAAAGATCAAGGCTCTATTAGATCTATGATCTGCAACGACGAAGAAGGAAGTGCAAAGTCTCACAGGGCGAGTTGCATCACTTAATAGATTTGTGTCACGAGCAACTAACAGATGCCTACCATTCTTTAAAACACTCCAAAAAACTTTTTAATGGAATGATGAATGCGAGGAGGCATTTTGAGAATTGAAGAACTATATGGGGACACCTCCATTGTTGTCCAGACCAGTGATGGGAGAAAGATTATACTTGTATCTGGTAGTATCAGAGAATGAAGTTATCTCGGCATTGATAAGGATGGAGGATAGAGTATAAAAACCAGTCTATTACACTAGCAAAGCTTTTCGACGAGCAGATATCCAAGGCTGGAGAAGTTGGCACTAGCACTGATTGAAGCAAGTAGAAGGATGAGGCCATACTTCCAAGCCCATACTATAGTGGTGTACACCGATATGCCATTAAGACAAGCTCTGCATAAACCGGAGAAATAAGGAAGATTAATGTAGAACTTGGTGAATATGATATAATTTATGAGCCTAGATCACCGCTCAAAGGGCAGGCTGTAGCTGATTTTATCGTAGAATTTACTCAGGAGGATTCCTCTAACGAGCAGGAGTTGAATACAGACCAACCTGTGGATATTACAGGATCATCAAATTTAAACCCCGACCAACTTACGTCGGTAGACGAGCAGTGAGAAGTACTGGAGGAGGACAAAAGGAAGCATCAAATATTCCACCGAGGAACTCTGTCTGACCAAGAGTTTGATAATGAGGTACCTGTGTGGAATCTGTATATAAATGGCTCTTCGTGCTCTACAAGCAGTGGAGCAGGGATTATTTTAAATAGTCCAAATGAGGTTGATGTGGAATATGCTCTGCGCTTTCAATTTAAGGCTTCTAATAATGAGTCCGAATATGAAGCAATGATCGTGGGTCTAAGCCTGGCCAAAACCATGAAGGCGGAGCAATTCGTCGTGTTCAGTGACTCCCAGTTAATCGTAAATCAAATTCTGGAAGTGTATGCGGCAAAAAGGAGAATTAATGGTCAGGTATAATGCAAAATCGATAGAGGTTGTATCAAGTTTTACTGCAATTCAGTTGATTAGAATACCACGGTTGGAGAATGCGAGAGAAGACGCCCTAGCTCGGTTAGCATCAGCCACACGCACCGAGCTATGAAGAGTAATCCCAATAGAAATTTTGGCTGGTCGGAGCATCGATAAAGATCTGACAATAAACTTCATCACCCTTGACTTGGGACCATCTTGGATGGACCCCATCGGGGCTTATATTGAAGTGGGGGCTTTACCAACTGATAAGCTTGCAGCCAAAAAATTGAAGTTTAAAGCTGCTCGTTATGTATTAACTAGTGATATTTTATATAGACGAGGAATTATAGCAGGGCTACAAAGATGTATCCATCCCTTCGAAGTGAAAGATTTGATCGAAGAGGTTCATGAAGGGTCCTGTGGAGCTCATGTAGCAGGTCGGACGCTTTTACGAAGAACAACAACGCAGGGGTATTACTGGACAATGATGAGAGCTGATTGCACAGCTTATACTAAGAAGTGGGACAAATTCCAGCGCTTCTCATCCATCCGAAGAACTCCCCAAGCATTGTTAACACCCATAACGTCCCCTTGGCCATTTGCTATGTGGGGAATAGACTTGGTCGGGCCACTTCCAACGACCAGGGGAAGATTCAAATACCTTGTGTTTGCTGTGGATTATTTTACAAAATGGGTGGAAGCTGAGCCTCTCATTGATATGACATACGACAAAGTCTATCAATTCATTTGGAAGAATATTATTTGCAGTTATGGTCTCCCACATACATTCATTACTGACCATGGAACCCAGCTTGACAACGAGGAGTTTGTTGCGTATTGTCATCAATCCAATGTACTGAAGATTCACTCTGCACCAGGACATCCCCAAAGCAATGGGAAAACTGAGGTAAAAACAGAACGCTGCTAAATGGTTTGAAGAAACGACTAGATGATGCAAAAGGAAATTGGATTAACAAGCTACATTATGTGTTGTGAGCTTATCGTACCACACCATAAGCAGCAATAGGAGAGTCTCCATACATGCTGGCGTTTGGAAGTAAAGTTGTCGTACCTGCTCAATTGGGTCTACCCACACATAGGGTGCTTAATTTCAATTCTCCTGTCAGTGATTTAATGAGAAGATTAGACCTGGATGTGCTCGAAGAAGTCAGGGAAGAAGCAGCGATAAGAAATACAGCATATCAACAACGAACAACTTTGTTCTATAACAAAAGAGTGAAGAAGTGTGATTTGAAAGAAGGGGATTATGTGCTGAAGAAAGTAATACAAAAGAATAACAAACTGGAAGCCAACTGGCATGGATCCTACAGAGTAACATAAGTTGTTCGTCCATGGACATACAGGATTGAAACATTAGAAGGAGAAGAATTTAAGAATGCATGGAATGCAGAGCATCTGCGCAAGTATTATCAGTAATTGAAATTCCTATGTAAAATAATTTCTTCAGTATGAATAAAGTGTTGGATGTTCTACCCAGTTTTTCTCTTTTTGTTGAAATTTTTCGGAATATTAGTGCTACACACTACACATCAAATTCAGAACAATTACCACCAACTCCGGTTGGTCAGGAATCAATTTCCACCCACTCCGGTTGGTCGGGAATCAATCACCACCAACTCCGGTTGGTCGACAAATCAATTACCACCAACTCTGGTTGGTCGGGAATCAATTACCACCAACTCTGATTGGTCGGCAAATCAATTACCACCAACTCCGGTTGGTCGGGAACTAATTACCACCAACTCCAGTTGGTCGATAAATCAAATACAATCAACTCCGATTGGTTAAACTAAGTAGGAACATGGGATGCAAATCATTTCATTGCTTAGGCCCAAAGAATGACAAGTCACTATAATCAAACAACAAATGGGACAAGTTCCATTATCCAAAAACAAAATAACAAGCAAACAAGGATATTCTATAAACAATTTAAAGAAAATAAAATAGCAAAAGACTAAAAATTTATTCATTCAAATCAAGTAGAATTACATATGCTGTGAAAACTATACTTCATTACATAAAAAATCCTATTCTATTGGTTTTTTCCCTTCTGCCTTTGAAACAGGTTCTACTCCAATAGGAGGATCATCTAAGGCATAAGGAGAATTTATAAAATTTACATCTCTCAGCATTCTAACATTCATTACAGATGGCCGATCAAGTAAATGTTCTGGGCGAGATATCTCGAAGTTGGCATGAAGACTGTAATCACCAAGATACTTGGAAATCAGACATCGAGGAATTGCAAGAGCAGGAATCCAGCTAAAATCAAGTTTAAAAGGAGGTACGGGTAAATCGAGCCCTCCAGGCTCATAATAATCCCATAAATAATGTCCTTGCTCCAATTGTAGCACACACATAGCATTTAACCATCCCTACTTATACCCTTAATTATTCGATTGCTGTATCCGAGCATCTAGATGGTACAGAGCTTCATTATACCCAGCCATCTAAAACTCTCTGGGTTGTTTATGGAACTGATAAGTTAACCTCTCCAGTTGATCGTAGAGACTCTTCACTAAAATTTCTTTATTTTCCAAAGCAGAACTCTGGGAATAAAGTTGTTCGCTAAAGTTCAGAATCTTCTTAGACATTTCTACTAAGGCTTGGTTCTTCGCCATCAACTGAAAGGCCTGATTCTTTAAAGCCGACTGCGTTCTAGCTTCCTCAAGGGTGACCCGACCAGCCCTCGCTCGTCCACGAGAAGAAGATCTTGCTCGTCCACGAGTAGATGAGGAGGGTCTAACTCTTTTCAAAGTTTCCAACTCATCTCGTAAGTTGGCAGTTTCTACCTCCAAGAAAGAGAAACCTTCATCATTAACAGGGACCAAGGCTCCCAAGGAGGATGCAATAGATTTGAGTTATTTTATCTCCTCTTGCAAAATAATGTTCTCTTGCTCTAATAACTTGGCGATATGCATGTGCTCTTCAACCTCAAGCTTCAGAACACTCTCTTTCTTCTCATAAGCAGAAATAAATTTATCATACCCTTTGTCAGCACTCAATTGCTGATATTTATTCTCGTATCCTTGATGTAAAAGTGTGGAGGACTCTTTGTACTGCTGGTGAAGTTCCTCGATTGTTCCTTGGAGATCTTCAATCATCTTATAGTAGGCCACGTTGTTGGCAACAGCACGATCGAGCAAGCATTTCAGGTATTGGTAAGCTTCGACTGCTCATTCAGAAGTATCTGGACCAAGGATATCAATGATTTGAGCCTCATTAAGATCTGCATGACCAACTTTAAAATAGTCATTGCATTTCTTCATCAATTCTGTGTCATAAGCTGATAAGAGCTCCATTCTGGCCATAAACTAGCAAAGAGAAGAAATAAAAATAATCAATAATGATGCAGACAGAGCAAGTAAAAGAGAGAGTCAAGATGAACAACCAAAGTTCAAATTTTATTTCATCATAAGAGAAAATACAAAGTCTGTGGTTACATTCAATAGAACAACAAAATAAAAACCCGAGCAACTTTACACCTTCTCTTTGTTCCCTATGACTTCCTCAGAAGGTTTGGATGAATGGGATGGTCGCTCGGAAGATAATGGTAATTGCTCGATAGAAGTACTGGTTGGTTGGAGTTGCTCGGTAGGCTGAACAACAGGAACATCAAGAACCTAATCTCCAATCATCATAGAAAACTCATCTGAAGCAGCTTCATCCTCTTCTTCTCCAGGAGAGGGAGGAGGGCCATGAGTGTGCTGCTGGAATAACTCAGAATTCTCAGCAACTTTCAGCTCCTGCAAGGTTATAACCCATTCATCCCTAAAATATTTGAGGCTGGCATACTTCATTTGAGAGGACATGGCAGCCAGGCCCTTGTTCCAGTCTTTGTCCCAACCAGCACTTAATGATTTTTTAACTATTTTCTTCCTTTTTTCCTTCTCCGAGGAGGTCCTTTCCCTAAGGAACTCCTCGGCAGCCTTCAACTTCTCTTCCACCTCCATTTTCTGTCACTCAACATCTTGAAGTTTAACAACTTCCTCTTCAGCATACTTGATCTTAACTTCCATCTCCTTATTGCTTTGTTTAAAGTCTTTTCTGCTCTGCTCAAACTCTTTTAATTTCTTCTCCAATTCCTGGGAGGTATTTACAGCTTGATTCCTGTCCAGCTCAATGGACTTGAGTTGCTTCTCCCAAGCAGCTTTATCTTCCTCGTACTTTTGACGAGAGTCTTTTAAAGACTGGGTCAGACCAACAAAAACTTCCTCTACCCCTCCCGAGGACTTGAAGCCTTGATAGCTTCATCCTTCTTCAGAATGATGTTGAAACACGTCACCAGCTGGAAAAAAAAGAAATAACATTAAGTCAGTACATGAACATAGTATTAAAAAATGGGGTCGAGTTAAAGATACTTACTAAGGCAATGTGTTGAGCAAAAAGGGTAGTAATTCTCTCACGAGAAAGGGAATCTTCAATGCCTTGGACTTCTGGGATAGTCCAAGATCTCACCAAACTCACAGCAGAGCTCGGAGCAACAAAAGATGGAACATTACCTTCAACAGTTGAAGGTTGAAAAACAGGTTCAATAGGTCTCTCAGAAGAGCTCTTCTTTAACCTCCTCAGAGGAGCAAGAACATTTTCAACTAAAGACGTTGTCTTTATTGGTGAAATAACAATAACCTCACTCGGAGGAGAAATAGAAACAATCTTGCTCGGGGCCATTGGGGGCTTCTCAACAGCTTTCTTAGCAGCAACAGGAGGAGGTGCATCAATGGTTCTCGTCCTTTCTTTTGGGATATCTTGTTTACTTTTCTTTGCCTCCACATTGGTAGAGGAAGATTTATCAAGGAAGGGAGGAGCTCTTCTTTTCTTCATTAGGTCACTGATGGGAATACTCGACTCAGAGGAAGAACCCTCTACGCTAGTCTCAGAGGCAGGTACTTGGTCAAGATTAACCACCACTGGACGAGGATGAGCAGTGAAAGATGAAGTATATCTCTTATACTTCAACAAGTAAGAAGCAGATCTAATATGTTCCTCGGCAACAGATTGGTGCAAATCCCAGATAAGTTTTAAATGCTTTAAATTAACGTCAGCTTCTTTTGGAGGTTTTCTTTTACTGTCAACTGTAACAAATAAAAACAAATGTCAATGATGCATTTTATCAAACACAAAGAAATCAAGATTTCAAAAAATAAAAATAACCTATCCCATTGCCATAGGGTGGACACCTGGGACCCTGATATACATCATCACCATTTAATGGAGGGTGCTGCCAATTTTTCATAACAACCCCATGCTCAAAATAATCCCTATTGGCATCGGGAATATTGACAACTAACGCTCTATTCAAAAACCTAGTTTTTAAATAAAAAGTGGTATCACTGACAACCCATCTATAGCAGTACATAATCTCTGGAATCCCTAAACGGGTTCCATGAAGTTGATTCAATCTATGTACGCCATTAACTATCCTCCAGGTATTTGGAGCTATTCTTGCTGGTACAATGTCAAAATATTGACAGAGCTCCAAACACAGGGGATTTGGAGGAAAAAAAAGCCACATTCGGCCACAAAAAGACTTGGGAACCAATGTCCCTTAGCCAAAGAAAAATAATCAGAAGGTTCAGAAAGTTTTTCCAAAATAACCCACGAAGGGATTGAAAATTCAGACCAAAATTTATCTAGCGACTCAACAAGATAAACCATAATGAACAAAGTAAATAAAAGAAAGGGAAGAAAATCTTACAGAGAAAGAGAGATCAGGTGACAATGAACGATGGAAAGAACGAAGGCACAAGACAGAGAGAAAATAAAGAGTTCAAAGATACAGATTTGAAAAGTGAAAGACGATAGGATTTCTATCGCGTTTAAATACTTTACCTCATGAATAGGGAAAGGCAATGATTACAAAGAAAGACGTTTGCATTTTCGGCGGCTAAAAGAAGAAAATGGCACAAATATCGAAGTGGTCATGAAAATTCAAAATATTTATGAGGCCTGATACTATGCACTCAAAAAGGAGTTATATATAACGAACGTTTTCCTAAAAACCATACAAACCAATAATTTATGTAGTTTTCAAGCAGAATGTTCCATACTTTTCTTCAACATCAAACTATGAAATATTGGGGGCTGCTGTTGATACCAAATTTAATCTGCTGACGTGGACCAATCACTTGAAGACACGTGTTAACCTACATGGCAAATATGAATACGTTCTACGAGCAACTCATACACTCCGAACAACTTAGGCACCTCGATCAACTCAGGGGCCCCGAGCAACTCAAGCGTGCCGAGCTACTTAGGCGATCCGAGCAGCTTAAGCGATCTGAGCTACTTAGCATACAGAGCATCCAAATCAAGAGAATCAAAGAGACGACTGCGCATTAAATGCTCATTATTATCGTACAGATGTATATGTCTACTAGATAACAACGCATTATCCTTCACATATACAGCCTCAAGGCTATAAATACATTATAACCTCCTCATTAGAAGAGGACTCTGGATCTCTTGGTAAACTACTTACCGACAATTCCAGTCAAACAGCCAGCAATACAAAAACAGTGGACGTAGGCCATTCTTATAAGGCTGAACCACTTTAAAAATCTTTTGTCTTATTTATTTTATCTGTTATGAATTAATTAGAGATAATCTAATTTTTTACATCAACAATAGGCGTTTCGGGCTAAAACTCAAGACTCAAATCCTATTTTCATATTTTTATCTTTTTGCAATTTTATCCATATATTATTCGTATATATCATACTTTTGATTCATACTTGTAAGCCTTATCTATACAAACATTATCGTTTCATCATAACGATCAATATCTCGATAAGCGCACACATCATATTTTTTTAATTATTATTTTGGGAGCATTCCTATGAATGACCTCACTCCATCCTTTCCATGATGAGAGTCGAGTGATTTTGATCGCCACTTATATATATACGTACACACACTTCATAGAGAAATTGAGAAAAATAGTAACATAAGTCAATGAGAGAATGAAAGATCGGGATGGGTGCCTAACACCTTCCCATTTCGTAACTTAGCCCCCAAACCTATGAACTATTGGTTTCGCAAGCATCAGTTTGTCTTTGATGTCGCTCTCTCAAGGTGGAGACGTGTTCTTTTACCTGTTTTGTGCAAAATAGGTTGGCGACTCTAACTCTTTACATCACCCCAACACCGACGACGACCGAAGCACCCCACGATGTAACAAGGGGTGCAAGACCTTTATCTCTCCCTCATCCCCCCTCGAAAGCATCCAAGAGGAGGAGTAAGATCTCAGGATGGCCACAGACATGACTCTTACCTTCCATTAGCCTCATACTTTCGATGTATATCGAACGGTTCCCCATGCATCATACCGCTTGACCAAACTCAGTACGGAAGGTATATAGTAAGGAACTCGCTCACATATGTTGAGTATATTGAATTCGCTCTCACACATACTGTCCTCGCGAGGTATATCGTGAGGTAATTCACGTACACTCAGGTATATCAAATGGCTTATCCGCACGTCACTACAATAGAATGTCTTATTAGTGACAAAAAAAAAATTTAGACAAAAGTAATTTTGTCACTAAAAATTACCTTTCTATGAGGAAAACTAATTTCTTCACGAACTGTATGGGATGTTGTTAAATTGGTGACGAGTTTATAATATTTGTCACCAAATTGTCATAAAAATTTTGGCGCCATTGTTCCCGGGCGTTAGAATATTATACTTATCTATTCGTGACAAAATTATCGTATATTTAGTGACAAATAAATTTATCACAAAAAAAAAAAATAGTGACAAATAAATTTCCTCACTTAATAGTAAAAAAAAATGACAAAATCTTATGAGATACCCATTCTTCTAAACCCTTAAATTATTTCCCCCCAAGATTTGTTTTTCTCTTCCTCCATACCTGTTCCCGTTCTCATCTCTCACCAAACCGGACACACCTAAGTTTTCACATCTGAATTCCATTCTCACCACCGTCGTCTTGTTCGGGTTTAAATCTCCCACCGAAAACCACCAGTAAATCTCCCCCTTGAAGGCATTCTTCGACTAACACGTAAAACTGTAAGATGATTCTATTAATCTTCACATCAACCAATTCTTAATTTTGCTCAGCTTTATTTACTATTTAAATTTCTAGGGTTTGACACTTATATGCATTATTGTTTTTATAAATCTAGGATGCTAAAGTTCTTAACTAAACCCGTTTTCTTCAGCTCCATTGACGTTTTGCTTCACCACATAATTAAATTGTGTATGTATATATGAGCTTGTTTATTTAATTTGGTATTTCAGGGTAACTGTAACCTCCCCTCCCACATGCACACTACAAGAAAAACACTCATTTATGTCATTTTTTAAATTAACGTTATGTCAATTAAAGTTAAAGTGAGATAAATGATATTTACATAGTAGCATTTATCACATTTTAAGTATGTGCTGATATTTTTTCAACATTTCTAATAAATGTGAGATAAAACAATACGACTTATGTCAGATTATATAAAAATGTGATATATATATATATATATATATATATATCTTCCAATTTTTCACACTTCAACAAATACTTGACATAAAAGGAAAAAGGGGGGGGGGGAACTAAAAAAACAAGCGGGCACCAAACTGAGATAAAATTTTAGACTCCCGCTTGCCAAAATCCGTAAAAAATTTATGACTCCCTCTACCTTAAAACATATACCAAAAACCCTATGCTAAAATCCCTATCCATCCTCTGCCTTTTGTTCCAAAGTTGGTTTGTCTTCCACCTCGTTATCTTCCACCTGGTTTGTTTATTTCCTCTTCCCCCTGGCCCGTCTTCCTCTACAGGTTTGGTTGATTCGTCTTCCACGGTTCATTTGGTTGGATTGATTTGGATAAACATCGATTTTGTAATCTACATCTCAATCTCGATTATATACATTGAGATTTGTCATTTTCTTCTTAGATTTAAATGATTGTTTTTTTAGTTTTCTTTCCCCAGTTGTGTTTAAATTTTTTATTCAGATTTTTTTTGTATTTATGAGATTTTGGACATTGTTAATTGAAATCGTCAGATGAACATTATTTGAAATTGTTTTTTTAACTAGAAATTGTAGATGACTATTGTTGTATGTTAATAATTAAATTTGGTTTTAGTTTGAAACATAGAGCTGAACATAATGAAATTGATTTGGGTTCGTGGCTTACAAATTCTTTGTTTCTAATGTGAGGTTTTCATTAAAAAAAAAGTATGGGAACTTAATTGAATATGATTTTTCTAGATTATTGTTATTTATGTTGTACTTGTGCTTAGTTCGTTGACTATTTCTCCATTTATGTTGTATTTTTCCATTCAGACATTATGCATTTGATGATATATTTTAGCTTGATGTAATAATTTTGCTATTATTCGTAGGTATTAATATATGTACATTTGTCTTATAATGTTTGAGTATGAAGCTAGATAATTGGGATGTATTTGGTGGGAGGTGTAGACATGTGAAAAATTTGTGAGGATATGTGTTGTTAGTTGGTGTTTTTAATGAGTGTGTTTAATGTTAGGGAGCATTAGTCTTGGATTCATAATAATTCTTGGATTTTATTCATTACAAATCACTATAAGAAGAAAGAATTTTAGTTGCAAAACAAAATTGTGATTAATCATTAAAAATTTGCTGCTAAATCATTTAGTGGCAAAAAAAATTTGTCACAACTTTGCTACTAAAGACCTGCTGCTACTACCTTTAGTGGCAATTTTTTGGCGTTTGCTACTGAATGTTACAAATTTAGTGGCAAACATATTTTTCTACTAAATGGTGTACTTTTAGTAGAAAATTATTTGCTACAAAAACCATCAAAATTGCCACTAAAATTTTTTTATTTGCCACTAAAAGGTCCTCTTTGTAGCAAATACATGATTTGCTACAAAAACTAAGTTTTTGCTTAAGGTCAAGATAGTTCTGTGACAATTCAAATTTGCCACTAAAAGGTTCTTTTCGTAGTGAATATTAGATTTATTACCAAAACTAAATTTTTGCTTAAGGTCAAGATAGTTATGTGGCAATTCAGATTTGCCACTAAAAATATTTTTCTGTAGCAACTTATTGCCTCCACTAATAGTTATTTCATTTAATATTCAGATTTTATGCATAAATTAATTAACCAATAATATTAACTTCATTCAATTTTCATATTTAATATTAAAGATAATACAAACAATCTAGTAAGAACTTTTATGCTTCATAAAATATATTTATAATATTCTATACTGAATGTGACAATTAATATTTCAACTGTTCCACATCAAAATTAAGTCAAATACATCAATTACAGAAATCATTTCATCGTTAAAAAAACAAGTACACTCATGTATTGTTACGCGCTATGCGATTAGATAACTCCTCAAATCTTTCAAAAAGGCCATCAATTCGTTCTTTCATTGCAGCGTTCTCCCTTCGAGCTTTATTTGCTTCTCTCTTTGCTTCGCCAGTTTCCTTTCTCGCCTCATCAGCTTCTCTCCTCGCCTCAGCAACTTGTATATCCCTCTCAATATCTTTCTCCCTTTGCATAGCTTCAAGTTGTTTGGTCTTAGACCAAACCCCTCGTCCACGTACATAGCAACAGCGATACCCTAAAACATTTTGAAATGCTTATGCATCATCCATCTTCAGATTGTGATGCAAGTATTTCTTTCACCTCATCCTATTAACAGTTGTAAATAATGTATAATTTAACATAGTGTTATTATAAAAAAAATTGTAGTTAAAACAAAAACTTAAAAACATCTTACATATGCACTTCCAGCCTTTGAAGTAACCCAATTGTTCTTTCTTTTGCTCCAATGAGTCGTATACCACACAATTGTCATAGGCGCAGGATCTCCAGTTTCCTTGTCACGCTAAACAAAATTTAAGATAAATAAAATATCATAACCAATAAAAAAAAATTAATTACCAAACATAACTTTTTAAAGAAATATATGTTGCCATCTCATACTCCACTTGACGAAATCGTTTAGTTCCACTTCAATTAAGAATTTGTTACTTAGATCTACTGATCGAGTTAATTTCACTTCTTTTCTGAAAATAACATAAGGCATTTATTTTCAATAAAATATTAAAATAATTAGCATGAAAAAAAGAATTGCATAAAATTTAATATTACCTTCTCCTTTGCATTAACAAATGTCCCACAAAGATCAATCCATTTATCATCTGACAATAATTCAAACGGACGACACTCAAGAGCTCGTTCTAAAGAGCCGTGTGGTTTGAAGTGTTCACAATGCATTTTTGACCGAAAGTTACGAAATTGCGTATGGAGTTGATCCATCACTACACCATTTATATTATCTTCATTTGGAAATTTAAACTTATCCTATTTAAAAGAAAAGAAAAAACATTAAAACGAACTTTATATGGGGATACGTTCTATATACGAGCATTAAAACTTACCCACATAAGTGTCCACATGTGTTCTTTGATTTCTTCCACGATGTCACCCCATAATCGAAATTTAGATGGAGCGTGATCGTGAATAACAATGCCGATTTTAGATTTGAAATTAGATGAAAAATTACCCACTATACGGCCCTCCGAGATGTTGATTTCGATATTCTCCCCCCTTTCAAGTTTATTTTGAAACCTTATTCCTCGTGTTGGTCCTCTGACTCATTTATTTGAAGATGAACCTAGTAAAACGTACATACAGTGAAAATATCAACCAATAGAACTTTCGGTGATACCAGACATAAAAAATAAAATTGAAACTATATACAGAGTAGGAGAAAATATCAGAACATGCCACAAATATGTTTAATTCACTTTCATATATCAATTAAGTTAGTTACACCATCATAATGTAAAATCATCCAAATAGGTCTCATGTCGAAATTTTCCAAACAATTCTCAAGTCAGTTACACCATCATAATACATATTGGTTTTCAAAATATGATATATGTTATTTACCTTCAACTAATTGCAAATCCATTAATAGTATCAAGACCGAATGGAAGTTTTTAATACAGAAAAAACTCTTGGATTCTCTAAGAGTTTTTCGAAATAATGAGAGAAAACCTACAAACCATGATTCCCAAAATACGATTCTCATGTGAGACGTGTGTGACACATACGCACACTAATTAGGAAAGGAATTGACATTATGTGATTCACACTTAGCATGAATTATCAGTGGGTTTGATTGAATTGAAAATGAGCCCTAACTTTTGGATTAATTTTGCATTCTTCCTAAAATAATAATAATAATAAAGATGAAGAGTAATTATAATTTATGACAGTGATAAACAAAAATTAAAATATTTTTAACTCAATCATCACATTATTGCAATGAACCTAACTTAATTTGCAATAGTAGGAAAATTAAAATTATCATCACTAAACACTAGAAAAATTTCTAAAATTAAAGCTATCATCTCTAAACACTAGAAAAAAAATTCTAAAATACAAAACTATATGTCAAAAGACAACACACCTGTAGCAAATCAGAACGAAGAAAAATCAGACTCGGGCAAAATCAAACAGGAGCAAATAAAATCGGAGCAAATCAGACCGAAGTAACAGGAGCAAAATTAAATCGGAGCAGCTGCTAAACTCAAATCGAAGCACCGGAACCAAAATCGAACCACCAGAGCACTTGAACCAAAATCGGACCGATCAAACCACGCACATGTCATCCACCAGAGCACCAGAGCAAGAGATAAAATGCGCACATGTCAGATGAAAAACATGACTCGTAGTAAGTAATTTCTTCTTTGGTACATTAGACTCCTATAAAACTACGCACAAGAGGATTTGGGATAAGCAACCCAAAATCAAACCACGCATAAGAGGATTTTGGATAACCAAGACTCGTACCAAGTCAGGAGATTTGGGAAATTTTATACTAGCAAATTAGACTCCTATCAAGAGATAAAACGCACCTGAATAATGGATTTGGGGGATGAATGGAAGATGAAGAGGATTTGGGGGATGAATGGGAGAAGTTATGTTTTCGGTGGTGTATTTTGGGGGCAATGCAAATGTTTTTTTTTTGTAGAAATTAATTTTAAGGGGTAAATGGAGTGAATCTGAAATGTTTGTTTGTGGCAAAGTAGAATATTTGCTATTAATAAACATACATTAGTGGCAAATATATTAAGCTTGCAACTAATTAAAATTTTGGTTCCCGCTAAATGTTTAATTCTTCCCACTTAACATTTAGTGGCAAAATTAGTGGCTATTTTAATTTGTTGCCACTAAAGCATTATCTTTTAGTTGCAAACATAAATTTTGCAACAAAATATACGTTTTAGTGGGGATAAATGATTAGCCACTAATAAAATTGCTACGAAATCATATTTTTCTTGTAGTGAATGTTTCTTGGGTCCTAAAATTTTTTGCCTAACCTATATGCTTCGAATTAATCTACATCGGATCTTTCTCTGAAAATATGGTTCTTGATACTTGTTGGGTTTTATTCCTTAAAAATACGTAGTTTTCAATTACAGTAAATTTTACCGAGCTTAATTAGAATATTTATTTGTATTATTGAACTATAAATTGCCACTCTTTTTTATGTGTGTTTTACAACACTCGTGCAACTAAAAAGGGAAGTTATTGACGCAAAACATGCGAAGAAGCCCACAAAGTGTAGAAAAGGTAGAGGTGCGACCATGCTAAAAGGTAGAGGTGCGACCATGCAAAAACGGTTGAGTAAAATAAAGAACGATGATCAACGAATAAGATTCATATACAATGATCTAGGGCAACCAATAAGTACAAGAAAAAAAAAAGCATTAACAAGTTTGGTGGTGAAGTACTTTTTTTCGATAATGTATTCAAGTTGGCCTAAAGTACCAATAACACCGAAGAATAAATTGTGGAGTCTGGTACAGGTATTCCCTTTACATTTATTGATAGTTTCTTCTTAAAGGTTATTGTTTTATGAATTGGAATGGCCGTTAAAATAATTGACAAGTTATTTTCCATGTTGGTGGAGTGTCAATAATTAAATTTATATGTTATGGTTTGGATGTCCATATTTGGTGTCCAAATTTGGTGTTATTTGTTTCTGTTATTAGTTTGTTTTATATCTTTGCTAACTATATTAGTTTAAATTCAATTATCATACTTAGTATCCTCCTATCAGTGTGAAAAATATCAGCAGTAATTTGTAAAGGGGCATGTTCACTGATATTAGTGATGTGATAACCTCAACCATAATTTGTTTTTATTCTGTTTTATTTTTATAAGGGGCATGTTCACTAATAAGCTGCATGGAATTTATTGTAATGTATTATTTTCAATTACCATACTTATTTTGTTTTTACTATAGTGTATTCTTGTCGATTACATGGTTGCTTGGTCACTGATTAACCCTCTAATTGCTAATTTGGCGATTGAACCGTATGGTCACCGAATTGAGATCTTTCTTGGGTTTGACAAACTATTATAGGCATTTTATTTAAGGTTAATCACCAAAGTATGTATTCTTATCGATTACATAGTTGATTTTTATATGTTTTTAAATGGTGATATTTAATTAAATTTTGTTATTTTTAAGAATGAGAATGTGGATAATACCCACGAGAGATTTTAATCCTGCTCAGCAATAAATTTAAGCCTCAAGAAGGATACTTTTTGGTAACTGCTTCATATGATATGACAGCTAAGGTATGTTCAGCAAGAGATTTTAATCATGTCTAGGTGTTATCCGATCATGAAGTAAATATTATATCTGTTGATGTAGTAGGAGATGGACAGTATGTTGCCTAAATTCCCATCTAATTTCTCCTTGATATTGCTTAGAGAAAATCAAAATTTTGTGGGTCTTATATTAGGATTCAACTTCACACTTTTTTCTTCTTTAAAATTAAGACGACAAGCATATGAAGTTTCTTCAGGATTGTGACTTCAAATATGGATTTTAAATGTTCACTTATATTTATTTGCCTTTTATATATAAAAAAATGTGAATACGGAGGGGCTAGAGTCATTTAATTTGTTAGAATCTTGGAGAATGTGAAAGAAGTAAAAATGTTTTGTTCTTCCTCTCAAATCGAAAGCCGCACTTTTGAGTCAGCTGTTTTGGAAAATCTGTAACTTCTTGATTTAATACTAACTCGAACCCAAAAGGCAATATGGTTATGACATGAGTTAGTATTCAAATAGATTTCATAACATATAAAGTTTGAACATCATTACTTTGTAGCTTAAACAGATTTCATAACATATAAAGTTTGAACATCATTACAAGTTCTCATAACAGGTGAGTACATATAGACTTTGTAGCTTACACAAATTTTATAACATATAAAGTTTGTACTTTATACTCATTACTTTTGTCTGCTGTTCTCCGTTGTGATTTATTTACGTTGATAAGAATGTTGTTGTTCTCTGTTATGACTTGATCTATGTTATAATTCATTTATCAATCAACTCCCCTTATTATCAGTTCATGTCTGTTGTTATGATTCATTTCTCAGTCAACTCCTTCTATCGTTGGTTCATGTCTGATGTTATGATTGATTTGACTACTATTCTATATTAAGAAAACTGTAATGAAAATTTTATCGTTGGCTCATTCAAATTCGTTGATTCATTTATTCGCATTTTTTATAGACAAGACCAATATTGACAGTTAAATGGACTATTTGTAATGCAAATTATAATGCATGTTGTAGCACTATTTGTAATGAAAATTGACAATTAAGAAGTATCTCTGTCGAGCCTGGCTTGTGTATACAATTGCTAACACCTTATTTTTCATTGTTATCTTTGGATGATTTTGATCTTCTGCGAGGGTAATAGTAATAATATCTTCATAGTTTAAATATCTAATTCTTTTTTAGTTGTTCTGAATTTTAGATTCAGATTTTTGTGTTTTTTTAGCTTTTCATGTTTCTATATTATGCTATCATTTGTTTGCCTTTAACTCTCGTATTTTCACTGACAGGTGCCTGTTTACAAGGCTACTCTCAGTCATATTATTTATGACAAAAGGGGTGAAATAAGTAAGAATTTTGTATTTTTTTTCAAAATAAGTAAGAATTTTGGGAATGAAGGAAATATGATGCAGGGTCATGGTCTTGGGGGTCATTTTATAATCATCTCATATTATCTTATTTAGTTCTAATAGTAAGCGATCTTTTGGAACACATCACAATCTAGTTAAACACATAAGTATTTTATGTAATTCATCATGTGTTCACAAATTGTTTTGTATTTGTTAATCATCTTCATCCCTGATCCCAAGTGTTGTTGAATTGTACACAATGGTTTAGATAATTAGGTGTGAAATACTTTCGTTTTTATTTTGATCAACCTGCCTTTGTATCTTTAGAGTTTAGTTCCTTTCCTTAAAACACCTACATTACGATTTAGATTAAGACAGAAAAGTATCTAGCTTGACGATTGTCTTATATATCTATTTTGAGATTGGATAAGCATAATTTAAAGCACTGAATTGGCAAAGAAGTGATTCGGATACGATACGAGTCAACACTGGAAATAAAAAATCAGAGAATTCTGAATTTGGTCAGATTGTGGTACTTGATGTGAGTATGGGCTTTCTTATTTCTTTATTTTTAACTAATTTTGAATTGAAAAATTTATCATTCCACTTTATTATATTTGCTACCTATTTGAAAAATGTGGCCTTGGATGATAATGAGATACAACATCAATTATTCGATTCCTAATCGTCCGTTTATTACCATTTATTTATATGTGTGTATTTTACCATGGGTTTTTGCTCGTGTCTCATACCAACAAATAATAAGTCATCATAAACAAAATGACATTCAAGCCCACCTCCTCCAGTCCATGATATTGACTTCTCAGCTTACACTCAGGCCTCGTTCAACTGGTCCTACGCATCTGAAGTCCAAAGAGTGAGATTGTCCCTCAGGAGTTGCATGATGAGAGTGTTGTCCTTGTATGATTAGTCACCTAAAGTGTTCAGCTCAACTATAGCTTCCTCAAATGTCTGCTTCGCCATACTACAAGCCTTATCATATGAATTGAGAATCTCATAATAGAACACCGAGAAATTGAGTGCTAGCCCCAACCTTATGGGTTGCGTTGGAGCCAGATCAGTCAGTTCAATACCCCGAGAAGCCTTGTAAGAGTTCATAATATCCTCAAGAACGTGTTTTCGTTCATCACCAACCTTAAACTCAGCAAGATACCTGAAATAATCTCCATTCATCTTCAAATAAAACGCCTTAAAACATCTTCAAACTCAATAATATGATATTGAAGGTATATATATCAATCGTCAACTTTTTATCGTCAAATTTTTCCTTGGATCAAACCTAGTATGTTATGTGCCCGTATTTATGCTTGTTTATTTCGTTGAACAAGGAGGTATTTATATATTTATGTTTATTCTTTAGTAATCATAATATGTTAAAACTAGTCGGGTTGACCCATCTATTTTAATTTTCTAAATTTCATTTTCCTATTATATCGTTTTGTTAGTGTAGATTTTAACCCCCACCACACTCTCCTTTTTTTAACCAAAAAAAGAATCTGAGCAAATGAGATCAATGGGATTCAATGCAGATTTTGTATGCAAGTATTTTACTTTTTATTTTTGAAGTGCTTTTAGAGTGAATTAAACCGAACTAATTGTCTCTAAAGGTTACTTTCATCATTTGAGTAGAGATTGATTTAGAGACAATAAATTATAATTGGATCTCATTGTCCTTGTACTCGATTTCATAGGATAATGCAAACCTTGTTATGAAATGATATATACTAATTTGGTTTGCAGATTGAGATGAAACAATTACAAACTGAGCCTACTCCCGAGGGTAGTAAACCTTTGACTCCCGATGAGATAGCTGATTGAGTACTTAGCACTAAATCGGGATATATCATAGGTCTTGGGCATGGACGGAAAGATAACAAATAAAAAACATCACGATGAGATGCACGGTTGGAGGAGACCTTTAGGGAAGATCAGAGAGCGAATCGTGAGTTAAAGGAACAAATACAGGCTTGTGATGAGCGTCTTAAATGTTTAGAGGCTCGTCAATCTGGATTCGACAAGATGTGTGATGCTTTAAAAGCTTCAGATTCTCTTCCTATCACATTTATTATACGATAAGTTTTAATAATTTTAATATTAAATATATTGAAATTACTTTATTGGATTTACATCCTTTTACTTATTTAATAGCTATATTTATGTAGCTATTACCTTATTTATTGAATCGGTGGAAATGAAATATTAGTGGATTGTCGTTGGGTTTCTTGACTTTTTTATATTTTAAATTTAACAGGGTGGTTTAAGTCTATAAACAAAGAAAACTCTGCCAATTGTTTTTAAAATATTGGCGATGCTATTACCTTATCTTTTGAATCGGTGGAAGGGGAATTTTGGTGGATTGTCATTGGGTTTCTTGACTTTTTAATTTTTTAATATAACAGGGTGGTTTTAGTCTATAAACAAAGGAGACTCTGCCGAATTTTTTAAAATATTAAAAATAAATTTGAATTTCGTAATTTTTTTGGTGTTTTGCTTAATGTGTGTTATTTCTTAGTTTATGTTATTCTATTTATCAATTATTAATTGACTTATAAAGTTAGAAAGTAATGGCTTGGTACTTTTTGAATTGCAGATTGAGACGTTGTGAGGACGTTTTTTAAAAATTATTTTTGGGATGATGATGAAGATGGAAGGAGACATTAACAAACTTGTTGGGAATTATTTTTTTAGGCTATTTTGTAATTGATTAGGAACTAAGGCTTTAGGAAATATAAAGTTAGAAACTAATGCCTTTATTGATGTGTTGTAACAAACGATGTAGGCTACTTTGTAATTAATCAATTGATTTGAGATATTTGTACGAATGCTTTCGTATTAATTATATAATTTTTTGAACCTTAATTTTGATTATGTATATGATGGTAGTTGATTACTTATATAATGTCGTTGAAATTTAGTCGATTCTATAATTAATATTTTTTTGACTGAATATCTATATGAGAAATGAAAAAATTATAAGTTTTAAATTTATAATTTTTTGACAATAAAATTCATTTCATGATAAAAATATTTTGTACCCGAAGTATATTAATTTTGTCACCAAATGATTATCCTTTTGCATATTATCATATACATTAGGTGACAAAATTTGCACTTTTGTGACAAAAAACAAGATATTTGGTTACAAATATTTTTGTCCATAAAAGCCTGTTACTACGTGACAGAGAATATTTTGTCACCAAAAGAGGTACTATTCGGTGATGAAATTTGTATTTCCTCACTAAAACCTTTAGCGGCGTATCTTTTGTGACGGACGATTGATGAAATTTTTTCATCACAAAATGTTTTTAGTGACGAATTTTTTTCATTTGGTGATGAATTTTTGTGCCATTAATTATTTGTTTTGTTGTGGTGTGTACCGATGAATGATTGCCCTTATAGGCAAGAGATATATCTTGGAAGTCATGCCAAAGGGGGGAACCCTTTCACTAGCTCAACAATTGCATAAACCTCATATAGGCGTCAAACCTAGGGCACTCATGCTTACTTTGTCGGTTACCATGCAAAACTCTATCGAAATTTCAGGTCGGCATACCAATCGAATTTTCGTGCTATTTCGCTTTTTTAAAACACCACCTATTCGTGAGCCAGAAAATAAGTCAAACCCTGTCTTATATATTTTCAAACCCTATTTTTCTAGGCTCGAGTTTTGTCCGACGTTTTCTTTGCATTTAGTCAAACCTAATACAAGTGAAATAATAATAATAATAATAATAATAATAATAATAATAATAATAATAATAATAATAATAATAATAATAATAATAATAATAATAATAATAATAATAATAATAATAATAATAATAATAATAATAATGTGATTGCTCTCCTTTTCCCCTCTCTTTTTGAAACCAAAATACCAAAAAACTCTCTCCCTCTTTCTTTCAAAAGTAAATTCGAACCGTTTTCCCTCTCAGGTCGATTGCATACCTGACTTTAGCCTGGCTCTCTATTGGCTTCGATCTTCCGTCAAACTGCCCCGAAGCTCCGTCGCTTCTTCTGCTACTTCGTCCGAATTTGGGATCTACCTCCATGAGCTATACATGAATAACATCGACTAAACACTGAATGTGCAGCCTGATCGGATGGTCGTCCTAGCCCAGCTCAGTGCCAAGATTGACAACCTTCGAACTGAGGTCCATGAAATGCATTGACACCGGGCACAGATTCCCGAAGAAACTGAGGTTCTCTTTTCTCGTGCTATTGGTCCACCCGCTCCTGAGCCTATTTGGGTCCCAAAAGAGTATTAGCATGCTCCGCGTGCCCCACCTGTCAATGAGCCTCCACCAGCTCAACTCCTGATTCCAATAATAATAATAATAATAATAATAATAATAATAATAATAATAATAATAATAATAATAATAATAATAATAATAATAATAATAATAATAATAATAATAATAATAATAATAATAATAATAATAATAATAATGTGATTTCTCTCCTTTTCCCCTCTCTTTTTGAAACCAAAATACCAAAAATCTCTCTCCCTCTTTCTTTCAAAAGTAAATTCGAACCGTTTTCCCTCTTAGGTCGATTCCATACCTGACTTTTGCCTAGCTCTCTATTGGCTTCGGTCTTCTGTCAAACTGCCCCGAAGCTCCGTCGCTTCTTCTGCTACTTCGTCCGAATTTGGGATCTACCTCCATGAGCTCTACATGAATAACATAGACTAAACACTGAATGTGCAGCCTGATCGGATGGTCGTCCTAGCCCAGCTCTGTGCCAAGATTGACAACCTTCAAATTGAGGTCTATGAAATGCATTGACACCGGGAACAGATTCTCGAAGAAACCAAGGTTCTATTTTCTCATTCTATTGGTCCACCCACTCCTGAGCCTATTTGTGTCCCAAAAGAGTATCAACATGCTCCACGTACCCCACCTGTCAATGAGTCACCACCAGCTCAACTCCTGATTCCAAACCTTGCCGAACCAGGGGCTAATCTGCCTGTACCCGTGGATCCTGAAGAGGAAGAACTGAATAAGGTCAAGGAAGACCTCAAACTACTATCAAGGAAGTTCGACCAAGTCAAGATATCCAAGTACTATATGGACTATACCTATATGTCTCCTTATCCCAAAGCTAGACTGCTAGAGAAGTTCAAAATGCCAGCCATCGAGCAATTCGGGGAAGCAAACCCCCAATTGTTCATATTTGAAACTATCACCAAGACATAACCCTCCTTAGTGATTCTAAAGAGATAATGGCCCAGATGTTTCAGCAAACCTTGAAAGAAAGTGCCCTCTAGTGTTTTTTATCCCATGAAGAATCCAGGATCCATAGTTGGGAGGATGTGGCCCATGATTTATGTCTCAGTACAAGTATAATGAGGAATTAGAGATTACACGCAGAGATCTAGAGCTTCCGAAAGAAAACCCTAGGGAATTAGTCAGTAGCTTTATTGGAAGGTGGAGAGAGAAAGCTACCACTATGACCAAAAGGCCCTCCGAGGGGAAACAAGTCAGTATTGTGAATAAGAACTTCTCACCTCATATTCGAGCATCCATGGGAGGATAATATTACCCACGCTTTCGAACCCTTCGAAAGGCTGGTGTAGAAATTGAGGAAGATATCATCAAAGTGGAGTCTAAACCAAAGAAAGTGACTGAACAGTTCACTCCCCAAAACTATGAGAAGCCTGCTAGTACTACAGTCTCAAACATCAACAATATTTCATAACCTGTTACTTCTTGGGCACCAGAAAATCACCCTAATCCTGCCAAGAAAGAATATACCAAGCTCCATGCTCCCCTGTACAAAGTCTACCGAGCCCTGTTAAGCCGATATCTCATCAAACCCTTAGACCCCCGTCCATTACTAAATCCACTCCCTAAAAACTTCAAACCCAATGCTCGTTATGATTTCCACCAATTCGCACGTCATAACACCGACCAATGCTTCCACTTTAGAAATGTGGTCCAAGGCCTAATTGATCGGGGTATCATCGCGCCACCAGCTAATCATAAACCCAATACCATTCATAACCCACTTCTAGCACATACAAATGATGTCTTCCTAGAAAATAACCCAGAGTTTGACCCACATACTCAAATCATGCCCACTGGAACACCCATTATCCTTATAGTCTCACCCAAATCTCTCAAGGTTTACCCATCCTTCATCCTACACCCTACCTACTTCGTCTATCAAGCTTTGTCACTCCTTGTAAGGGCCTGCATTGTCGCCCGCACTCGATCTGAGGGGAGACATGGAGTTACCTGTTGTATTAGACTAACTCTTGGAGTGTGAGATAAAATTTCCCAACGAAATGTTCGTTGATTATCAGACATCAACGACTTGTTCATGAAAGCCCGAAAGTGGGATCAAAAGTCAGACGAATGGGTAGCACCTATTGTATAAGTCACTCTAGATGATGTGGTATAGACTATGGCCGATATAGTTCGATATACAAGTGAACTCTGCAACATCTCTGAGTTGCTCACCGCTTTAAAGCTTCAGGGGCGATTGGTTATTTCACTCCTGTATTTCCCTGCTGAGTGGGAATATTAATACGGTGAAGTCGTTGAGTTGGTCGAATGTATTGATTACTCTTGGCAAGAGGACATAGTCACCACCGGGAGGGAGGATGATTTTAACAGTCATGAATAGGCTAGTCCAGTTGTCGACTTATGTGGAATGATCTCCTTTAAAGATTTATTAGAAGAAATCAATAAAGTGTCCATTCAGTTCGAGATAGATGAAGCCATTGGGCTCTTATTATTTCCTGCCTCAGTGAACCAAATTACCCGATCAGGGAGGTACTAGAAAGATCTGATTCCTCATGCAACCAAAATAGACAAAGGAAAGGGATTGGGCGAAGAAGTTCTAATGCCATAATGAGCATCGAAGAGAGCAAAGTCCTTAATCAGCTCCAGAAGACCCAAGACAATATCACCCTATAGGGGCTTTTAATGTCCTCTCATTTGCACCAAAACACCTTGATAAAAATCTTCTCGAGATCCATAGTCCCTCCTTCCACTACTCATAAAGAAGTCGTAAATATAGTTGGGTACCTGACCTCTTTTAGACTCATTTCCTTTTTTGAAAAAGATATACCGAATTTCGGCCCTGATCACAATTATGCTCACAACATATCCGTCGAAGTCTTGGGAAAGATAGTCCCACTATCTCTTGCTGATAATGGATCTACCCTCAATGTCTCTCCACTCAGAACCTTCAACTAGTTGGGATTGAAAGTCATTGATCTCACTCCCACCTCTGTCATCGTACGTGCATATAATAATACTCATCGAGAAGTAATGGGGTCTACAAAACTCACACTAGGGGTTGGACCTATTAATTATGTCACCAAGTTCCAAGTAATCGACATACCTGCATGCTTCAATCTTCTCCTTAGCCATCCGTGGCTCCACAGCATTCGAGGAGTATATTTTTTCCTGTATCAAAAATTGAAGTTCTTCGCCAAAGGTTAAATTATCACCATTTTGGGTAACGATGACAATACAAATAATGCCAACACTAGCAAACTAGTATTAAAAGTTCAACATGGGACCAATGGCATGCTCATCTTCGATTTCAGAATTGATCTTCTCCCCCTTCTAGCAGGGGATAACTTCAAAGATCGAGTCTATCCTGAACACAACCCTCATGGAAATGTTAATGTGATTCAGATGTTCAAGAACATGCGCTTCATGCCTGGAATAGGGCGAGGATGATGCTAGTAAGGAATCCTTGATCCCATAGTCCTGAAGGAGGCCTTTCCCCCATATGGCCTAGGTTACCAACCTTCACGAATGAACTCAAAGCACTTCGTCGGTTAAGATTGAAAAGAAGCTTAGAGGATGAAAAGACTATATCAGGAGACTCTTTGAATGAAAGATTTGTTAAGGAGGGTGAAGACTTCCCCTTTTATGGATTCCATGAACCATGATACGACCACGCTAACAAGAAGATAAAATCGGGCTAGAAATATTCTTTAAGACAGTAACTCTTGGGTCGAAGACTGTAAATATGAAGTACAACCTCTCACTAAAAAAGTCATGGCGAGTACAAAAGTCTCTGAGGAAAGTGACTTCGAAGAATCCTTTGACTTGCAGACACTGGGGCTAAGTCTCTATATTTTTTTCTCAGATGCTGTGCTCTCAGACCCGTCCGCTAAGATCACAACTGCTAACATGCCTCTCCTTAACTGGAATGCCATACCAGTCTAACCTGCCCAAATTCAACTCAACCTTATTGTTTACCCTATTCGAGCCTCTTCACCTATACCTATTTTTTATTTTCCTGATATGAATGTAATCGAGACCTCTTTTGACGAGGTTTTCAATGCTATTTTTCCTAAAAATGAAATAAATGAGGATTTTGATTATCTTGGTTTGCCTTATATTAATTGTCTTAATTCTAATCAAACCTTTGATGATGATGATTTTACAAATGAAATTTTCTTAACTGATCTTAATAAGGAGAATAATAAATAGTATAATCGCATTCAAACTAATGATGATGAGACCGTTGTCATTAATCTCGGTTCTAGTAGCCACCAACATGATATTAGGATATGATCCACCCTCAACGAGCATGAGCGTTCACAATTTAAAGAACTATTAAAAGAATTCGTGGATGTATTTGCATGGTCCTACGATGACATGCCAGATATTGACCTGGAAATAGATCAGCATGAGATCCCGATATTTCCCGAATGTAAGCCAGTAAAAAAGAAGTTAGGAAACTTCGTACCGAATGATCACTCAAGATCAAAGAGGAAGTGGTCAAATAGTTGAATGTAGGTTTCATTCGCGTGCTCGAATACCCAACATGGCTCACTAACATCGTCCCCATACCAAAGTCGGGAGGAAAGGTCCGCATGTGCATAAACTATCAGGATTTGTATAAAGCACCCTGAAGGACAATTAACCATTTCCAAACATCGACATGATCGTGGATAATATGGCCAGCCAAATCGTTTATCGATGGTTTCATCGAATATAACCAGATCAAGGTGCACCCTGACCATCAGGACAAAACCGCTTTCATCACCCCATGAGGAACCTTTTGTTATATTGTCATGCCATTCGGACTGAAGAACGTTGGGGCTACCTACCAAAGGGTTTCATAACCATCCTACACGACCTTATTCTCAAAGAGGTCGAGGTTTATGTGAAGGATATGATCATTAAGTCTAAAACTCAGGAAGGTTATATTCTCTCCCTCCGAATGTTCTTCGAGTAGCTGTGATAATACCAGATGCGGTTAAAACCACAAAAGTATGTTTTTGGCTTCACGAAAGGAAAACTCTTGGGATTCACTGTTATTGAGAAGCGAATCGAATCATACCCTGCCAAGCTAAAAGCCATACTTGAGATGTCACCACCACGAATGTAGAAGGAAGTCTGAGGATTCCTGGGTAAACTATAGTACATGAGTTGGTTCATTAACCAACTGACTTCTATCTGCAAACCCATTTTCAAACTTCCTTGAAAGGATTCAACTGAAGTTTGGAATAAGGACTGCCAAGAAGACCTTGACCAAATCAAGCAATAGCTCACTCGACCTTTGGTGCTCATGCCTCCGTAACTAGGTCTCCCTCTCCTCTTATACTTGACCGTCACTGATATAGCAGTCGGGGCTTTGATAGCCCAATATATTGAAGAATACCATAAGGAAAGATCCATCTACTATGCTAGTAAATATCTGGTCGGATAAGAAATTAACTACATTGCTTTGGAGAAAGCATGTGTCGCCTTGGTTTGGGTTACGCAGAAGTTATGGCACCACATGATTCCCTTTCCTAACAGACTAATATCCCGAATGGATCCCATCAAATACCTACTAGAAAAGCCCGCTCTGTCTAGACAAATGGCCCATTATTTGATATTATTAACTGAATTCGATATTGTGTACGTCATGTATAAAGCTATGAAAGGGAGAACCATCTCCGAATACCTTGTTGATTAACCCATGAAAGGAACCAATGTTTAGGTCTCTGAATTTTTGGATGAAGACATCATCTGCACCTCTCAGGAAGACCTTAGATGACAAACATTCTTTGATAGAGCTGCCAACAAGAAAGGATACGGTATTGGGATACTCCTGATCGCCCCTGATGACTCTCACACCCCTATTGCCAATAAATTAGACTTTCCTTGTGCCAACAACATGACTGAATATGAGGCATGCACTATAAGCCTCAAAATCGTCGTTAAGAAAGGTATCAAGTACCTAGACGTCTACGGGGACTTTACCCTCATCGTTGGTTAAATTCTCAAAAAATGGAAAGTCACAGACGATAAGCTCTTACCCTTTTACACCCACCTAGAAGATCTGGCCTCCCAGTTTAGAGATGTCACATTTCATTACCTTTCTCGTGTAAAGGACAGTTTAGCTGATGCCCTGGTAATAATGGCCTTTATGGTCGATATGCCTAAAGGAATAAAAACGGCCACTCTCATGATTTAGAAACAAGATATGCCTACTCGCTGCTACCACATTGAGCTTATCACTGGGGAAGATTTCAATATAGTCAGGTTATGGTACTATGACATTTGGCGCCTCCTCAAATATGGTAGATATCCCAAGACACAGATAAGAAAGACCATGCGACCCTTCAAGATTGGTTGCCCGGTATATTATTTGTGATAGAGCATTTTTTAAAAGAAACTTTGACATAACCCATTTACATTCCATATAAGGGGTTGATATTGAAGGAATAATGTAGAAAATCCTTAGCGGGGAGTGTTGGCCCCAGATGAACGATCACATGCTTACTAAAATATCATCCTTCAAGGGTACTATTGTACCACCATAGTTTAAGATTGCACAGCCTATGTTCAAAGATGCCTTAAGGGGCAGCATTTTGCCAATCTCCAACACTTGCCTCCTCGAGAACTATACAAAATGACCTCTCCTTGGCCCTTCTCCACCTAGGGCATTGACATCATATGGAAGGTTATTCCTAAATCATCTAATGATCATGAATTCATCCTTTTTGCCCATTGATTACTTCACCAACTGGGTTAAATCCAAGTCATACGCAGTGCTGAACACCAATAAAATGGCCAAGTTCATCAGAAAGAACATCATCTACCGATACGGGGTTCTCCACGAGTTAGTATCAGATAATGGAATCCACTTCGAAGTCGAAGTCATAGAATTGGTCGACAAGTATGGAATTCAGATACACAAATCTTCTCCCTACCGACCCCAAACCGATGATGTTGTCGAAGCCGCAAATAAAAGCCTCAAGACCATCATCAGTAAGATGATCAAAAGTAACAAAGATTGGGCCGATCGGATCCCATAAGCCCTCTAGGACTACCGCACCTCCATCAAAGCACCTACTAGGGCTACCCCCTATTCTCTAGTATACAGTATGGAAGTCGTTCTTCCGATTGAGCTAGAAATACCTTCCCTACATGTCATGCTCGAGAGCATAGTTAGAGAAGAAGATTGGCATCAGAGTTGATATGAGGAACTCTCACTCTTGGATGAAAAGAGACGTAAGGCTCTATACCATATACAGGGGTATCATCGTCGGATAACAAGATCATTCTATCGAAGAGTCAAAGATAGCGATTTCTAAGAAGGAGACATTGCCCTCAAGGAGATTATAGAGCCCGTCTGGGACCTCAGAGGGAAATTCAAATCGAATGGGATCGACTCCTACATTGTAAAGAAAATTCTTTCAGGCGACACCACTATGCTTACAGACCTCGATGGAGAACAGGTGGCGCGTCCTGTCAACTAGACCGTCTCAAGAAATTTTACCCTTAGTTCGAAATCTTAGCGCACTATGAATCTTCTCATCCCCCTTCTATTCTAAAAAATCTTCATTTCCTCCCACCCAAAACTATATGGGACCCGGTCTTCTTAAAAAGATAAGTGAGACTCATAAATTTTTTCAAAACCCCCAGAGATACGTAAGCAGCCCATACGCCATACATGGGCACGGTACCCTTCTTTTTCATAAAATGCTATAATTTTCTAACCTCTAAGAACAACAGTCCATCTTATAATTTACATAAATAAAAGGATTATGTATGCCTTAGCTATTAGCATAGATAGTTCAAAATGCAAAAGTCATCAAGAGGTACAATAAAATATGATCATAATCATTTTTATTTCTAATAAGGGAATACATCACCATTACATGAAATATCAGTGGAGGAATTCAAACAGACCACCACCTTTCCACTGATAAAACCATCTTAAAACAAACTTAACCCTACTAGCTTAACAAAAATTAACCTTAACCCCATAAAATGACATAAAATCCCCAAAATCCAAAATGTTACCCCAACTTTATATACATTATCCTCAAATGCCAAACAACCCTCGTCATCATCATTTCCTGACCCCATAGGTCCCCAAGTCTCCCACTCCTGGTTAACACTCCGTATACACTCCATGTAGCGATATGGCCTGACAAGTTTCGATGAAACCACGACACTCTCCTCCTACCTTTGACCAGTCTCTTCCTCTATAACCTTCTTTAATACCCGCTTCCACAACCACTTCAGGTAGTCCCCGGACACATACCAGACCCTTCTTACATATTGTGACAGATGGGTGGATGAATTCATCGCTTGTCGCCACCAAAAAACCACCAAGCAAAAGCAAAATAAACAGATAGACCATCTGTCTCACCTGTCGTCCATTAGTCACATCTGCCTTCGTACTCAAAATCGTCTCCATCAAAGCAGAAATTCGAATAGAATCCCCACACATGATTCTACACACGTCCCCTATAGCCGCCTGCACTGCCTCTGGCGTAACCCTCATGGTACGATCCACCACTATATAGAACCCCTCGCAATCCAGTCCTAATACCTACTGGACATCAATGGGAGTATCGGTCATCTCCTTAAATCCAAGATGGAATGTGTGGGTAGTGTCCCACTACCTCTTCCCAAGAGTACATAACACCGCAGTGGAATACGATGTCCCATCCAGTGCCTTCGCCATCGGGCCAAACCTGACGTACGATACCATATAGTGCACAATAGTTGGGAGCTTCTCCCAAACCTCTTTCAACCCAGTCGTCACTCAGGGTCGAATGCTCGGAGGAGCTATGTCAGTTTGTGACCAGGAGTCACCATACTTATATAGCCACTAGGGTTTTTTACCCTAGACAAACGATGATATGCGAGCTTGCGTAGTAAGGTACACTCATCAGCAACAGACTCAAATAAATCGAAAGCATTCTCATTGCCCAATGCAAGGGGCACCTTAGACCGCCACTCCAGGTCGACCCAGTCATCAACAACCATCCACTCGTTGTTATACACCTCACTTAAAGAGCCAGCCATTTAAAGTGTTGAAGAAGAAAGGGCTTAAGAATGATTTTTATAGAGATAAAGTAGAATATTCAAACACTTGAAGGTGTGAAAATGGGGAGGGATCTCCCCCTTTTATAGAAGGTTAAAGGGCCTGTCAATTGGTAGACCCCAGCATATACCGATCTGCAGTTGCCTTTTTCTCTCTTAAAGGAAGCCCATGAGTCCATGACATTGTCGATTGGCACACCCTTAAGCCTGTCTATCGGCAGCCCCCTAAGATTTTGTACAAGAAAATACCAAAAAAAATTAGAAAAATCAGGAAATTGTTTGAAAATTCATAAAAATTCCAGAACACTATTTTCTCTCAAGAATATCATTTTTTGAAGAATCAAGCCCCTTAAAAATTCTCAAGATCTTCAACTAGATTAATCTATCATTCCTATTCCCAGCTCACTATAATTTCTTAGTCGAAACCTTAAACCTATAATAGTGTTTCAAGATAACACAATCCCCAGTGGAACTATAAGTGCACCTGTACCCCCAAGATAATTTAAATTTTCTCAGGAGAGCTATTTCCCGCATTATAACTTTAGGTTCTCGGAATAGACCTCGACCCTCATAATTTTTCTTCACGATTTTAGGTCCTCAGAATTGACCCTCAAAATTGTTCGTCACAATTTAAGGTCCTCAGAATTGACCTCGACCCTCAGAATTGATCATCACAACCTTAGGTCCTAAGAATTAACCTCGACCCTCAGAATTGGTCGTTACAACCTTAGCCCACAGAATTGCTCGCCCCAACCCATGGTCCTCAGAATTGACCTCAACCCTCATAATTGGTCATTATAACCTCGCCCCGTAGAATTGATCGTCATAACTTTAGGTCCTTGAAAAACGCGAGTTTTTCTCAATCAATGCTTTGATACCACTTGTTGGAACACGAGGCCCCCAATTTTTTATTTCTTACACAAAAGTAATTTCCCTTTTGAAGATATGCGAAAGCGAGATGGTTCAATTAAACACACACATTTTCAAATTAAAATTAAACAAAATGAAACTAAATTACACACACAAATATTTTAATTTCACTTAAACATATTGACTCAACCCAAGTCCTAGAATTTGCCTAAGTCATATTTTCAATATTATAAAAATAGGCTAAACCAAATTTTATCCAATAAAATTAAATCACTTGAACTAAATTAATTTAAACATTACCCAAATTAATTTAAGCACCAAATTAAACATGAGTAGTGATTAAACCAATTTTATCTTTTTATCTAAGCATGCGTTCTAGGTGATTTTGCAAAAGATAAAATAAACAATTAACCACTACGCCGCGATGTACGAAGAAAAACCCACAACGGGAAAAAACCTCGGATGACCCTAGTTTTAAATACACTAAGTATGGTTTTACAATTACAAGACAGATGACTTACTTCACTCGACTCGACTCCTTTCAAGCCTTGATACGTCTTCTTGTAAACACCTCCGCCCAGTCGACAACCCCGAAACTCCACCGGAACCTTGGAATTCACCAATGAGACATTAGGAACACCGTTAACCACACATAGTGACTTTCACCATGTGAGAATGCCGCAGTAAAACAACGAGACTTCTTCTTTGAGGGATGTAGAAGTAAACCCAAACTTCTCTTCTTCAAGGTGTAGAGATAAACCGGTGCCAAGCACTCCAAGCAAGATATTTATATAGAAACTTGGAATAAACAAACTATGGGTGTAAACAAAAGTGTTTAAGGATTTTGTCTTGAAAAAATAAACACTCAAAACATGAACTTTTTCTTTTTAGAATCTTGCTCTCAAGATCGCTCTTGGATATTGTAGTATGTGAAAAAGTTGATTCAAAAAAATTGGTTCCCGCATTTGATAAGTCAGTCAAAAGTTAGTGGGGAAAAGTAGTGGGATAGAGGTGAAAAACTGCCTAAAACTACCAATTTAATTTCCCGCCGAAAATCTCGTTCGAACGAGATTTTCGTTCGAACAAAGTCTCGTTCGAACGACCCTTCTAACGAAGTTCCAATGGCCTGATGGGCTCGTTCGAACAAAATTCTCGTTCGAAAGAAAAACTCGTTCGAACGAAAATCCAGAAAGTTTAAAAATTCGATTTTAGCCCAGAAACTTTATTTTAAAATTTTAAAGAAACCTTCTGAAAATAAACAACAGTTTAAACGAAACTTACACCTGGTACTAGATGTTCCAAGCTCCTATATAAATATATAATGCATTCATACCTTAGGAGTAAACGGAACAAATGTTGTTGACGTAGAAACGAGGCACAACAAACTCGGCATTTGATGAAGCTTTAATCTTGGCCGCTAGGTCTTTAACTTTAGAATGTCATAGGCGTGAAGGATGATCAAGAACTCTATCCTATGACTCAAACGTTTTTGTCCGAAATTGAGCCAGAACAACAAAAGACTCAATTGGAAATTTGTGTCCTTGTAAATCTTCCCCTTTGGCTATTCCGGGACAAAAACCAATAAAAAAATCCTAAAGGTCCATCAAGCTCTACTAGACTTAAAACAAATCCCACCCAAAATAAAAAATACTTAGCTTGACTCAAAAACCTAAGGATCAATATCTTTGTCGATGATGAAAGTTGCCACTTAGAAGAATTCCTGCACACTTAAGCGAATTATTAAACGCATAGGGAATATCAAAATATTAAATGCAATTAAATAATTACTCCCTCTAAATTAATTCTCCCCTTTATCAACTATGATCAACCTAAGAAGATATCGCTCTCCCGCTAAGTTAAATCTCCTAAACTAAGATACGATTACAATAGGATTATATACCATTTCCCCCCCTATCATTCTCCCCCTTTTTGTTCAGGAATAGACAAAGGATAAAACTAATTCAAACATGATGCTTAGAGTGATAACACTACAACAAATCTGCCCATTTGTCAAGGTCATTGACCTTGACAAATCCAACTTGTCAAGGTCAATGACCGTGACATTTCGAGGCGAGACAACTTTTTTTGTCACGGTCGTGTCGCGGTCAATGACCGTGACACGTTTGTCACGGTTATAAACCGTGACTAAGCCGTGACCCTTTTTAAAAAAATTGTCACGGCCATTGACCGTGACACATCCGTGACAACTTTGTGTCACGGGCTTGTCACGGTCAATGACCGTGACAATTTTGGGCAGAATTTAAAAAAAATATGTTGGGCAGTATGGCCACCGCCACTGCCCAGCAGTATATTTGTACCTGTTATAGCAACGTTGTACCTGTTCCAAACATCATATATCCAACACAAACTAAAGATAATGCAAATATATATTCATGACGATATAATCCAAATATTCAAAGTAAAAATAATATACATGACGATATAATCCAAATATAATTAAAATGGACAAACTTAAAAATAATGTTACTACATGTCTTGGATAAAACTGAGGAGGTGAGTAGGCCACACGACATACGAATTGACACACCCACTAATATACGTCGTGCCGCATTGTTCGCGCAACCACAATAGGGAGTTCTCCTTCCCGGGTATGACTTGCGTGACGAGCACCCTGGACTCCATCTCTTGAAGCACACGTCCATGGACTATTCCACCCTCGACGATATTCGGGTCCCTCAACCCTCGCCCTATCCGCTGGCCATCAAATACGTCCAATATGAACACGCTCGGCCAACCAATTGTCGACAATGGTCTCTTGGAGGGTGTCAAATAGGGAAGTGGATCGTCGAAGTACGAACGTGTCGGTGATGAAGCAGCGAGGTCCACATCCTCGTCATCCTGCGCCTCGTCCTCCCGCACCTCCTCCTCCACCGCCTTCTCCTTCTCCTTCCCTTTCCCTTTACGGTCTCCACCCAACGTACGCTTCATGAATGCGTACATATCTTGGACCGTCGCCTCCAAACGGGACAGCTTCGCGTCGTGTGAATCCACCGTTCGAGCCAACCCGGTGTCGCTCGTCTTCAATCCGATGATCCTAGATTTGGCCACCCGCGAGCTCACTTCCCTTGTCCTCCCCTTGCGATCAGAGCCAAGCACTTGGCTGAGTGCGTCTGTGGACAAAGATGCCTTATCGGCATCAGACTGCGACTCATGCACTTCCTTAAGCTTTGCCTGAAACGACAAAAAGCACATGATTAGTAAAATAAGTAAACTAAAAAATTATAACGTAATTAACAATAATTAAACTGTCGGATTACTTACAATCGTGGTCGCGACGCTCGGGGACACCTCCTTGTCCTTCCCCTTCTTCGTCCGAAGAGCCACATAAGTATCGAGCCTATGTGGCTTACCCCCTGGCCCACTCCCTACCCCCTGAAATAAAATAAAGTAAAGTAAAATTAGTATCGGCCCCGCAAAGTAAAATAATATCCAATAATATATTTCTGTAGTTATAGATAAATTAAATCTTACCTGCATCCTATGCTCCACCTCAGCATAAGAGGTCCGGCCGGAGTAGTGCACGTCCGTCTTTTTAGCCCGATTTTCCCTCCCCGATTGGCGAGATGCCAATTGTCGATCCTCGATCTCATTGTCAATGAACGTTTGCCATTATGCCAATGAGATCGGCTCCTTGGGCGGGACGGATCCGCGCCATTGTAAAATGGACTCTCGTATTTTTCCAAAGTACCGTGTCCGCATATTTTTCTTCCGCGTTTTGTGTTGCTCCCTCAACTGCTCCAAGACGGAATCGCGTAGCTTTGGATCCAAGTTGAATTGTTCATGTCCAACAAATACAATGTTAGTTGCGAATAAATATAAATATGAAATTGAAATTGAAATTGAAATTGAAATTGAAATTGAAATTGAAATTGAAATTGAAATTGAAATTGAAATTGAAATTGAAATTAAAATATTCATATAAATATTACCTGTAGTGCCGCCCAAACAGCTAACTTCAGCTCATATGGCACCTCCTTCCAACTCATAAACCCCGGGCCGATGACCGTCTTTAGCAGCTCGAGGGATCTCGCTAATAGCTCCGACTTGTTTTCGACGGTAATCCCAAATTTTCCATATTTGGGGAGCCTAGGGGCGGAGGAGCCCTCGTCGCCTCCGCTACCACCGAACCCAGACGGCATCATCATAAACAGCATCATCATCTTCGCCTTAACATCTGAAGGAGACATTTTTGCTGTAAAAAAAATGTTATTAATACAGATAAAAAAAATGTTAATAGTACACATTTCGTTTTACCTAATTGAATTAATTGAATTAATAGTACAGATAAAAAAATGTTCCGTCTATATTATAACGTATGTGTAAGTTCCGTCACACACACACACACACACACCACCCCTACCCACTCCACCCCCACCCCCTCCCCCCACCACGACCGTGACAACTACATATATTGTTTATCAATAAAATTATGACATGAGATAATTATAATTGTAGCATAAATTTCATTATCATAAAGGGATAAATCCAACCAAGTACAGAGATTCTACAAATTAAAGTGAGAATTAAATTTAAGACTTTATAACAACATGCATGTATATGGATTCTAACTAATGATATTCCTAAAAACATACAATTGGCAACATTTTGTGAATTTACTAAACTTTATATAATATTATCAAATTCTGTTAAAAAATTATCTAGGGTTTTACCTAATTGAATTAATTTTATGAATAAAATTATTATCAATTTAAATGAAAATATCAATTATTATCCAATATTTTTGAATGAAATATTTATTTTGAATGAAAATATCAATTATTATCCAATTATTATCCAACTATTATCAATTATTTAAAGAGTTATTAAATGGTTGCCCCACCCCCACCCCCTGCCCCCCTCCCCCCGCCACCCCCACCCCCTCCCGATGTTTATTATCCAATTATTATCCAACTATTATCAATTATTTATAAAATTGATGTCTACTTTTAGTGTTGTGTATATATGTTAGTTGATGCCATTATATTTTTAGCCTAATTAGATTCTAAGGTTATCTCAATTTATATTTTTCTTTTTCTATCTAATAATTTTCAACGTAAGAGCACAGTACATAACGTATGTGTAAGTTCCGTCAATACCATTTCGTTTCAATTTTGTAATATTATGTTTTTTCCAAATATTTAAAGAGTTATTAAATGGGTGCCCCACCCCCTGCCCCCCTCCCCCCGCCACACACACACACACACCTACGCACCTACGCGCGCACACACACACACACCCCCCACCCCCCTCCACCACACACCACACACACACACACACACACCACACCACCCCCTGCCCCCCTCCACCACCCCACCACACACACACACACACACCCCACCCCACCCCCTGCCCCCCTCCACCACCCCCTCCCCCACCACACACCACCACACACACATATACACACACATACACACACATATACACATACATACACATACATATACACACGCACACACATATACACAAGCACACACATATACATATACACATACACATATATATAAATGGAAGAGAGAGAGAGAGAGAACAGCGTCGAGAGAGAGAGAGAGAGGGAGGGAACGGCGGGAGGGAAAAAAGAAGGGGGAAAGGGTTTTTGCTGCGAACATTGTCACGGTCGTGTCACGGTCATTGACCTTGACAATTATTTAAAGAATTGTCACGGTCAATGACCGTGACATAAAACGCGTGTTTTTTGTCACGATCAATGACCTTGACAAGGCTGGCCGGCTGAAAGGTGACAATTTGCTCATTTTGGTGTAGTGTAAGAACATGAAAGCATATGAGCAACAAAATCAACTAATCCACATAAAGTTAATAAAGGATACCTACTAAGATGCAATAAAATGATACCAATATGATACATAAAGAATAAGCATGTGATAGCAACAAAGAATGCAATAAGATAGATACCAATCATGAAGTATAAGCATAGATGGACTAGAAAGCAAGGCAAAGACAAATATAATACCTCGTATATGAGAACATAATAAGTATAATTAACGTACATGCACATATACTAGGTATAAATACCACACATGACACAAAATAAAATGAGCTTTTCACACTCGTATGGCAAAACTGTGTCATATGGAAACAGAAGTGTTGGGGTGTGAACTAGTAACAATTAAATTTAGACCCAATCACTTAAAACATGTTCACGGAGTTCTCAATTGATTGCAAACATCATCACATTTGAATATAACCTCATGTAACAATATAGATTGAACTCATTGAACAAACATACACAATGCATACAAGCCTATAATTTTAATGATTCTACAAACCAATAGAGTCATGACATTGAAAGTACAACTATGATAAACGGATATTGTGCAAACCGTTGATAAACCATCCAAACTCCCTCAATTTAAGAATTTTATTTTAATCTTTTGAATGAATAGATCAACTAAACAAAATTGGCCTTGGCAAATATTTTCTTTTAATGCCATTATTCTTTTAGGCCTTTGGACCACGTATTTCTTTTAGGTCCAAGCAAACGGTGGCTTACTATTCGCAAAGGATAATAAATCCTTTCGGAGCCCTTCCCCGTGCACATTTATATATTTTATTTTTATGTCTCACACAAATCTCACGTGCAACGGATTTTGACATGCACTAGTCCTCCTAGGTGTCAAATATGTAGATGACAAAATTGATAGGAGAAAACCTCACAAAGCTCAAATATAACACGTGACAAATAAATTTCAAAATAGCTCGTGCATGTGTGAATTGAGGCATATAAAAATAGAATTCATTATATCAACACAAAATCCAACTACTCCATGTAAGCATGGTAAAGAACATTTTAAGGATTAACAATCTAAACCAAAAGTTCTAGCCACATGGAAGCGAGAAAGAAGGGATTCTAACACAAGTGTATGCCACATAGAGTGTGTCAAACTAAAATACACACAAAATAAAATCTTTTTGAGTTTTTGAAATTTTTAGCCAAAAATAAAAATATTTACTCAAAAGACAAAAATTACTAAAAAGGTAAAACACAAATGATAAACAAAAATCTTTTTGTATTTTTCATTTAATGCAAACTAGAATTAAAGAACTATAATACAAAAGATAAATAAAAATCATAATTCTAGCATGTGATTAAGCATGGAGCATAGGCTAGAAAATGATTTAAAAAATACAATTAGCATGATAATATAACATGTAGTACAAAAGCTAAAGTATGCAAATTAAAACTAATAAATTTAACCTTTAGATTTTGCAAGGGAGGAAGCATGTGAAAGTAAATGAGAATCAAATACCATATCTTGTAAAGCTACCAAGTCGGATCTATTAACCCAAATTAATGATGAATGACGATCTCAAAAAGTAGGAATCTTGGCTAACTCGGTTGTCTTACGTAAGGATTTTCTAGGACCTCGATTAAGATCAAAACGAAACTTCCTAAGATGACCTTTTCGACCACAATGTGAACAAATAAAAGAACGTCAAAAGGTGGAACCTAAGTATTTATCTCTAAAGGCTTTCCTAGGTGATTATCTTAAAACATTGGTTTTGGCTTTATGAGTTGATTCATTATAAGTATCGAAGCCTTCACAAGTGTCATTTTTAATTTGGACCGTTCCTAATATTTTATCTAATTTCTTCGAATGACACTCCAAATCAAATTTGACTTTATTAGAGTCTATTAATTTATTTTCTAATTCTAAAATGTTAGACTCTAATAAAATATTGCGCTCTTCAAACGCGAGAAGCTCATTTTTCAAGGATTCCATTAAACCTTTAAGGCTATCTCTCTCGCCTTCTAAATATTCAATATTCTCACGAAGAGCTCTCTCACGTGTCCTAAGGTCTTCAACCAACACACTATCATCAACGACCTTGACACCCTCTCTTAAACTCGCTTCTAACTTCAAATTAGCTCTTTTTAATTTAATAGATTCTTCATACAGTTCTTGAAAAGCATTTTTAAGTTCACTCACATCAACCTCTTCTTCATTTTCACTCTCTCTTTCTTCTCCACTCTCACTACCATCATCTTTTATAGCTTCACAAATAAAGGCCTCGAAAGTGTTATTTATTAAGATGTCATCATTGGATGATTCCTCACTATCATTAACATAACTAGCAATGAACGCAATAAAGTTGGGCTCAATGGGGGAATCGGGTCCCTCATCCTTATCACTACCACTAAGGGTTGCATTAAAAGAAATTGGTTTCTTACCATCTCGCCTTAGTTTAGTGGGGCACTCAAAAGCCCTATGGCCATACCCTTCACAACCAAAACACTTATCTGACTCATCCCTATTTACATTTTCATTAGAAGTTTTAGGGATCTTCTCGGCTTTGTCATGCTTAGATTTTTCAAATTTCTTCAAATCATTTTTAAATTTATCGTTGTTAAATTTAAGAAATTTTCGAAATTTTTTAGCAAACATAGACATATTTTCCGAGTCACTATCACTTTCACTCTCTACTACTTATTTTTACTCCTTTCGAGCTTTCAAAGCAACGCCCTTCTCAATTTTCTTTTCAGTTTTAGAGGGAAACATGTCTAGTTCATAGGTTTGTAAATCACCTACGAGCTCTTCTAATTTCGTAGAGGCTAAAGCGGGTAAAGAATTTAACACGGTCACTTTGAGGATAAATCTATCGGGTAAGGACCTTAAAAAAATTTTACTACTCGATTGTCGGATATTTTCTCTCCCAAATTAAAAGATGAATTAACAATATCGGAAAGTCTAGCATAAAATTCATCAAAAGTTTATTTTTCATTCATTTTGATGGTTTCAAATTGAGTGGTGAGGTTTTGAAGTTTCGAAGCTTTTATGACACTAGTTCCTTCATGAGTGAGTTATAAAACATCCCAAGCTTCTTTAGCGGTTTCACACGTCATAATGCGTTGGAATTCATCTGGTGTGAACGCGCTAAACAAGGCATTTAAACCTCGAGAATTAAAATTAGCAAGTTTAAATTCATTCTCACTCCATCTATCGGTCGGTTTGGGAACACGCTCATTATCTACTAAGTGTGTAGGTGGGGACCACCCGTTAATGACAAACAACCAAACCCTCTCGTCGATAGATTTTAATGTCGATTTCATCCGCGCTTTCCAATACACGTAATTAGAACCATCGAAAATAGGAAATTTTAAAAATGGAGAAAATTCCATTTTACTAAAAAATATTTAAAAGGATCTTAAACGCAATAATTTAGCGATCCTGCTCTGATACCAATTTGAAAAATGCGAGTTTTTCTCAATCAATGCTCTGATACCACTTGTTAGAACACGACACCCCTAATTTTTTATTTCTTACACAAAAGTAATTTCCCTTTTAAAGATATGCGGAAATGAGATGGTTCAATTAAACACACACATTTTTAAATTAAAATTAAACAAAGTGAAACTAAATTACACACACAAATATTTTAATTTCACTTAAACATATTAACTCTACCCAAGTCCTAGAATTTGCCTAAGTCATATTTTCAATATTACCAAAATAGGCTAAACCAAATTTTATCCAATAAAATTAAATGACTTGAACTAAATTAATTTAAGCATTACCCAAATTAATTTAAGCACCAAATTAAACATGAGTAGTGATTTAAACCAATTTTATCTTTTTATCTAAGCATGTGTTCTAGGTGATTTTGCAAAAGATAAAATAAATAATTAACCACTACGCCGCGATGTACGAGGAAAAAATCACAACGGAAAAAAACCTCGGACGGTCCTAGCCTTAAGTCCACTAAGTATGGTTTTATAATTACAAGACAGATGACTTACTTCACTCGACTCGATACCTTTCAAGCCTTGATGCATCTTCTTGTAAACACCTCCGCCTAGTCGACAACCCCGAAACTCCACCGAAACCTTGGACTTCACCAATGAGACATTAGTAACACCGTCAACCACACATTGTGCCTTTTACCATGTGATAATGCCGCAGTAAAATAACAAGACTTTTTCTTTGAGGGATGTAGAAGTAAACCCAAACTTCTCTTCTTCAAGGTGTAGAGATAAACCGGTGCCAAACACTCCAAGTAAGATATTTATATAGAAACATGGAATAAACAAACTATGGGTGTAAACAACAGTGTTTAAGGATTTTTTCTTGAAAAAACAAACACTCAAAACATGAACTTTTTCTTTTTAGAATCTTGCTCTCAAACTCTCTCTTGGAGATTGTAGTATGTGAAAAAGTTGATTCAAAAGAGTTGGTTCCCGCACTTGATAAGTCAGTCAAAAGTTAGTGGGGAAAAGAAGTGGGATAGAGGTGAAAAATTGCCCAAAACTTCCAATTTAATTTCCCGCCGAAAATTTCGTTTGAACGATCTTTTCATTTGAACGAAGTCTCGTTCAAACGACCCTTCTAACGAAGTTGCAGTGGCGTGATGGGAAATCTCGTTGCCAAACTCGTTCGAACGACATTCTCGGTTGAACAAACCAACTCGTTCGAATGATAATATCGAATAAAGTTCCAGAGGCGAGTCGTTGACAAACCTCGTTCGAACGACAATTTCAAACAAAAATCCAGAAAGTTTAAAAATTCGATTTTAGCCTAGAAACTTTATTTTAAAGTTTTAAAGAAACCTTCTGAAAATAAACAACAGTTTAAACAAAACTTACACCCAATACTAAATGTTCCAAGCTCCTATATAAATATGTAATGCATTCATACCTTAGGAGTAAACGGAACAAATGTTGTTGACGTAGAAATGAGGCACAACAAACTCGGCATTTGATGAAGCTTTAATCTTGGCCACTACGTCTTCAACTTTAGAATGTCATAGGCTTGAAGGATGATCAAGAACTCTATCCTATGACTCAAACATTTTTGTCCAAAATTGAGCCAAAATAACAAAGGACTCAATTGGAAATTTGTGTCGTTACAGTCCTCAAAATTGACATCGGCCCTCACAATTGGTCGTCATAACTTCAGATCAGAATTGACCTCGACCCTCATAATTGGTCATCATAACTTTAGATCATCAGAATTGACTTCGATCCTCAGAATTGGTCGTCACAACTTTAGGTCCTCAAAATTAACCTCGGCTTGCAGAATTGGTCATCACGGATCTAGGTCCTTGGAATTGACCTCGACACTCAAAATTGGTTATTATAACTTCAGGTCCTCGGAATTAACCTCGACCCTCAGAATTGGTCGTCTTAACTTTAGGTCCTCAGAATTGACCTCTGCCCGAAGAATTGGTCCTCACAACTTCAAGTCCTCAGAATTGACCTCGACCCACGGAATTGGTTGTCATAATTGACCTCGGCCCTCAGAATCGATCATCATAACTTTAGGTCCTCAAAATTGGTCGTCACAACTTCAGGTCTTTATAATTGATCTCGATCCATAGAATTGGAATTACTGATAGTATCAATATAAGGATATACCCGAAGGAAGATGATATTATAGATATTCCCTCTGGTGAGGTAGCTTTTATGATAGTTGACATATTAGAAAGGGGGTTCGTTTCCCCCTTCACCCATTACTGATGAGGGTACTTTGTTATTATGGAATAGTCCCAGCTCAAGCAAACTATAGCTTTTATCGGATTTTGATGAGTACATTAACCATTAACCAAATATGTGGGATGAACCTAGGTCTTGAGGAGATCATGTATTATTATGACCTGAGGTATTCCCTGATCATAAAAGGCCATGGAAAAGTCTCGTAATTTGGTTATATATTTGCCGCGATCACAAAAGGATACTGATAAAAATATCCTTGTGGTCTCTGGGGATCTATATATCAAAGAATATGATGGTCTCAAGGTTACTGCCATAAAGGGGCACCTGGTAGGTTGCTTAGTTATTTTTATTTTTCTAATTAGTTGAAAGATTTATGCTGACCGACCTGATTTTTGCACATATCTTTTTCTAAATACGAATCCGTCTGACTATCAAGTTAACCTTGAAGATTTGGAGAAATTTTGGAGGCGTCACACTCAAAAGTTAGCTAGCAGTAACTAGCTCAAATAAAATACTGCTGAGAGAAAGAAATAGCTGGTCATCAACAGAGAAAAAAAGGCCTTAAAATTGGAATGCCAACCTCAAAAGGTCAAACGGGCGAAGAAAATGAGGACGGATAAACCCCAGGCCGGTGCTTCGCCTGCCCCAACTACCATTTCCGATCGAGCTGTGATGATCAACGAACCTTAAGAGTGGTAAGGGGAACAACCAAGATCCCTCCCCTAAGGGAACCGGGCTTGCCCTTGGGAGAGATCCTTTTTCAAAGGAAAAGAGCCAATAACTGAGACCGATTTGACCCACAAGGATTTGGATGTAGCTTTCTCAATCGCTCAGTTAGAGATGTTATCATCTGATATGCTAAGGGGATTCTCCTTAGAGAGGCTGCACAAGGAAGGCTTGCAACACAGTTTTCTAGTAAATCACATACCCTTTTATTTTGTTGTGCGCTAAAATTTACTAATAAGTTTTTTCCTCTTTTTCTGCGCAGAGCATGCAGGTCGCTTAGGAACTTGCTGGGCGAGCTAATCTCTATTAAAAGAATAACGATCAATTGATGACGATCAGCACTACCCTAAAGGGACAACTTGTCACCCAATGAAATGAGGTGGACGATCTAAAAAAAAAAGTTAAAAGATGAGGTGGATGCTAAAAAGAAAACAATTAAAGAAGCTATGTGAACATAAAATGAGTTCAACGAGGTGGACACAAAATTGTCCAAGTTGAAGACCTCCTTTTAACGCAAGTTACTTAAAAATATTATCCTCCAGAGGCAAAAATGCATAATGGAATGGGCCCGAGAGGATGATTTGGAAAAAGTCTATAATGAAGGGCATGAGACGGTCGTTTAGGAGGTCACCTCGTAACCGGACTACTATGGGTTCGTTACATTCAACAAGAGTTAGACAACCGACTTGCAGAGGGGGAATATTAGTGAGGGCAACTTGCTTATGCCGAACATCAACCCTTGAAAAAACCCGTGGCCTACCCTTATGTTATTGATCCTCCATCCCAGATTATCATCGATCAGTATGCCCCTCCTACCATTTCTGTTTTTGAGGGGACTGCCTTCGATCTATCAATTCAAGATTTTGGATACTCCACTAAGCAATCCGACCAGCCAGCTATTACCGATCAATCTGCCCTCAACCCTTAATTTTTTTTTCATGTAGCTTTAATTTGACCTTTAATCGTTGCTTTTATAGGCATATGGCCATATTTTATTATTAATGAAAAATTGTGTTCTCATTTATTTTGTTGTTCACTTATATTTTTTTTTTTCAACACAATCAGGCCGTTTGCTATTCTGATTGTGACATCATAATTTGTGCTTTTGAGATAATGTTTAGCGTATGCCCAATGTTATGTGTTTTCCCAATAGAAAGATAAATAATTTATTTGCTAGTTTAACCTGGTCGGCCTGTGTCACTTGGATTTGGTTCTTAATCATCTCAGGTCTAGCATTAGACTTAGGAGACATGCCCAATCTTATGCTCATTTGAGGTCGATCATAAGTAAATGCAAAATTTTAGTCTAACCATAAGTAAATGATATGCCTAATTTAGTTCGATCTACTTTAAGTGGATTTTGATGCCAAATATAGGCGGCCAACTCACAGCTGAGTTGTACCACGCAATTCTTAGGTGAGTTTTTGCCACTTTCAGGCCGATTTACTTTAGATCGTACTACTTCTCATGTGAATTTTGTGTTAAATGCAGGCGACCAAATTACGTTTGAATTTTATAGTATTATTATTACGTGGGTTTTTACCTTTTCTAAGTTGATCTACCTTAGATCATACCACTTCTCAAGTGGATTTTGTGCACGTGTGAGTTGTACCACGCAATTGTTACGTGGCTTTTTACCTTTTCTAGGTCAATCTACCTTAGATCATACCACTCCTTAAGTGGATTTTTGCATCTTCTACGTCGATCTACTTTAGATTATACCACTTCTCAAGTGAATTTTGGGCCAAACGTAGGCGACCAAGTCGTGTCTGAGTTGTACTATGCAATTCTTACATGTTTTTTCTGGTTTTTCTAGGTTGATCTACCTTAGATCATACCACTTCTCAGGTGGGGTTTGTGCTAAACATAGGTGATTGACTAACGTCTGAGTTGTAACATGTAATTCTTATGTGGGTTTTTTCCTTTTCTTGGACGATCTACCTTAGATCATACCACTTCTTAAGTGGGTTTTTGCCTTATCGAGGCCGATCTACTTTAGATCATACTAATTCTCAAGTGGGTTTTGTGCCAAATGTGGGCGACCAACTCAGGTCTGACTTGTACCACGTAATTCTTATGTGTGTTTTTGCCTTCTAGACGTTCGACCTTTCTTATTAGTCGTACCATTACTTGAGTGGGTTTAAATAGAAAGAAGGTTTGAGATAAATATTTTGAATAATTTTAATAACAAAATGTCGATCATTTTATTGTGCATAAAGAAAGAAGAAAAATATATAGCTTCCTATCTAATGATAAAAATTCTTAATTTTATGGAATTCTATAACCATAGGATTACTCTTCCATATAATTCTTCTAAGTGATATAATTCCCTGTCACCCTTTGAGACTACTCGGTAGGGTTCTTGCTAGTTTTGGGTAAGTTTCCTATTTAATGGCTTCTTTGCAGCAGATAGTATCTTCCAGATGACTAAATCGTCAACCTGGAACTTTCTGACCTTGACCTTCTTATCATATTGTTTTGTCAAATCTTGCTGGTAGGCGGCTAAATGTATTAGAGTTTGGTCCCTTTTTTCCACAATCAGGTCCAATTCGTGAGCTATTCAGTCATCATTATGGCCATCTTCAAAGATCTATGATCTGACCATTGGAAGCTCGATCTTTAAAGGGATGACAACTTCCATATTACAGGCAAAGGAGTATAGAGTCTCTTTTATTGGTTCTCTTGGGGTCATCCCGTATGCCCCCAAAATGAAGGGAAGTTCGTTCACCCATCGTCCTTTAGCATTTTCTAATCGGCGCTTAATTCCCGATAAAATAGTTTTATTAGCTATCTCTACCTGTCCATTGCACCCGGGGAAGACTACTGATGCATAGTGGATTCTGACTCCTTACTCTATAGAATTTTTTTGAAAGGAGTCATTGTCGAATTGCGTTCCATTATCGATAACCAACGCTCTTGGAATTCCAAATCATGTGATGCGATTCCTCCAAACGAATCTCCTGGCATTCGAATATCTGATATGGGTGAGTGGTTCAACCTCAACCCAATTCGTAAAGTAGTCGATCGTCGTTATTAAATATCTCTGATTCCCTGGTGCAACATGGAATGGGCCCACTAGGTTTATGCCCCACTGGGCAAAAGGTTATGGGCTAGTGAGGGGATTCAGGTATCCTGCGAGATGCTTGATAAACGATGAAAACAACTGACACTTCACACACTTTTGGATGAACCGCACAACATCCTTTTGTACGAAGGGCCACCAATATCCCTGAAAAATTACCCTGTAGGAGAGCGATCTTCCACTCGTGTGTGCTTCGCAACTGCCTTAATGCATTTCACTTAAAAGTTCATCCACTTGATCTGGGTGAACACACTTTAGTAAATGGCCGATGAATGATTGTTGATACAGTTTTCCCTTAGAGTTAAGGAAAAATTGAGCCGACCTTTTTCTTAACTTATCAGTCCCTTTACCTTATGAGGACAAGTCATCGGTCCTTAGGTAAGATAAGATGGGATACATCCAAGAAGAAACTAAATCCATTGGAGAATACAAAGATCCTCATCTCATCTTCGATGCTCGATCGATTTATATATTCCATTTCAATTATCCTTTGTCAGTCGATCTCGACAGCTGAAGCCATTGTGGCAAGGGTGTCTTCATGGCTATTATCATTCCTTAGAAGCTGATCCACCGAGAAAGACTCGAACTATTGAAAAAGATCTCTTGCCTTATCCCTGTAAGCAATCATTCTAGAGTCCCTTGCTTCATATTCTCTGTTAAGTTGTTTTACAATCAGTCTAGAGTTATAATATACAATAATGTGGCGAGAACCTAAACTGATCACCCTATGGAGACTGCATACCATGGCCTCATTTATACCACTTTATTTAAGCCTTTTAATCCTAATATAACGATTTTCCCAATAAGACTGCGTTACGATGTCACAAAGACTATCCCAACTCTTGTACCCCTCTTATTAGATGCATCATCCGTGAAGAGCTTCCAAGATTGTTTATTCTCATCGACTGCTAATGAATCCGGGATGGGATGTGGTTAATTATCCTCGCCTCTTAATGATATTGAAAATTCTGCTACAAAGTCTACTAAGACTTGACCCTTGATCTCTATCCTAGGTTTATACCTTATGTTAAACTGGGCCAATTCCAGGGACCATTTGGTTATTCTGTTTGAGAGATCTACCTTCTCGAGTGCATCCTTCAAAGGATAGGTTATGGGGATAATAATGGTGTGAGCATCAAAGTAGTGCCTCAACTTCCTAGAGACGATCACTAATGTTAGACCAACTTTTTAATAGGCATGTATCTGATTTCAACCTCAAGGAGAGTATGGCTCACGTAGTGAACCGAACTTTTCTCCCCATCATGCAAATAAACCACTGCAACATTAGTTACGTGCTTTAAGATGAACAAGTACAGGTATAAATCTTCCTTATCTTTAGGGGTTGATAATAAAGGAGGAGATCCCAAGTACTGTTGAATTCCTTCCAAAGATTAATCATACTTGTTGATGTAAAAAACTAGATTTTACCTAATTCTTTAATCACAGATAAAAATAAATAAGACAAAAGATTTTTAAAGTGGTTCAGCCTTGAAAGAATGGCCTACGTCCACTGTTTGTGTTATTGCTGACTGTTTGTATAATTCTCGATAATGGGTTTACCAAGAAATTCTGAGTCCCCTTGCTAATGAGGATGTTATAATGTATTTATAGCCTTGAGGATGTACATGCGAGAGAATATTACATAGCTGTCAGCAATAACACAAACAAGAAATTCTGAGCCTAAATAGCTCGGTATAATGAGTTGCTCGGTACAATAAAGTTCCTCGGAGAACACTTATTTCTCGGAGCGCCTGAGTTGGTCGGGGAGGTTGAGTTCCTCGGAGTCAAGGTGTTGTTAAAAAATGTTTACGAGTGCCATGTAGATTGACACGTGTCTCCACATAATTGGTCCACGTCAGTAGAATAAATTTGGTATCAACAGAAGCCCCCAATGTTTCGTAGTTTGATGTTCAAGAAAAGTATGGAACATTACGCTGCCTAAACTTTATGGATTTTAGACAAACGTTCATTGTTTATAACCCCTTTTTGAGTGCATAGTATCAGGCTTTTTAGAGTATTTCGAATTTCAATAACCGCTTCATGTTTCGTGCCTTTTTCTTCTTTTTAGCCACCGAATATGCAATCGTCCATCCTGGTAATCATTGCTTTTCTCCATTCTCAAGGTAAAGTATTTAAACGCTTCAGAAAATTCGATCGTCTTTTACTTTTTCAAATCTGCATCTGAGAACTTCTTCACTTCTTCTCTGTCTTGTGCGTTCATTTTTACCATTGTTCGTTGTCGCCCGAGTCATCTTTTTCTTGTAAGATCTTCTTCCTTCTCTTTTATTTCTTTTGTTCATCATGGTTTACATCATTGAATCTCTTGATAAATTTCGTTCTGAGTTTTCAATTCCTTCTTGGGTCCTTTTGGAGGAATTCTCTGAACCTTCTGATTATTTTCGTTTGGTTGAGGGACATTGGTTCCCCAGTCTCTTTGTAGCCGAATGTGGCTTTTCTTTTCTTCCAAATCACTTATGTTTGGAATTCTGTCAGTTTTTTGATGTTGTTCATGCGAAAATAGCACCAAACACTTGGAGAATAGTTAATGGAGTTCATAGGTTAAACCAAATTCATAGAACTCGTTTAGGAATTCTAGAAATTATGTTTTGCTATAGATGGGTTATTAGTGATAGCACATTTTATTTAAAAACTAGGTTTTTAAATAGGGCTTTAGTTGTCAATCTCCCCGATGCCAACAGGGATTACTTCGAGCTTGGGGTTGTTATAAAAAATTGGCAACATGCTCCATTAAATGGAAATGATGTGTACCAGGGTCCTAGATGCCGTCCCTATGGCAATGGGATAGGTTGTTTTTATTTTATTTTACTTTCGAAATTATATTTTCTTTATGTTTGATAAAATGTGTTATTGACATTTTAATTTTTATTTATTTGCAGTTGATAACAAAAAGAAATCCCCTAAAGAAACTGATGTCAATTTGAGGCACTTGAAACTTATCTGGAGTTTACACCAAACTATTACTGACGAACATATCAGATCAGCCTCGTACTTGTTGCAGTACAAGAGTTACACTTCATATTTTACTGCTCGTCCAGTGATAAGTGACATAGAACCAGCACCAGCTTCTGAAGGTTCCTCTCCTGAATCAAATATTCCTCTTAGTGACAGAATGAAGAGAAGAAGAGCTCCTGCCTTCTTTGATAAATCTTCCTTTACTGCTGGAGAGGCAAAGAAAAATAAGCCAAATGTCCCAGAAGAAGGGACGAGAAATGTTGATGCATCCCCTCCTGTTGTTGCTAAGTAGATTGCCGAGAAGCCCCCTGTGGCTCCGAGAAAGATTGTAGTTGTTTCTCCTTCAAGCGAGGTTATAGTTATATCACCGACCAAGACAACATCCTTGGTCGAGAATGTTCCTGCTCCCACGAGGAAATTTAAGAAAAGCTCCTCGGATAAATTGGCTAAATCCATCTCTCAGCCCCTAACTGCTGGAAGTGGTGTTCCCACTTTTGTTGATCCGAGCTCTGCCATGAGCTCGGTGAAGTCTTGGGTCATCCCCGAGATCCAAGGTATTGAAGACAGTCTTTCTTGGGATAGGGTTACCACCTTGGCAGCTCAACATATTGCCTCAGTAAGTATTATTAATCTACACTTTCATTTTTCAATGTTATGTCCCTGTACTGACTTACAGTTATTTTATTTTTCTAGTTGGTAACATGTTTTAATACCATTCCGAAGAAGGATGAAGCCATCAAGTCGTTAATCTCCTCGGGAGGTGTATAGGAGGCTTTTACTGGGTTATCCCAATCTTTAAAGGATTATCGTCAGAAGTATGACAAAGACAAAGTTGCTTGGGAGAAGCAAGTTAAGTCTGTCGAGCAAGAGAGAGATGAAGCTGTGGAGGCCTCCAAGGGTTTGGAGAATAAATTGAAAGAATTTGAGAAGAAGAATACTGAGCTTGGGGAACAGCTCAGAAATGATGGAGAGCTTGAGACCAAGCTCAAAACTGCTGAAGAGGAACTTGCTAGACTTCGTGAAGCTGATCATCAGAGGCAGGAGCTGGAGAGAAAAATGAAAGCTGTCGAGGAACTTCAAACAGAGAGAATTTCCTCAGAAAAGGCAAAGAGAAAACTGGTTGTTAAGAAGTCCTTCAGAGCTGGCTGGGACAAAGGTTGGAACAAAGGCCTAACTGCCATGTCTTCTTCGATGGAGTTTTCTAATGTTAAATACTTCAGAGATGGATGGGTTGCAGCTCTACAGGAGATAAAGGTCTTTGAGAGTTCATAACTTTTTCAACGCCATATTCATGGTCCTCCTCCCTCTCCTGGAGAAGAAGAAGAGGACGAAGCTGCCTTTAAAGAGTCTTCAATGATAGCTAGGGATCAGGTTCCTACTGTTGAACTTCGTTACGAGCAGCCCCAGCCCACCAACTTATCTACCGATCAGCTTTCTCTGCCTTCCGAGCAACCTACTTTTTCGTCCAAGCCTCCCAAGGAAGTCTTAGGAAGCAAGGAGAAGGTGTAGAGTTGTTCGAACCTCTCTCATTGCTTTTTATTTTGTTGTTGAATGTAATTCTGAACCACGTACCTCTCTTTGTGATGTAATAAAATTTGAAATTTTGGTTGTGTATCTTAAATCCCTTTTTCTTGCTCTGTTCTTATTATTGATCCATTTTATCTCTTCTTTTTGCTAGTTTATGGCTAGAATGGAGCTCTTGTCGGCCCACGATACTGAGTTGATGAAAAAATATAATGAATATTTCAAGGTTGGCCATATAGATTTGGATGAGTCACAAATTTTTTATATCCTGGGCTCGGATGCCTCTGAACGAGCAGTGGAAGCTTACCAATATCTGAAATGCTTACTCGACCGAGTTGTTGCCAATAATGTGGCTTATTATGAGATGGTTGAAGATCTCCAGGGTACCATCGAGGAACTTCAGCAACAATACAAGGAATCTTCTGCCCTTTTGCATCAGGGGTATGAGAAAAAGTATCAGCAACTAAATGCTAACAAAGGATATGATAAGTTAGTCGCTGCTTATGATTTTAAGGAGATGACTTTGAAGACTGAGGTTGAAGAACATAGGCAGATCGCAAAACTGCTGGAGCAAGAAAACAATAACTTGCGAGGAGAGATATCCCAATTGAAATCTGTAGCGTCTACCTCGGGAGCCTTGGTCCCTATCAATGATGAAGGTTTCTCATTTCTGGAGGTTGAAAATGCCAATTTGAGAGACGAATTGGAAACTTTAAAGAGAATTGGACCCTCTACATCTGCTCGCGGACGAGCAAGAGCTTCTCGGGGACGAGCAAGAGCTGCTCGGATTACTATTGAAGAGGCAAGAACTCAAGCATCTTTGGAAAATCAAGCAGTTCAGTTGGTTGCGAAGAATAAAGCTCTGGCAGAGATGTCCAAGAAGATTCTTGACCTTAACGAGCAACTTTCCACACAAGGATCCGCCTTGGAGAATAAAGAATTTTTTGTGAAAAACCTCCACGAGCAGCTGGAAAGGTTGACTTACCAATTCCACAAACAACCTAGAGAGTTTTGGATGGTTGGCTATAATGAAGCCCTCTACCATCTTGATGATCGAATCCAGCAAGCGAATAATGAGGGTTATAAACAAGGATGGCTGAATGCACTGGGTGTATTACAATTGGAGCAGGGCTATTATCTATGGGATTATTATAACCCTGGATTGCTCGATTTACCCGTGCCACCTTTTAAACTTGATATGAGTTGGATTCCTGCTCGGGCAATCCCTCGGTGTTTAATCTCCAAATATCTCGACGACTACATTCTTCATTCCAACGTTGAGATATCTCGCCCGGAGCACTTACTTGATCGGTCATCAGTAATGAATGTCAGGATGCTCAGCGACCTGAACTTCATTAATTCTCCTTATGCCTTAGATGATCCTCCTGCTGGAGTAGAGCCTGTTTCAAAGGCAGAAGGGAAGAACCCAATAGAATAGGATTTTATGTAATAATTTCTACTTTCCACAGCATATGTAATCCTTCTTGTTTTGAATGAAAAATTTTGGTAATACATTTCTCACGTCATTTTTTACTTAGTGTGAATGAAAATTTGTCTTATGTCATTTCATTTTCTTCTAAATAATTTATAGAATGTTTTTGCTTGTTGGTCGGTAAATATATATATGCTTGCAACATACTGATCTCATTGCAGTGATTTATCAATCTTTAATTCTAAACAACTTACACTTCATGGTATTGCCTAATTTAAACAACCGGAGTTGATTGAAATTAGTTTACCGACCAACTAAAAGATTGAGATTTTTGTTTCCGACCAACCGGAGTTGGTGAACTTCTATTCCCGACCAACCGTAGTTGGTGGATTTTATTTTATCCACCAACCGTAGTTGGTAGATCGACCAACCGTAGTTAGGAGGGTTTGTTTTACCGACCAACCGTAGTTGGTGCATTTTATTTTATCGACCAACCGTAGTTGGGAGGGTTTGTTTTATCGACCAACCGTAGTTGGGAGGGTTTATTTTATCGACCAACCGTAGTTGGTGGATTTTATTTTATCGACCAACCGTAGTTGGTAGACCGACCAATCGTAGTTGGGAGGGTTTATTTTACCGGCCAACCGTAGTTGGTAGACCGACCAACCGTAGTTGGGAGGGTTTATTTTATCGACCAACCGTAGTTGGGAGGGTTTGTTTTACCGACCAACCTTAGTTGGTGGATTTTATTTTATCGACCAACCGTAGTTGGGAGGGTTTATATTATCGACCAACAGTAGTTGGTAGACCGACCAACCGTAGCTGGGAGGGTTTGTTTTACCGACCAATCGTAGTTGGTGCATTTTATTTTATCGACCAACTGTAGTTGGTAGACCGACCAACCGTAGTTTGGAGGGTTTGTTTTATCAACCAACCGTAGTTGGTAGACCGACCAACCGTAGTTGGGAGGGTTTATTTTACCTACCAACCGTAGTTGGTGGATTTTATTTTATCGACCAACCGTAGTTGGTAGACCGACCAGCCGTAGTTGGGAAGTTTTTCTCTGAACTTGATGCGTAGTGTGTAGCACTAATACTCCGAAAAAATTTCATCAAAAGGAGAGAATTGGATAAAAACTTCAACACTTTATTCATACTGAAGAAAACTTCATTTACATAGGAATCCCTACTACTGATAATACTTGCGTAGATGTTATGCATTCCATGCATTCTTAAATTCTTCCCCCTCCAAGGTTTCAATCATGTAAGTTCCTGGGCGAACAACTTTTGTTACTCTGTAGGGTCCATGCCAGTTAGCTTCCAATTTATTGTGCTTTTGAATTACTTTCTTTAGCACGTAGTCTCCTTCCTTCAAATCACACTTTTTTACCCTCTTGTTGTAGAACATAGTTGTTCGTTGTTGGTATGCAGCATTCCTGATTGCTGCTTCTTCTCTAACTTCCTCAAGCATATCCAAGTTTAATCTTCTCATCAAATCACTGATAGGAGAATTGAAATTCAGCACTCTGTGTGTGGGAAGACCCAGCTCGGCAGGTATAACAACTTCACTTCCAAATGCCAGCATGTATGGAGATTCTCCTGTTGCTGCTCGTGGTGTAGTACGATAAGCCCACAGTACAGAATGTAGCTCATTGATCCAATTTGCCATCGCATTATCCAATCTTTTCTTCAAACCATTCAACAGTGTTCTGTTCGTCACCTCAGTTTGTCCATTGCTCTGAGGATGGTCTGGTGAGGAGTGGGTTTTCAATATGTTTGACTGATGACAATATGCAGCGAACTCCTCGTTATCAAATTGAGTTCTATGTTCTGTTATGAATGCATGAGGAAGACCATATCTACAAATTATGTTCTTCCATATAAATTGATACACCTTGTCGTATGTCATATCAATAAGGGGCTCAGCTTCCACCCACTTAGTAAAATAATCCACAACGACTATGAGGTACTTGAACCTTCCTTTGGTCGTTGGGAGTGGCCCGACCAAGTCTATTCCCCACATAGCAAATGTCCAAGGGGAGGTAATGGGTGTTAGTAATGCTTGGGGAGCTCTTCGGATAGAGGAAAAGCGTTGACATTTGTCGCATTTTTTGGCATAGGCTATACAATCAGCCCTCATCGTCGGCCAATAATATCCCTGCGTCATTACTCTTTGCAAAAGCGTCTGACCTGCTACATGAGCTCCACAGGACCCTTCATGGACCTCTTCAATCAATTCTTTCACCTCGAAAGGGTGCACACATCTTTACAGACCTGCTATAATTCCTCGTCTATATAGAATACCATTAGTCAATACATAACGAGCAACTTTAAACTTCAGTTTCTTGGCTGCGAGTTTATCAGTTGGTAAAACTCCTTCTTCAATATATGCCCTGATGGGATCCATCCAAGATGGTCCTAAATCAAGGGTAATAAAGTTCATCATCAAATCTTTGTCGATGCTCCTACTGGTCAAAATCTCTATTGGAATTGTTCTTCGTAGCTCGGTGCGTGTGGCTGAGGCTAACCGAGCTAAAGCATCTGCTCTTGCATTCTCCAATCTTGGTGTTCTAATTAATTGCACAGCGTTAAAGCTCGATACAATCTCCATCGCTTTTGCATAATACTTGATCATCAATTCTCCCTTTGTAGCATACACCCCCAGCATTTGATTTACGATCAACTATGAGTCACTGAATACGATGACCTGCTCTACCCCCATGGTTTTTGCTAAAATAAGACCTGCAATCATAGCTTCATATTCAGCCTCATTATTAGAGGCTTTGAATTGAAAGCGCATGGCATACTCCACATCGATTTCATTCGGGTTGTTTAAAATAATCCCTGCCCCACAGCCTGTACTGCAAGATGAGCCATCCACATATAGATTCCATATAGGTACCTTGTCTTTAAATTTTTGATCGGACAGAGTTCCTCGGTGGAATATTTGTTGTTTCCTTCTATCCTCCTCTAGTACTTCTTGCTGCTTGTCGACCATATCCTCCTGATCGTCAACTGACTTAAGTTGATCGGGGTTTGAATTTGATAATCCTGTAACATCCACAGGTTGGTCGGTATTCAACTTTTGCTCCTCGGAGGTGTCAGGATAAGTGAATTTTGCGATAAAATCTGCTACTGCTTGCCCTTTAAGCGACGATCTAGGCTCATAAACTATATCATCTTCACCAAGTTCTACTGCCCAGTACATCAATCTACCTGATTTCTCCAGTTTATGAAGAGCTTGCCTCAACGGCATATCGGTATACACAACTATGGTATGAGCCTGAAAGTATGGCTTCATTCTTCTACTCGCCTCGATCAACGATAGTGCCAACTTTTCCAGTCTTGGATATCTGATCTCTGCTCCTCGAAAGGCCTTGCTAGTGTAATAAATTGTTTTTGCACTCCATCCTCCATTCTTATCAATGCCGAGCTAACTTCATTCTCCGAAACTGCCAGATACAAGTACAATCTTTCTCCCATCACTGGCCTGGACAACAGTAGAGGTGCTCCCAGGTATTTCTTCAACTCTTGAAAGGCCTTCTCGCATTCATCATTCCATTCAAACATTTTTCGGAGTGTTTTGAAGAATGGGAGGCATCTATCAGTTGCTCGTGATACGAATCTATTAAGTGCTGCAACTCGCCATGTGAGACTTTGCACTTCCTTCTTCGTCGTTGGAGATTGTAGCCCCAATAGAGCCTTGATCTTTTCTGGATTTGCTTCAATACCTCGTTGGTTGACAATATACCCGAGGAACATGCCTTCTCGTACTCCGAATATGCACTTGGTAGGGTTCAACTTCATTTGATATTTATCTAATTGATCAAAGGTTTGACCTAAATCAATTAGATGGTCAGCAGCTTTCTTGCTCTTCGTCAGCATATCATCAACATAAACCTCCATATTGTGACTGATTTGCTCTGCAAACACCTTACTCATCAGCCGCTGATATGTTGCGCCTGCATTTTTCAAACCAAAAGGCATAACAATATAACAGTAAGTTCCCATAGGGGTAATAAAAGAGGTACTCTCCCTGTCTTCAGGTTTCATTTTAATCTGGTTGTAACCAGAATAAGCATCCATGAAGCTCAACAGCTCGTGTCCCGAGGTAGCATCCACTAATTGATCAATTCGGAGCAAAGGAAAATGATCCTTTGGGCATGCATTGTTGAGGTCGGTGAAGTCTACACACATCCTCCACTTGTTGTTCTTCTTTTTCACCATCACCACATTAGCTAACCAGTCCGGATATTTGACATCTTCAATAAAGCAAGCTTTTTGGAGCTTCTCGTCCTCCTCTTATATAGCTTGGTTCTTTTTGGGGCTGAACACTCTTCTTCGTTGCTTCACAGGTTTGATTTCCTTCATCACATTAAGTTCGTGACACAAGAAATTTGGGTCTATTCCCGGTATATCTTCGTGGCTCCATGCGAAAGTTTATTTTCTGCTTTTTAGGAAGGCTATGAATTCCTCTTTCAGTGAAGCATCCAACGACGAACCTATTTGAGTTATTCGTTCTGGGTGCTCGTCGTCCAGAATAACATTTTCAGTAGCTTCCACCATCTGGCCTTTAATGAGCCGCGACTCGTCTCTAGGGTCTAATGTTTCAATTTCTGCACCTTCATCCACTTGATAGGTAGTAGTCTTTTTCCTAGACTCTTCCAATTCTTCCTGCTCGGCAGATGAATAGTAGCATTCCCGAGCTACTTTTTGGTCACCCTTCATAATTCCTACTCCAAAGTTAGTTGGAAACTTTAGGCATTGATGTACACTAGATGGGACTGCTTCGAACTTCTTCAAACCTACCCTTCCCATGATGATATTATAAGCTGATTGGACATTCTTATCCATCACGAAAAAGCGCACTCTTTCTGTTCGACAAGCAGGACATGTACCGATGAGCATATCCAACTTGATCGTCCCAAGTGGAAAAACTTTTTCGCTAGTAAAACCGAGGAGGGGCCGATGATATGGCTCCAACTAGGATAGCTTTAGGTTCAAACTATTAGACCTGTCAAAATACACGATAACCCGTTAACACGATACGACCCGATACGAAATTATAATTTAATGGGTTTACCCTTATTGGGTTTGGGTCATTAACGAGTTGACACGGTAGACCCGTTAACACTAACGGTTCGGGTTTGGAAATTTACCTGTACCCGTTTTAATCCGTTTCTACCCGTTAACACCCGTTAATACTAACGGGTACTATAGGGTCACCCAACCCGTACCCAATAACAATAACCATTAAAACCCATTATTTCTAAATCTTTAAAGACTAACGGGTGCTATAGGGTCAACCAATCTATACCCAATAAAAATTACAATAAAATCCCATTATTATTAAAGTATTAAAGGCTAACGGGTATTATAGGGTCACCCAACTCGTTACCCATTTCGACCCAAAATGATTCGTTAATATTAACGGGTGTAAACGGTTTGGGTCGTGTACCCGTTAATATTAACGGGTCGTGTTTGGGTATTGTTATTAGACCCGTTAGGCTTAACGGGTCGTGTATGGGTTAGGCTATTTTGACCCGTAACCCGTAACCCGTACACGACCCAAACCGACCCGTTGACAGGTCTACAAACTATCAAAACATGGGTAGAACATGATGTCCACCGAGCTGCCATTATCCACTAATACTCTTAAAATCACTGCTTCCTTCATCCTCATTTTGATCACCAATGGGTCATCATGAGGATATAGGACACCTGCGAGGACGTTCTTAGAGAAACCGATGACCAGTTTATCTTTGTTCACCATCCTCGGACGATCATCTTCAGCTAGATTTATTCGTTGAATATATAAACAAGCTTGAGCCTCATTGAGGTAAGCTTTTCTCTCTGCAGTGAGGTCTCCACCTCCCGCATCTCCACCTGTAATAACATTACAATCAAATGATCCAAAACGAATTGAAAATACCTCACGTTCTGGCTGTCTTAGTCTTTTAGGGAGATCGAGGTCGTCTTCTAGATCATCTTCATGATCTCTTTTCTTATTTTCTTCTGCCCGACGAGGAGATCTAGATCTTTGTCTTGCTCAGTCGTTATTTTTTCCTTCATTTCTACGATCAACATACTTGGCCAGCTTTCCTCGTCTGATGAGCGCTTCAATTTCATTCTGAAGAGCTATGCAATTTTTGGTCGTGTGACCATGGTCCTTATGGAACTCGCAATATTTGGCCTTATTCCTTTTGTCAGGATCTGTCTTCATTTTCTCAGGCCAGTTTAACTCCTCGTTGTTCTTGATTTCTTCTAAAATATGGTTTATATCTACCTTCAAAGGAGTATAGTTTCCAAATTTCTTCAGCTGTTCCAACGCTTGCTTTGCTTTTGACTGTTTGTTACCACCATTATTCTTCTGATCTTTCTTCTCAATTTTCTCGGTCTCAACTTTGGTCTCCTTAGTGTCCATGCTCTTCTTTACAGCCATAGCTTCCTCGGCATTCATGATTTTGGCTGCTTTTGCCATTAATTCTGACATAGTCCTAGGTGGATCTTTGGCCAGAGTATAGTAAAATTTATTTGGCAAGAATCCACTCATCAAAGCAGTGATTACTGTCTTTTCCTCGTAATCAATAACTTCGAGCTTCTCATTATTGAAACGAGTAATATAATCCCTGGTGCTCTCACCTGCTTTTTGTCTAACACTTAACAAGTGTGCTACTCGCTTAACTAGTTTTGCTCCAAAATAGAAGTTTCCAATAAAGAGCTCGGCCAGTTGAAAGAAAGTTGCAATCTTCCCCCGAGGAAGATTGTTGTACCATATTTGAGCAGATCCAGTGAGAGTTCCTGAAAACGCCCTGCATCGCATCTCGTCTAGAACAGCATAGATATCAGCAGCTGCCTGATATTGTTTTATATGGAGAATGGGATCAGTTTTTCCATCATATTTTGGTGTTACCACTGGGGCTTTGAACTTTGATGGTGTTGGAAAATCCATAATTGCTTGGATAAAAGGTGTCCATTGGTCAAAAGTTCTTTGTAGAGGATTTTTGACCTTATCCATTTCCCCTAGTCTATCCTCCAACCTCTGAATAGATCCTTTCCATGCGTCATTTCCCTCCTCGGGCCTGTTGGTCCGAGCAACTGATCGTGTTGGATTTACCTCTTGGGATCTTTCACGACGAGCAGATGGTCGGGATTGGGCAGAACCTTCCTTTAAATCAGAGAATCATTGAGAGTTCCTCGACACCATCCTAGGGGGACTTTTATTCCTCCTAGGACCCAAACGATCAAAGGGAGAAACTCTACTCAATCTTTCAAGAGCACTGGTCCTTTCTGGGGATAGAGTGACATTTTGTTGAGTGTCTGTAGCTCGTACTGAGGAAGTATGCCCAGGTTGATAAGAAAAATCATTAGATCTATCAGTGCGATATGAATCAGCATGTCTAGATCTAGATTCCTCTGGGAGTAACGTTCGTCTAGTTCGCGAAGAAGGAAATTGGGTATTCTTCTGAATGCTTCGTTGTCCTGACTGGGCGGGTGCTCCACCCTGGATAGTTTGCATGAGTTGTCGCATGGTTTCTTGCATGGCGGTCTGGCCCTGAGCTAAATTAGCCATTATTCCAGCCAGATCTTGGACACTTGGAGGAGCGGATGGATTTGGGGGGGTTTCAGCGTTTCGATTATCGGATTCTGGATTATCAGTAATTGTAGATGAATTATTTTGGTGAAAAACGATAGTTTCAATCGTTTTCCACAGACGGCGCCAAACTGTTGATGTAAAAAACTAGATTTTACCTAATTCTTTAATCACAGATAAAAATAAATAAGACAAAAGATTTTTAAAGTGGTTCAGCCTTGAAAGAATGGCCTACGTCCACTGTTTGTGTTATTGCTGACTGTTTGTAGAATTCTTGATAATGGGTTTACCAAGAAATTCTGAGTCCCCTTGCTAATGAGGAGGTTATAATGTATTTATAGCCTTGAGGCTGTACATGCGAGAGAATATTACATAGCTGTCCAGTAGGCGTGTACATCTGTATGATAATAATCAGCATTTAATGAGCATTCAATCCTCTTAATTATTCGATTATAAATGCTCCGTACGAGGTGCAGCTCGGACCGCCTAAGCTGTTCGGACAGCCTAAGTAGGTCGATATACATGAGTTTCTCGGTACAATAAAGTTCCTCGGAGAACACTTGTTGCTCGGAGCACCTGAGTTGGTCGGGGAGGTTGAGTTCCTCAGAGTCAAGGTGTTGTTCAAAAATGTTTACGAGTGCCATGTAGATTGACACGTGTCTCCACATAATTGGTCCACGTCAGCAGAATAAATTTGGAATCAATAATACTCTTCTGTCCAATTGGTGGATCTTTCTTTCTTTAACGCTTAGAAGAACGACTAACACTTATTCGAGGATCTTAAAATAAAGTCATTCGAAGAAGCTAGCATTCCAATAATGACCTGGATGTACCTGATTGTATTCGACAATCTAATATCTTATAGAGAGTTGATCTGGTCTGGATTCACCTCTATACCTCGCTAAGTCACCAAATAATCAAGAAATTACTAGAGCTAACTCCAAAGATGCATTTGTAGGCATTAAGCTTCATCTTTTATTCTCTGACAATCTTAAAGGTTTTTATGAGGTTTGCTTTTGACGAGCATATCATCAATACATACTTCCATGGTAGAGCTGATTTGCTTCTTAAATATCTTAGTCATGATCCATTGATAGGTTGCTCTCGCATTCTTCAAACTGAAAGTCATTACCTTGTAGCAATAAAGCCTTAAGGGTATGCTATGCGAGGTCTTTCTCTAATCTGGGCTGAATATGGGTGTTTAGTGGTAATCCGAGTATGCATCTATAAAGCTTATGCGTTGATGTCCTACTATGGAATATGAGTTGATCTATCTGTGGTAATGAAAAATTATTTTTAGGCAGTTCTTGTTAAGGTAAGTAAAGTCTATACATACTCTCCACTTGTCACTTTTTATCTTGACAACGATAGTGTTAGAGACCAAATCTAGGAATTGGACTTCTCTGATGGAGCCGTCCTGATGTAGATTGTCAACCTCTATCTCTATAACTTTCACCTTCTTTTGGGGATGAATTTTTGGGCTTCTACTTAATCATCTTGACAGTCGAATCTATGTGCAGTTGGTGACATGTGATCTTCAGGTTTATTCTCGAAAGGTCGTATGGTTGCCATGCAAAAACATCTTCATTAGTTATAAGGAAGTGAGCGAGCTGATCTACTGCATCCCTGGGTAGCTTTGATTCAACGAGGAAAGTCCTTTTCGAATGTGATTAATACAGAGGAACGAAAATGAGTTGCTCTGTCACTCTTTCATTAGGGGTCAACTAAGTTTTTTCTATACTTAGACTAGCGCCCTTTGGTTGCTACTTAATCTGATTGTCCTCTGAATTATTTCCATCTTGAATTTTCTTGGACTGATTATGTCTTGCTTTCATGGAGGAGATGAATCAACTCTGAGTTGTTGCTTGATCTCCCTTAATCTCTATCACCCCCTGGTCAATTAAGAACTTGAGCTTTTGATCAAAGGAATAGGGGACAAATTTTATCTCGCGAAGCCATCCTCTGCTCGCTATGGCGTTGTAGGGTGACTCCAACTGGATGACATGGAACTCGACCTCTTTATTGGTTGAGCCAACCTTGGTTGGTAGCTAGGTCTTCCTCATTGGAGTTTCTATATCTCCATTAAAACTAATTAGTGCGATTATGTTAGTATTAAGGTCCTCAATGCTGAAGTCGATCTTATAGAGCACTGTCAGGTACATGATCTCCGAAGAACTTTCTTGTTCCACCAATATTCTTCTCATGTCAAATTTTGTAATTCATAGAGTGAGGAATAGGGTGCCCTTATGGGGAGGATTCACGTGGGCCAGATCGTCATCGATGAATATAATAGCCCGATCAATGTTAAAGTATATTCTCTCCCTCTTCGAAAGACAAGTTTGGATAAGTCTACTTGGAAAGCCTGTTGAACGTTGATTATAATTCTCACTTTCTCTCTAGTGCCTTGTAGCTGTTCACATTAATCCGGGGCCTGGGGCGACATTTGGAGGATTCATTCCTGAATCCATTCTTGGCTAAAGAGGGTTTAGTCCCCCCCTTTGGGGAATTTTTTAGGCTCATTCTTCTTTTGATCGGTCGGAGCCTCTGCATTGATAATCTCATCCTTCACCTTAACATACTTATCAATATGGGATATGAGATCATCCATCGTAGAGGGCGACTTCTTTGTTAGGGATTAGTAGGGATTATTCGATCCTTCTAAGCCGAACTTAAACGAAGAGATCACTAACTTATCGTTGCAATCGTCAATCTCATTGTATAGCTCCCAGTACCATCTGGGTGTACTTCTTGAGAGAATATCCCTTCTTTTTCTTAAGAGAGATCAATAAATCAACCTCCTTGATTACCTTACTGCTATGATAAAACGGGTCACGAATTTCTCGGTCAGGTCTCTGAAAGAGAGGACCCATTTAGGTGTAATTTCTCAAACCACTTCAGATTGATTTACCTCATTATATATGGGTACACTCGTCACATTAGGGTGTTGTGATGATTCTAAAGAGACAAGGTTTATCGATAGTGCCTGATGTGACGAGCTGGATCTTCCTTCCCGTTCTATGTTATCATCTTTGGCATGGAGAACTTCTTGGGTGCTTAAAAGGAATCTATTTTCTTAATAAAGGGGGGGGGGGGGGGGGGCGAGGAACCATGCCCCAACTCTTTTCTAGCCAGGTCTTTGGGAGTCGGGGCCAGATTTGGGTTCAATCTCTTTTCCAACTCTTTATGAATGAGTCCCCTTAAGTTCGTCACTCCTTATTATATTTGGTTGTGGCTTTAGATGGGAAGGTTTGCTACTTTGGGCTAACTTAGTGGGATAAAGTTGATGGTGACTACAGTTGATGGAATTCCTCCTAGGGGAATAGTTGTCATTTCGTTGGTTGCAATGCGTCGTGTGAGGGCTTCTTGAACGGGAGGCCCTCCTAGTTTGATATGATTCGTGATTTTTTGGAGAGTGAGGTATTCTCCCGTGGTGCTCCTGAGTACGGGAGTCAGACTTGAGATCTTTCGTTTGATGGGTTAATTACCTCTTCAAGCGAGTGATCTTTTGATCATGATCGTCCAGTCTCTGCTCATAAATACTAGCCAAACGGGAAACAACCATTCCTTCTGGTCGTTCAATCGGTGGCATTTGGTATCGTCGATTGAGACCCAAACTTTTGAGAGATCTCCCCTGGACCTAGAATGCCGTAAAAAATAAGGGATCCTAACAAGAGTATGGTCCCTCCCCACAACACATATTTCAGATTGAATGTGGCTCCGCGAGTGCATGTGGTGAGATTGGTTTGCACTCATGATGAGTGTTGGGCTAAGTGGCTTTGATAATGATGAGAACTTCGAGTTTTCCACAGACAACGCCAAATTGTTGGGGATATTAACCCATAATAAAAGAAGTATTTAGAGATTATCCCATAAATAATTATGAATGCAGTGAAAGAATAAAATAGACTAGATGTATGTGGTTCGACAAGGAGATCTGCCTACATCCATGGGGAAGAGAGGGAGACTGCTTTATTACATAGGAAGAATAATGGCCATTAGAGTACGAGGGTTGCTAGCCGAGAGTCCAATTCACCACGTGCAAGTGATAATCAATACTCTCATAATGGGTGAGGTTGCCCTTATTTATAAGCTTAAGGATCCCACTGTTCTAGGTCTCTTCATGTTCGCCTTAATTATAAGTCATAGAGTCCTATAGGAAATAGTCTTCCAACCCGCCAGTATGATCCTCCAACATTTAAATTTATCTCCCTTTATATTCGCGATCTTCCAATATCGTGATCTTCAAATATCGTGGTCTCCTAATACCGCGCTCTTCCAATATTTGTCACATGGTATCCACGTGACATGGTTTTAGCCATTCTCCCTCCACACACATAGACACACACACACAGACACACAACCAGGCTTTGAGAAGTTCTTTAAATAAATTCTTTACGTGTGATCCTATTTTTTAGGTTTATCTGGGTTTTGACCCCCATTAGTTTTGTCCATTTAGGGATTAACCTCTAAAGAATAGTCAAGAATTACGTACTCAATTCGACTAAAATGTTCATTGTACAACTTAAAGCAATTCAAAAGGACGTAGGAACAACCGTATTAGCAAATAGCTATCTAAGGAAGGTTGTAAAAACAATAATATATGCTAATATGCAATTATACAAATATCCTTAAAAATATGTGCTCCCTAATAACTCAATAAAAACGTGACATACTAATTTAGGGAAATAAGAATGAAAGATCTTAGGGTAACTAATTGTTGTCTCGATGTGAAGATCGAACACAATTTCAGATAAACACTGACCCATTAGTTAAATATTTGAAAATCCTGTAATGCTTAAGCATATATTAGACACACCAATTTATTATACCCATGGTCTTCGATATTTGAATATTAAAATGTTGAAATCATCCTAAAGAAGATGATAATATAACTTTAGTCCAATAAAACCATATTTGCATGTTAATAGTGCATTGTTAATTTTGGTCTAAAAGTACCATATTTTTACATTTTTAGTTTATTCTTTTAAGGCTCAATATATTATTCACATTTTTAGTTTATTCTTTTAAGGCTCAATATACTGGTATAAATAAACTTTATGTGAAACCTAAGTTGATGTGATATTTTTAAATCTAATCATCGACGTCTAGTTGGTTATGTAAATGCATATTACCTCTCCGATCCTCATAAGGAACAATTAAATACAGGATTTTAGTAGAAAATCTGTTAACTCATGGAGATTTACTATGTAAACATCAGTGGCTTTCTCTAAAAAACTATTAGCAGTGCATTAAACAACACATGTGAAATATTTATGACTTGCCTCCAACAACATATGTTACTTCCACTACCAATGAAGATAACAATACTTGTAGAACTCAAATTTAAAGAGGTTGCATCAATGGAGATATGATCAAACACATATCATCAAAGTCTTTCTACATTCATAAACTCTAAAAAAGACATTTTCACCAATCTTCACCCAAGTTTTCTTAAAGTCAAACTTCAGAAGAAAAATGATACAAAAGTAACATCTTATTTAATCTTTTCACCATGTCATTGCTAAAACCAACATTCTCAAAACTTATGTATGCGATAGGAAAGCGTCGACTCAATTATCAAATAAATATTATAATTAGGGGTAATAACTTATCAGGGAAAACATCTTTGCAGAAAGAATCGAAAAACATAATATTTTGAACATATGCACGTTGTACTACTTTTTTTACAACTAATTTTTATTCTTAGTATGATTTTTCTAATAAAGATATTAATGAAGTAACATTACGTGCGTTCATTACCAAATTATTTTAAATTTTGTATATTATAAATATTTATATATATTATTTTATTTAAATACATAAATATAGGAGAATAAATCATTCTAAATTTAGTTGTGTAATAATTAAAAAGCATTAAGAAGTCGACATGTGACAAAGGTGAGCAATGATTTGAGGCACATAGCACGGAGACCGAGTGACATCATACTCGTGGAGCCATACTAGGCCCACCTTCTGCTTCGGGATACGCAATAAAGAAATTTTTGCCTCCATGTGGGCCCACCCTCTGCTACCCAACACCACCGTCGCTACCTTCACATTCTTTCTTAACCGTCCGATTAATAAAACCCAAACCAAACCAAACCCCCCCTCTCTATATCACTTCACTAAAACATATTTCTCGGCTTTTCAATATCTGCATCATATCATATGTATATGTAATAAGCTGTCAATCTTTCTCTTGAAAAAAAAGCAAACCCATTTTTCACTTTTTACTTCCTGGCTCTTCTTTCTTTCTTGATTTCTTTGGGGGTATGTTTTCTAATCTTCTTCAGTTGTACTTGGTTGGATCTGTCGGTTTGGTCAACATAATTAACACAATTTTGTGTTATTAATGCATATGTAGATAATGGCTTATGTTGGTTGATGTGGCATTTGGGATTTTACATAAGGTCTAAATAAAATATGTGGGAATTGTAATTTTGGTCCTTTATAGAAGTGCAGCATTTAATTTATTCTCACACTAAATACATATTTCCTTGTTTTGTTTTTATGTTTCTGTTTGACTGGATATGAGTAAATACATTTACCCTTTTGGAATAATTTTCTGATTTCTTGGTGGGTATGCCCTCTAGTCTTCTTGATGCTTAGTCTCGAAAATGTAGTTTGTTTGTATGATATTTCAGCTGTAAGTTGGTTGGATCTGTGGGTTTGTTGAACCAATCTTGATGTAACTTATACATCGAATTTCTTGTTAATGTGTGTATATATCACTTTTCTCATGCTTGGATGGCTTATGTTGTTGGGGGCATGGACTGATATTATGGTCTAGATGTTGTGAAATTGTTACTTATATATGTTAATGAAACTTCTGTAAACATGAAATTATCTTTAGGAATTCTAATTCCTATGTTTTCATGGGTTTTTTATATAAGCTCCCAATTTTGCTACATTTAATTTATTCTCCCACTAAATTGATTTTTCCTTTATTTTTGTTTCTGTGTGGATATGAAGAAATGCATGTACCCTTTGGAATCATATTTAGGAAGTACCTTATTTTGCTTATTTCATAATGGTTTGATTGTGCTTCTAACTATGCTCTCCCTAGGATTCTCTTTCACCGTATTCCTCTGAGATTTGATCTGTTTTTGGCCTTTTAAATCATCTCCATGCCACTAACCAAAATTGGAACTCTAAGACATTTTTCGAAGTGTTTGTTAGCCATTCCTCAAGCCAAACTTTTGGTAATTTTGGTAAGTTCTGGACAAATTCAGCACTCATCGGCATTTGCCTTGCTACCCCAAGGTTTTTCCTTTCCTTTTTTTTTTTTGGCATTTTGTTCACTAGGTTCCCCATCCTAAATGCCCTGAACAAGTTGGGAAGACAGTTGCGATACTGCCAAGATCATATATATGTACCAACAATTAGAGTTCAACTCGATTCATTTTAACAAAAGCCGGATATATATTGCAAAATTGTACAAATGCTTGGAGTTGGTCATAGTATCTAAATTCAGCAGGATAGTTGTTTAGGCATAAAAGAATTTTGGTTGTAGAACTGTAATATATATATTTCCCCTTTTTCATTATCTTAAATCAATTACTACCATGCTGGGAAAATGGAACAGAATGAGAAGAAACCCCCCCCCCCCAAGTTGAGTAGATAGTTGGTTCAGTTTAAAGATTGCCCCTAAAAGTTATCTTTGATAATGTAATACATATATAATGAAGACAAGATATCCGCATACTTGGTATATGTAGGTAATAATTGCCGCCGGGTTCGGTTAGGAAGTTACCCCTCAAGAGAAGATACGTAACCCGTTTTGTAGAAGTGTAACCCGAGATCAAGAGAGAGGACGGGATAAAAATACATTTACATAAAACTCATATCTACGTGGTTAAAAAAACTTTCCTATGCCCACGATGGTTTTGGATGCTCTTATGTCATAAATGTTGTGAGCCGAGAGTTTACAACTAACTAGAGTAGGTGAAATTTTTTCACACTTCGGGTACAAAGATGAACTTGGTATTTATTTCTCTGAAGTGTGAATGGATATTTTAAGTGTAGCACCCTTCTAACTTTGACATTTAAATCCCCTCTTGCTTGCTGTTCCTATTCCCCCCCTTTTTGTTCTGTGAAGTTGTCTTTATATATTAGTCTTGAAGTAGTTGGTGGCTACGATGGTGATGGGGCAAGAACGTTTGGATTCTTTGTAGGTCTTCTCTCTACTTGATCGCCGCCCCACTTGTAGACCTTAATTGGCACGCACTTTGAGGACGGGCCCATGGTTGTTCCCAAATAATAACTTGATGCTCACAACATATAAGTAGGAGCATTAACAAATTGACTTTTAGATCCCCGTGACCTTAGAAGCCCGCTTCGAGATATGGCTTTAGATCCCCTTAGATATGACCTTAAAACCCCCCTTTAGATTTGACATTAGAACACCCCTTTGGAGGTGACTTTAATATCCCATTTTGGATGACTTTAGCTGCCCAATATGACTTTGCAACCCCTCTTCGAGATATGACTTTAGAACCCGCCTTCGAGATGGCTTTAGAATTCCTTCCCCTGTAAGATATGGCATTAGAACCTCCCTTGGAGATGGCCTTAGAATGCCCATTCGAGATGGCTTTAGAACCCCCTTCGAGATGGCCTTAGAACCGTCCTTAAAAATTTGGCTTTAGAAACCCCTTTGAGATATGTCTTTAAAATTTGGCGTTAGAAACCCCTTCGAGATGGCCTTAGAACCCTGCTTTAGAAACCCCTTTGAGATTATGACTTTACATCCCCCCTTCGAGATGACTATAAGACCCCGCTTCGAGATGACTTTAGAACCCTGCTTTTGAGTCTTGAAGCCCTTGGCCATTTTATACCCCTAACTTGGATTCTTTTACAAGTCTTAGAGCATCTCCAATGCTAATGTGGATTGGGATAATGTGAAGTGTCAAATAAGATCCATACACACTAAATGTAAAAAAAGTTTTCCAATGCAACCCTTTATTGTAAATGTGAAAGTGATATGGCAAATGGTGAGTATATCATGTAGATGTAGAGGGTCCTTTTTACAATGTGAAGGACCACCCTTCGACGTTTTTACAATGTGAAGGACCACCCTTCAAAATGACTTTAGAATTCCCTTTTGAGATGACTTAAGAACCTAGCTTTTGAGTCTCGACGCCCTCAACCATTTTGTACCCCTCTATACTTGGATTTTGTTACAAGTCTTAGAGTATCTCCAATGCTAATGTGGATTGGGATAATATGAAGTGTCATATAAGATCCATACACAATGAATGTAATAAACTAAAAAGCACAGACACGACTGTCGTGTCCGACACGACACGACACGGACACGCCAACACGACAAAAATTCTAAAAAATTGGACACAACACACCGGGGACACCATGGTTCAAAGTATCGGCCGAGTTGACTCGGTATCGGCCGAGTCAACTCGGAATCGGAGGGTACCGATCAGATACCGAGAGGCGTTTAAAAAAAAACACTGAATCGGCCGAGACAACCGCGATATCGCCCGAGACAACCGATTCCGACACGCCTCGTCGCGATATCGGCCGAGACAACCGATTCAAACAATATTGTCATATTTTGTTTAATTTTTTGATAGAACTTTTATCTTTTACCATATTTCTTCGTTGTTGAAAATATATTGTAACATTTACAGAATGGTATTACCTTTTCAAAACTATTAACATTAATTTTTTAAAACATAAAACTCTTTTTTTTTTAAATGACTCTACTAAAAAAAATATATAAATCTTTTAAAAAGTAGTACTCTTTTTTTTAACAATGACTCTACTAAAACTCTTTTTTCAAAGAAATGTTATTTTTTTACAAAAAATATTCAAATCTTTTACAAAAAATATATAATGTACATTTATGTTTGTAAAAAATTTACATTTCTGTACAAATGGTATTTTGTTAAAAAAAATGTATATATTTGTAAAAAAATATATATTTTTGTACAAAAATATATATATATTTGTAAAAAAAAAGTGTACATATTTGTAAAAAAAATATATATTTTTGTTAAAAAAAATGTACATTTTTGTAAAAATGTCCTTTTGTACGTTTTTGTAAAAATGTACCTTTTTGTAAAAAATGTTCTTTTGTACGTTTTTATAAAAATGTAAAAAAAATTATATATATTTGTTAAAAAAATGTACATTTTTGTAAAAATGTAAAAAAATGTACATTGTTGTTAAAAAAATGTACATTGTTGTTAAAAAAATGTACATTTTTGTAACAGTGTTCTTTTGTACGTTTTTGTAAAAATGGAAAAAAATATACATTGTTGTTAAAACAAAATGTACATTTTTGTTTTTCAATATTATTATTGGTTTACTATGCAATATTGAATCTGACAACTCTGTCGCGCTTCAGTATAACCAATTCTACAATGCAATGCATATTGAATGATGGGTTTGAATGTATCTCATTGGTCCACATTGTTAATCTTATTTTTTAAAAATTTTCTATATTTTTTCTGGAATTTTTTGCGCTCTCTAAATAGTGTATATTTGCGTATCGCCCAATACCGCGACCGAGTTGAAAATCGGGTGTCCGATACCGAGACCGATACCGAGACTTTGAACCATGGGGGACACTGATACAAATAAATATATATTTTTAATTATATTCCATGTATAATTCGATCTAATAGAAATATATGTTAGAAAAATAACATGATCAAATATGTTAGAAAAATATTTAAACCACGAGTCAACAGTTATAAATTCACATAAAAGTCTTGTATCACAACTAACTCCATTGCTAGCAAAGTGACAAGTAACAATCAATACACAAAAAGAACCCATTATAAACAAAAAATATTAATAATTTCAATGGGCTAAGTAAGTTCTTTAATGCACTTCATTTATCACCACCTCTGGCTAGACCCAAAACTTCATCATCACTCCCATAAGTGTCCTAGAAGTGTCTATGGAGTGTCACAGAAGTGTCCGACTTTTTTTTAATGCCAAATCATTTTGACACGCTATGTGGCTTGTCAAACACGTGTTGGAGGAGTGTCGTACGGGTGTCGTGTCCGAAAGGGGTACGTCACCTCCGATGAAGTGTCCATGCTTCATAGGTAATAAATGTTCTCTAATGCAATATGATCCATTGACATTCAACTCAACTACTTCTCTAATGCAAATATGAATGTTTGTCTTTCATTCCAACTAGGAGAGAAGTTGTAACATAGAAATGTGCATCGGATAAGATCTTCTTATTTTTATTTTATATTTCGTTTATAGGCAGTGTGTAAATTAATTTATATAAGATTTAAATTGAAGCCGGCCATAAATAATTGGAAAAAAGATTTGTTGAGTTGAACATAAAGTTCACTGATTTTTTCACCATAGTTGATTCCTTCTCCGTTGTGTTGAATTTTAGATATAACTTTCTCAGGTATTTCAATAAAAGAAACTTATAAAAAGGAATAAAGTTCTAAATAAGTTCTTCTTTAGACTAATTGCTAATAACACAGGATCTTAAATAAATCATATATTGAATGATGCAGAGTATGGTATTAATTAATCTTGAAATTTTCTAAAAGTAAAGAAATACCAACATTAATCTTGAACTTGTTTTCAAGGTTTTAGTAGACCAGTGAAAAATTAATGTGCCTATACATGTTAATGAATGGGCCCTGATTCTTTTTTTTATTATTGTATTATTATTACATATTGCGTTAGCTCTCCTCATATTAGAACTCGTATTCAGTCGGCATTCTTGTGCTTTCTGCAGGCATTGTTGGAGGTGGGTGCTGATTGTATGACTTAGATCAATATTATTACAATCTTGTATTTTTGTTATTTGTTGTATGTAACTAGGATAAAGTCTTTATTTTGAGTTAAATAAGAACGCACCATCATGTATATGATAACATAACGTATCAACCTCAGCTGTTCAGATCCATGTGAAATAGATATCACACTCTGAGGTAGGTTGATGTTCCTGATAAACATTTTAGCTAATTTTGAGGTATCAGGGTACTTTGTGAACTCCCCTCCCCCCTTTTCTCTCTCTCTCTCTCTCTCTCTCTATATATATATATATATATATATATATATATATATATATGATTAATTAATGAATTAATTATATTTCGAATTTCAGAACTTTTGATTTAGTTAGCCCTGGGTAGGGAACATGATTCTCCAGGCAGCCTTGTTGTTTCTTCTGTAGTTAGCAATTAAAAGACTTATTGGGTCATTCTTGCTTGCTATATCGTGGAATCATTGATATAATCTCTTAACAGTAATCCATTTTATTGTCTCAGGCTGAAAACAAATCACCTCCCTGTGGAATTTATCAGAATACGCAAGTTTGAGAAGAATGACCGCTACCCTCTCTTGCACGTTCATGTAGCAGCTAACACAACCAACCTAACCATGAGATCTGAGATGAGACCTTCCAGGGACATGGGATACAGTATGGAGCTCAAAATGAGTTCAAGAAGACAACAAACCTCGAAAATTCTGAAGGACAAGGTTCTATCACCCCGAGCAAATCAAAATTTGAAATTTCAAGATAAACGTAAAGCAGAAATTCCATTTGGGCAGCCATATATTAATAAGCATGAAACAAATATAGATGATGAGCTTGTCAAGCACATGTCAAATTTGCCCGGCTATCTCCAGCATGTGGAGAGAGGAGAGAAGCTCCAAGAGAAAGCTTTGAATTTCGGAGTTCTTGACTGGGAACGTCTAGAGAAGTGGAAGTACACTGAAAAGCGTATCCCTATAAGAGGGAATATGAAAGCATCTTCCTCTACAAATTCAATTACAGCTCAGACCAGAAGCCTTACTCCTCGGAAGAAGCAACCCATTTCACATGGTTATCATCATAATTCATCTTATGAAGAAAGACCTTCTGGAGGAAAAGTCATGCAACTCCAAGATTTTAAAACTCTTCATAGGAGAAATTATTCTGAGATAATGCTTGATAGAGGCAAGAGGAAAGAGTCGGATCAAATGACTACATTAGAGAAGGAAACTTCATTATCGGATTGGAGAAAACATGGGTTGCCGCGTTCTATACTCGATACAACGAGTTCTCAGGCCCACCAACCCATTGTTCTCCTTTTACCCAAACACTCTCCCAAAAGAAGTTTTTCAGAGAGTTGTCAGCTTTCAGAATCCAGAATATCGTGTGATGGAAAATCGACCGAAATAAATAGGAGATATTCAGAATGTTTTTCTCCTGAGGAGCTTCATTCTGTAAAACTCTATCCTGAAATCCCCCACTCTTGTCCCTTGCCTGTTGGTGTTGCTGAACGGCACAGTTGTGAATCAAATTTAAACATAGAAGATCCTTCAGGTTCAAGTACTTCCAAGAAATTGGATGAAGACATTTCTGAACAAGTAGCTGCAAAAGCAAGACACCCATCGCCTAATCGGCGTTTTAGCTTTAGTCTTAGTAAAATGACCAGAAGTTTGAGTTTAAAGGAAGGTTCAGGTGTTACACAGTTGAGTCCCACATATGCTACAGTCAAGTCGGGCCCAATAAGGTCTGAAGGTTCTGCTGGTTTGGACAGTTTTAGCGGTGAAAAGCCCAATTCTAGTAACAGATCCAGGTCCAGCCCTCTGAGAAGATTACTGGACCCACTGCTGAAGCCCAAGGGAGCCCATTCTGCTGAGATTGCTCAACCATCAAAAGTTCATTTGGATTCTGTGAGTGAATTGCCTCAGAATAAGAAGCAGGAGTCATCAAGTATTCAGGCTCTTCTGCAGATTATAATTAAAAATGGACTCCCTCTATTTAAACTTGTTGTTGATAATAGCAGTGACATCCTTGCTGCCTCGGTGAAAAAATCACCAAGATCTGAGAAGGACAATTCCACCTTGATTTACGCCTTCTACTCTGTTCATGAAATTAAGAAGAAGATCGGGGGGTGGATAAATCAAGGTTCTAAAGGGAAAGCTTGTGGTTTTGGCTATAACATGGTGGGCCAGCTGAAGGTTTCCAGCTCATATGTTGAAGACCAATCTGTTGTGAGAGAGTCAATTTTGTACAGTGTTGACTCTGGACAGACAGATAAGGAAACACCCGAGTTGGTGCCATACAGGGAGGTAGCAGCCATTGTTGTGAATGATCCAAGTGAGAAAAATGACGGTGGAGATGAGAGTGATAAAAACATTCATTACACACCAAACGGGTTTACTGGTGAAAATGCAAACCCTAAAAGCACAGTAGTCATTCTTCCGGGTGGTATTCATGGGTTACCTACCAAAGGAGTGCCTTCTCCATTGATAACTCGATGGAGATCTGGTGGATCTTGTGATTGTGGAGGTTGGGATGTTGGTTGCAAACTACGGGTTATCACCGATCAAGACCAAAGCAGAAAGATTAGGCCATCCATGTCTTGCTCTACCTCAGATCGTCTTGAACTTTTCGTTCAGGTAATCGTTTTTATGTCTCGTTTAGTTCGGGTTAAAATTATTAAAGTAGTTTTACCTATTCGGAATTAAATTTATAAAGTGTTCAATGCAAAATAGACACCGGAGTAGGGGTCAGTTTCAATGCCACCCTCCATCTTTCAATTTCTATAAATGTCTTTACTCTTTTAGTGTTGCAATCCTTAGATTTAACACCATTTTAAATTAAAAGATGGGGAGCTGATGTTACTGTAGCTTTTGGGTTTAAAATACAAGAAAATCTTTGATAAACCAGGAGACAAGTTAACTTTCTGTCTTTGATTCTAAAGGAGTTAAATCGAAGGCACAAATTGAAACACGGATAAAATATGTAGGTTGGAATTGTAACATGGAGGGAGACATTGATATACATTCTATTATTTCTGGGTGAACTTTGCATTTTTACCCAATTGTAAGTGTACATGCTAATATTTCAATTTGAACAAGAAAGAGTGAATAAAATATAACCCTGAATAGATGAAAAGCTGAAAACGGTTTACTCCGGTTCGTCTGTCAGAAATTGTCTTGGAGTTGCTAATATTTGTTTGGTGACTTTGGTCTATTCAGGATGGACACCAAGAAAAGAAGCCGATCTTCAGTCTTGCGCCATTCAAAAATGGACTTTACTCGGTTGAATACAATTCATCAATCTCGTCATTACAAGCATTCTCTATATGTGTAGCAGTTATAGAAAGCCCCAAATCATCCGACATCTTTGAAGTGCATAACCTTACCGAAGAGAAAAGAGTTCCTAAACTCATGAGTGAAAGCGGTCCTATAAAACCTTCGAGTGCGGTCCAAGGTGAAGTCCAAGGAAAATACGGCTTATCCCCGCCCCCCTCGCCTTTTGGGAGAGTCTAGTTTTAGTTCTTCATTTAATGCAAAGGGGATTCAGGTCAGCATTTAGTTGTTAAAATGTTGAGGCAGTTAGTCTATTTCTTAAATGGGAATATAATAATCTTTTTCAGTACTTGAAAAATAGCATTTAAAGAGATGCTTTTTTTTTTTATATTTTTTTTTGGGGGTGGGGGGTGGCGTGGGGGTGGGTGGGTGGGGAAGGTCGGGGACGTATTTTTCTTATGTGATAAGCTTATTGACATATTAATATTCCTGTTGCATATGTTAAATCAGTGATCTCATTTTCACTTAGTTTGTTAAAGCTGAGAGAGAATTATGGAACAGGGAGAACGAGGGCTTGAAATTCTATTTTGTCACCAACCCAATAGTTGGGATATTTAATCTTCCTTCATGTGCACAACCTCTTTGCTGGGATTTTAATCGAAATCGAAATCTAAATCTATCATCATTATATTGGTTTTGGACCAGATTGACAGTTTATGGAGGAGGAGGGGGGCTGTCATGTTAGGGCTGCTCAAAATTAGAATGGAAGGTGAAATTATGTACTTCCACATAATCCTAAATTTTACGTTAAGCACTTGTCTTTCAACTTTACCAAGGTCTATCTGGGCAAGGGTTTGGGCCCAAGCTCTCAGTATTGGTGTACATCAGAACCCAAAAAACTGATAAACTGAACCAAGTTGGGTGCATTGGGTTGGTGGTTTGGATCGGATTTTTTCCCATGTTGGTTTGCTCCCAGTTCCAAAAATTGCAGAACCAATTTGTTCGATCTGTTTCTGGTTCTGACACAAACTGAACCACGAGCATGGACCAAACCAGAACTGATCTTTATAAAATGTTTTTAAGCTTTATATATAGGAAAAATGTTGCCTTTCTTCTTTTAACTCGAGCATTTAAATTTAATTTTGACTTTTGGGATTTAGATTTCATTTATAATGTTCGCTTAGTGTCTGTTATAAATTATATTTTAGAAAAATTTATTGTTTTAGTTATCTTTAATGTACATCCTTAGAGACCTATTGGAACCAACTCAAGAACCTATTGGAACAACCCAAGAATAGTTGATACATAATGGTGATATATTTGGTTTTGGTTTCGCTTCAAAGGGTGTGGAATGATACAACCCCAATTTTGATTTTGAGTTAGTAGTGGAACAAAACCAACTCAAATGGTGTGCACTTAAAATTTAGGTTTAAGCAATCAGGCCTTGGAACGGATCAACCCCAATTCTTGATTCTGAGTGGGTAGTGGAACTAAAACACTTAGAATCGTGCGCACTTCTAATTTTGTGTCATTAGCTGTCAGTTGATTAGTATAACACCTAGTGGAAAAATGATGAACCTTCTCTCACCCCCGAAGAACAATGTTGATTTGAGTGATGCCTGGATTATTGTCGAAGTACTAATTTAGTTGCCACGGAATAGATAAGAAAACAAGACTTTTTCCCGACTTATTTTGCTTACCTGTAGTAGAGAACGTGTTCAATTTCGGTGAGGAAGAAGACCCTCAAAAGAGAACAATATGTTAATGTCGTAAATGACGCCAAATGGGAACAAGAAAAGATGACTCTCGTCTCAACTCTCTCTAATCAATATTTCATAAAAGGGAAGAATGCCTCAAATGAGTATTTATAGAAATGAGGTTGCTCAGGCTCCACGCTAAAGCAGTAATTACAATTATGTCCCTATTAACCTTTGCCACTTCCTTCCTATAATACCAAACAAACAACTAATAAAAGAAAATTACAAAATACAATAAAATCCTAAAATGACAAAAATATCCCCAATTCTTTATTCACATCATTCTTTCCCCCAAGAAAAAGTTCGTCCTCGAACTTTAAAATTGAGGTCGAATGCAAAAATTCTCAAAATGTGTGCAAGAGAGGCAAAAATTGTGGGGCTAAAAATGTAATTTGCTGAAAATTTTGAGGAAGATTCTTCAATTCTTGCGGCAATCTTCATCTTCTTCCTCATGCAACTAAGTCATCAAAAACATTTTTTTGATGCCAAATCCTAGTTCTTGTACATGTTGAAGGATTTCATCTAGGGCAGAAGATTGATTGGCCAGCACAAGAGAGGTTTGGGTCAACATAGGTTGAAATGGGATTGAATTTGTGGGAAAATGATTCTTGATTGATTTTTGGTCATTTTTTAGGGTGTGGGTATGTTGGTTTAGGGTTTTGATTGTGGGTAGACATGTTTGAGTGGATTCAAACATGAGAGGGTAAGTGGGGAGGCTAGGGCTTGTGATTAAAGTTTCTTGGGAATGGGGTAAATAAGGTTTGTGATTAACTTTTTTTTTTTTGTCGAATTTGGTTAGGGTTTGTGTTGGAATGAATCTTGGGTTGATTTACGGTAGAAAACTTCAGTTCTTGATCGTTGCTAATCTTTTCTTGAAATTTCGGTGGATTTCTTAGGTCTTGGACTGTTTTTTAACGTCAGAAAGTGGTTGATATCATATCGGGCTGAATTGAAGCAAGTTTCGGGTTCAGGTCGGTAGTAGGGCCATGGGTTGGACCTCCTGCCGAGGTTGCAACTGCAGGAGAAGCGTCGGTGTGGGCTGAAACCTTGCCTCCGACCACTGGAGAGTGGTCCGGTGACCAATAGAGGGATCGCGAGTGGTAGTTGAGGGCTGAAGGAATGATAACTATTGAAAAACAGGCCAGAAGTGATCCGCCCCACTGGTAGTAGTGAGTTGGTGTGCTCCGAGGGGTTCTGCTCCGTTTGGCGTAGGGAAGTGGCCGCAGAGGGTGGTTGGATGGTGGTTCTTGATGTGGTGGTGGGTGAAATATGGTTAGGGTTTTTATTTTTTGGGGGTAGAGGTGTAAAATGGGTTGCGACAACGTAGATAGAGAAGTTTTGGGGGCTAGGGTTAGGGATTCTTACGTTAGGGTTAGGGTTAATGGTGGTGGGTGGCTCAAGGTGTCTTTAGGGGCTGGGGATAGGTCGAAATTTGGAGGAGGAGAGGGTCGTGGTGCAAGGAGGTTGTTGGTGGGGGAGTACGCGCGTCGATTTCATCTATACGGGCCATCAATTGGTTGATAGCTTCCATGAGATGATCGTTAAAAGTTTCCATGACGGTTTGCACCTTTTTTGAACCTATCTTGACGTTGTTTACGAGTTTGTGTTTTTTTTTACAACAACAACAACAACATGAGTAGAACCAACTAGGCTCCGATACCAATTGACGTAAATGACGTCAAATATGAACAAGAAAAGAGGACTCTCATCAGAACTCTCTCTAATTAATATCTCATAAAATGGAAGAATGCCTCAAATGAGGCTATAAATGAGTATTTATTGGAAGGCGGTTGCTTAGGCACCAAGCTAAAGAAGTAATTATAATTATGTCCGCCTTTGCCACTTCCTTCCTATAATAACAAACAAATAACTAATAAAAGAAAATTTATCAAATAAAGGAAATAAAATAAAATTACAAAAATACAATAAAATCCTAAAATGAAAAAATATCCCCAATTCTTCATTCACATCAGTGAAAACATATCCTTGCATGTTAACTTATCTAAATCTAATTGGAATCCGATCCAATTATTTGAAATGATAATTGATGTAGTGTAAATGATTTTGGTGGTGGTGTTAGTGCCAAATACGATGGTGGTGGTAGGGTGATGGTCGTGCAGAGAATTTTGACGGTTGTGGCGGTGATAGTGCCAACAACGGTGGTGGTGGCGGCGACATGGTGGTGGTGGTTGCGATATAATGGTGGTGGTGGAAGCGGTAGGTGGTTGTGTGAACCTTGGCAGTTATATTAGGGTTTAGTTGTTTTTAATATGTTAGAGGAATTTTGGTTCTATATTTACTTAATCTAGATATAATAGGACTCATAAGTTTTAACTAGTCAACATAATTTATATGATGAAAAATCTTTAGAATGTGACTAATATACAAAAAATCGTAATTTGAATTTAATCCCAAATCGTTAAGCCTTTTAATTATTTTTTTTAAAATTTATATTTAAGTCTTATTTAGATGGTCAAAATTAAATAAGTCTAGTTAACTTTGCTCTCACTTATAAAGTTCCTTTAAATTTTAAATGTGTTTAATTAAGTCTTAAATATCACCCGGAGATTTTTACTACCTATTATTTATACAACTTTACCCTCGTTTTGGCTTATCGTCGTCGTCGTCTCTCTCTCTCCCCCCCCCCCCCCCCCACCCTTCGACTTGTCATTTCATCCCCTTTATTAATGTTTCAGCGATTGTGCTCTAAGGGAACCACACCCAACCAAAACATGGACAAGATCATGGAAATAAGCTAAACACATACCAAGATGAACACGAGATTTGAAGTGGTTTGACAATAATTCATTTGCTTACATTTATGGACCTGAACGTTGTATACACAAAATCTCACCTGAAAATCAAGTTTTGAAATCCTAAATCTCTCCACTTAGCTCTTTTATGATGAATATCTCTCTTAATATCAATAAAGCCCTAATGAAAATGTCTCATATGATTCTATTTATACCCATGGTCATAAATGTGCAAATGTCCCAACTTAAAATCGAGTTGCAAACCCCATCAGATTAGCCCCCATCAAAACGTCTTATGAGTGCAATAAAACTACCCTATTAAAGACATCCAACAAACTGCTAATGAAGGCCCATCAGATTTTTGGTAAGAAAACATCATTACTCCATCAAATTGAGACTCCCCACTTGTTTATCCTTAAATGGCCCATCATTAACCTTAAGTGTACTAGTTATACCCACCCCAAATCAAACACAACACTCACCCTCAAATGATTGAAAATGGCTAGTGCATGTGTGCAACGAAACCAAGTTAAAATTAGTCGTTAACTTTGGAGGGGGACATTAGGCCACCCCCTCCCCTAGTAGAAATTTTCTACTCACCATCGTATATTGTTGGGAAACTAGCAATCGATATCTTCGTTCTATCCACATATGAGACATGCCTCAAGCACTCGATGCTCGTCACTTCCTTATTAACCTTAAGTCTGTTTCAAATAATATAGACCTCAATTCTCTCCCCCTTTGCAAGGACCATACGCGTAACTTGTAAGACTCCCCTCGCTATCGACTCTCGACAACCCTTGGAATCCATTTGGCTAATGTATATTAAGTTAGTTCGCATATATATATTTTTTTTTTGTAGCTTATTTTTTGTGGATTTATTTTTCTTCACAGTAAGGGAATAATCACTTGTAATACTACACTTAAAAAAGGTAGTGGAAGCAGAACATAGGAAGAGGGTAATCTTTTTGGGAGAGAAAATGAGGGATGGTCCCTTCATGTCTAATATCCCATGCCTCCATCTTATGTACACACACAACCACGCCAAACCCTAACACCTCTAATCCTTCACTCGATCAAATCTCAACAGCCTAATTTTCATCCACAGTTCCCACGAGGATAGCACACGAGATGGGAGGAGGTCTGTGTTCACCTTTCCCTCTCTCTCTCAATTAATCTTCCACAAAGTCATACAATATATTGTACCAAGAATTCTCTTAACGTACCATGGATTTACGTTCCTATAGGCCTCGGTTTAAAACCAACCAACACGAACTTGAGAGCGCACTAACATGCCTGACATTTTCAGTCGTCGTTCGAGCCAGAGTCCTCGTCGCTTGAACGACGTTATCTTCCATTTAAGCGACAATAGCAGCAGGCGTCCTTTCTTACAGTTCCTCCCTTTCCACTCTAAAGCCTTCAGGCGTCATGGACAGAAGAGCTCAGATCTGATTCTCTCTCCCCGGATAGGACCCTTCTTATATATTTGTTTTGAAACCCCAAAAAAACGGTCTTAGTTCGCATATTTGGGGTGTAGGTTACCCCCAAAATGTGTTTCACTCAATTAGACATTTTGAGCTTCACTGTCCCTAAACTTTCAACTGCACATTTGTTCTCGTTAAGCAAATACATTATCTCTTTTTTAAATGTCTCAAAATATTCCTTTTTGGAGCAAACATGATTTGAAGACCTTGAGTCAAATATCCATTAGTTTTAAGATATAAAGTTACCTTTCTAAAGTGTGTGAGTCTTTTTAAATCTTCTTCTTATGTCTATGTCACCGATGTCCAATTGAAACCACTTCCACCTGTTTTCAAAGGAAAATCCCACTTTATGTGACCCAACTCCTTGCACTTGTAATATTGGCAGTCTATTCCACCACCCTGTGATCTTGACTTATTACTTTCATGGGATCCCCGATGAGTATTCCTTCCTCAATTTTCACTGTGAACCTAATGTCCTTCAAATTATAATTAATTTGTTTTGATGATATCAACTCTAAAAAAGTCCTAGGCAAGTCTAAGTCTAGTTAATTAATTAATCTTCATTAATTCCCCGTGTTCTCGAAATAATTCGTACTTTAATATCGTTTTCAGATATGAAATCACGACAAATGCTAAGTGCTATTGAAATCATTTTTTATTTTTATCAAATTAAGTTTAATTTTCATGTGAGTGATGCAAATAAAAGCAATGCGGAAATCAAAAGCATGCACTCACAAATTTTAGAGGGAAACCATCGCGGTAAAAATCACTATCGTGCCCTACCCAACTAAGTTCATCAGTACTAACAATGTTTACATGACTCAAACGAAGTATACACGTCTTACTTAAGGCTCAAGAATCAATGTCTTCTCCTTCTATTCTTCTCTGAGACCTCCGCCTGTATGAGCAATTAATTGCTCTCATCAGCAGTAACTTGCACAACCCGTAGGTCTTGATATCCATGGATCTTAAGTGAGAACACGATCTCTTGTTCTATGTCGTCCCATATAATTTCTCATGCTATGATCACCATATGAAAAATATAAGGGATTTGTAAACTGAAAGCTATCTTGGAGTTGTAAGATTGAAAGTATTTGAGCTCTCATGAAAACTCTCTCAAAACTAAAACTATGCCTTTTTAAAGCTAGGATTCATATCGAAAATAATGTTCTATGAACCTATTTATATATTGCAGTAGTGGCTTACTAAAAAACGAAACACCGACTTCATATAAGGCCCTTGTACGCAATGTGATTTTCATATGAGAATCTTTAAACCAAAATAATTTGTTTCCTATTAAAAATTTCATACTTGAATTCCTCGCATGATTAGTATTTTCCTACGAGATGAGCCATCTCCAAAATAATTCTCTCGTACGTAATGGACTTCATACGAGATATGCCTCATGTAAAAACTTTGTACAAGATTTTATTAAAATCCCATAAAAAATCCCAATTTTCCCCCGAAAATAAATATTTCCTGTCAATTATGTAAATTGAAAATAATTTAAGGAATTACAAAACCTTAAAAAGCCTTATCAAACCTTAAATGCAATTTGATGTCCGGTCCGGTAATGCGATGCCTCAGTGTTTTATTTATCTTCATCTTCAAATCTTCAATTACAACTGAAGATTAAAAAACACATAGTCCTATTTTTGTTATGTTTGGAATAACTATAAAACAAATGAGGGATATAAAAAATTTCCTTAAAAAACTCCCTCTTTGAATATTTCGGGAAAAAACGCAAAACTGGAAAAGATCCCAAAAAATAACGAGATGATATACACGTACATTATATATACTCATTCCAAATCCCACAAGACAAACACAATACGCTGTATGACTTCAATAATCCATGATTTTTCGATACGTCACGAGCCCTATAAGCCTACACACGTGAACATTTTTGTGATGCATAAAAAATACAGGATACTATAAATAAATGAGTAATGACATATAAATAAATATGCATTGTAAACACTCCCACTAATCCTAAATTTCTCCCCCATTTTGTCTCAAATGGACAAAGGGATGAAGCCGACAATCGTAATATCAAGAATCAAGCCAAGTAAAAAAAGATACATACCACAATAAATCATATCCTCAAATTAGAAAAATGACATTACAACTATGAAAATATGAATCTAATTGAATAAACAACATGTAAAGCACTAATCCACATCTCAAACATGATCGGTGAATATCCAAATCATATAAACTAGTAATATTTAATAGATATATCGATGCAATCCATATGCCAGAATAAAGATAAATAATTATCAACTGAATGAAACGAATATTATAAATAAGTGACTGTCAAAGATGGTACAAATAATATTCATGTCCACTAATCTAAAATTATTTAAGTGTAGGAAGGCATTTAATAAGTAAAAATAGTATAATCAAATATTTCCCTATCAAAAAGTACATCTAGAATGATCAAATAAAAACATCATCTTTCAACCAAAGAAAAACATCGGCTTAAAACCAACTATGACCATACATTTAAGCCCTATTTCTTGCATTGTCTTCATCACTATCACCACACAATCCACCGAGTTTAAGTGATCCATCACCTCCGGTAAGCTCTTGTTCTTTCATCATCAACATTCACTTCTAGTGCACTTGCTCCTATGCATCTCTTAACTGGTCTCACTTCATTATCGCGATGAACTATTGGTGGAGCTACGTGGTGGTCCTGGCTACTGTTTAGACCAATTTAATTATTTAAAATTGTATTTTGGGATTTCGATGTTCTGTATGAAAGCCAATTTAATTATTAGTATACTCTTTATTATAGTAGTGTAATACCCAATCCCAGGAATTCAATTAAAATTCGTACAAATTATGATAGAATGAGGATTGATGATGATTATAAGGAAATTGTGAATTATAAATTGAAGAAAACAAAAGAATGCAAAATATTAAGGGTCGTTCAAACAACTGTAAGGGGTTATTCGAATGACATCTCAGCGTCGTTAGAAGCGAGATTGATCTCGCGAGATGCAGAGCTTCAAACGACATGCCACATCTTTACAGTGGAAGGTCGCGCGAAGGGTCGTGTGATCCATACTTCGAATGAGATGGAGAAGTCGTTCGAACAACTTGGACTTGTCGTTCGAATGACGTTAATTGAAAATCTTTAATCAGGTTGCCCTTTTGCGCTGTTACAATTTTAACCCTTGATTTTGTGTGCTGTTAAGTTGTCCAGATTGGGCAAAATGAGAATTTAGACTCTGGGAGGGTTTTATCAAGGTGTGTTTGGGGTTATTTATAAGGAGAAATGGAAAAATAGAGAGAGAGAGAGAGAGGTGGGTGGTCTTCCACCTCCTCCCATCACAAATCAACCTCTCTCCATCATTCCACCATCATTTTATGCAGAATTCCACCATGTTCAAGCCTACAATACCAATTTTCACCATTGTAGGAGAAGAACTACGAATTATGGAGTAGTATTGGGGGGTTTTGGAGAAGATAAAGATGGGTTTTCATGGGTTTTGAAGTGGGTCTTGCTTGAAAGCTTGGAATGAGCATATTTTTGAGCATTTGGAGGATGCATTTGGTAACCCCCTGAGGCCACCATTGGAGCCCTTAAGGGTGAAAAAATCATACTCTTAGTATAAGACTCTATTTTTGCATATTTGTAGTCTTGTAATTAGATTACATGAGTAGGGTGCATGTGAATGAATGATAAAATTGACGTGTAGAGTTAATAAATTTTTTTATGAAATAAAAATAATGAAAAAAATGTTATTTTGTTAAAAATAAAGAATGAGCAAATATTTAAAGGTTTTGGAGTATTAAAAAATTGGTATTTTATAAAATGGTGTATTTTCTAGAAAGATTGATGTTATATATTTTATGAAATAAAATATTTGGAAATAATGATTCATTTTGGTAAACATTGGTGAATAATGTTTCTTGAAAAAATAAAGATTTTATGAAAAACAGACATTTGTTGAGTTTGAAGAAATGAATGTCTTTTATGCCTTGAAAATATAATTTTTGCAAGTTTTATAAATTTCTAGAAGGAAATATGTGTTTAAATCATTGAATAGGATTTTAAGGTTTAAAGTCCATTTTCTCACATATATAAACTCGTAGAATTTTGGCCCTAAGTGTGTAAACAAGTTTAGAGAGGATTTTGTTGGGTTTAAATATGAAATAAGAAAAATAGAAATTCTTGTCTTTAAAGTGTGTGAAAAGGGGCCAAAAGTATGATAAGCACAAAGTTGTAAGACTACATGTAAAATAAAGAAAATGGTATTTTCTTATAAAAGTAGTCTTAAGTGTAAATGGATTTCTTGAATAAAGAAAGTAAAGAAATGCGTGGCTTGAAAAATTATAATAAAGGGGTTGAATAAGTGTTATTGGGTAAATATGGAAAAGTTAGTGTGTATAATTTAATCATGTCGTAAAAGATTAACACCTATGAAGTAAAAAAGAATTAAGGAGGTAAAGGTGTTTCCAATTAAGAATAATATTAAACCAAGATTAAAAAGGGTGTTAATGTGTTGAAAAACTTAACAAGCTAGTGTAGGTGATTTAATAGTGTTTTTGGGATAAATTAACACTTGTTGAAATACAGTTAACAGTGATTTGGAAAACATATGGGTAAAATGGTAATTTTACTTAAAGGGGAACATTTTTATGAAATAAAAATATTGAAAAAGACGTTATTGAAAATCTCATTCTTCTTGTGTTGGCTCAATTTTGAGACAAACATGTTTTATATATGCTCCTGCATTTTTTATTTATTAAAATCTGTTTTTATAAACCTTAAATGATAATTTCTTATTTTGATTTAATATATAAAGTATTTTTGATAAAATACCTTTTGTATTTTTTTTGTCTTAAATATTATTTTTATATTATTAATTATGGGTTTTAATTTCTTGTCACATTTTTTAATTAATTTTTCCTCGTATTTATTGTGTTAAAATTACAATTGATTAAACATTAATGCTTGTTTAATTAACTGTTTTAACACACAAATTAAAACGGTAGGGTTTTATAAATTTTGGTGTCGTTTTAGGCTTTGTTGGTTTTGTTAAAACTAGTTATGGCATTCGAGACTTGCCCTGCTCGAGGTCTGATGGGGTGTCTTATTTGTCTCCTGGTTTTTTATGATTTTGCCCCTATAGTTGGCTTAAAATTTTATGCATGTGACCTTGCTTCTGATTTCTCTTTTATACCCTTGTGAACTCATGGTTAAAACTTTTTTGCCCTTATATTTATGGATTTTAATGGTTTAACCGAGCATTTTTCTGGATCCTTCTTCGTTCCTTATATATAGAGAGCCTGGGGTCTTTGAAAAAGAGTTTTTTATTTATTTATAGACGAAACTTTGCCAAAATCAATACTCGTTTTCTCTCTCTAAAAATATAACCGTGTTACCCTTTTTTAAGAGATTTTTGTTTCACTCTAAACCCTTTACCTTCGTTCCCATATATATAGATCCTGTGGTGATTTCTCTGTGGGTTCGAAATCTGAGAACTTTGTTTTAAGATTTGATTTTCGAAGTTTGAAGAGGGTTTGGGTTTTGATCTTGTTTGGAACTTGGTGGTGCTAACTTTTTTTACACCGTTTTCGAATTTTGTTTGGGCGAACTCAGTGGATTTGTTTGCTATTTGGATCGATTGAGGAGTTTAAACATTTATATCTATTTGGCCTCTTTATAAGTTCCCTCATATATATATATATATATATATATATATATATACTATATGCGTATATATACTTATATATATAATTTTTTTTACTCGTATAGATATGTTCTTATACAACTGATTTAGATCTGTTAAACAAGATTTTGGTTGTTGTTTAAAGATAATTCTTTTGCTAGTTATTGGATTGCTTAGAATTATTAAAGCAGTACATTTATTTTACTGAAAGATCTTTGTCCCTATGTTTAGATCCATATAGATGTACCTTGTTTTTGTTAAAATCAGATATGTTTTTTTGGGTTAAAACCTTTAATATTTTTATTAGAGTTTTTTGTTGAGGTGTTTGTTTATATCTCCCTCATTTAGCTCAGTTATATCGGTTACCCATTTGGACTTATTTTGGATTCAAGTAATTTGTAGCCCTTAACTTTAAATCTGATTAGTTTTATCTTCTAAGTTATACATTTTTTTGTGTATTCATTTTATTTAGTTAGTTTTAACTAGTGTGTGAGTTTTAAATCATTACTTTATTTTGTTTGGGTAGTACATCGTTCATGAGTTGAGTGCTACACTTTTATCTCTAGCTCATTTTTTTTTGTACTAAATATTATGACAAACACCTCATTAAGAAATCCTTATTATTAGACTGGTGTTAATTTTTATTTCAGTTGTGTGACACAATTTTTGAAAATTTATTTCCTAACTTGTTTGTGGTCATTTACACTTAATTAAATTTTTATTTATTTATAATTATTGCATCTGATACCTAATTATTAAATAGGACCTTGTGTGTGTCTAATGATTTAATAATTTGTAATCACTTTTGCACTAATTAAATCAAACTCTACTGATTATTTTTATTTGTGTTGTGTTCAACTTCACTGATACTCTAGTGTTGAGTGTGTATTCCAAGTTGTCACTACCTTAGTTGTTTCGTAGATTCAGTTGTGGGGTTGTTTAGTTTGTGCCTTGGTGTACTTGTTTGTATTGGCCAAACTATTTCATTTACACTCGTATTGCTGTAATATGTACTTAACCATTGGTATTAGTGGACTTAGTGTGTGAGTTGTCCTGGGACTAAAGGACACGGGGTTTTTCACTTGTTGGTTTACTCGAGAACAACTATCGTGTTTTCTCCACTTTTCCTCATCTCATTCTTGAAGGGTATTATTATATTAAGCATCATCACTTTTTCTTACTAGTGTGCGTCAGTGTTTTTAATTTATGAACTTCAATAGATTTTATATCAAAGAGTTAAAAGAGTTTTGTTTAATAACCTAATACACGTTAGTGTGTCCCTTAGATCTTTTCAAGTGGTATCAGAGCTTCAGAATTCACTTTTATAAGTTTTTTTTGCAAAGATCCTGAACTCTTTTTAAAACATATATTTTATATTTTAAAATCTATTTTATATATATGGGAAACCAATATGGTGATGCTTATTTTTCTTCTAGAAAATCCCTTTATGAATGTTTTAAAGAGGCCAAGCTTTATTCACAATATAACAGTAAAAGCAGTAATGCCATTTGCCAAGTGATGGGTGCAACCGAACTTTAAGGAATTTCTGCTTCCACCAGATCTTTAGAGGCTTAGAACATTTCAAAATATTCTACATATTTATCTAAAATGAGGGTGTGCTCTAAAATTTGAAGATATCTTTGATAGCTTATCTATTGTTTATGATGATTTTGATTTACATGTAGATAAGTGTGAGTTAGACGTTGTGACCTACTATCACAACTTCCTTATTTGATACTGGTAGTATTTTTGATGATGTTGATGAATCTGTCATTATACAAGGGTGTGTGAGTACGAGTTTAGAAGGTTGTGTGAGTAATACTTCCTTTGATAACACTATTGAAGGCAACACTGATTTAGACAACGTTAATTCTAGGTGGTTGGCTAAAATTGATGCTTTAAATAATCAAATCAAATCAAAATGTGAAGAATCTTCTTTTCATGTTGATGAACTAGAATCCGACATTGTTTTACTTGAGAAAAGAATTTGTATGTTGACTGAAACTAATCACTTACTTGAAAATCAACATAAGGCTGCCTTAAATACTATAACGAATCTCAAATTGAACTTAAGGCTGTTTTGAATAAATATGATGAATGTAAAAAAGAACTTAAGGTTTCTTTAAAAAAGGTTGATGATTTTTCTAATTCTAGTTTAATTATTGAGGCCATGAATAAATATGTAGATGAATTTATTCCTTTGAAAGTAATTGAGTTTAATGGCTAAACTTTTGGTGAAGCTAATTTTGTAAGTTGTAGTGAACAATTCCCCGATTCAAATAAAATTAGAATGACTATTAAACATGATGAAATTGAGTATTGTGCTACTATCTCTTTTGTTAAGCCGATATTTTTATGTAGTTTTTGTCATAAATTTGGACACTTAGAAAAATTATGTATTAAGAGATTAGGGTAAAATAAATCTGATTTAGGCAAATTCAAAATGTTGGAAATATACAATATGTCAAACCTACTTTTTAGTGTGGTTTTTGCTCTAAGAAAGGTCATTTAAAAAAAATTATTTTGAGAAATTAAAATAAAATAATATTGATATAGGCAAAGTTATGCAACCTAAAACTCATAGAATTAATAAATCTGCCAAATCTATTTTAAAATGTGGATTATATTCCAAGATAGGAAATTTAGAGAAATTTTGTTATAAAAGGCTTAATTTAAATAGAAATTTTGAAATTGAAAATCAGCAGGCCAAGACTTCTAATAATGCCAAATTTGTTTATAAAAAGACATTTCATTGTAATTTTGTGCAAAATCTGGACATTTAGAACTTTTTTGCTTTAAACGGTTGAATTTAACTAGAAGACAAAATGTTAAACAAGTGAACAATCCTGTTAATGATAAGCCGATGCAAGATTTTAAATGCAACTTTTATTTTAAAATGAGTCATTTGGAAAAATTCTATTATAAGCGTTTAAATAGACAAGAAAATGGTGTTAATATTAGGGCGATGGTTACTTTAAAATCTGTATTTGGTGTGAATCGACCCAAAATTATTTATGGTAATACTCATTTTAAAACTGTTGTTCCCAAAGTTGAGACTAAGTGGATTAAGAAAGAAGATTTAGGTTGTCAAATGGATTGCATCATTATTCTTAACTAATTTGTTTTACTCTTTGTTTGTTAGTTCCTTTTATTTGTATATTTATTACTGTACTAACTTTCTTTATAGGATTCTTCCCGACCCTTTGTCTCTTTGAGACAAACAGGGGGGGGGGGGGGGGAATTTGAGACTCGTGTGTATTATTGATTTTATAATTTTTGAGTCTTTTAGGAATCCTTGTGTTTAGTTAAGTTATGTATTCTTCTATTTTGTAGAAATCATTGTTGTTAGTTGAGTTATGTACTTTTTTATTTTTTTAGGACTCTTGTTGTTAGTTCAGTCATGTAATCTTTAGGTTTGTAGGACTCATGTGTATAATTGAGTTATGTAATTTGTGTTGTTTATTATCTTTGAATCTCAGTTTAGTTTGTTTCAAAATTGGCCAAAGGGAGAGATTGAAAATCTCATTCTTCTTTGGTTGGCTCAATTTTGAGACAAATATGGTTTATATATGCTCCTGCATTTTTATTTTTTTAAAGTCTATTTTTATAAGCCTTGAATGATAATTTCTTATTTTGATTTAATATATAAAGTATTTTGATAAAATACCTTTTGTATTATTTTTTATCTTAAATATTGTTTTTATACTATTAACGTTGATACCAAATTTAGTCTGCTGACATGGCTCAATTGGGTGAAGACACGTGACAATCTACGTGGCAACGACAAAAACTTACGAACAACACCTTGACTCTGAGGAACCATACTGCAACGAGGAACTCTGCTTCCCCGATCAACTCATACGATCCGACCTACAAGAACTCTCCGAGAAACTTTTGAGTGCCGATGAACTTTTGAGTACCGAGGACCTTAGGCGGTCTGAGCAGCTTAGGCAGTCCGAGCTGCACCTCGGACAAAGCATTAATAACAGGATAACCAACAGATTGACTGCGCATTAAATGCTTATTATTATCATACAGATGTATACGCTTAAGGGGCATTGAATGTATTACCCTTTCACATTACAGCCTTAGGGCTATAAATACATTGTATTATCCTCATTGTAAGGGACCGGAATTTCTTGAGAAAACTTATAATCGAGAATTCCCAAACAGTCAGCAATAACAGAAACAGTGGACGTAGGCCATTCTTATAAGGCTGAACCACTTTAAAAGTTCTTTATCTTATTTTATTTATCTGTGATTAAATAATTAGATATAATCTAATTTTTTACATCAACAGATTGGCGCCGTCTGTGGGAAACGACTGGTAATATCGTTTTTCATCAAAAACAATTCATCACAAATGGCTGATATTCCAGAACCTAGTAATCGAAACGTTGAAAGCCCTCCAAATCCATCTGCTCCGCCCAATATTCCAGATCTGGCTGGAATAATGACAAATTTGGCCCAGGGCCAAACGGTCATGCAAGAAACTATGCGACAACTCATACGAACCCTCCATGGCGGTGCACCAACCCATTCAGAATCGCAAAGTATTCAAAGAAATACCCATTTACCTTCTTCGCGTACTAGGCGTACCGATTCATATCGTACTGAGGAGTCTGAAGATTTTTCTTATCAACCTGGACGAACTTCGTCGGTACGAGCCACAAATACTGAACAACGTATCACTCTCTCTCCAGAAAGGACCAGTGCTCTAGAAAGATTAATCAGAGTATCTCCTTTTGATCGATTAGATCCTAGGAGGAGCAAAAGTCCTCCTAGAGCCGCATCGAGGAGTTTTCGACGACCATCCGACTTAAGGGAAGGATCTGCCCAGTCGCGACCAGCTGCTCGTCAAGATAGATCCCAGAAAGCCACATCAACGCGATCAGTTGCTCGAACCAACAGGCCCGAGGAAAGAAATGATGTGTGGAAAGGCTCCATTCAGAGGTTGGAGGATAGATTATGGGAAATGGATAAGGCCAAGAACCCTCTACAACGAACTTTTGTTCAAGGAACACCTTTTGTCCAGGCCATTGTAGATTTTCCAACACCATCAAAGTTCAAAACACCTGTTGTGACCCCCAAATATGATGGAAAGACCGATCCTGTCCTTCATATAGAACAATACCAAGCTGCAGCCGACATCTACGCTGTTCCAGATGAGATGAGATGCAGAGCATTCTCGGGAACTCTTACCGGATCTGCTCAAATATGGTATAATAACCTTCCTCGGGGTAAGATCTCAACTTTCTTTCAACTGGCCGAGTTATTCATTGGGAATTTCTGTTTTGGGGCAAAACCAGTTAAACGAGTAGCGCATTTGTTAAGTGTTAAACAAAAAGCTGGTGAAAGTACCAGAGATTATATAACTCGTTTTAATAATGAGAAGCTCATAGTAATTGATTATGAGGAAAATACATCGATTATCGCCTTGATGAGTGGACTACTGCCCAACAAGTTATACTACACTTTGGCCAAAGATCCACCTAGAACCATGTCAGATCTGATGGGAAAAGCGACCAAGATTATGAATGCCGAGGAGGCTATGGCTGCGAAGAAGAATATGGATGCCAAAGAAACCAAGGTGGAAGGTGATAAAGCTAAGAAAAAAGAGCATAAGAACAATGGTAATGACAAACACTCAAAAACAAGGTCTTCATGGGAAGTATTGAAGAAATTTGATAATTATACTCCTTTGAAGAAAGACATCAACCATGTTCTAGATGAAATCAAGAACAACGAGGAACTAAACTGGCCAGAGAAAATGAAGGCAGACCTTAACAGGAGGAATAAGGCAAAATATTACGAGTTTCACAAAGATCATGGCCACATGACCAAAAATTGCATAGCTCTTCAGAATGAGATTGAAACACTCATCAGAAGAGGAAAACTGGCAAAGTATGTTGATCGAAAGAATGATAGAAGAAACAACGACTGAATAAGAGAGAGGTCTAGATCTCCTCGTCGAGCAGAGGAGAATAAGAAAAGAGACCATGAAGTTGATCCAGAAGACGATCCGGATCTTCCCAAGAGACCAAGACAGCCAGAACGTGAGGTATTTTCAATATGCTTTGGGTCATTTGACTGTAATGTTATTACAGGTGGAGATGCAGGAGGAGTAGACCTTACTGCAGAGAGAAAAGCTTACCTCTGTGAGGCTCAAGCTTGCTCATACATTCAACGAATAAATCTAACTGAGGAGGATCGCCCGAGAAAGGTGAACAAAGAGAAATTGGTCATTGGTTTCTCAAAGAACGACCTCGCATGTGTTCTATATCCTCATGATGACCCTTTGGTGATCAAAATGAGGATGAATGAGGTAATGATTTCAAGAGTACTGGTAGACAATGGTAGCTCGGCAGACATCATGTTCTACTTGTGCTTCGACAGTTTAAATCTAAAGCTATCTCAACTGGAGCCTTATCATAGACCCCTCCTCAGTTTTGCTGGCGAGAAAGTATTTCCACTTGGGATGATCAAATTGGATATATTCATTGGTACGTGGCCTGCTTCTCGAACAGAAAGAATACACTTCTTCGTGATGGATAAGAATGTTCAATCATCATACAATATCATCATGGGAAGAGTAGGTTTGAAGAAGTTCGAAGCTGTACCATCCACGGTACATCAATGCCTAAAATTTCCAATAAATTTTGGAGTAGGAGTTGTGAAAGGTGATCAGAAAGTAGCTCGGGAATGCTATTATTCATCCGCCGAACAAGAGGAAATGGAGGAATCAAGGAAATAGACCACCACCTATCAAGTGGATGAAGGTGCAGATATTGAAACATTGGATCCTAGAGATGAGTCGCAACTCGTGAAGGGTCAAGTGGTGGAAGCTACCGAAAACATCATTCTGGATGACGAGCACCCTGAACGAACTACTCAAGTAGGTTCGTCGTTGGAAGCCTCACTAAAGCAGAAATTGATAACTTTCCTAAGAAGCAGAAAGCAAACTTTTGCGTGGAGTCATGAGGATATGCCTGGGATAGACCAAAATTTCTTGTGTCATGAATTCAATGTGAATAAGGAGATCAAGCCTGTGAAGCAGAGAAGAAGAGTATTCAGTCCCGAGAAGAATCAAGCTATACAGGAGGAAGTCGAGAAGCTCCAGAAAGCTTATTTTATTGAAGATGTTAAATATCCAGACTGGTTAACAAATGTGGTGATGGTGAAAAAGAAGAACAACAAATGGAGGATGTGTGTAGATTTCACCGACCTCAACAAAGCATGCCCAAAGGATCACTTTCCGCTACCCTGAATTGATCAACTAGTGGATGCTACCTCGGGACACGAGCTGCTGAGCTTCATGGATGCTTATTCTGGTTATAATCAGATTAAAATGAAACCTGAAGACAGGGAGAGTACTTCTTTTATTACCCCTAGGGGAACTTATTGTTATAATGTTATGCCTTTTGGTTTGAAAAATGTAGGTGCAACATATCAGCGGCTGATGAACAAAGTGTTTGCAGAACAAATCAGTTGCAATATGGAAGTCTATGTTAACGATATGCTGATAAAGATCAAGAAAGCTGCTGATCATCTAGTTGACTTAAGCCAGACCTTTGATCAACTAGATAAATATCAAATGAAGTTGAATCCGATGAAGTGCATATTTGGAGTACGAGAAGGAATGTTTCTCAGGTACATTGTCAATCAACGAGGCATTGAAGCTAACCCTGAAAAGATCAAAGCTCTGTTAGGGCTGCGATCACCAACGACGAAGAAAGAGGTACAAAGTCTTACATGACGAGTAGCAACACTCAACAGATTTGTATCGCGAGCAACTGATCGATGTCTCCCATTCTTCAAGACGCTCAGAAAAACTTTTGAGTGGAATGATGAATGTGAGAAGGCTTTCCAAGACTTGAAGAAATATTTGGGAACACCTCCACTGTTATCCAGACCAGTGATGGGAGAAAAATTATACTTGTATCTAGAAGTGTCCGAGAATGCAGTTAGTTCGGCATTGATAGGAATGGAGAATGGAGTACAAAAACCAATCTACTACATGAGTAAGGCCTTCCTAGGAGCAGAGATCAGATATCCAAGGATGGAAAAATTGGCACTACCATTGATCGAGGCAAGTAGAAGAATGAAGCCATACTTCCAGGCTCATACCATAGTAGTATATACTGATATGCCATTGAGGCAAGCCCTTCATAAACCAGAAAAGTCAGGAAGATTGATGTGCTGGGCAATAGAACTCGGTGAATATGATATAGTTTATGAACCCAGATCATCGCTAAAAGGGCAAGCGACAACAGATTTTATAGCAGAGTTCACCTATCTTGATACCACTGAGGAGCAAAAGTTGCTCGCTGATCAACCTGTGGATGTTACAGGATCATCATATGCAAGCCCAGACCAACTTAGCTTGGTAAAAGGGCAAGTAGATGTTACAGGATCATCAAATTCAAGCCCAGACCAGCTTAGGTTGGTAAAAGGGCAAGAAAAGATGATCGGCGAAAAGCAAGAAATATCAGGAGATGGTGAAAGAAACAATAAATTTTCCACCGAGGAACTCTGTCAGATCAGCAATTTGAAGACGAGTTGCCTATATGGAGTCTGTATGTCGATGGTTCATCCTGCACTACAGGATGTGGCGCAGGGATAGTTTTGAACAGTCCGGATGAGGTCGACATGGAATATGCCCTACGTTTTCAATTTAAAGCTTCGAATAATGAGGCTGAATATGAAGCCATGATTGCAGGTCTTAGTTTGGCAAAAACCATGGGGGCAGAACAAGTTATTATTTCAGTGACTCGCAATTGGTCATAAATCAAATGATGGGATTATATGCAACCAAAGGAGAATTAATGATCAGATATCATGCAAAGGCAAAGGAATTGGTGTCGAAATTTGTTGCTATTCAGCTGGTCAGAATACCAAGAATGGAGAATGCAAGAGCAGACGCATTAGCTCGTTAGCATCAGCTACTCGTACCGAGCTGCGAAGAACAATCCCAATTGAAGTTTTAGCTGGTCGGAGTATAAATGAAGATCTGACGATAAAATTTAATACCCTCGATTTAAGGTCATCATGGATGGATCCCATCAGGGCATATATTGAGAAAGGGGAATTACCAACTGACAATCTTGCAGCCAAGAAACTGAAGTTTAAGGCTGCTCGTTATGTACTGATTAATGGTATTCTATACAGACGAGGAATTATAGCAGGTTTGCAAAGGTGTGTACATCCAATCGAGGTGAAAGATTTGATTGAAGAGTTCCATGAAGGGTCCTGTGGAGCCCATGTAGCAGGTCGGACACTTTGCAAAGAATGATGACTCCAGGATACTACTGGTCGACGATGAGGGCTGATTGCATAGCCTATGCTAAGAAATGTGACAAGTGTCAGCACTTCTCCTCCATCCGAAGAACTCCCCAAGCGTTATTGACACCCATTACTTCCCCTTGGCCATTTGCCATATGGGGAATAGATTTGGTTGGGCCACTGCCGACGACCAGGGGAAGATTTAAGTATCTCGTGGTCGCTGTGGACTATCTTACTAAATGGGTTGAGGCTGAGCCTCTCATTGATATGACATACGACAAGGTGTACCAATTTATTTGGAAAAACATCATTTGTCGATATGGTCTTCCTCATGCCTTCATCACAGACCATGGAACACAATTTGACAACGAGGAGTTCGCTGCCTATTGTCATCAGTCAAATATCTTAAAGATCCACTTGGCACCAGGCCATCCTCAAAGCAATGGACAAACTGAAGTGATAAAAAAAACGCTGCTGAATGGTTTGAAAAAAAGACTAAACGATGTGAAAGCAAACTGGATCAACGAGCTACAATCAGTGTTATGGGCTTACCGAACTACTCCCCGAGCAGAAACAGGGGAATCTCCATATATGCTGGCATTTGGAAGTGAAGTGTTATACCCGCCGAATTGGGTCTCCCAACACACAGAATATTGAATTTCAATTCCCCTGTCAGCGATTTAATGAGAATGTTAGACTTGGACATGCTCGAGGAGGTTAGGGAAGAAGCAACCATTAGAAATGCTGCTTACCAGCAATGAACAACTTTGTTCTACAACAAGAGAGTGAAGAAGTGCGACTTGAAAGAAGGAGACTATGTGCTAAAGAAGGTAATTCAAAAGCATAACAAACTGGAAGCCAACTGGCATGGACCCTACCGTGTTAAGGAAGTTGTTCGACCAGGGACATACAAAATAGAAACTTTAGAGGGGGAGGAGTTTAAGAATGCATGGAATGCAGAGTACATGCGCAAATATTATCAGTAATGTAAATTCTCATGTAATGCAGTTTCATCAGTATGAATAAAGTGACAATGTTCTGCCCAGTTCTTTCCCTTTATTGGAAATTTTTTGCGGAATACTAGTGCTACACACTACTCAGCAGATCTCGAACTACTCAAATATATTCCTAAAAATGCCAACTTGGTTGGTTAGGAAGTAAATATATTCTCGAAAATGCCAACTAAGGTTGGTCGGGAAGTAAAACTATTCCTAAAAATGCCAACTTGGTTGGTTAGGAAGTAAATATATTCTCGAAAATGCCAACTAAGGTTGGTCGGGAAGTAAAAATATTCCTAAAAATGCCAACTTGGTTGGTTAGGAATTAAATATATTCTCGAAAACACCAACTAAGGTTGGTCAGGAAGTAAAACTATTCCTAAAAATGCCAACTTGGTTGGTTAGGAAGTAAATATATTCTCGAAAATGCCAACTAAAGTTGGTCGGGAAGTAAAACTATTCCAAAAAGTGCCAAAGATTGGTTGGTAAGAAAAACCCACTAACTGTAGTTGGTCGAGAAGAAAAATTTACCGACCTTGGTTGGTCGGAAATATTATATGAGTACGAGAAAGTGATCGAGCAAAATTTTTGATACTCGTGACTTCTTAAATTACTACCAAGTTGGTCGAGAAACAAAATATCATCAATTCTGGTTAGTCATCAAATGATTACCACAAATTCAAGATAGTCGACAATAAGTTTTAACAAACTCCAGTTGATCGACAAATAACACAATGTTGTTATCTTTTTAACAGATATACATGCACAGATGTAAAGTGTTACAAGACAATGGCACTCAAGATTTGTAAATAAAATTATTTCATTAAATGTAGAACAAAATACATCAAGAATGAAATACAAATTTATTACATTAAGATTCCTATTCTATTAGTTTCTTCCCATCTGCTTTTGAAACAGGTTCCTCGCCAGCAGGTGGATCATTTAAAGCATGAGGGAAATTTATGAAGTTAAGATCTTCAAGCATCCTGATATTCATCACAGATGGTCGATCTAGTAGGTGCTCGGGACGAGATATCTTGACATTGGAATGGAGATTGTAATCGCCGAGGTATTTGGAAATCAAACACTGAGGGATGGACCGAGCAGGGATCCAACTCATATCAAGCTTGAATGGTGTCACTGGTAGGTCGAGCATCCCAGGATTATGGTAATCCCACAAGTAATGACCCTGTTCCAGTTGCAGCACACCTAAGGCATTCAATCATCCCTGTTTGTAACCCTCATTGTTTGTATTTTGGATACGATCATCCAAATGGTAGAGAGCCTCGTTGTAGCCAGCCATCCAAAATTCTCTGGGCTGCTTGTGGAATTGATATGTCAATCTTTCCAGCTGCTCGTGGAGATTTTTGATAAAGAGTTCTTTATTCTCTAAGACAGACTTCTGCGCAAAAATCTGCTCTTCCAGACCCCTGATCTTCTTAGACATCTCAGCCAATGCCTGGTTCTTCGCCATCAGTTGGAAGACCTGGTTCTCTAGAGAAGATTGAGTCCTCTGTTCCTCGACAGGAATCCGAGCAGCTCTTGCTCGTCCCCGAGGAGCTCTTGCTCGTCCACGAGTAGAAGTAGAAGGGCCAGACCTTTTCAAGGTTTCCAACTCATCCCTCAGATTGGCGTTTTCGACCTCCAAGAATGAGAATCCCTCATCAGTCATTGGGATCAAAGCATTTGAGGTGGAAGTTGCAGACTTCAACTGAGACACCTCTCTTTGCAGGTTATTATTTTCTTGCTCTAATAACTCAGCTATCTGTCTGTGCTCTTCGACCTCGGCCTTCAACGTTCTCTCTCGCACATCGTAAGCAGTAAACCGTTTATCATATCCCTTATTGGCACAGATTTACTGATACTTCTTCTCGTACCCGTCGTGCAAAAGGGCAGTGAATTCCTTATATTGTTGCTGATGTTCTTTAAGAGTGCCTTGAAGATCCTCAATCATATCATAATATGCTACGTTGTTAGCCACTGTACGGTCGAGTAGGCACTTCAAATATTGATAGGCTTCTATTGCTTGCTCTGAAGCACCATGACCGAGGATGTCAGTGATTTGAGCTGCACTCATGTCTGTATGACCATCTTTAAAATATTCATTGTATTGCCATAACAACTTTGTATCATGAGCAGACAATAATTCCATCCTGGCTAGAAACTAGTAGAGGAAGAAAAAGCAATAAATCAATAAGATTACAAACAGAGCATGAAGAAGAGAATCAACAGTATGCATAAGCAAAAGTTTAAATTTTATTACATCACAAAGTTCAGAGTTACATGTTCAGAAGTTACATTTGACAAAGAAAAAAAAATAGAGAGAAATCCGAACAACTCTACACCTTTTCTTTGTCTCCCAAAACTTTCTCGGGAGGCTGGGACGAGGAGGTAGGTTGCTCGGATGGAGCAGAGAGTTGCTCGGGAAGTGCTGGAGGTTGCTCGGATGAAGTGCCAGGTAGTTGAAGTTCCTCGCCAGCGGGCTGGATAGCTAGGGAATGAGAAATTTGATCTCCCATCACCATGGAAGATTCCTCAGAGGAAGCTTCGTCCTCTTCTTCTTCTTCAGGAGTTGGAGGGGGACCAGGGATGTGTCGCTGAAAGAGTTCAGAGTTTTCATCAACCTTTAGCTCCTGCAGAGCAGCGACCCATCCATCTCTAAAGTATTTAAGGCTGCCATATTCCACTTGCGACATCATGGCAGCCAAACCTTTGTTCCACCCTTTATCCAAGCCAGCGCTGAAAGATTTCTTCACAGCGAATTTCCTCTTTGTCTTCTCCGAGGAATGATTCTCAAAAAGAAGATTATCAGCAGCCTTCAATTTATTCTCAAATTTCTCCTTCTGACGGCTTACTTCCCGAAGTTGAACCAACTCCTCCTCAACAGCCTTGAGCTTATTTTCAAACTCCCCAGTATTTTTGAGCTTCCCTTCGAGCTCTTTATTCTTCTTCTCCAAATCATTCATTTTTTTCTTCAGCCCCTTGGAGACCTCAATAACCTGAGCCTTCTCCTGCTCAGTCGAAGGAAGCTTTTTCTCCCGGATTGCCTTATCATTATCATATTTCTGACGAGAATCTTTCAGAGACTGCGCCAGGTTTACCAAAGATTCCTCTACACCAGACGAGGAGCTTGAAGCTTTAATAGCTTCATCTTTCTTCAAAATTGTATTCAAACAGCTCACCAACTGTGAAAAGAAAACGAAAGCAAGTCAGTGCACAGATAGAAAAAGGAAAGAGTGAAAATTTAAGACTATAGGACTTACAGAAGCAATGTGACGAGCTGCTAATGTGGTAACAGTGTCCCGAGAAAGGTTTTCTTCAATACCTTGGATCTCGGGAATGATCCAAGTCTTCACCGAGCTCATAGCAGAGCTCGGGGAACAAAAGTGGGAACACCACTAGTCGGGGGCTGAGAGATGGATTCAACCAAATTGACAGAGGAGCTTTTCTTCAGTCTCCTCAGAGGAGCATCAACTTTCTCGACTAACGTTGTAGTCTTAGTCGAAGAAATGACAATCACCTCGCCTGGAGCAACAGCCTTGCTCGGGGCCACTGGGGGCTTCTCGACCACCTTCACAGGAGCAGCCGAGGGAGGTGCATCAATTTTCTTTGTCCCTTCTCCTGGGACATCAAGCTTACTTCTTTTTGCCTCAGCAGCACCAGAGGAAGGTTTCTCAAAAAGAGTAGGAGGTCATCTTTTCTTCATCCTTTCACTCAAAGGAATATGTGACTCAGGTGAAGAACTAGTAGAGGCTGGTATTGGTTCTGCGTCGCCTATCACCAGACGGGTAGTAAAAGAGGAGGTGTAACTCTTGTACTGCAGCAAATATGAAGCTGACCTAATATGCTCGTCAGCAACAGTCTGATGCAAACTCCAGATAAGTTTTAAGTGCCTTATATTAACGTCTGCCTCTTTTGGAGATTTTCTTTTGCTGTCAACTGCAAATAAATCAAAAATAAAATATCAGTGGCACATTTTATCAAACACAAAGGAAGCATAATTTTGAAAATAAAATAAAAACAACCTATCCCATTGCCATAGGGAGGACATCTGGGACCTTGGTAAATATCATCTCCAGTCAATGGAGGGTGTTGCCATTTTTTCATAACAACCCCGTGCTAAAAGTAGTCCCTATTGGCATCTAGGAGATTGACCACTAAAGCTCTATTTAAAAACCTAGTTTTTAAATAAAAAGTATTATCGCCCACAACCCATATATAACAAAACATGATTTCAGGAATTCCTATACGAGTTTCATGAATTTGATTTAATCTATAAACACTGTTAACTATTCTCCACGTATTGGGAGCTATTCTTGCAGGAACTACGTCAAAGTATTGACAGAATTCCAGACATAGAGGGTTTGGGGGAAAAGAAAATCCGCACTCAGCAACAAAGAGACTGGGAAACCAATGTCCCTCAGCCAAACGAAAATAGTCTGAAGGCTCAGAAAGCTCTTCCAAAATAACCCAGGAGGGAATAGAGAAACCAGAGCGAAATTTCTCAATCGATTCTACAGGATAAACCATGATGAAAGAAGGAAATCAAAGAGAAAGAAGAAAATCTTACCGGAAAGGGGTGAGTCTGTTGACAACAAACGATGGAAGAGATGAACGCACAGGAGAGAGAGAGACGATGGAAAACTCAAAAAGACAAAATTTAAAAAGTAGAAGACGATGGGATTTTCTGCAACGTTTAAATACTTTGCCTTGGGAAAGGGTAAAATTAATGATTACAAAAAGAGACGGTTACGTTACCGGCGGCTAAACAGACAAAAGGGGAGCGGGAATCGAAGCAATTAGAAAAATTTTAAAAAGGCCGATTCTACGAATTTGGAAGAAGAAATAAATACAAAAGAAAATACTCCTAAATTACAGGATGGCCATTTAAAACCGCCATATTTCGAGAAAGAATGTTCCACACTCCTCAAATTTCGAACTATGAAACATTGGGGGCTTCTGTTGATACCAAATTTAGTCTGCTGACATGGCTCAATTGGGTGAAGACACATGGCAATCTAAGTGGCAACGATAAAGGCTTACGAACAACACCTTGACTCCGAGGAACCATACTGCAATGAGGAACTCTGCTTCCCCGATCAACTCATACGCTCCGACCTACAAGAACTCTCCGAGGAACTTTTGAGTGCCGAGGAACTTTTGAGTACCGAGGACCTTAGGCGGTCCGAGCAGCACCTCGGACAAAGCATTAATAGCAGGATAACCAACAGATTGACTGCGCATTAAATGCTTATTATTATCATACAGATGTATACGCTTAAGGGGCACTGAATGTATTACCCTTTCACATTACAGCCTTAGGGCTATAAATACATTGTATTATCCTCATTGTAAGGGACCGGAATTTCTTGAACAAACTTGTAATCGAGAATTCCCAAACAGTCAGCAATAACAGAAACAGTGGACGTAGGCCATTCTTATAAGGCTGAACCACTTTAAAAGTTCTTTGTCTCATTTTATTTATATGTGATTAAATAATTAGATATAATCTAATTTTTTACATCAACATATGGGTTTTAATTTCTTGTCACATTTTTTTAATTAATTTCTCCTCGTATTTTTTTGTGTTAAAATTACAATTAATGCTTGTTTAATTAACCATTTTAATACACAAATTAAAACAACAGGGTTTTAAAAATTTTGGTGTCATTTTGGGCTTTGTTGGTTTCGTTAAAACCAATTATGGCATTCAAGACTTGCCATGTTCGAGGTCTGATGAGGTGTCTTATTTATCTTCTGTTTTTTACGATTTTCCCCTATAGTTGGCTTAAAATTTTATGCATGTGCCCTTGCTTCTGATTTCTCTTTTATACCCTTGCCAGCTGATGGTTAAACCCTTTTTTGTCCTCATATTTGTGGATTTTAATAGTTTAACCGAGCATTTTTCTGGATCCTTCCTCGTTCCTTATATATAAAGAGCTTGGGGTCATTGAAAAAGAGGTTTTTTTATTTATAGCTGAAGCTCTGCCAAAATCAATACTCATTTTCTCTCTCGAAAAATCCAACCGTGTTATCCCATTTTGAGAGATTTTTGTTTCACTGTAAGCCCTTTACCTTCGTTCCCATATATATATTCGTGTGAGATCCTGTGGTGATTTCTCTATGGGTTCAAAATTTGAGAACTCTATTTTGAGATTTGATTTTTCGAAGTTTGAAGAGGGTTTGGGTTTTGATCTTGTTTGGAACTTGTTGGAGCTAATTGTTTTTACACTATTTCCGAATTTCGTTGGGCGAACTCAATGGATTTGTTTGTTGTTTGGATCGATTGAGGAGTTGAAACATTTATCTATTTGGCCTCTTTGTAAGTTCCTTTCTCTCTCTCCCTCTCCCTCTCTCTCTCTCTCTCTCTCTCTCTATATATATATATATATATATATATATATATATATATATATATATATATATATATATATATATATATATATATATATATATATATATATATATATATATATATATACACACACACACTGTTGTAATGTACGTATATATATACTTGTATATATAATATTTTTTTACTAGTATAGATCTGTTCTTATGCAACTGCTTCATATCTGTTAAACAAGATTTTTTGTTGTTGTTTGAAGCTAATTCTTTTGCTGGTTATTGGATTGCTTAGAATTATTAAAGTAATACATTTATTTTACTGAAAGATCTTTGTCCCTATGTTTAGATCCATATAAATATACCTTATTTTTGTTAAAATCAGATCTGTTTTGTTTGGGTTAAAACCTTTAACAATTTTTATTAGATTTTTTTTGTTGAGTTGTTGGTTTATTTCTCCTTCATTTAGCTGAGTTACATCAGTTACCCATTTGGATTTATTTTGGATTCAAGTAATTTTCAGCCCTTAACTTTAAATCTGATTTTAAATTAATTCTTTGAGATTAAGGTTAATGTGCTTTTACTCCTAACTGGCCATATCCTCTAAGTTATACATTTTTTATGTATTCATTTTATTTAGTTAGTTTTAACTAGTGTGTGAGTTTTAAACCATTACTTTATTTTGTTTGGGAAGCACATCGTTTATAAGTTGAGTGCTACACTTTTATCTGTAGCTCAATTTATTTGTAATTGGCTTGATTTTGGACAAAACATTTGAGCTATAGGTTAGGCTTTGTATTGTCGATTTCGTTAGCCTATGCCATGTTTGATGAGAACGTAGCGGCCAAGCTTCAAATATAGATGCACACCGTGCCATGTTTTGTGCCAATTTTATCTTCATGTTTATCAAGGATCTCGCAAGTATGGATGCATTTAAAATATAAGCCTTAGAAATTTTTTTGGGTATTTATTTTTAAACAAAATTGTTTGGAACTATTTTTAAAATGTTTTTTGAGAAATATATTTTTTTAAGTTCATTATAACAAAGTTAGATTTTGTTAGAACAAAAGGTAGATTTTGTTTGAACGAGTTTAAATTCTCGTTGGCATAAACTTAGAGTTCTCGTTAGAACCAACATCTAACGAACTTGAAACGAAAACTCTCTATTTAGCAGAAGGCACCAGTTGGAATCTCGTTGGAACGTCGTTAGAATAATAATGATTGTTCGTTCTAATGAACCTTGGTTTTGTTAGAACGAGATAGGCATTTCGTTCGAATGAACTCGTCGCCTCGAAAATTATGTTTTCCTATTTAAGGCGTGATAAACTCAGAATTTTTAAGAACTTTTGGGAAAAATCAAATTCCAGCCTATTACCAAAGTTCCAAAACCATAGTTTCACCCATTGAGTTTAAAGATCTAGCTTTCATATTCATATGCTTTGATATCTTTATGTTGGGCCCCAAATCTTGGTTTCTCTTCATCTTGAGAGAACTTGATTCATGTGGTGGACCCTGTACTGATTTGTTGTGTTGAAGTGAAGAAATAATGGTCCATATTCTAATTTCATAGACGGTTACTGAGCCTCATCAGTGGATATCGAGATGCATGTGGATTCATGTGTTACGACCACTTTTGTGGGTGGATGCGTTGCACTATAAAGGAGAGGTCGAAGAAAGAAGAACGTTAAAGATTGCGAGGGAGACGAGTCATCGAGTAAGTTTATTATCTAGTTTTTGTGAACCTTATCATAGTGATCTGTTTGGCTAGACCGTTTGAGGTTTTTTCCTTTGTGATTTTCCTCATACATTAGAGTGTCGTGGATGATTTATTTATTTTATCTGCTTATCACCTAGATGCATATTTTAGATTAAAAAGATAAAATTAGGTAAATCGATTTTCGCAACAAACTGTTTTAATCGATGCAAATTTTTTATTGGGTTAATTTGTTTAAAATTTTATTCATTAAATTTGAAAAATATAAAAATAGATTTTTATTTGTAAGACCATCCCTGCTTAAGAACTATATAAGGCGTTATCAAATTGGTATCATAGAGGTTTACACTAAATTATCATGTAAATCTTTGTTTCGAGCTATTTAGAGTGGTATGCTTGTCTCTCTCTCTTTCTCTCTCTCGCGCTTTTTTTTTAAATTTTCTCTTAATGAGTCATCATTGTGATAAATGTATGATGCATTTAACGATGATGATGACATTGAAATTCAAGATGAGATTAATGAGCTTCATAACCATGCTGAAAATTTAACTCGTTATAATTTAAAATTACAAAAAGAATTAAAATTCTTACAAAAGAATTTTTTTGTTTAAAGCTACAATTGAATTTTTGCAAAATGTTCAAACTCAAAGAGATTTATTATGTGATAAGCTTATGGACATGAACACATAATTTTAAATCTTTAGAAGTGTCGAAGAAAGAGAGTGAGGATACAATTTGATTTTTAGAGATAAAATTAGAGGACCCTAAATTTTTTAGGGTTAGTGCACATGCCATTGAGGATAATGATAAATTAATTTAAGGACACGTGAGAAAACACTTAGGGATAAGTTCACTTGCATTAAGGGGGAGCGAGATAATCTTTTAATAATGATTAAAAATTTAAAGAAGGAGTACCTAACACTTGAAGAGTCTAATTCTTTACTTGAGACTAGAATTTTAAAGTTAAAAGATGATCTAAGAGACTCAAGTATTATTGGCAGTGATGGTACTATCTTCGATGATTCTAATGCTTCCGTTATTAAAGCTAAGACCATTGTTTGTTTTAAAGGGCCAATCACATCCCAGGATGTTAGAAAAGGTCAATCTAAAGGTCTTATTCTTCATCGCATCTATACATGCTCACACTGTGGTAAGAAAGGTCACCTTAAATATTTTTTTCTATGATTTTAGAAAAGACCCTAAGATGTTGAAGGTTAGTGTCCCCATGATTTTCAAAATTCGACATGCTAAGTATTTAGCTATTTGGGTTAGGAAATCAATTTTGGAGGTGGTAAATGTTAGACTGGTTGATTCTCGCATACTTGCAGATGACTCTTCACATGCTATATTGTATGAGTGATTTATTACATGTTGACATACATTGGCTTTTCACTTCATGATACATATGTTGAGTTATTTTTTAAAAAATTTGTATATCTTTTAAAAAAGTTTATAAAAACTCAAAAAGATTTTTGATTTTTATGTATTCTAGTTTTACACATTTTGTGTGGCATATTGGTGTGTTTGAATTCAATTCATTCCATACTTTATATGTGACTAGGACATTTGATTATGATTATCAATACTTAGATTTTTTTTTAATAATACTTGGATGGACTTGTTTCAATTTTAATTTTCTTATTTGATTCAACTTTTTATATGCCTTCATACCCACATACACGAGCTTTTTAAACCTTAATTCACATGTTATATTTGAACTTTATGAGATGTTCTCCCAGCAGTCTTGTCATCTACATATTTATTATCTATGGGTAATTTTGTGACTATAAGAACCGTTACCCGTGAAATTGGTTAATTTTTATTAAAAAATATAAGGGTGCACGAGAAAGGGCTACAAAAGTAGCAATTCTCCTTTGCAGAATAACCATTGTTGGCAAGAGCCTAATAAAAATATTGGAGGCAGTAATAATAGAAAAATTGCCAAGGCAAACAAGTTTAGATTGTTTGATTTTTAAATATAGTTGCTTCAAAAGAATTGAATGAAAAAAATATGATACATGTTTAGCTTTTGAGGGTGTTATAGTTAAGGATCAATGGGTCGGCACAATGAATCCTAGTTATGCTTATCATGTCATGGAGCTATTGATTTTTAGAATCATCAGTATGCTAGGCTTGTGTGCATTGTGCTTGTTTATTCATAGAGTCACTATATTTTGTCATTTGAGGCTAAATCATAGTTCGATAAAATTTTGTGGTCAAATAGAACTACTTGAAAATATTTGAGTGTTTGGGTCGTAATTAATTTGTATTAAGTTCACAGACATTCATTCCATCCCACATGTTTAGACACATCGATATTCTGCTAATGTCTAAAGCTTATTTGTTTTGTATAAGTTTTTGTGGTTTTTTATACCTATATATATTTTTCGGGTGATCTTTGGTATATTTTGTATATTTATATATATGGTATCATTTTGTTTCATGTCTTTGAGTTTGTATTTGGCATGCTATATAATCATATTAGTATGTTTATCATATGCTTTATCTTTGGATTATATTTGGCATGCTATATAATCATATTAGTATCTCTCATTGTGTACATTGAAATTTCAAATTTCAAATTGGTATCATAATTCATTGCTTATTCATATTGGTATATATTTGCATTGATATTGATATTATTTGATAGTTGTTTGGATTATTTGTGCTTGTGTTACCATATTGTGCTTTGTTGCACTTTACACCATTGCATGATTTTATTCTTTTCTCACTATTTCAAAATTGGTATCACATGTTCACACATGTAGGGGAGTTTTGATTTATGGGGCAGAAATAGTTTTATCCTTTCTTACTTTGTCTATTCCCGAACAAAAAGGGGGAGAAATGATATCTTTCCTTTCATGATTTCGATATCTTTATCCTAGGGGGAGACGCCTTACCTAGTTTGAGATTATTAAACACAGTTCGAGTTTTATTCTTATACTGATTTTATACTTGTTATATTCTATTTGCATTTAAAGGTGTGTTTAAGTGTGCAGATTTGCAACACTTGGCAAAGTTTTACAAGTGAGCAAAACTACTCAACATATGTGTTTGTCGAGCGTCTGTACTTTTTCCTTTTGAGGTTGGGATTGAGTCCTTTTAGAGAGATTGAAAACCCATAGGGTTTTTATTTTGGTTTTATCCCAGAATAGACAAAGGGAGATACTTGTAAGGATAAGTTTCCAACGGAGTCAATTTATTTGTAATTGTCTTAATTACGGATAAGAAATTTGAGTCGTAGGTTTAACCTTGTATTGTCGATCTCGTAAACCTATGATATGTTTGGTGAAGATGTAGCGGGCCAAGATTCAAATATGGATATGTATATCGTGCCGTGTTTCATGCTAAGTTTGTCTTCACATTTATCGAGGATCTCACAAGTATGGATGCATTTAGAATATAATTCTTGGAAATATTTTTAAACAAAATAGATTGGAATTGTTTTTAAAATGTTTTTTGAGAAAATTCTTTTTTGGAGTTCGTTGGAACAAATCTAGACTTACTCAGAACGAAAAGCATATTTCATTTAAATGAGTTTAGATTCTTATTGGAACAAATTTTGAGTCCTCGTTAGAACCAACATCTAACGAATTTCGAACGAACACTCTTTGTTTAGTAAAAGGCACCCGTTGAAAGTTCGTTGGAACGATAATGCTTGTTTGTTCGACTAACCTTGGTTTCCTTAGAACAAAATATGAATTTAGTTCTAACAAGCCATATGTTTTTGTTTGAACGAACATGTTGCTTCAAAAATCTTGTTTTGTTATTTAAGGCGTGTTGGACTCAAAATTTCAAGAACATTTGGTGAAAATTAAATTCCTACTTATTTATCAAAATTCTGTATCCCTATTTTCACCCATCGAGTTTTTAGATCCCAATTTCCATATTTATATGCTTAGAGATCTTTGTGTTGGGCACTAAAGTTTGGTTTCTCTTCATCTTGATATACGGTGGACACCAACTGGTTTGTTATTTTACGATGAAAAAATGTTTCGTGTTTCAATTCCATAGACGATTGCTGAGCCTCGTTGGTGAATACCGAGATGCCCGTGGATTCATATATTGTGACAACTTACGTGGGTGGACTCCTGCATTTTACTGTAGAGGAGGGGTTGAAAATAGCAGAGAATCAAGTCTTAGGAAGGAGACGAGTCATTGAATAAGTCTACTCTCTAGTCTTTGTAAAATCTTATCATAGTGATCTGTTTGGCTGGATTGTTCGAAGTTTTCCCCTTTGTGATTTTTCTCGTACGTCGGCATGTTGTGGATGATTTATTTTACCTGCATATCACCTAAATGCATATTTTAGGTTAAAAAGATAAAATTAGGCAAATAATTTTTTCACAACAAACGGTTTTAATCAGTTTAAAGTTTTATTCATTAAGTTTGAAAATTCTAAAAATAGACTTTTTGTTTGCAAGACCATCCATGACTAAGCACTATATAGGGCATTCTCTAACAACTAAACAACTAGTGTAGCAGAGGCCCTAGATACTACAACTCCTCCAAACCACAAAACCAATAATTCTCTTAGGTGAGACAGAGAGATCAACTAACCTACATGCAAACCAAAGATCTGATGATCCAAAGACAAATCCAAGAAGATCTCATCAAACCAACGTGCCAGTAAGAAAGGCAAAAACTATCCCCATCAAACCCATATGCAAGAAAAAAGGCCATGAAGAAGATCTTGAAATGGGAGAATATTAAGGAACCAATAAGACTTGAGGACCCACATGCAAGATCTCAAAAATCAAGGGAGATAAAAAAATGTAGAAGATTATCAACATCTCAAGGAACCTCCAGTATATCACTCAACTCTCTAAATCTCCAAGCTTAAATTTTAAACATATTTTCACCAATACCCTATCTCATAGCTATCTCCCAACTATCTTCGTTTCTTCTGATTTAGGCCAGTTAAGATTGCATTCTGAATAAAGTTTTCAATTTCAAGATTTTTTTTAATGTTTGAGAATAATATTAAAAATTTTGACATTTCTTTCTCTCTATACGCAAATAGTAGTAACAAAAATGAATCTTTTAACATCTCCACTGAAGTTATCCCATTCCTTAGCTAGATTTTCATAACTTCTTTAAACTTTCATGTTTGTCTATTATCCCCATAGAAATTAAGCACTTTCTTAAATACTCACGTTGAGAAAAATAAATGTTGAGCACTCTCCACTCCTGATTGGCATAGGACACATGAATCATAATTAATAATACCCCATTCCTTCAATTTATCTCTGGTCCATAAACTATCTCTATATAAGATCCATAACAAAATGCACATTTTAAAATTCTTCTCTTGATCCACACCACTTTGTACCAATCCATTTTTCTTCTTCTTTCTCTAATGAAGTTATAAGTTTCCCCACGGTTATAAATACCATCTTTAGAAGCTCTCCAACTTACGTAGTCTTCCTTTTCCCCTCTAGGCCTGGCATTAATGTTAGACACAATTATAAAAGCATTAGACATTGGCATAGGGAAATTTCATTGTCCCTCAACAATAAAATTCGCAGCTTTGGCTTTGATGTTTCTTACAGCATCATATATAATCATGCTCCCAAATAACTCCACCCGGGGTCATTGTTTATGTCAATTATCCATTAAGAAATCTGTCTTCCTCCAATCCCAATATGATATTTAGTGATTTCTCTAGCTTTAATTTACAACTTACATAATTTTCTATATGCCCATAAACTATTAAAACTTCCCTTATCCAATCATAAACTTCCATTCCTTAAACTAACACTATGGATCCATTTAACCCACAATGAGTCCTTTTTTCTAGCAATATCCCACACATGTCTTAATATAAAAGCCTTATTCCAGATACATAAGTATTTAATAATAATACCACCTTCATCTAAAAACATACAAATATCTTTTCAAGCAGCTTTGGCACCAGTATTGTCAATCTCCTTCATAACTCCTTTAGGTAGTACAAAAATATTTAGCCAATACGTTTAAATGCTTCCAAGAACATATATAACCAATTGGACTCTCCAAGCATATGAAAGTCATCTATTAGTCCAACTCATAAGTTTTTCCACCAAAATCTTGCAATTATGAGCCTTCAATCTAGTAGAAATAAGAGGCACACCAAGATACTTAACGTGCAAGTTATCAATTTTCATTCCCATTAATTCACTTAAACCCTTAGATTCATTATCCACACATGTAAATAGTATTTCACGCTTAGGTTGGCTTGGGCGCAAACCAGATAAAACATGAAATTCCCTTAGCACATCATCGATTACTTAGAGAGTTATCATCAGCCTTAGCAACAACAAAAATATCATCAACAAACATAATATGAGATAAATCGAATTGATCGCACCTAGGATGCTAAGATAACCTGCCTTCGTTGATTTCATCGTCAAGTAACAAGGAAAAAGCCTCCATAAGTAATGGAAAGAGGTATGTGGATAGATGATCGCCTTGTCTAAACCCATTAGTGTCCTTAAGCCAACCATTCACACCATCGTTAACACTAATAGAATAACTAGCACTTTGAATACACTCCATAATCCAATATATGTATGACAATAGTGAATACAATAGTATTGTTTAACTAAGTTTGCGTGTGCTCTTAAATAATGAATGGAAAATTTTAAGGTCCTCATTTATAAAACATATCTTTAATTTAAAATAGTTTTCTACTTCTATTATTTTTAGATCACGTTTAGTTTAGCGTCAGATACTTTCCCTAAAAGTGGAAGTGAATATTTTGTGAGTTATTTGGGATTTGACCCCCATTAGTTATTTGATATTGACTTTGATCCCCAATATTTTCACTTCTTGGGGGTTGATGCCCAAAATAACTTTTAGGGGTGGAAAAAATGTCGTTAAAAATACTTGATAAAACTTTTTATGACATTTTTTTGAGCCGTTAAAAGTCATTTTAGAGATCAAACTCCAAGAAATAAAGTTTATAAAAATTAAACTCAATTAAAAAGAATAAATATAAGCCAAACCCCAAATAACTCATATTTTTTCTACTTTCACAAATTAAATAAGAGTAGTGCTACACTCCCCGAATTGTCCATCCCGATTTCATACCCAATTCTTCTTCTTCTTCTTTTTTTTTTTTTTTTTTAAATCAGTTTTATATCTTTTTTTAGGTAGTTGTATATCATTAAAATCAGTTTTTTTGTTAAAATCAGTTTTATATCTTTTTTTAGGTAGTTTTTTTTTTTAATAATAAAATCAGTCTTATTTGTTTTTTTAGTTAAAAACATGTTTTGTTTTACAAAAAATCTGTATTTTTTTTTATATAAAAAGTGTTTTTATAAACAAAACGAACACGAACATGATGACTAAATTAAAATAACACGAACATAATTTCTTTTTGTTCAAATCACTTTTAACACTTTTTTTTCGTTTTTTTTATAAAATCAATTTTATGTCCTATCTAATGTCAATTAACAAAATAAAAATACTTAAAAAATATTGGTTAAATTAGTGTTTGAAGTTTTTTTTGGAACAGAATAAAAACACTTAAAGTGTGCCGCTCGTACGGACCTTTAAAAAAAAGATAATATTGATTAAATTAGTGTTTGAAGTTTTTTTTGAACAAAATAAAAACACTGAATATGTGCCGCTGGCGCGAAACTTTAAAAATAAGAGAATATTAGTTAAATTAGTGTTTGAGTACGGTTTGGAACAAAATAAAAACACTAAAAGTGTGTCGCTGGCGCGGACCTTTAAAAATAAGATAATATTGGTTAAATTAGTTTGATGACTTTTTGGAACAAAATAAAAACACGCCGCTGGCACGGACCTTTAAAAATAAGATAATATTGGTTAAATTAGTTTGAGGACTTTTTAGAACAAAATAAAAACACTCAAAGTGTGTTGCTGACGCGGACCTTTAAAAATAAGATAATATTGGTTAAATTAGTGTTTGTGGTCTTTTTGGAACAAAATAAAAATGATTAGACTAAATGTATATTAAAAAATATTTGAGGAAGTTTTTAATAAATTTTAGTTTAATGTAAAATTAATTTATTTTTAAAATAAATCACATTTATTAATTTTAAAAAAAATAAGAAAGTATCCTTTAATTTTTATTTAAAATAAATAATAAGTATAGATATATAATGTATTTTTTTAAAATAATAAATCAAGGGGTAGGATTATTTTAGTTGAAATCAAGAGTGGGGATAGACTTGGGGGATGAATCCGGTTCATTAAATAATGTTCTCCTCCTAAGGATTTCACCTTGAATCAAAAGTCACTCTGATTTGTATTCTCTGACAAATTAATCTCACTATGATGAATTATTCCAATGATAATTTAAATAGAGTAGACAGCTACTCAAAATTTTTCGTGGATATAAATTCAAATTCTAATCCGGAGGTGTGGTGGAGTGATAGAAACTCCTCCTTTTTTAATTAAGTGTCGAGGATTTGATTCTCGTCTTACGCATATTACCAAAAAAAAAAAAAATTCAAATTCTTCCGTAGCTTGCAAATTGACGAGTCATGGAATCATCAATTTTTTTGATTATGTAAAGTCTGTGGCAATGAGTGGCTCTAAATGAAATCTATTGACTGTCTCGTTATGATTGTTAAGAAAGATGTTGACATTTTGCTTGATGAAATATGTGAAAACTTAGACATGGATGTTAACAACAGGCATTGACCTGTATTTTGTGTCCCCTCAATAAGACAGGCCTGCTCAATTTTCAAACTTTCAAGTTCTCCATGATGAAGTCAAGAAAGTAGAGGTCATTAAAGAACAGTTTTTTTTTTTTTTTGTAAGAAAGTGATATATGATAAGTTCATACAAAATGATTAATTACTTAAGTTTTTCACCTGATTTTGCATATGAACACTAATGTTCTCTTAGGGTATATAACTTTTCTCTAAAATAAAACAAAGAAATAGTAAATTTTCACGAACTTCAAGCACCATGCATTTTGAATAAAATATGTATGTTTTGACAATTCTACAACAAGCCTGAAAGCCTTGGGTTCCACCTCTTATTAGACTAAATTTAGAAGAGAAATGATTCCACCCGTTGGTCTCAATTAAACCACATGGACTTTCAACAGGGAACATTAGGATATTTTTTGGACATCATGACTTTTATTGACCGCAACTAAATGATATTCGGTTATATAAAATTTGACGTTCTCTTTGAACATCTGTTTGCATAATATTTGTCTTGTAACCAAATTTTTTTTATTAAAATATTTTTTATACGAGAATAAAAATCTGCTAAAATGTTTATAAATTATTTTTGTATATATTTATTCTCAAAATTGTAAATTTAGTCATAAATGACAATTGCATTGAGTTTTTATTATAAACTAAATATAAACTCGTGCGATGCGCGAGTTAGATTATTGGAATAGTTTTTTCACGAAAATCACCCTTATACCTTCGCAAAGGGTGATACTGATTGTTTTATGCAAAAACGAAAAAATTAGAAAACTATCGTTGACAGATTAATAACATATAAAAAGTGAAAAAATGGAATGAACATAAATTGACAAATATATATTCCACATATTATAATCAAGTCTTTCATATAGCATTAGATAATATTTGTACAAATTATGGAACCTCTATTAGAAAAAGGATATGAGAATTTTCTTTTTCAAATAATAGTATGAATACAACAATACATGAATGAATACTAATAGTTACATAGGAAGATATTATAACGAGTGAGAAGAAAAATAATCTCCAATGCACTCACTATCTATGATTATTTTCTTCCTTCGTACCTAAGCAACAAACATTATATTATTTTCATTTCCAAGAAGAAAAACAATCTCCAATGCCCTCATTATCTAAGATTATTTTCGCCCTCCGTCCTCCCTAAGCAACAAATATTATATTCTCTTTATTTATAAACACCGTGAAATTTCTTCCAAAGTTGTAGTCCAGAAAAATTTGCCAAACCCAATAATATCAATCTAATAAAAAAATAATATCAAAACACACAACTAATAATAAAAATATTTTAAAAATAGAACATTGCTACTCATAATTTAATGTAATTGAACTCCGTAAATTAAAGTGTGGTTTAAATATTATATACAATATGACTACTTACTTGTTCTACTCTCATTATTCTATCTTTATGGAGAAGAATGAAAGTAAATAGTAATTTCTAATAACCACAAACCCAAGAAAAAATCCCCTTATCACATGAATATACCCAAAATGAAACTACACTATAATGAGTACATGATTATACCAAATTAAAATATGGGAAAAAAAATATAAATCTAAATAAAATGCGAATCAACCATCCAGTTGGCTACATGCATGATATATTTTTGTCTTTCAACCTCACATATTCCATAACAGGTACCAACATTCATCAACTTAACCATAGACCATCAATGTGTTCCTCACTAACTTAAGAAGAGCGCTTCTAGAGCGACTCTCAATTGTGACTCACTGACTTGGCATACAACCATTGGTCCAGCTGTGTTTTTTAATAAAAACTAAAAATTTGTGTTTTCAATAAAAACTATTTTTAATAAAAAGATGAAAAATTATTCTTTAAAAGCTGGCGCGAACTCACATTATCGCGATTAGTTAGTGCCGTTGATGCGGACTCACTCATTTAATGAGTTGTTTTTTTAAATGGCTTTTATTAAAAATACAAATTTTCAATAAAAGTCATTTTAAAAAAAAATAGTGAAATGTTTTTTTTGTTTTCTTAAAACAGTTATAAAAAGTTAAAACATTTAAAAAAACGGGTTTTAAGAAAAACAATTTTTATTATAAATACAAATTTTTAGTTTTTATTAAAAAAAAAAATAGTTGGACCAATGATTGTGTGCCAAGCCAGTGAATCACAATTGTGAGTCACAAATTGAGAGTAGCTCTAGAGTTTCTCACTTAAGAAACTACATAGGAAATGGGATTCTCACTGGTTTTTCTCTAAAGAAAAATATGAAAACTAAAATAAAAATTGCAGAAAATCACAAGGACCTGTTTGGATATGGGAGATTTGTTAGGGTTTTAGATGTGTAAAATTGGGCTAAACCTAAATATATCTTATACCAAATAATTCCTTGAACCTGGTTGCCTCTTTTAACTAGAGATGAGTATAACCCATTTGATTTTTTCATTGCTGATGGGATGACATAAATTAAAGAGGAAGCCACAATCATCCATTTTCCTCTCCTGATTTTAAATGGGTGTGAGTTGGGCTTGTTGGTGGGTTTTGTACTGTGGTATTTTGATGGTGGTTTAGGGTGTAAGTGGTGATTGGGTTAATTTTAATGGATGGTCCAGTGAGAGTCTAGGAGATTCTTTACATAACTTCTATGAAGATCGACTGCCTTGTTTCAATTCAAATATCGGAAGATGAGGTGAAAGTGGAAGTGGTAATTTTGGCTTAATCTCCGGGGGCGGCGTTGGCATATGAACTTCTGTGGAGATCCCGACGATCCAACAGATAATGCACCAATCGCCTGAAAGATTTATATTCACTAGTTGTGCCCGCGTACGTTGCATGTGTGGCTGATTTCAGATATTTAATTTGACAGGTTCTCAATTTTAGAGAGGTGATTGACATATGTAAACTATTGATCTCGATTTTAAGGCTATGAATTTACATGGTACAGAGGGCTGAAAAATGGGGAGTGGTTGAAGGAAAGACTTTTTAGAATGTTTGCAAATCAAGAATGAAGTTTTATCTATAAATATATTTTATGAAGAGTTAGTTGTGGTGATTACTGGAATTTAATTGTTTGATTCTCATAGTTAGAAGTATATTATGACTAATCTTGATTATATAATTGTTCATCACTTTATTATTTCGTTTACTTTAGTTCATTTGTGATATTTAAAGACTTATTTATTTATGAATAAGGTGTATTGCAAGAAAGATCATAAATAAAATTATGTTGTATGTACATATGCTGTCATTAACTAAAATATGTGGAACTGAAATTACAATTTAATATTCATTATACATATTAAAGTATATAAATGTAGTTCTCTATAAACATAAGACCTAAAATCTTTATTGTAGGCTGATTGATTAGGCAGATCGCTACCAAGAATCTCATCATGCTTAGCAGTACGAATATTTATCAGATGTGTTTGAGAGTTCCCCCCAAACACTTCAGCAAAGACTATTTCACCAAATCTTAAAAATGAAATTGAGTCCCCAATTAATTGGTCAAGGGAACTCTAGAGGACAACTTATGTTTCTTCAATATTCTTAATTGTTTTGTTTTCTTATTTACTACTAGTAGCATACCCTACTATTCAAAGTATGTTGATTTATTTGTTTCAAGTTCTAAATATTATCTTAAGAGAGGATACAAATGTAAAAGAATAAAGGTATGGGAAGTGAACGTAGTCCCAAATGTGTGTTATATGATAGTTGGAGAATATCTGTGATGATGCTGAGATTTAGCACCACCAGATAAGTGATAGTGAGCTCAAACAGTAGCAGCCATGGCAGCCATTGAGATGTATGAGTGTATAAGTATGTAGAAGGGGATGAGTATAAGAGGAAATAAGACAATAATGTATAGTGGTTCAACCAATTTGGCCTACATCCACTGTGAGTGTGTGATCCACTAAGTATGGGCACTAACGGCCTTGGATACAATGCACATAACCCTCTCTCTCTCTCTACTGTGTGTACAAGCAGAGTTTTAGCTAGGGCTACCGTTAATGGATCGATCCCCTGTAGGATTGTAGGTGACAAGTATATATAGGTCTTGGGGGGTGTAGTGTACCCCCCAAGTATGCATGGTGCATGTGAATGATGATCTAGCCAATCCCCTGTTGACACCTGTAGATGCCAAATGATGATATAATATTCCCTCACGTGAGGGTGTGATTTTGTTATAACGGTCTGCCACATGTCATATGAGCCTCACGCGCACTGTTCCACGCGTCCCCCAAACCACGCGCTGTCATGATGTCACCCTTGGTCTATGAGCCGAGGCCGAGGGCAAAGTTTCTTCCAGTAGTGAGCCTGGCCCAGATCTGGACTCGTACTGTCGACCCCTCATAGGGTCGTCTGGAGCCTGGTGGAGGGTCGACCCCTCGTACTGTCGTCTGGAGCCTGGTGGAAGGTCGGCCCTTCGTACTGTCGTCTGGAGCCTGGTGGATGGTCGGCCCCTCGTATTGTCGTCTGGAGTCTGGTGAAGGGTCGTACGGAACTTGGTGAAGGGTCGGCCCATCGTAGGGTCGTAGGTAATCCTCATCCAAGCTGAGGATATAAACGGGTATATCAATCACCCCCAGCCCTTAGCCATAGGTGCCATTGAGATGGCTGAGGGATATTTGTTAAAATTGAGATGCGTGTATGATCAGTTAGGTGAGTGACACCTGGGCAGATACTCATTGCTGTTTCAGTTTCCAAGGCATGGCGGCTGCGCAGTGCACTTGGGGCCTTGTGCCCTAATTATACCTTTCTTGGTAAATGGGTCCACTCATTACCAAAGTATTTAAGAGATTTTCAAACTCTCTCTCTCCTTCTTCTTTTTCTTTACGCCTAAGCATTCTCTCTCTAGAACCAGTTTCCATCGCCATTTACCGCCTTCAAACCTTCAGGCCTAGCAGCGTTCTTGTTCTCTCCTCATCAGGTAACCTCTTTCATCCAGCGCTTTCTTTTGTCTTCATTTTTGTTTGTTTTTTAGGGTCATAGGGCTGCACTTTCCTTGAGTTGCCCCATAGCTTTTTCCGGTGTCCTCTCCGGTCATTGGTTCTTGAATCGTTCTTGACGAAAACCTTTGAGTTCTTTGTTTAATCCAAAAGTCAAACCTGGTCAATTCCCCACTTGTTTGTAGCTAAATTAGTCAAGTCTAGTGTAATTTCTCCAAGTGTAGAGTCTTCCCTTTAATGCTTAGGAGGCTTTACAACTTAGTGTCTGAATTCCCATCTTTGAGAGAGAAACTCTTTACCGAGATCAGACGAATAGAGGAGGAGGAAGAGAGGAGACGAGGGGCCGACCCTACTTCGGTACGACCCATCTTTCCCATTCCTCTTGCCACCATAAGACCATCTGAACCATCTGAGTCTTGTGGGTCGTCATCTCGTCCAGCCGAGACTCCCAAACCAAGTGAGATGGACGAGAGAGCATCCTCGCCAACTGGTGCTGGAACTTCTGGTAGGAGGGACACATCTGACCTTAGCCCAGGCCGAGAGGCCGAGGGTACAACCCCCTCTGAGGCTGTCCCTGTGACAACCCTGTCCCCCAATGCCTTCCAAGTGGCTTTTCCTCAGGGTCCTCCTGCAGGTGATGAGGGGGAAGGGAATGAGGACGAGGATGACGATACGGATGACGAGGTTGACACCTCCCATGCCTCGTCCTTTATCTCCTCAGTTAGGGATAGAGACCCTATGATATGGAGGCATATTTACGGAGTTCCCTCTGGGGTAACTATGAGGGTTCCCTCTGATTCTGAGAGAGTTTTTGATTGTGAAGAGGGAGAGGTTGCAGTCTATGAACAAATGTTCAAGGTTGGAGTCAGGCTCCCTCTGCACCCTGCCATTGCAGATATTCCGTTTGCCCTCGGCGTATCCCCCTCTCAACTTCCCCCCAACTCTTGGAGGACGATCTTGGGCTATATCTCTTTGTGGAAGAATTCTTTCACCGACGAGCCCTCAGCTGCCCTATTTCTGGGCTGCTATAACATCACCTCCTCGTCCAAACAACCTGGATATTATCACCTGGGGGCAAGGAGGTCTGAGAAGAAACTCCTCCACGTGGCACAAAATTCCAACCATGATTGGAAGAAGAGGTTTTTCTTTATTTCTGGGGAATGGGAGCCCACCGCCGATGTTCCGAGGGTCCCCAGAAAATGGTCGAACCCCTCAATGAAGGCCAGGTCAGACCCTGGACTTAGTCTGGAGGAGAAAGACATCATAGATTATCTGAGAGGACGAGGGCGAGAGGGTGAGCTTGCAAAATTCGAAGACTTGATGACCCCTCGGTTCCTTAAAGAAGCTGGTCTGAGGGTCGGCCCTCTGACAGAACTATGTGAGTTATACTGAACATTTTCCATTCTTTACTTATTTTTGAAGTGTTCTCTCTTAATCTCTGAATTTTTCTGACATGTCGTCCTCTTATCAGATCGTCCTGCAGGTACACCGGACTATCTTTGGGAAATGACAGCTCCCAGCTTACTGTCTGGATTGGCCAAGAAGAAGGGGAAAGATCCTCAGTAGGCTCCGAGGAAGACAAAGGCCGCTGGGCCGACAGTGGTGGAGCCGACCACTGACAGTAACAAAAGGAAGGAGCCCGAGGGCCCAGTTGAGCCTCGGCCTGATTCTCGGACGAGGGCCAGAGTCGACGCCTCTGAGGGGACGAACTCTTCGTCCAGCATGGGGGCCTTCTGGTCTCAAAATATGGCCCATCTGAGGGCCGACCCCTCGTCACTGATCACGAACTTAAGGGCTGCCAAGGCCTCGATGTTCTCTGCACCGTCGGCCTCTGACTTCGAGTTCTTAGCAAAGATGCCTCCTGATAAAGTGTACGACTATGGTCTGCACTCCCTTGCTCAGGTATTGGTCTTGACCTACCTCTTTAATTCCATTTCATTTTTTTCAATAAACTGTTCCCTCGGCCCCTCTTGATATTTGTTCATTTTCCTTGCAGTCTGTTTGTGCCCTCACCTCAGCCACCAAGTGGATGGCCGAGAATCAGGTGAAGTTTCATGAGGCTGAAAGGGCTATTCAGCATGAGGCTGATCTTCAGTCTGAGCTTGACACTGGAAGGGCCGAGTTGGAAAGTTCCAGGACTGAGCATGCAAGGATCCTGGATGAGCTGACGAGGCAGCACGACGAGGACATTAAGACTAGGGATGAGGACATTAAGGCCAAGGACCTGCTTCTCAAGGAAAAAGACGAGGCCTTGACCAACATGGAGGCCAAGTACAAAGCTGACCTTGAAGCAGCCATTATGAAAGCCGAGGCCGATGCTGTTGAGGCTTACAAAGCTTCTGATGAGGTTCAGGGTTTCGGCTTTGAGTACCTGGAGATGGGAATCAGGACGGCCTGCCGATGGGTCGTCCTCAAATTCGGTGATGTCGTCTCCTCAGTTCGTCCTTCATTGGAGGCAGTCGGATTGGACGACCCTCTAATCGCTGAGGCCCTGTCCCAGGTGGAATTCCAAGTGCAGGCTGAGGGGGTCGGCACATCTGAAGATCAGCCGGTCGTGATTGTTGAAGAGACCCCCTTGGTTGATGTTGAGGCTCTGCCTTCTGATGTCGTCCCTTAGGGTGGCTGTCTGTAACCCATACCCTCATTTTTGTATTTTCTTTTGTAAAACATCTGGGACATCTTGTATTACATTTTTATTAATATCATCGTCTCTTCTTCTACTGTCTTCCATAATTACTGTCTTCCATATTTAATTCTTTTATGGTTTGCCCCTTGCTGATTTGCTCTTTGTTGATGATGCTACTAACCCCTCCCTCGTCTTTTTTGAGGACCAATGTGGGTTCGTCCCCTCATGTGGCCTCCTTATAGCCGAGGGTTCAAGTAACCAAATTAATGGTTTTGAATAAAGTCTACCCTCGTCTTTCTTGAGAACAGTAGTGGGGTCGTCCCCTCCACTGGTCCTCATTATAGCCGAGGGTTCAAGTAACCAATTTAATGATTTTTAATTAAAGTCTACCCTCGTCTTTCTTGAGAACAGTGGTGGGGTCGTCCCCTCCACTGGTCCTCATTATAGCCGAGGGTTCAACTTACCAAATTAATGGTTTTGAATAAAGTCTACCCTCGTCTTTCTTGAGAACAGTAGTGGGGTCGTCCCCTCCACTGGTCCTCATTATAGCCGAGGGTTCAAGTTACCAAATTAATGGTTTTGAATAAAGTCTACCCTCGTCTTTCTTGATAACAGTAGTGGGGTCGTCCCCTCCACTGGTCCTCATTATAGCCGCGGGTTCAAGTTACCAAATTAATGGTTTTGAATAAAGTCTACCCTCGTCTTTCTTGAGAACAGTAGTGGGGTCGTCCCCTCCACTGGTCCTCATTATAGCCGAGGGTTCAACTTACCAAATTAATGGTTTTTAACAAAGTTTACCCTCGTCTTTCTTGAGGACAGTGGTGGGGTCGTCCCCTCCACTGACCCTCATTATAGCCGAGGGTTCAAGTAACCAATTTAATGATTTTTAATTAAAGTCTACCCTCGTCTTTCTTGAGAACAGTGGTGGGGTCGTCCCCTCCACTGGTCCTCATTATAGCCGAGGGTTCAAGTAACCAATTTAATGATTTTAATTAAAGTCTACCCTCGTCTTTCTTGAGAACAGTGGTGGGGTCGTCCCCTCCACTGGTCCTCATTATAGCCGAGGGTTAAAGTAACCAATTTAATGATTTTTAATTAAAGTCTACCCTCGTCTTTCTTGAGAACAGTGGTGGGGTCGTCCCCTCCACTGGTCCTCATTATAGCCGAGGGTTCAACTTACCAAATTAATGGTTTTTAACAAAGTCTACCCTCGTCTTTCTTGAGGACAGTGGTGGGGTCATCCCCTCCACTGACCCTCATTATAGCCGAGGGTTCAAGTAACCAATTAATGGTTTTCTGTAGATTTTTCCATGCGTACTAGAACTGATAACCACTGGATGAGGGGAAACACTGATATTTCTCATTAATTTTCCCAAGTGTTCTGTTGGAGCAACTCTCATTACAATTATGGCCTTTCAAGACCTTACAACACTATTGATAGTATTTCTTCAAATGATCTTCATTCTAGGGGTTGGAAAAAGGTTCCCCTTCTAGGTTTTCTAGTCTATAGGTCCCTGGGACAACTTCATCGATGACCCTATATGGGCCATGCCAATTAGGATGGAGCTTGTTGGGCTTTTGCCAAGCCTTCTTGAGAACCAAGTCTCCTACTGCTATAGGTCTCTGTTTCACCCTCTGATGATAAAACCTTGCGGTCCTCTGCTGGTAGGAAGCCTGCCTTATCTCAGCGTCCTCCCTCCTTTCCCCAATCAGGTCCAAGTCAAGTCTCCTTTCTTCCGCATTTCCCTGGGGGTCGTACATTTGGACCCTATGAGTAGGAAACTCGACTTCGGTGGGGATGACGGCTTCTGATCCATAGGCTAGCATGAATGGGGTCTCCCCAGTAGAAGTCCTCACTGTCGTCCTGTATGCCCACAGTACGGCATGTAACTCCTCGACCCATCTTCCTTTTGCTTCCTCAAGCCTCTTCTTGATTCCATCTAGGATTGTCCTGTTTGTTACTTCGATTTGCCCATTGGCCTGAGGTCGGCCTGGGGTGGAGAAAAATTGTTTGATATTTACCCTCTCACAGTACTTCTACAGAGAGGCATTCTTGAACTGCGTCCCGTTATCTGAAATGAGGGTGTTGGTCAGACCATATCTGCATATCACATTTTTCCAGATGAACTGGAAGGTCTTCTGCTCTGTAATTGTGACCATCGCTTCGGCCTCTACCCACTTTGAGAAGTAGTCAATCGCTATAATGAGGAATCGATAGTTATTGACTGCTCTTGGTAAGGGCCCTACCAGGTCAATCCCCCACACTGCGAACGGCCACGGAGATGTAATGGAGGTAAGAGGCTGATGGGGTTGATGAGGGATGGTATCAAATCTTTGGCATTTATCACACTTTTTTACATATGCTCCGGCGTCTTTCCCCAAGGTCGGCCACCAGTAGCCTTGGGTGATCACCCTCTTCGCTAAGGATCTGCCCCCGATATGGCTTGAGCACGATCCTTCGTGCACATCTTGCAAAATGGAAGGGACTTCTGAGGGATGCACACACCTAAGTAAGGGGAGCAGAAACCCCTTTTTGTACAAGGTGTCTCCGATGACAGTGAATTTTGCAGCCCTGTACCTCAGCTTCTTCCTTTCCTGCCTTGCTTCTGGCATCTCACCCTCTTTAATGTATCTGATCAGGGGGTTCATCCACGAAGCTTCTTGAGATACATTCAGGCAATTGCCAAGTGTTCCCTCGGGGTCCTCAATAGTTAGCTGAAGCAAAATTTCCACTGGGACCGCCCTCCTGATGTCTGTCCTAGTCGCCGAGGCCAATCTCTCAAGGGCATCAGCACGGCCGTTGTCTAGCCTAGGTATCCTCTTTAATTTTACTTCTCTGAAGCCTTTCAGTACTGACCTCACTTTCTCGAGGTATCTAGCCATTCTCTCGTCCTTAGCCTCGTAGGCCCCTAGTATCTGATTCACCACTAGCCTTGAATCACTATTGACCAGAATCTGGCCGACACTAAGAGACTTGGCCAAGGAGAGGCCTGCTACTAAGGCCTCATATTCAGCCTCGTTGTTGGAGGCTTTGAAGTTGAACCTCAGGGCGTATTCGACGTCTGTGCCATCGGGTGCTGACAGTATCAGTCCAGCCCCACTTCCGCTGTCACAGGAGGACCCGTCAACAAAGAGGCTCCACAGAGTCTTTCCCTCTGAAAAATTTCCCTCAGAGAGGGACCCCTGTCTAAAGATGTACCTTCCTTCTTCGTTTTCAGTTGCTTTCCTTTTAGCGGTGCTTGTCTCAGCCCTATCTGCGGGTGTGTCAGCGGGTCTATCTTCTGTATCCGTCTTCCTAAGAGTCTCACCCTCGGCCTAATCATCTTCCCAAGTTAACTCAGCCACGAAGTCTGCCAATGCCTGCCCCTTAATGGCCGTCCTAGTCTGATACACAATGTCAAACTCCCCCAGCTCTATAGCCTAGGCCATCAACCTACCTGATTTTTCTGGCTTGTGTAGGACCTGCCTAAGAGGAGAGTCGGTGAGGATGACCATTGTATGGGACTGGAAGTACGGCTTCATCTTCCTCGAGGCATAGATCAAGGCGTAGGCCAACTTCTCCATCCTCGGGTATCTTTGCTCTGCCCCCTGGAGTGCCTTGCTGTTGAAATACACAGGCTTCTGTATTCTGTCTTCGTCTCTCACAATGGCTGCGCTGATGGCTGACTCTGAGACGGCGAGGTACACGTAAAGTCGTTCACCCTGCACGGATCGTGACAGCAGCAAGGGAGACCCTAAGTATGATTTTAGCTCCTTGAAAGCCTCATCACACTCTTCACTCCATTCGAAGGCCTTCCTGAGGATCTTGAAGAATGGTAAACACCTGTCTGTGGCTCTTGACATAAATCTGTTCAGGGCAGCCACTCTCCCTGTAAGCCTTTGAACGTCTTTAATGGACTTGGGGGTCTTCATCTCAACAAGGGACTTTATCTTTTCAGGATTGGCCTCGATGCCTCTTTGGTTGACAATGAACCCTAGGAACTTCCCTGCCCTGACCTCGAAGACACATTTGGCCGGGTTAAGCTTCATCTGGTATTTGTCCATCGTATTAAAGGTCCTTTCCAGGTCTGCCACATGGTCCTCTGCCTTCAAACTCTTAGTCAGCATGTCATCCACGCAGACCTTCATGGACTTCCCAATTTGGTCTTCGAACATTTTGTTTACGAGGCGCTGGTATGTTGCCCCCGTATTTTTTAGACCAAAGGGCATGACCCTATAGCAGTATGTCCCATTATCAGTGATGAAGGCAGTCATCTTCGAGTCTTCAGGGTTCATGAAGATCTGGTTGTACCCTGAGTAGGCATCCATAAAACTCATGAGCTCATGGCCTGCAGTAGCGTGTACCATCTGGTCAATGCGAGGGAGAGGGAAGATGTCTTTGGGGCAGTGCTTGTTGAGATCTGTGAAGTCCACACACATTCGCCACTTTCCGTTGGCCTTTGGGACAATGACTGCATTGGACAACCATTCAGGGTAGATGACCTCTCTGATAAATTCAGCGTCTTCTAATTTTTTAACCTCATCCCTGATGACCTCGTACTTCTCTCTAGAGTAAATCCTCCTTTTCTGCTTTACCGGCTTCACTCCCTCTATCACATTGAGCTTGTGGCACATGATTTCAGGGTCGATCCCCGGCATATCTACATGACTTCACACGAAGACGCTTCGTCTTCTCCTTAACAGCTTGATGAGGTCTTCCTTAATATTGGGCTTCAGAGACTTGCCAACTTGGACGGTTTTTCCCGGGTCATCCTCATCGAGGATGATGGGTTCTACCTCCTCGGCGGCCTCTCCTTTTTTAAGCTTCGTCTCGTCCCTGGGGTCTAGGGTATCAATGTTGTAAGTGGCTGTAGCCCTCTTGTGTGCCTCCCTTTCTTCAGCAGAGTTGTAGTAACATTCTCTCGCTGCCGTTTGGTCTCCCTGAACTTCCCCCACTCCGTAAGGGGTTGGAAATTTGATCATCTGATGGACTGTAGAGGGCACGGATTCAAACCCCTTGAGGGCCACACGCCCCAGTATGATGTTGTAGGCCAAAAACACCTGCTCATCCATCACAAAGAAACTGACCTTCTTGGTGAGCCATCTCGGCCACTCGTCCCCCATCCTCACATCGGCCTCATATACCCTAAGGGGGTGAACCTTTTCCCCACTGAACCCAATCAATGGATGATGGTAGGGGACGAATCTAGCATGGCTGAGACCCAAGGCTTTGAAGCATGGCCAAAACATCACATCTACAGAACTACCCCCATCTACCAAGATCCTCGGCACTTCGCATCCGTGCACCCTGGTAGTGATGACGAGAGGGTCATCGTGTGGGGCCAAGAGGTCTCTGAAGTCCATTCTTGAAAATCCTACTATCAGTGTGTCCATATCAACCTTCTTCCTTTTTTCTGACTTGACCTCTAGGGAAGTCGTGTGTACCGTCTTCGTCACTGCCTTGGCCTCAGCCACATGGGCCTTCCTATCGGCGACCTCAGACCCTCCCCCTGCAAGTCCCCCGGAGATCATTCCCACTCCGAGCGAGATCATATTAAGCCTCTTGACAGGGCCATGGTCGTCTCTCGGCGGGAGGTCAGGGTCGTCCTCATCATCAGAGGGGTCGTCCCCTCTTTTTTGAGGACCTTCTCTGCATGCGTCGCCTCGCTTCTTTCTGGGGTCGTCCCCTCGGCCCCTCTTGAAGGCGCCTTTGTCGACGTACTTTCTGAGCTTCCCTTCCTTTAGCATCTTCTCAATCTCGTCTTTCAGAGCAAAGCATTTATCCGTTACGTGGCCGTGGTCTTGGTGAAATTCACACCACAGGTTCTTATTCCTCTTGCCGGGGGCTGCCCTCAGCTTCTCAGGCCACTTCAGCGATCGGTCACTCTTTATCTCATTCAGCATCTGTTCACAGCTGACCATCAGAGGAGTGTACCCAGCGAACTTGTCATCCGCAGATCTCTTCTTCCCCTCTTTGTTCTTCTTGGGGTATTTACTCCCACTTGCACTTCCTCTTTCGTCCTCATATTTTGCAGCCATCGCCTCTTCGGCGTTCATCACCTTTCCTGCTGTCGACAACAACTCGGCCATCGTCCTCGGAGGGTCTTCAGCAAGCTTCCATAACAGCTTCCCCTTTTGGAGTCCTCCAATCAGGGCTGTCATAGCTATGCTCTCCTCATAGTCTTCCACCTCCAGCTTCTCCTTATTGAATCTGGCTATATAGTCCCTCAGACTCTCACTCTTCCCCTGCTTAACATAGAGCAGGTGGGTGGTCTTCTTCTGTGGCCTCACCCCAAAGCAGAAATTATGGATGAACAGGTCTGCCAACTGCTTAAAGTTTCCAATGGAATTTTTTGGAAGAGACGTGTACCAGACATGCGCAGCCCCTGTCAGGGTACCAGAGAAGGCACGACACCTCATCTCATCTGAGATAGAGTATATGTCTGCCCCCGACTGATACATCTCCACGTGGTGGATGGGGTTGGTGCTCCCGTCATACCTTGGGGTGACCATAGGTGGCTTGAACGTTGACGGCGTGGGGAAGTTGACTATCTTTGCCACAAAGGGTGAGCCTATGGTGTATCCCCTCTAAAGAGGGTCTTGGCTCTTCAATATATCACCAATCTTATCCTCTAACCGCTGGATTGAGTCATTCCAGGGCCTCACAGGGTCGGACTGGCCGATGTTATCCTCTGCTGCCTCTCCGAGGTGGATGGAGGGTTCTGCTGCAGCAGGCCTGTGCCGACTGTTCACTTCCCTTTGGCCGTCATCTCGTCATCGGGGTCGGCCATCTACTGCCTCCCTCCTGGATCTTGCAGCACTCCTTGGCCTGGACAACTATTCTCGCAGGTCATTTACTGGGCCTAGCCTCTCAAAGGCCGACCCCCTGCTCAAGCGATCAAAAGCAGAGCCTCTTGGGCGATCATCAGGGTTCGGTCTCTCGCACTTTCCCCTGCTGTCCTGAAGGGGTCGCACAGTGTTGTTGGAGACCTTGTAAGGTTCCCAGCACTCTATATGTGCCTCCTCTCCCTCCAGATCTCCATACCTATCCTCAGGGCAAGGGTTTTCTTGCCTCCCCAGGCGTAGACGCCGGGGGTCAGCAACATCCCTACGCCGCTGAGGGGGTGGAAGGTCTTTGCGTGGTGCCTGGGGTGGTCCCCTGGCCTCATGCTGTCCTGGAGCTGCTGCCGGAGTAATCATCTCAGGCGAAACCCCTGGTGCTCTTAGTATGTTCTGGCTTAGAGCTGTGAACTGCTCCTGCATCATCCGCTGGCTTGCTGCAAGAGACTTTAGTGCTGCCGCCACATCAGCCATCTCAGACTGAGGCGGCGGCTGACTGGAACTGGGTCTTCCCCCCTCATCTGGCGGGGGAAGTGGTGGCGGTGGCATCTCAGGTGCCATGTGCTTGAGCTATGAAAAGTTGAACTGAAGAAAATACTGGTGAGCTTGGGAACCTTAGTGGGTCTTTTTCAATGGTGAAACACCTCCTCTCAGGGGGAGTGTTGGTTCACCACCAGAGTGCCCAGTGAGGTCAAGCTGTACAAAGGAAGAGATGTCTTCTCGTTCCCACAGACGGCGCCAAACTGATGATGCTGAGATTTAGCACCACCAGATAAGTGATAGTGAGCTCAAACAGTAGCAGCCATGACAACCATTGAGATGTATGAGTGTATAAGTATGTAGAAGGGGATGAGTATAAGAGGAAATAAGACAATAATGTATAGTGGTTCAGCCAATTTGGCCTACATCCACTGTGAGTGTGTGATCCACTAAGTATGGGCACTAACGGCCTTGGATACAATGCACATAACCCCCTCTCTCTCTACTGTGTGTACAAGCAGAGTTTTAGCTAGGGCTACCGTTAATGGATCGATCCCCTGTAGGGTTGTAGGTGACAAGTATATATAGGTCTTGGGGGGTGTAGTGTACCCCCCAAGTATGCATGGTGCATGTGAATGATAATCTAGCCAATCCCCTGTTGACACCTGTAGATGCCAAATGATGACATAATATTCCCTCACGTGAGGGTGTGATTTTGTTATAACGGTCTGCCACGTGTCATATGAGCCTCACACGTACTGTTCCACGCGTCCCCCAAACCACGCGCTGTCATGATGTCACCCTCGGCCTATGAGCCGAGGCCGAGGGCAAAGTTTCTTCCAGTAGTGAGCCTGGCCCAGATCTGGCCTCGTACTGTCGACCCCTCGTAGGGTCGTCTGGAGCCTGGTGGAGGGTCGGCCCCTCGTACTATCGTCTGGAGCCTGGTGGAGGGTCGGCCCCTCGTCCTGTCGTCTGGAGTCTGGTGAAGGGTCGTCCGGAACTTGGTGAAGGGTCGGCCCCTCCTAGGGTCGTAGGTAATCCTCATCCAGGCTGAGGATATAAACGGGTATATCAATCTGTTACTATATTTGTTACTAAATGTAGCAGCGACATCCATGAACCAAGCAGTAACATTTACAGCTACTGATTGACATAATAGAGCCACTACATATCCAAATTCAGTGGATGTTATCTCCATTTTAATAGAAGAAGGAAATTGTTTGCCTATATTGAGCATTGTCATCGTCAAACAGTTGGAGGCTAATGTTATAGAACCGAAATCTGATCGAATACAGCAAAAAAATGAAACCAATGGGAATGAAGCAGTCCACATTGACCCTATAAACCCAACTTTGAATAATCATAAACCAGTTGAGTATTCCAACACAATAAGTACAGATATGACCAATGGGAAACTACAGGTTACATTGATTTATATAAAACTATAATAGCATAGTTCAGAATCATGCACGGGGCATACCGTTGGAAAGGTAATTCAGATACCTTCAAAAGTCCTTTGGACTGATCCCAGGTTCGGGAGTTGACTTTGGGTCAAATATGGCTCGGAAGCATTTGTCGGTCCATTGGACAGGGAATCGCTCGGATGCAAACGAATCGTTCGTCCGCATGGTAAGTCTGAATCGCGCACGGGGTGGACCATTGGAAAGGTTAGGAGATGTAATTCGACATTCCAAAGAGTTTGATCTGGTTTGGAGAGTTGACTTTGGTCAACCAGGCCCGAGAAGCACTCGGTGGCCTCCCGGAGTCAAAAGGATTGTTCGTCCGCATGGAAAGTCGGAATCGCGCACTGGATGGACCGTTGGAAAGGGTATTTATCACCCTTCAAAGATTCATTCAGCCTCGATCAAGCTGAAGAGTTGACTTAGGTCAAATAGAGCCCAGGAGCGCCCGGTGGCCTCTTGGTCAGGTTTCAGACGCAAACGGATCGTTTGTCCGCATGGTGAGTCAGAATCGTGCACGAGGCGGATCGTTGGAAAGGGTATTCAGTGCCCTTTAAATATTCATTGAGTCTCGGTCGAGACAAAGAGTTTGAATTTTGTGTCAAACTGAGTCGGGGAGTGCCCGATGGTCTTCAGGTCATTACTCGGGACGTGACCTGGGTTTACAGTGATGAAGGGAGGTACTAGGGACCTAAGGAGAGTTAGGGGGTAATAGAATGGGGTGTCTACATAATATATTTTAATTAAAAAATTAGGCATTTCCCAAATTTGCTAAAATCGGTTAATTTTAGCTACCACATGGAATTTAAATTTAAATAATTTAAAAATACCAAAAAGTACCAAGTAAATAAAAAAAGAAAATGAAAACGCATTTTAAATAGGAAAAAAAATCAAAAAGCTATAAAAAAATAAAATAATAAAAAACCATTAACAAAATTATAAAATCAAATATCAATTGCTCATAATCCTCAACCCCTCCCCTCACACCGTCAAATCCCTGTACCAAGCACCACTTGAGAACCACACCAAACACCATAAGCTACTGCATCGAGAACCACCTAACCACCACATTGAAAACAACCCAAAGACCACCACCACCAAGAAACCATTAATACCCTTTGAAGAGCAAATGGAACGTGCAAATGGAACACAAATTGAGATCAAACTGAAATTGAAAACCAAAGAGAGCGAGCGAAAACCAAACTGAGATTCAACTAACAAAACTGATTCTCCAAATCGACTCAACCATACAAATAGATCTATAAATTCATTCAACCATGAAAATCGATCACCCAAATCGATTGCGTAAAGCGTTAAAATCGATTTAGCAAACAGTTATGATCTAATTCATACATCTAAAAGGGTTATAAACCGTATATATATATAGACATACTCTTGCACTTACTAACTATACATACCATGTATACATACCGATTTTTTAAATATGAAAAAATTATTTATGACTTGAGTTTTATATATAGTATTTAAACATTTCAAGGGACGCATATTAAAAAAAAATATTAAAATAATATTTTTTGCTATTTTAAAAAATCGATTAAACTTTCACACATTTTAAAAGCTATAAAAGTTTGACCGATTTTTAAAATAGCAAAAAAAGTTATTTTGAGTTGATTTTTTTATATGAGTCCCTTGAAATGTTTAAATACCACTTAAAATAATTCAACTTAAAAATAGTTTTTAATATTTTATAAAAATAGGTTTGCGTCAACAAGTATGTATTCTTAATATGCATGATAGCCTCTCTCTCTCTCTCTCTATATATATATATATGTGTGTGTGTGTGTGTGTGTGTGTGTGTGTGTGTGTGTGCATGTGTGTGAAGAGAGAGATAAAGAGAGATGAAACAGAAATTTTGTCGTGTGTGGGTGGTGTTGCGCTAGGGAAGGATTGCAGCCAGGGGGGGGGGGGTGCTGGGCTGATCTAGGTTGCGTCGTAAAGGGGGGGGGGGGTGATTGAGGGGCGAAGGTGGATTTGTGATATATTTTATTTTTTAAATATTCTTTATGTTGTTGAACTATTTTAATTTAATAATCTTATTTTTACCTCTATTTTTAGATTATTTGTTATTTTAAAGTTATTTAAATTTAATATGTCGTGTGGTAGTTAAATTAATTATTTTTTTAATAATTTTGTGGACAGTCTAATTTTTTTAATCAAATTGTATTTAAGTCTAAAATTAGGAATCAGTAATGTATTAAAGAAAAAACCTTTTTTTTTCCTTTTCCTTTTTCTTTTTTTCCGGAATAGTCAAAGAGAGAGATTTGTAAGGAAGTGTTTTAAACTCCTCTTGTTTTGTTTTTGGCTTTATTCTTGAACAAATGTCTAAGTGCATTAGTTTAATTGTCATATCGTTGACGGCAAAGATAAACCACTACAATAAATATCTACCAGACCGAAGATATTCAGGAGTTCATACTCTCAAAGATTTTGTAAGAATTCGAGTTTTTTCCATATATATTTTTTAAAGTAGGAAATTGTTAGGAAAAAAATCTTTTTAAGACGTGAGGACTTTTAAAAACAATTTACTGCATTTTTTAAAAGGGGATTTACTTCTCTCATTCAAATGAGAGACCTCACGAGTCAAAACGACTTCACACGAGAATCCATCTTCATAAGAAGAAGCCATTGTATGATATGATTATCACATAAGAGCCCCTTATGCGAAGAGACCCTGTTAGAACATGGGCCTTATTTCTTATAAGATGTGTTTTTAATTGGTAGATTAGATATAAAAGTATAAATTACAACGTAGATGTGTCTTCCAAGATACATAACTGAGTTTTAACAAAATCCTAAAAACTATTGAGAGAGTTTTCTTGTGAGAGTGAGATATTGTCAAGTCTCATGCTTGCAAATTAAGGTTTTTATTTATATTACCCTTTGGTCTATAACATCAGCAAAATATATTAGCACGAAAAATCATGTAGGTGATTAGCATGTAACATACGTTTGGGTTGATTATCATCAATAAAGATCTAAGTGGATACTGAGATTTGAACACTATAAAAGTTGAGTTATGTCATCGAGCAGTTGATTCCTAATGCAAGAAGATACATTGGATAAGAACACAAGGGGGAGACATCATGACAATAGTCATTGTATTATATGTAAGTCTTGTTTATCCATTATAAGACCTAACATTTATAGTACTTATGGACTTTCCGGGCTGGGGAGTTAATGGTTTTTTATGTGAGGGTTTGGACTCTAAAATTCTTGTGCATTGTGTGATTAGTTTTACAGCTTCCGCATTTATTTTTCGATCACCCTCATGCAAATTAGCCTAATTAATTTCATTGGAAAATTATAATTTGTTTCAATTGAAAATAATTTGATTTTAACTAGACATGGTAATTAATTAAGTCATTAATATATTTGACTGGATCCCTCAAACACATACGTTTTCAAATCTTGTTTATTTGATTTGTTTTAGATATATGAGTTTCTTATAACTCCGCATGCCCGATTTGGGCCACCTATTTAAAGTAAGCCATAATACACCACAATATTAAGCAAACCAAATATTTCAATGGTAGAGTGTGATTCAAATTAACCACTTACAACCCAAATATAGAGTTATTATCCTAAATTTGACAAATTAATAAGTTTTAATAAGTGACCACTTTTATTCTACCTATTTGGGTTTAATTAAGTAATTGGCAAATGACTTTGTATCAAGAATAATTAAACAATTTGAAATAAAACCAAAGGTTTATCACTACACACCATAGTTTGATATTTTAAAAAGTTTGAACACAACAACATGAGATAACATAATTGCATAATGTGGGGTATGGGTGTAAACAGATAATATTCAGACTGAATCATTCGATTTCATTAACTAACTACCTATCCAATTTAATTATTGAATATAATTATCTTATCATGTATATATCATACGAAATAAAATTTAGTACCACTATACACACACACATGAAGCACCCTATATATTTGACTTACTTAAGTCTACACTATATAGATGCTCATCTAGTTTGGAAATTGTGATAAAATTTGAGTCTCATCCCTAGTTACCAAATAACCTCAGACTCTTCATTTAATTCCTCTATAAGTTCTTAAAGGTATCTCACCAACACCACACACTAGGATTGCATACATACATCATATCATGATACATTTGGTTGTGTGTGAGTTAATTCCCTTAAAATTAATTTTCTACTATTTTTGGGAATTTTTAAATAATTTCTAAGATTTTAAAATGATTTTTAAAAATTAAATATAATGGTTTAAAAACCTCTGGGACTGATTTATAATTTGTTTTTAAGGCTTAAAATCTGGTTGGGTAGAAATCGAAAGCGCTTGAGAATATTATGGGTGCAACTTGTATTTTTCAGAATTCTAAAATTACATGTTTTTATCTCGATCTCAGCCTTACCCCTGTTGCCATTATATCGATCAGATGTGTGTTTGCTCACACTCACATTCTTGAGACGCACTATGCACCATTGGATAATTTTAATCAACGATCTGCATGTGTTTTGTTGTAATCCCCGTGTTTGATTTTGAACCAATCATATCTGTTTTAATTGTGTTGTCTTGGTAGCCATTGGATTGACTTCAAATCAATCCTGTTCGTTCATTTACCTTCGATCTTTTAGATCCTTCCTTTCTTAGTATAAAAGGAGACTTCGTCTTCAATTTTCCAACCTTTGGTCATTTCAACATCTGAGAGAAAAGGGAGAGGAGAGATAAGAGAGAAAGAGAGTTAGCGAGAGAGAGAGAGAGTTCGTAGAGTTTTTACAAACCCTTACTCAAACTTCAAGCAAACCAAAACCAGACATCCTTTTTATGAGTGTGTATAGTTTGTGATTTGAGAAGTTTTTCCTCTACTATCTTATATCTCTTTACCAACTTAATCACGTTGATTAAGTCTCTATTTCTTTGTATAGAAATCTAGGATTTAATAGTTGTGATACAAATCACTTAGTAATTTGCTAGATCTGATTTCTTGTTTTGGGAAATCTATTTTTGTTGGTTTATTTTCAAAATAAATGTTGTTTTCAAACCCTAAACCAATAATACCATTTCTGATCTCAACTTACTCAAACTGTCAGACTTAGATCTAGTTTTGAGATCTTGATTGGGGTTTTCACTTTCAATTACCATTTTCAAAACAAATAAAGTGCATAGGATCTTGGCTAGTTTGAATAGCAATATTCCTTCTTAAACTGCGGTTATTTGAAAGATCCAAAGTCTAACTTATTTGGCTAAGCTTATTTTAGAAACCCTTGCATCTTGAGAGATCTGTTTGTAATTTGATTATCATATTGTCCGTAATTAAGTGTGTGTGAGTTGCATGTATGATTTTAGATCACTATACCACATACACCTTCACACTACTATACCGAAACATGTTGGTGTTGAGATACTTGATTGTTAGAGCTGACGTAAAGCTAAAAGGGGTAAAGATAAGAAGATGGGAGAACATCACCTTAGGAGAAGTCAGAACATGCTAGAGGAGTTGGTACATTTTTGAACTTAGATTGGGTTTGATTATGTGTCTTGATTGTTATACACATTGAAATATGTTACTCTTTTTTAGTGGATTTTTTACTTTTGTGGCGTAGAGGTTACTGTGGATGTTTCCCCAATTGGGTGGGGTTTTACCACGTTAAAATTTCTTGTGTATACTTATTTTTTCTCTCATCCCTTTCTTAAGGCCGTGTTGGTTTATTTTGTTTAAAGTTTTGTTTTTCAAAACTGGTAAACCTATAATTGAAATTACTCGTCCATAAATGTTTTACACATCTTGTGTTTGAAATTTGTTTTAAGAAAAGAGTTTCTTCAACAAACTGTTCAGATCCATTCAGTTAGTTTAATCTTGTAATAAACAACTTAAGTGGTGTTTTTTCAACTAGTATTCGAGCTCTGTTTTTTCAAAAATTCGTTCAATCTTGTGTTTCTGAAACTGTTTTCTCAAAACAAATTATGGATGAGAAATTTGAGAGACTAGGTAACCTGTCCAGGCCCCCTCTCTTTGATGGAACCAACTTTCCTTATTGGAAGGTAATGATGGTTACATTCATACAAGGGACTTTGGGAGATGATGTCTGGGATATTATTGAAAATGGTTACACCTTTCCTACTAAACCAGCCACCAAAGGAAGTACTGTGAGAATTAAAAAGTTACTATGTGAATTCACTAAAGAAGAGAAACAATTTTCACTTAATAACAATAAAGGCAAAAATGCCATATTCATGTCTATTAATGAACACGAATTTAAGAGAATATCATTATTTTCTACCTTTAAAGAATCTTGGGACATCCAAGTAACTACACATGAGGGTGATACCAGAGCTAAAGCTGCTAAAACTCAAATGTTAATCCAGCAGTATAACTCCTTGATCATGACTAATAGTGAGTCATTTGATGGAAAGCACTAGGCTGATAAACAGTATAACTCCTTCCTGATGACTCACTATTAGTCATGATAAACATTAGACTGATAAACATTATGACCAATCCCATTAGACTGATAAACATTGTGACCAAATTGCATGCTAATGGGATTGTTTATGATGGAAAGGAAATTATATCCAAAATACTAAGATTACTTCCACATAAATTTGATAATAAAAGATATGCAATTGAGGAGATGAATGATCATAATCTTACACCTGAAATCCTCAGTAGCAAATTGAGAACTTTGGAAATGGAATTAGAATTTAAGAAACAATTAACCTAGTCCCAAAACAGATAGTCTACTTCCAATCTTGTCTTTTCATCCAAGTTGACTACACTTGAATTTAGCATACCTAACATTGACTTAGACTTTGATGAGGACCGTAGTTTAGATACTTTGGATAATCAGATTGCCTTAATATCTAAATAGTTTAAGAAAATTGTGAACTTTCGAAATAAGATAGCAAAGAGACAAGAAAGACCTACTTATCCAAATCAATCTAACAACAAGACTCATGAGATAAGACAAGACAAACACCAGTCTAATAATAACAAGAGACCTGAGAAAGACCTTAAAAATGTTGAATGCTATAGATGTGGAAAGCTAGGACACATGGCTAGTGACAGTAGAGACAACTTAGACAAAATTCACAAACGTAATAGGGATCATTTAAGAAAGAATTGGGATAATTCTAGTGACTCTGAAAATGATGAACCTGAGTCATCTAACACTTTTGACCCCTGCATGTCATTGTTTGCTAAGATAATCTACAATGATGATGAAGAATTTGATCATACCATGACTGATAGTATGCCTACTGGTTTATCTGCTTTATTGCTTAAGAATGTTGATAATGCTGCAAACGCTGTGTGTGTGAGTCAAAGGGAATGTGCTATTGTTGATGTCAATGGGTGTGTGAGTCTTAAAAATGAACCGATAGGGGACACTGCACACCGTACACTTAACGACTCCAAAAATGATGATCTTCCTGATATTCACATATTGTACACAAAAACTCTCAAGAAAAGCACTAGGCTTGAAAAAACAGTCAAGGATCTTACCCAGAAGATAGAAACTTTAAGTCTAATGATCAAATAAAATGCTGAAGAGTTTACTACTCAATGTCTAACTCATGAGACTGAAACCAAAGATTTTGAACAAAAACTGAAAGAGTTTTCTCACTCTAATGAAATTCTGGAAAAGAAAAGGAACGTTGTTAGAATTGGAACAAACAAAAGAAAAGACATCCACAGTCTTCAAAAAATTTGCGAAGTTTTAAAATAATTCTAAGTGTTTTAAAGATTTTGTAGCTGAAAGAAAAACCAATTCTGATGACCGAACTGGAATAGGATTTTGTACCAACTCTAAGACACAAACCAAAAACGTTGAAACCATAAATTTTGTGTTGGTGGCAAAAGGCCTATTGAAATTTGTCCAGATTTTCAAGGTTTAAAAAATGATTTTCATAAAAATCATCTGAAGATAGACACTGGTGAATCAAGTAACTCTAAATATAATGTTGAACAAAAGACCAAATATGTTTGCCCTCTATACGACAAGAAGACTCGATGTTTCATCATGTGCCACCTAGGAATATGACTAGAGTTCAAAACCTAGACAAACCTTTGAATAACAACTTTCCTAATGTTATGAGTTCAACATGCCATCATTACTGTTTCCTGCTTGAAGGTTGATGTCTATGGAAATTCACTTGATGGTTACTATGGAAATTCACTTGATGGTTGCTATTCCAAATGCCTATGTAATCCAGTCTACACCTTGCCTATTTACCAGAACTTCAACTATTCTAGGAGAAGCCAAAATAATTATGTCCCTCCTAGACAGCCAGATAAAAGCACTAACTATTGTAATAGAAGGAAAATGACTAATAGACAATCTACAAGAAGGATCCTAGATTCTATTGTAGACCTATTGTTCCAACTGTTTATAACAACAATAAAATTGCACAATTTTTTTTAAAGAAAAGTCTGAAGCTCGTAAGTTGTTTCAAATACAACCTAATAAGAGCAAATTGAAAACTATAGAAATATGGGTTATAAAAGATGATCTATTACCCCAGTTAAAATGCAACATAGTGATTAGTGCTTTTAGAGCTGAACACACTACAACTGGATGGTATTTGGACTCAGGATGCTCCAAACACATGACCGGGGATGATTCCTGTGACAACCCGAATATAATTTTGAAAAATTATATTTAAATCATGTTTATATTATGTGATATTAATAATGTATTATTAGTATATCTAATATTAAGTGCTTATGTTTAGTCTAATCCTACTTTCATAAATCATGAAATGTCGAGTTATGTACGAACACAAGATTTGGTTATTTTCGATAGAAATGTTCCTGTTTAAGACTAGTTTTGACCATTTTAACATTATAATTGACTTGAGGTGAAAACTACATAGTTGTATACATGTGAGTTAGGTTTGTAAAACAACAAACAGTGCATCAAACGGATGCTCGAGGAAGAATTTAGGTCGAAATTACGAGAAGGGGTAAATATGTCAATTCCCTTAAGTGGTAAATTGTCTTTTATTAAACCAAATGGTTTAATTTGATTGGTTGGCTTGGGAGGCAGCCTTGGCAGACCTTATACCCTTGAAATATCCTTATCCTTCAGACAAAACCAGCCATGAAAGGGTTTTAAGCTTACGGAAAGAGAAAGTAGAAGTTAAGGAAGAAAAGTAAGGAGAAAAAGTGTAGAAAAATCCGTAGAAATTACGTAAAAAGCCCTGAAGGTAATCCTAATTGTAATTCTTGTTATTTATCTTATATTACTGATTTATATGATATAAATAATCATAAGTTTACGAAAGTTTAATCCCTTTATATATATGTATGGTTAGATGCAAGCTTATGTTAAGTTGAGTGTAGAAACCCTTAAAATTGCTTTATGTTGAAACCCCTTGTATTCAAATCTGCACATCTCTTTGTGTGATTACTGGAATTGAGAAATTCCACTTGGAAATGAAAGTAGACTCATATATGCATATAATATCTTAAAATTAGAATTTATCTCCTTGTGGTTAGGCCGTAATGATGATTTCAAGTTGGTATATAGTTGCTGTTTGTATACTTGATTTCGGTATGCCTTGAGTTTGGTCAAGATTTTGAGATAGCAAATGAAGTCCAAATATTATGAAACTTTAATTCTATACTATTGAGTATGTCTACTGAAGGTTTGTTATAAATAATGGAAAGTTATGCTGTATAAAAATTATGAAAATTCTGGGAATTCGAAGGATCAATAGAGGAGCTTGTAGGGCAGATTTCTTGTGTTGTAGAGAAATGGTCATAACTTGCCCTAGGAAGCTTGAAAAATTACACCGTCACTTGTACTGGATAATATATTCATATATGTTTTCATATTGATAAGGTTAGACCCATGCATTAATACAATTTAGAAATATAGGATGGTTAAGTATGTATGACAATAATTTCAGGCCATATTGGATACCCCTTGAATGAATGTTTGTATTTCGTCCTTGCGAAGGGTACTTTGAGTACGTATTTCATGTGTATATACATTGAGAAGTATAATTTCATGTTTACTTGACTTTGGTTATAAATTCCTTATGAGCTATTTCCTACGGTTGAATGTTCATAACTTTATCAACATGTATATCATTGTTTTGCCTTTACCTATGTTTTATGGAATGTGACTTAATTGGAATTATATTGTTGATGTATAGTGATGGAAAGTTACATAATTATGTTAGGATAATATTTATTATTGAGGTTCAGTACTGATCTAGTTGTATTGACAGGTGTAAGGTCTAATAAACCCAGTTCAGCTCCACCAGAAGAAAACGTGAATACGGAGTTGACAACCCAAGGTGAGTGTACTCACTGGAATGATGTATTTGTATACTGTTACAAATGTGATCATAATGTTATGAATATAAAATTGTTCATTTCGGTTTACCGAAATGAGGGGTTACTCCTCGACCAGGAATGGAAGATATTTGTCTATTAATGACAAGGGGTTACTCCTCGACCAGGAATGGGGGAGAATTGTCTATTTAGACAGGATATGTGAATCATGATTCGAAAAAGTTGGTCATTCATTATGAATGAGCCGGATAAGTTAATACATAATTATATGGACATGATTTATTGCATTTAAATTCATGCAATAGTAGAGTAGTGATACATTCACTGGGCTATTTTGCTCACGGTTCCTATGTTCACATTTTTCAGGTAACGCGATGTCACTGCCAAATCTAGGAGGTCAGGTTGGGTTAGCCAGGAATGGGAGAAATTATGATTTTTTGTAAATGTAAATGATGTAATTAAGTTAACTTATCCTTCAAAAAAGTTTTTATGGGCATGATTACTCTGATGTTGTAAAAAGGTTTTCAGTTTTATGAATTTACAATGATGACTCTGAAATCAAAACTCGTGATTATGGTTTGGTTATATTAATTATGATTTGACTCATTTTGACTTTCAAACTTAATTATAAGTAACCGGGTTGGGGTGCGTCAGCTTTTGGTATCAGAGCCTAGGTTTTAGAGGTTCTGGAGTGAGATGAGTCTAGATTTGGCAGTGAAATTCAGAAATATATTTTATTTGATACTAACGATCATGTTAGGAAAGATATGTATAACTGCATGTTGTTATATCTTTGATTCATTTCAGATATAAGAGAATGGAACGAGGGAATGTTAATGAGAGAATAGAAGATGAGGCTTCAAATATGGCAGCAAAAGCAGAGGTTGAACAACCTGTTCATGGATATGTAGAACCTAACCCGGAACAATTGACAGACATGCAAAAATTGACACGTGCTATGACTTTAATGGCAGAGCAGCAGGCTAGATTTATGGCTCAGATGGAAGCACAACAGGCCAGGCAACTGGAGGCACAAGCATTGGTTAGGGCTCAGGAGGTTATACACCGGGGAGAAAGGAGTACTTCACATGAGAAATTTATTAAAATGAATCCACCCCCATTTGAAGGAGCAATTGATCCAGCAGAGGCGGAAGTCTGGGTTAAAGAGATTGAAATTATTTTTGGGGTAATGAGAATGCCTGACAATCAACGAGTGACCTTGGCGACGTATATGCTAAGAGGAGAAGCTAAGTACTGGTGGGATGCCACAAAACATTTGTTGATTACTCCAGGAGGTGGGAATGTGATCTCATGGGATGCTTTTGTTAAAGCCTTGTATGATAAGTATTTTCCTCCGATGTATCAAAAACAAAAGGAGAAAGAATATTTCCTGTTGAATCAGGGGAGTATGACAGTTAGAGAATACGAAGCTAAACTTACAGCTTTATCTCGGTTTGCTTCGAGGTTTATACGGAATGAGGTAGATATGTGCAGCCGATTTCTCGATGGGCTTGAGTTAGTCATTAAATCTAGATTGTCGGCTTTAGAGACTTCTAACTATTCCTCCTTGGTGAAAAAAGCCATGCTAGTAGAAAGGGACGTGATTGAAGCTAGAGGGAATTGAGAGCGAGGTGTAAAGAGAAGCAGATTTGATCCAAATTATCAAAAGAGTAGTGGTACAGAATATTCAAGGTTTGGAGGGCAGAAATTCCAACAGGGTAGAGGTGGAAGTAGTTTGCAAAGGGGTGAAGCTAGTGGTGGAAGAGGTTCAGGAGTTTCAGCACAAGGAGATCCGAATGTTTGTTTCTTTTGTGAGGCATCAGGTCATATAAAGAGAAATTGCCCAAAGTTACTGAATATAGAATGTTTTAACTGCCACCAGAAGGGTCATTTGGGAAAGAATTGCCCTATGTTGGCGAGAACAGTTTCAGTCAGTAGTGTGGGGCCTCATAAAGGATCTTCTCCAGGCAGTGCCACCAGGGGGAGAGGTACAGAACAAGCAACTGGATCGAGGGCAGGAGGAAGAGTGTTTGCGATGACACTACAAGATGCCCATGCTACACCTGAAGTGGTTACAGGTAAACTTTCTATTGCAAACAAAGATTTATATGCGCTCATTGATTCTGGATCTACGCATTCATTTGTGGCATTAGATATTGTTTCATATTTGGGTAGACCATGTTTATTCCTTAATTGTGCCTTATATATTTCTACCCCAATGGAAAGTGTAATTCTAGTTGAGCATGTTTATAAAGATTGTGTCTTACGAATGGGTGAGAAAGATTTCTATGTTGACTTGATACCGTTGGCCATTTGGGATTTTGATATTATATAGGGGATGGATTGGTTATCATCGTATCATGCTTCCATTGATTGTTTTCGAAAGGAAGTTACATTTCATCTGCCAGGTGAACCTGAGTTTCAGTTTACAGGAGAAAGGAATGTTGTCCCTAATTGTCTTATCTCATCCATTAAGAGTAGAAAGTTATTGAGTAAAGGTTGTACAGGGTAGTTAGCTTATGTTGTTGATGTTAGTAAGGAAACACTTAAAGTTGAAGATATACCAGTGGTTAGAGAATTTTTTGATGTCTTCCCAGAGGAATTTCCAGGATTGTCACCCGATAGGGAAGTAGAGTTTTCTATTGAATTAATTCCAGGTACTGGTCCAATTTCTCTTGCTCCATATAGAATGGCACCAGCAGAGTTGAAAGAATTAAAAGTGCAATTACAAGATCTGATAAGCAGAGGTTTGATTCGGCCTAGTGTTTCACCATGGGGAGCACTCGTGTTTTGTGAAAAAGAAAGATGGAACAATGCGATTATGTATTGATTATCGGCAATTGAATAAGGTGACCATTAGAAACAAGTACCCTCTACCTCGTATCGATAACTTGTTTGACCAATTACAGGGGCCATTGTATTTTCGAAGATTAATTTGAGATCGGGTTACCACCAACTGAAAGTGAAGGATAGTGATGCTTCCAAAATAGATTTTCGGACTCGATATGGGCACTATGAGTTTTTGGTGATGCCTTTTGGATTGACTAATGCTCCGGCAGTTTTTATGGATTTGATGAACCGGGTATTCCACCCTTTCATTGATTCATTTGTGATAGTATTCATAGATGATGTGTTGATTTACTCGCGTAGCATTGAGGAACATGAGAAACATTTGAGACTCATATTGCAGATTTTGAGAGAGAAGAAATTATTTGCTAAATTCAGTAAGTGTGAGTTTTGGTTGAATGAAATTGTGTTTTTAGGGCACGTTGTCTCCGGAGATGGGATATATGTTGATCCAAGGAAGGTGGAAGCAATTGTTGAATGGGAGAGTCCTAAGAATGTGACAGAAATTAGGAGTTTCCTAGGATTGGCAGGTTACTATCGCAGATTCATTAAGGGATTTTCAGCAATAGCACTACCACTGACAAAGTTGACTCGTAAAGAAGTGAAGTTTGTATGGGATGGAGAATGTGAGAGGAGTTTTAAAGAATTAAAGAATCGGTTGGTTTCAGCCCCTATACTTACTATTCCATGTGGGAATGAGTCTTTTGTGATCTATACAAATGCTTCATTTCAGGGTTTAGGATGTGTTCTTATGCAGAATGGGAAGGTAATAGCATATGCTTCCAGATAATTAAAGACGCATGAACGAAACTACCCTACACATGATCTGGAGCTAGCAACCATTGTTTTTGCTTTAAAGTTGTGGAGACATTACTTGTATGGAGAAACGTGTGAGATATTTACGGATCATCAAAGTTTGAAATACTTGTTTACACAGAAAGAACTGAATTTGAGACAGAGGCGTTGGATAGAGATAATTAAAGACTATGACTGTACCATTCATCATCATCCTGGGAAGGCCAATGTAGTAGCAGATGCTTTGAGTCAAAAATCATCAGGGATGCTTGGTTGCATACGGTGTGCCCGTGTTGGAAATATTCTTGACTTGGCATCGATGGTGATTGAATTGAAATTTTCAAAAAGTGGAGGATTATTAGCACATGTCACAGTGAGACCTTTATTGGCAGAACGCATACGAAATTTGCAGACCAGTGATCCATTCCTTGAGAAGAAGAAACAAGAAGTTCGGGATGGTAGAGAGAGTGACTTTGAGATTAATAATGATGAATCGTTGTGTTATAAAACTAGAATTTGTGTACCAAATGACCCACCCTTAAAGAAGGATTTATTAGAAGAGGTACATAGTTCTATTTACTCTATGCATCCGGGAGCTACCAAAATGTACAGAGATTTGATGGAGTATTATTGGTGGAACAATATGAAGCGTGAGATTGCAGGATTCGTAGCTAAATGTTTAGTATGCCAGCAAGTAAAAGCAGAGCATCAGAACCCGGCAGGATTATTACAGTCTTTGCCTATTCCGGAATGGAAGTGGGAGCATATAACGATGGATTTTGTTACGGGATTACCACAGTCACCAAAGGGGCATGATTCTATTTTGGTGATTGTAGACCGATTGACGAAGTCAACTCATTTTCTTCCAGTTAAGACCACCTACACTGTTGACAAGTATGCACGTATATATGTTGATGAGATTATCCCTTTACATGGGGCACCAGTGTCAATTGTATCAGATAGAGATCCAACGTTCACTTCTAAGTTTTGGCCTCGTTTACAGAATGCCATGGGCACAAGTTTGAAGTTCCGCACTGCATTTTATCCACAAACCGATGGGAAATCTGAAAGGACAATTCAAATATTAGAAGACATGTTACGGGCTTGTGTATTTGACTTCAAAGGTAGTTGGGATGATCATTTGCCATTGATGGAATTTTTGTATAATAATAGTTATTAGTCCACCATTGGTATGGCTCCTTATGAAGCTTTATACGGGAGGAGATGTAGAACGCCTTTGTGTTGGGATGAAGTGGGTGAAAGGAAAATTTTGGGTCCTGGGTTGATAAATATGACAACTGAAAAGATCAAAATGATTCGGGAACGGATAAAGATAGCGCAAAGCAGGCAGAAATTTTATGCAGATAAGAGGAAGCATCCATTGGAATTTCAGAAGGGAGATTTTGTATTCCTGCGTATTTCACCATGGAAAGGTGTTATGAGATTTGGGAAAAAGGGGAAACTAAGTCCAAGATACATTGGACCATATGAAGTGTTGGAAAGAATTGGGCCCCTGGCTTATAGATAAGCATTACCTCCAGATTTATCCCGTTTACATGATGTGTTTCATGTATCGATGCTTCGTAAGTGTTTGGCGGATCCATCTCATTAGTTGAAAACTCAACCAATTGAACTGAAGGAAGACTTGTCGTACATCGAGGAACCATTGGAAATTATTGATCGTAAGGAGCAGGTATTGAGGAATAAAGTTATTCACTTAGTTAAAGTTATGTGTATGAGCCATGGAGATAAAGAAGCAACTTGGGAAACGGAGGATAGCATGAAGAAACAGTATCCCCATTTGTTTGGTAAGTGACCTTTATATTAAATTTCGGGGATGAAATTTTCTAAGGGGGGGAAGTTGTGACAACCCGAATATAATTTTGATAAATTATATTTAAATCATGTTTATATTATGTGATATGAATAATGTATTATTAGGATATCTAATATTAAGTGCTTATTTTTAGTCTAATCCTACTTTCATAAATCATGAAATGTCGAGTTATGTACGAACACAAGATTTGGTTATTTTCGATAGAAATGTTCCTGTTTAAGACTAGTTTTGACCATTGTAACATTATAATTGACTTGAGGTGAAAACTACATAGTTGTATACATGTGAGTTAGGGTCGTAAACCAACAAACGGTGCATCAAACGGATGCTCGAGGAAGAAGTTAGGTCGAAATTACGAGAAGGAGTAAATATGTCAATTCCCTTAAGTGGTAAATTGTCTTTTATTAAACCAAATGGTTTATTTTGATTGGTTGGCTTGGGAGGAAGCCTTGACCGACCTTATACCCTTGAAATATCCTTATCCTTCAGCCAAAACCAGCCATGAAAGGGTTTTAATCTTAGGGAAAGAGAAAGTAGAAGTTAAGGAAGAAAAGTAAGGAGAAAAAGTGTAGAAAAATCCGTAGAAATTATGTAAAAAGCCCTGAAGGTAATCCTAATTGTAATTCATGTTATTTATCTTATATTACTGATTTATATGATATAAATCATCATACGTTTACGAAAGTTTCAGCCCTTTATATATATGTATGGTTAGATGCAAGCTTATGTTAAGTTGAGTGTAGAAACCCTTAAAATTGCTTTGTGTTGAAACCCCTTGTATTCAAATCTGCATATCTCTTTGTGTGATTACTGGAATTGAGAAATTCCAATTGGAAATGAAATTAGACTCATATATTCATATAATATCTGAAAATTAGAATTTATATCCTTGTGTTTAGGCCGTAATGATGATTTCAAGTTGGTACATAGTTGCTGTTTGTATACTTGATTTCGGTATGCCCTGAGTTTGGTCATGATTTTGAGATAGCAAATGAAGTCCAAATATTATGAAACTTTAATTATGTACTATTCAGTATCTCTAATGAAAGTGTGTTGAAAATCATGGAAAGTTATTCTGTATAAAAATTATGAAAATTCTGGGAATTCGAAGGATCAATAGGGTAGCTTGTAGGGAAGATTTCTTGTGTTGTAGAGAAATGGTCATAACTTGCCCTAGGAAGCTTGAAAAATTACACCGTCACTTGTAATGGATAATATATTCATATATGTTTTTATATTGATAAGTTTAGACCCCTGCATTTATACAATTTATAAATATAGGATGGTTAAGTATGTATGACAATAATTTCAGGCCATATTGGATACCCCTTGAAAGAATGTTTGTATTTCGTCCTTACGAAGGGTACTTTGAGTACGTGTTTCATGTGTATATACATTGAGAAGTATAATTTCATGTTTACTTGACTTTGGTTATAAATTCCTTATGAGGTATTTCCTACGGTTGAATGTTCATAACTTTATCAACATGTATATCATTGTTTTGCCTTTACCTATGTTTTATGGAATGTGACTTAATTGGAATTATATTGTTGATGTATAGTCATGGAAAGTTACATAATTATGTTAGGATAATATTTATTATTGAGTTTCAGTACCGATCTAGTTGGATTGACAGGTGTAAGGTCTAATAAACCCAGTTCAGCTCCACCAGAAGAAAACGTGAATACGTAGTTGACAACCCAAGGTGAGTGTACTCACTGGAATGATGTATTTGTATACTGTTACAAATGTGATCATAATGTTATGAATATAAAATTGTTCATTTTGGTTTACCGAAATTAGGGGTTACTCCTCGACCAGGAATGGGAGATATTTGTCTATTAATGACAAGGGGTTACTCCTCGACCAGGAATGGGGGAGAATTGTCTATTTAGACAGGATATGTGAGTCATGATTCAGAAAAGTTGGTCATTCATTATGAATGAGCCGGATAAGTTAATACATAATTATATGGACATGATTTATTGTATTTAAATTCATGCAATAGTAGAGTAGTGATACATTCACTGGGCTATTTTGCTCACGGTTCCTATGTTCACATTTTTCAGGTAACGCGATGTCACTACCAAATCTAGGAGGTCAGGTTGGATTAGACAGGAATGGGAGAAACTATGATTTTTTGTAAATGTAAATGATGTAATTAAGTTAACTTATCCTTCAAGAAAGTTTTTATGGGCATGATTACTCTGATGTTGTAAAAAGGTTTTCAGTTATATGAATTTACAATGATGACTCTGAAATCAAAACTCGTGATTATGGTTTGGTTATATTAATTATGGTTTGACTCACTTTGACTTTCAAGCTTAATTATAAGTAACTGGGTTGGGGTGTGTCAATTCCAAACTCTCAAACAAAACTAACTTCTTCGGAGGAAAAGTCTTATTTGGAGATGGTGTGTCAGCCCAGATCATTGGTAAATGAACACTCTATGAAGAAGGATTGCCCATTCTTCATAATGTTCTCTTGGCAAAAGGACTTAAAGCCAATTTGCTGAGTATATCACAGTTTTATGACTCCAACCATACTATCACTTTTTTTTAAAAATAATTGTAAAATTTTAAATGAAAAAGGTGACTACATTATTACAGGACTCCGTACTCTAGATAACTGTTGTTACACAGTTAATCCAAGTACATAGGTCTGTAACATTACCAGAATGGATGGCAATGAGATATGGCATAACAGGCTAGGTCACATTAACTAAGATAATCTTGGCAAATTATGCTCCCAAGAGATAGTTAGAGGTCTTCCCAAAATCAAACCAATTTCAATTATTATTTGTGGTCCATGTCTTGAAGGGAAAATTATCGAGTCTCCCCATAAGAAAGTTAAATAAGTTATATCCACTAAACCTCTAGAACTCATCCATATGGACCTAATGGGTCCTTCTCGTACTGTTAGTCTTTGAGGAAATAGTTACATTCTGGTTATGGTTGATGATTTCACTCTATTTACCTGGGTTGCCTTCTTAAAACATAATAAAAAACTTTTCAAAACTTTTTGAAAATCTTAGTTTGTATAGAAAATGAAAAGGACACCCAAGTAGATAGTATTCGTAGTGATAGAGGAGGAGAATTAGTAGATTCAGGTATCATAGAATATTGTGACTATAATGATTACAAACATGAATTTAGTGCCCCCAAGACACCTCAACAAAATGAGATTGATGAGCGTAAAAATTGCACTCTTCAAGAAATGACCCATGTGATGATTCATGCAAAAAACCAACCAAAATATATTTGGGTAGAATCTATTCATATTGCTTGCCATATAATCAATCACGTCTACTCAAGGAAGAGTACCAAATAAACATCCTATGAGCTTTGGTATGGAAAGAAACCTAACCTAAAATACTTTAGAACCTTTGGTAGTACCTGTTATGTTTGTAAGGATAGAGAACATCTGTCTAAATTTGAAACCAAAGGAGATAAAGCCGTCCTTTTAAGATATTCTCCAACAGTAGAGCCTATCGTGTCTACAATCTTCATACCAAAATCATGATGGAATCCATTAATATGGTTGTAAGTGACACTAATGTAGAAAGTAAGACCAAAGAATCAATTATTATGGATGAGTCCGAAAACATTTAAAAATTATGACTCTCCAGATATAATTGAATATTTACCAATTGAGACCCCTTATGTACCCAACTCGGTTTCCAAATATCATCCTTTAGATAGCGTAGTTGGTAATCCTACTGAGCCTGTTCGTACCAGATCTTAACTTCGTAACATTGCTCATTTTGCATGTTTTGTGTATCTCATTGAGCCCAAAACTGTAAAGGAAGCCTTGAATGACAACTTGTGGATAAGTGCTATGCAGGAGGAACTTCTTCAATTTGTCATTCATAATGTTTGGTATCTTGTACCCATGCCTGAAAATAAAAGGGTTATTGGGACACGTTGGGTTTTTAAAAATAAGACTGATAAGTCATGGATGATTATTAGGAACGAAGCTAGATTAGTTGCCCTGGGCTACTCTCAGATTGAAGGAATAGATTTCGAAGAAACCTTTGCTCCTGTCACACGCCTTGAATCTGTTCGCATACTTTTAGCCATAGCATGTCATTTACATTTCACTATATATCAAATGGATGTTAAGTCAGCCTTCCTTAACGGAATTTTAACTAAGGAGACCATGTAGAACAACCCAAAGGGTTTATTGACCCTCATCACCCAAATTATGTTTATCGTCTTAAGGAAGCTCTTTATGGGTTAAAACAAGCTCCTAGAGCTTGGTATGAGCGTCTATTCATCTTTCTTTAAGATAATGGATTTAGAAGAGGAGAGAATGACCACACCTTTCTTGTCAAACATTTTGACAACAATATTACTATTGCTCAAGTTTATGTTGATGATATCATTTTTAGTTCCACCTCCCCTCTAGAAGTTAAAGCCTTCCCTGATATTATGCACAAAGAATTCCAAATGTCACTTATGGGGGAGTTATAATTTTTCTTAGGACTCCGAGTTAAACAGAATTCAGAAGGATTATTTCTATCGCAATCTAAATATGCTTCAAAACTTGTTAAGAAGTTTGGCCTAGAAACAGTGAAAGACGCTAGGACTCCTATGAGTACCACTGTCAAACTCTCTAAAGATGAGAATGGAAAATCTATTGATACCACCTTATACCGTAGTATGATAGGAAGCTTAATTTATCTTACTGCCTCCCGTCCTATATCTTTGACTTACTTAAGTCTATACTCTATAGGTGCTCATATAGTTTGAAAATTGTGACAAAATTTGAGTCCCATCCCTAGTTACCAAAGAACCTCATACTCTTCATTTAATTCCTCTATAAGTTCTTAAAGGTAGCTCACCAACAACACACACTAGGATTGCATACATATATCATATTATGCTACATTTGGTTGTGTGTGAGTTAATTCCCTTGAAATTAATTTTCTACTATTTTTAGGAATTTTTAAATAATTTTTTAGATTTTAAAATGATTTTTCGAAATTCAATATAATGGTTTAAAAACCTCAGGGGATGATTTATAATTTGTTTTTAAGGCTTAAAATCTAGTTGGGTAGAAACCGAAAGTGCTTGAAAATATTATGGGTGAAATTTTTATTTCTTAGAATTCTAAAAATATGCGTTTATCTCTCGATCTCAGCCCTACACGTGTTGCCTTTATATCGATCAGATGTGTGTTTTCTCACACTCATATTCTTGAGACGCACTGTGCACCATTGGATCATTTTAATCAACGATCTGCATGTGTTTTCTTATAATCCCCGTGTTTGATTTTGAACTAATCATATCTATTTTAATTACGGTGGCTTGGTAGCCATTAGATTGACTTCAAATCAATTATGTTTGTTCATTTCCCTTCGATCTTCTAGATCCTTACTCTCTTACTATAGAAGGAGATTTCATCTTCAATTTTCCAACCTTTGGTCATTTTAACATCTGAGAGAAAAGTGAGAGGATAGAGAAGAGAGAAGAGAGAATAGAGAAGAGAGAAGAGAGAGAGAGAGTTAAAGAGAGAGAGAGAGTTTGTAGAGTTTGTACAAACCCTAACTCAAAATTAAACCAAGTCAAAACCAGAAAATCTTTTTCTGAGTGTGTATAGTTCGTGATTTGAGAAGTTTTTCCTCTACTATCTTATATATCTTCATCAACTTAATCATGTTGATTAAGTCTCTATTTCTTTGTATAGAAATCTGAGATTTAATATATGTGATACAGATCACTTAGTAATTTTCTAGATCTGATTTCTTGTTTCGAGAAATCTATTTTTGTTGGTTGATTTTGAAAATAAATGTTATTTTGAAACCCTAAACCAATAATACCCTTTCTGATTTCAAGTTACTCAAACTGTCAGACTTAGATCTAGTTTTGAGATCTTGATTGGGGTTTTCACTTTCAATTACCATTTTCAAAACAACGAAAGTGCATAGGATCTTGTCTAGTTTGAATAGCAAGATTCCTTCTTAAGCTGCAGTTATTTGAAAGATCCAAAGTCTGACTTATTTGACTATGTTGATTTTAGAATCCCTTGCATCTTGAGAGATCTGTTTGTAATTTGATTCTTATATAGTCCATAATTAAGTGTGTGTGAGTTGCATGCATGAGTTTAGAGCACTATAGCACATACACCTTCACACTACTACACTGAAACATGTTGGTATTGAGTTACTGTTAGAGTCGACGTAAAGCTAAAAGGAGTAAAGATAATAAGCCGGGAGAACATCAACAACATCAGAACCTTAGGAGAAGTCAGAACACGCCAGAGGAGTTAATACATTTCTGAACATAGATTAGGTTTGATTGTGTGTCTTGATTTTTATATAGCTTATAATGTGTTACTCGTTTTTAGTGGACTTTTTGCTTTTGTGGCGTAGAGGTTACAGTGGATGTTTCCCCAATTGGGTGGGGTTTTACCACGTTAAAATTGCTCGTGTACACTTCCTTTTTCTCTCATCCCTTTCTTAAAACTGTGTTGGTTTATTTTGTTTAAAGTTTTGTTTTTCAAAACTGGTAAACCTATAATTGAAATTACTCGTTCATAACTGCTTTACACATCTTGTGTTTGAAATTTGTTTTAAGAAAAGAGTTTATTCAACAAACTGTTCAGAGCCATTTAGATAGTTTAATCTTGTATTAAACAACTTAAGTGGTGTTTTTTTCAACACACACACACACATACATACTTATAAACTGTATATACTTAATACATATATATAAAGTCTATAATAAACACATGTTTATTTTAAAAAATATAAATGTTATATTATTAAAATATTAATTAATAATAATAATAATAATAATAATAATAATAATTAAGACCTGACACACACACACACACACACACACACACACACACACACACATATATATATATATATATATATATATATATATATATATATATATATATATATATATAATCGAAAAATTATTGGATTGATGTCAATCCTATACTAATTCCCTTACAAAACTCAAAACTGAGCTATTCAATAATCAGTTATCAAATTTTAAAATTGATACCAAATTGAAAGTGTAAACTTTTGTGTATATAGTTTAGTTGGCTTAATTCCTTATCAAATCATTTGATCCCTGCACAACATCGAGCCAAAAAGCTTGATTTATAGTGAGACGATAGGTTAAAGATACTCTTATTCATTAGAACTTATGAACACCGAATTGAAGACCACATGACTCTCTTATTGCATGGGGTCATTTTGTTACCGTGTGCATGGCTGTCTCATTTTCCATGTGGCGAGGCTTGTTGCGTAAAATCATGAGAACGGGTCTCAATTCCCACCATGCACACGACAAAAGCATTTTTTAAAATTCTTTAAATATGAGTGGTTTCCCTCCAAATTTAATAGATCAGTTTCCTGAGTACTTCTCACACCTAGAAAGAGTATTTTCAAGGCAATTGATCATATTCAAACACTTAAATTGTTATATTCACTTGATCTGACAAAATTGAGATAAAACCTAAAATTTAGCTTGTATTCATGAATTTTGATATTTGAGAGTGATTAAAAATCGAGCACCACATAGCCATGATTAAATTATACCAATTTTACATTTGAATTTGAATAACTAGACTTTGAGATCGAAAATTAGGTTTTTTAACTATTGAGAAAGTCAATTATGGTGCGATCCGAGGATGGGGAATGAGACTTCTATGTTCGATTAGTGGAGCTTTGAACGAATCTCATTATAACGAGGGAAGTCTCAGTGCCCATAGGTAACTTCTTTTTAGGGAAAAAGAGATAAGTATCTTCTTGCATTATGTAAAACTAATTTTTAAATCTAATGAGAGACTAGGATACACTAAGGGTTTTTACCCTCAGGTAGGGTTTTCCTCGTAAATCTTGCCAGTGACATATAGTGTGGTTCTTTATTATCCTTATAAACATTTTATTGCACACACACACACACACACCCACCCACCCACACACACACACACATATATCTTTGCATCGAAAATAATCCATCGTTAAACTGACTTAGGTTTTATATCTTGTTAATTAATAATTAACTTTGATTAGATCCAAATTTGTTTAATTGATTATATTTATTAGTTTTGATACCTAGATGAATTTTAATTAGGGGCATCTAAAATTTGGCCAAGATAATTCCAAATATTATTAGTAATTCTCATTAAAACCTATTCCCCCTATAGGTTTATTTAAGTTGAACACATTGTGTAGAATGCACCACCCTCATTTGGTATCAGAGCGGTGATCTTTTAAGTCCTAATGGGTTTGGGAAAATCTTGCTTATTTATGGGTTTCTTATTGTGTTTTTTACTCCCATATCTAGTTTGGTTTGTGTGTAGATGTTGTGTCGATAATGGATCAATACATTGATAATAGCCCAAAAATACTGTCCACCGTATTTTATGGATAAAATTATGGGAATTAGAAAATGAAAATGCATACGCACTTGAGATAAAAATATGAGAGAGTGTAGATGATTGATGATCATTCTAAGAAAGAAGAAGATGGAGTGAGAGTGAAGAAATCAAGAGTTTTTAGGTCAGATATGGTATTTTTAGATTGCAATTATAACTCGATTACATAGAATGCATTATTTGTGTCTGTGAGTACACAGGATTATAACCGTATACTCAATTATGAGTTAACTGAAGAAGCTTGGGACATTTTAATAGTGACAGATGAGGGAACATCTAGCATTAAAAGATTTAAGATATAAAACATTGCAAATATGTTTGTGAAATGTTAATTAATGAGGAGGAAAGCTTTAATGATTACTACACTAAATATACTGAAGTAGTTAATGCCTCATTTAATCTTGGTGAGAATATTCTCGAGACAAAGTTGTCAAAAAGTTGTTAAAAATGCTAGCTTCTAGATTAAAGACCAAAGTGAATATCCATAATGAGACTAAAGACATCGCTACATGTAGTCTTGAACATTTAGTAGGATAACTACAAATTTATGATCAAGAAGAGGATTTGGTTGCATAGAAGCCAAAGAAGGATTCAGGATTTTTGGCCGACTCAAGTGAGAGAGATGTGTCTATCAAGAGTGACGAGAGACTAAAATAAAATGTTGAAGTGAATATGGAATTATTGTAACAAGGTTTGGCATATTTTATAAAAACAACAATCTTTAAAAATAAAAAGAGGTTTGAACTTGGCCTTACAAATCCACTAGAAATCACTCTAATGTAAGTCATGGTTGGAGTTAGACCAATTGAGGTAAATAAAGAGATTAAGACCATTGATATGCTTGTGATTGAGTAGGACATCACATGAATGTTTCTCCAACTCACTTGAAGAATCAAGATAAAAGCAAGTATGTAAATAAGAAGAAGAAAATATGCAAAGTAAGTTTGAGAGATTCAGAGAGAGATTTCGTTAAAAGTATCTCAAGTGAGGAGGGTGGAAGTGAAATAGACTTTATGATTATGCTATAAGAAAGTGAGAAGGTTTGTGAGGATAAAATGTCATTTGATAGTGTTGTGAATAGAAATAGGATCAAAGAGTCTATTAATATATCGCTTAGTGATTCATCATGTTGTAGTAGCAAAAGTTTACATACATCACATTCCAAGTCACTAGATGAGAGTGATGATGAGGTCAATCATATACATGAGGAATTTGATGAAATTTATGAAGATTCTTTGAATTTAAAAAATTAAAGTTCACGCTACTAAATAAAATGATTTTTTTTAATTTGAACAATATGAAAAAGATGAAAAAGTTAAAAATATTCAACTAAATTGTTTGAAACTTAAGGAGAAGGTTGACGATTTAATTAATGATAATGATTCTTTAAAAAAAACAAAAAATGAAATCCTTTTAAAAGAGAAAGAAGACGCTGAGCTCAAAAAGGAAATTTTGAAAATTGGTTTCCAAATATTAAAAATTGAGTTAAGACATTCTAAGGAATTAAACATTAATATCAATGATAAAATGAATGTTCTTGAAAGCATTTTAATGAACCATGGTCAAGTTAAGAATGACAGACATAGTATTTATTATGTTGAACCAATAAAAAAATTGGTGTTTCAAGGTTCATTCATAATTGGAAGAATGTTACATTGTCATTCGAACCAAACATGTAGGTATTTAAAAGATAGAAATCCAAGGTTCATTCATAATTGGAAGAATGTTATGAAAATAGATCCTATTAGTGAGTTTAGAATAGATATATGAAACTTGATTAGGAAGAGTTGACTTAGTCACATGGAGAAATGAAGTTAGGAGATAGTTTCCTAGACCTAGAGACTTTACTCAATTTCTAAGGAATATGCATAATAATACTATAAAGAATATGAAATGGATACCAAGAAATTCACATAGAAAGAAGAATGCGGTGGATATCACTCAAAGGACGTTTTCCAAAAAGGAAGTAGTGGTTTTTAATCTTAAGAATCCTGGAGAGGCATCTCTCCTCACTACCTAAATGGTAGTTTTCTTAGGATACCAAGGGATATGTGTCGTAGTTCCCCTTCTCATGTACACCTTGATTCGTGTGGGATGGAATCGTTAGGGTGAGAGATTCAATTGCTACACTTGGATTGTTTTCATATTTTTTTGGGGAATTTGTATAAATTCATGCATTCTCCTACAATTCCTTATATACTTAATTCCTTACATAATATTCTGGCATATGTTGCATCATTCTTATTTCAAAAATGCGAAAAAGATTTTCAGTTTATTGTTTTTGTGAATATATGATTAGGTTCTTTGAAATAATTAATAGGGTGTGTGAACTTAACTTCAATGGAGATTAAAGCATGAATTATAAACTTTTTGTTGCAAATATTGATTTTGACAAAGATATGAGATAATTCGCTTGATAAATTATGATAGTCATATTTTGTTAAAGTCGTTTGTTCTGATTCATATCACTTATAATGTATTATTACAATTATGTTTATTTCATTTAGTGTTGACTTTGAATCATGATTGAATCCTGAGATGTTGTATTAGTGATTTGAATTGTTTTCATGGTCCATTTACGAGTTGTTGTGAATTACATTTTTCTTGATGAAGTTGGTTGATGAGACAATCTATAAATGAAAAGGGATACAAGTGACGAGATAAAATTGACTCAATTTTAAGTATCGTTAATAGGTTAAAACCACCATAGAAAAAGCCAAAAGATGGTGAAAAGAGCCGAAGAGAAGTGTTAGAAATTCAAGGCACGAAAAACAAGATAGGGTTTTTTAAATTTTCTTGTAGTACTAACATTTTACATCTACTTTATGTCTAAACATCATAAAAGGATATATATGGTTTAATACTAACATTTATAAGATCTTTAAAGGATATTGATTGAATGATAAACTTAAGCATAACTTGTAATTCTTAAAACTTGTTTTTTTTTCATTCTTTTGATTTTGTGACTCATATATGCGCATAATCCTGACATGATTAATATAAAAAAATCATTAACTTGATTTGATTGGAATTTTGTATATGTTGTTGAATTTATTAATGCTTGTTTTGAATAAGTGCTCAAAATAAGTCATTAATGAAGATTTATAAGAAATTTATTCATTAAATGATGTTTATCACATATTGCCTAATCATATCACACTTTTCACATTAGAGATTAATTTGTATATATGTGGTGAGTTATTTGATTTGTGAATTTATCTCAAACCTATGCTTAAGATGGAAAAACAAGTTCTATCTCATGCATCTGTATACATTCATACCCTATTATTGAGTGTTTGGGATTTTGGATTCTTTTAATTCAGTATTTTCTCAATGATTTTAGGGACTGTAGATTCTGGTGTAATACCCCATATTTTTTGTGTATTATTTAAATTGTAAAATATATTATATTTGCCTACTGTGACATGTGAAGTCATTATTTTATTTGCTACATGTGTTATATAATTCATAACTAAAATTGGATTTAATACACGGTATTACATTAAATAAACATTAGGAAGTGACTTAGTATTATAAGTGAACATAGAATGGCCAGGGACTAGATATCAGGGATTTACTTATGTTGAGTATTCCATCAATGCCAAGTTCCACCGATCATGAAGTAGTTTCTTATAATGTCATGTCGCGCTTAACTAATTTGTAATTAAATAATTGATGTTTTGACTCATATCGGCTAATATATTAGTTTATGGAGATAATTAATTAATTGGATTATATCATATTTTGGGTTTACTTTTAGGATGTTCAGAATGTCTATTTATGACTTAAAATAAGGGGTTTTAAGTTTATTGGGTTAGTACATGGCTTGGGTAGAGTTTTGGTTCATTTGGAATGGTATTTGGGTTCATTGGGTTGCTGCCATATGAGGCCTAAGGTTAATTTTGTGGGAAGCTAAGTTAAGAGGTCATTAGACTAAACCCAAACACATTAGAAATAATTAAGAGAAACCTTAAGAGTGTCGGGAGAAGAGGCACTTAAGAGAGAATGAGCTTTGGAGGTTTAGAATCTTGAATTCATCTAATTTGGCTAAGGCAAGTTAATTTAGTTTAACAAATTAATTTGTATTTATGTTATAGTTATAATTCTCCTTGGGCGGCTACTAGAAACCCTAATTATCTAAGGTAAGAGTAGCTGCAATGGTTGTTCCTTTATTGACAAAAGATACCGTTAAGAAGAGAGTCAAGAAGTTCAAGAGGCTATGGAGCGATCTCCTTGTCTCTATGAAGACCAACTGGTGAAGGCCAAAGGGTATTGATTCTCGGGTTAGGAGAAAATTCAAGGGAATAACCTTGATGCACAATATTCGTCACTATCTACCCAATGGATTCAAGAAATTTGTTGTCCACAATGCCAAAGAGCTTGAATTGCTGATGATGCACAACATGACATACTATGTGGAGATTACACATAATGTATCCACGAGGAAGAGGAAGGAGATCGTAGAGCGATTTTCTTAGCTTGATGTTGTTATTTCCAATAAGCTTGCCAAGCTGCGGAGCCAAGAGGATGAATAAGTTTTGTAGGCCTATTAGGAAATTTTACATTATATTTACTAGTGAAAGTTTATGTTTTTTTTCCCAGTGTTTTTGAAAAGATTTTGTTCCTTTAAATCAACAATGTATTTTTTATCACTGGGTTGTTTCATAAAAATAAAGGTTATAGTGATAATTATTCATTGAAATCTTCAAATTACATATTTAGAAATTTGATTTTTGATAATAAAACCTTAATCTTAAAATTAGTCTAATTTCAAATTAAACCTTAATCACTTGTAATATTATAGAGGAAATTGATGATGAATCCCATGTAATTTGATTTGGGATAGAATTTTTATACACTGAATCATGTTAATGAATCATTAGAAATCCCCCTGTTTAATTGTATAATTGAACCAAATCTGAGACTAACTGAGTAAAATTATGAACCTTGGGTTCTTAATTTTTATAATTTGTAATTATCCATTAAATTCAAGTTAGAATTATGTAAAATTTTCAATACAAGTTATTAATGTGGTTATGTAACTTATGTCTGAAGGAGGATGGGTTTGGTATTATTTAGAGGCTTCAGAATTAGTTTTTTAGGTTGTTAATGGTGAATTTTCATAATTTGGGAAGATGAATCTGCATGCATCTCGTTAGAACGAGATTAGTATTTTGTTCGAACGAGATTAATATTTCATTCGAAAGAGATTTAGGTACTCGTTAAAATGAGTTGAGGGTTTATTAGAATGAAATGTTTTTTTTTGTACGAAGGATTTTGTAATATCGTTCAAACAACTTTGGAATGTCGTTCAAACGCCTTTTGTGATGTCGTTAGAATGAGATGAGGATCTTGTTAGAACAAGTTGGGGTCAATGAGTGGATTGGATTTCTATTTTTGTACGTATGTGTTAAGCATACCATGTGTCAATACTAGTAGGGGAATACTAAGAGGGATTCTTTATGGGCCCCGCACAACGTCGACCGCACTAGTACTCCGATGATAGAGACAAGCTTACATTGGTCCTTTTACCCTGGGTGCTGTTGCTAATGCACCCGTATTTCTAATGGGAATAAATCGAGGTGCTCTTCGTATTGTCTTAGGTATGGAGGCATATACGAATGACGAGAATGCATAGTGACATATCCTTTTGGTGATTCTTTGAGGTTATGAGTATGGGATGACTTATAACTATACCTAGTATGACGGGTGATCCTTGAAGGTGATAGGGATTGACATTTGAACTTATATACACGCTAGTGCGTAGCCTATTTATTTGTATGTGTCAGGAACCATACATATGTGAATATCAGACTTCAAACTGTCTTTAATTTATTGCGATTATACTAGATATGTAAACACTGACAATTAAGGACCTCTTAATAGTATTTTATTGATATGGATAATAACTAATCATTAGGTTCACTTTAGATTGGGTCTAGATGCATGTTATATTTAGGGTTGTTTGGGTCGGGATAACTTAAATAAAACTAAAATATGAGAATGATATGCGTAGTTATTTTCAGGTTAAATTCGATTAAATTCTTACTCTCTATGTACTTGCTTTTAACGTTTTTTTATTGAAATCTATTTTCAGGATCTAAGACATCATTCCAGCCTTAGACTCCTGTGACACCCCGCCTAATTAAATACCGGGCGATCACTCCTTTATTAAATTAAATCAAGGTGAACAGTTGGTCCATTCTTAGCATCACTGTCGAAAAATAAATTTTTTCTAATTTAACACCCTAATTAATTAAGCTAAGTGTCAAAACCATTTTCATACAAACTTTCCAAATTTTATTTAAAGAAAAATCATTTATTTTATTAACAACATTCAATAAGTAAGAAATCACACCACATTAAATTCTGTAACATAATCCAATTAATTTAATACATTCCTCAATCGAATGTCAACATACGAAATCTAAAGTCACACATCCAAACTGAATAAATCCCATAGTAACAATACTGGAAATAACTGAAATACAAATGTCCAATAACAAAGGAATAACGGAAAGAGCTACACATGCCCAACTAGATGAAAGTACTAAGAGTGGATCCGAATGAACAAAGTCGTCTAATCAAGAGACCTGCAACTCCCACCTAAGCTACAGCGCGTTCCTTCCAAGAGATCCTAAGCAAGACGCCCCTGTGGCTGGGCACCTGTAATACATACATATATATACAAGAGAGAGAGAGATAAAAATGGGTCAGAGCCCGATAGTGTATATGATTTAAAAATTGTTTAGCAAGTATTTAAATTGATACAGGCCAATGCAACAACATATTAGTGCGACAATCCCTTGAGAAATTCTCACCTCTCTTGTAATGTGCACACCTATCGCACTAACCTTCCCAACGGTTTGTCTTATCATTTATCGCACTAATCTTCCCAATGATTTAACTTATCTTAGCTTACTCGTAAGATTCAAAATTTAACGATTCAATTATTTGAAAAGGATATTTCAATTAGCAACCCAAGGTTCTCATTTTTAACTTTATAAATCAATAAAGTTTTCCAGTGTCATATTATACTTTCTCAAAACAAGTATTTACAATTTGAGTCATCAACCATGTCCTACATATCTCATCACAGTAGGCAGTTCCAGAGTTCAGAATTTTATATATATATTAACTACTCGTAAAATATATATATATATATATATATATATATATATATATCACAACAGCACACCAAATAATAACTATGGTGCGGGCATACTCTACTATCCAATCCCCGTATCACTCGTACTAAGGGAATACAAATCCGGAATCACTCTCGAACTGTAATAACACATACTCAAACAATATTGAGGCAAAGTATAGATTCCAAGTCTCATAGGACCGTCTGAACTATCACTGCGATAGCCTATACCAAGGATACCTATACACAAACAATATGAGGCGAAGCATAGATTCCAAGTCTCTAAGAGGAAAGCACATACCCGCATCTCTTAGGACCGTCTGAACTATCATTCCGATAGCCTGTACCAAGGATATCTATCTTCTAGGATACAAGTCAATATTCCCCATAAAGGTCCCATCGAGATAAGACTGTCCCAGCGCGGAAACCTCAGGGATAGCAAGTAGCGTGGGCATGATTTTCACACATAGATAGTATATGCATACACAATCATATAACTATACTCATATTACCATATCAATAATGGGTAAATTCTCAATTCCCATAATTACGTCATTTGCATTTATTTCTCATTATATAGTTATCACGTATAACCATTCACATCTTACTTTAATTTGAGGAACTTTTCCACTTAATACATAACGCTCATGGATTCTATCCTCCCAAGTATAAAATTCAGTAGGTATACACATTTGTCCCAAAGTAACTCTCTTACGTGTCTCTCTATTTAAAGCATAAATTCACCGACCCTTATGTAATTATCCCAAAATACAATCTTTGCCCGACATCAAGGGTCCCAAAATCTATTCACATGTCCTATAGGTCTTCCCTATCTCCCACAACATTTTATTAAGGATGTCCAAGAATTATCTCACGATAGATTGAATTTAACTCATTTAAAAAGGGAAATAGGAGTCTGCCAGGAGGGGTCGATCGATCGAGGTCTGGGGCTCGATCGATCGAACCTTCGATCGATCGAAGCTCTGGGCTCGATCGATCGAAGCTCTGGGCTCGATCGATCGATCAAGCAGGTCTGCGAAAACTGAAATTCTGCAGTTACGGGTTTCATCTCCAAACTTCAACAATTTCCATATTTTCTAATCCCAATCGTCCCAGAATTGATGCTACTAGCCTTATATCATCATATTAGGTATTTTCAACTTAAAGCATGTGGATTTCTGTCATTTAATCATGGATTAATAGCCCAAGATCTATACAATTATCAAAAACCCTAGAAATTTCTTAAACAGGTTTCTATCAAATTTTCTCCAGAAATTCCTTCTTATAATCATCAAAATTTCTTGGTTAAATACCTCTACATGGCAAGGGTTTCCAGAATTATCAATTAGACCAATACTACATGGATTTTCCCATCATAAATCGGATTTTCTTCCATTAAATCCCATTCTAATTACTCCTAAACTAATATGAAAGATGCTTCAACGAAATAAGCAAGATAAACACTTGCCTGGGATTTTTAGAGGTCTGGCTTGGTGCCGAATTCGGTATGGTTGCGTTCCTCATCTCGCGATCTACGCGTTGGTGGTGGCGGCGGTGCAAACCGTTGAGTTTTGGGCCTTCAATTTGCCTTGAGAGCTCTCTCCTTCCTCTCTTATGGCCGTCACTTGTGTTTAGAGTTTCTAACCCTAGAAGGTAACCTAGGTATCTGATATAACTCCTCTAATTTTCGTGGGTTTAATTACCCAAAAATGTAAAATGACCAAAATGCTCTCTCGGGTTACTAATTAGTCCTAAAAATGCCCCGAGACCCAAACTAAACTCCCGGGTACACTTTTCTGACTATCTCGACCCTTACGGATGTGTTGGCGCACTCAAAACGACCATACGAACAATTTATAAAATATTCACTTTTATTAATTCACTTTTAGTCCCGACACGATACAGGCGCGTCCCGACTTAAATTTCTAAAATTTCCATTTTATTCACACGTGACAATATTATAAAAATAAATCTCATATATTACTATACTCATCCAGTAATATGCAACAAATAACAAATTTCCAATAATTACTAACTCTCGTCACGCTAGTAAATATTTAGAACAACATTCCGAATTAAAATTAAATTAATTTATCTCAATTAAATTTAATAAATCCCATAATTTAAAAGCTATAAAAATACGGGGTATTACATACGTCCCCCCTAATAACTGAATTTCGTCCCGAAATTCGGAAAATAAGGCCTATTAGTTAGCACAATTCTGGATATCATTTTCCGTACACAAACTAACTACACATTACGGCGCTCAATCACTATAGCCCTTTCTTCACAGCAACATTGTTTTACATTCTCATTGGAGACACTTTACTTGTGCTCCCAACCGACAACATTCGCATAGGTCATGCCTATACGTTATAAATTTCATTATCTGACTAACATTAGGTGGCCGCACCTCACTACATGACAAATACTCGGATTTATTCATATACAAAACTCCCATTCTGAGAAAATATTACGAACATTTGATCACTCTTGATCCCCTAAAACAGTCGTGGAATTCTACCACATTTATCGGATGTTCTCTCGACCGATCCAACAATTCTGATTACCTACTCTCCTATAAACATACGGAAGGAGAATAGTCGAGGTTCTTCCATAACAAAACCTTAATAAGTACCTTGTACGCGACAAACAGGTACGAGTGCTTCTACAGAGCATTCTTGAAATCATCGTATCAAGATTCCAAAATCTCCTTCACGTGGCTTCACAAATATTTAATCACCGTGCGCCCATTCTTTGGCTAAGGGTGATACATCCTACTCAAAATGAAATCTTTTCTCCGATGGTTCCTGAAATCCCATATCAAAGGTGGGATTCACCAAATCTCATCCTGATTCAGAAATTTATACTGCGCCGGACCATGCACTGGCGCGATCCTTCCTTTCAAAGGAAGTCTGGGGCATACTAGTTAATATTGTAAGCCAGTCCAAAGGAATATCAATCACTTCCCTCTCGGCGACTTAATTCACATGTTCGGGATAAACCCTTGATCTTGTTTTGAGGATGGCAACTCATCCAAGAACTTTACCGACTTTACCAACCTCTTCCAATTTCAGGAATTTTCGATAAACACAAAATTCTTTGGTTGATTCTCCTCTTTCAACCAAACCTTACCTATGGACAGTGCATGTAGAGACTACTCACTACGTCTCCCATTAAGTGACACGTAAAACTCCCCTTCCTTCCTTGTAGTATGCCGAAAGTTCCACCTGTGCTCTTCTCTCCACGAAGCACACTTCTGGAACTCTTATACTATACTAACATCATTACTCTTTGTATGCGCAAGTCGTTCTCACACTTGACTAATAACAATTCCGCTCCGGATGTGCTTCATAACAATTAAATTCTACTCTATTCAAGGAATAACAATTCTTGAATGGCTTCCCACAACCTTCCAATCAAGTTAGGGCGTGCTATTCTAATTGCACACTTATGTATGGATTATCGCCCATCATGTGACGTTTAATCCACTCTATCCCTTCCACTCCGTTATACTAGTCCCACAAACATATATTTCACATGTCTATTACCACGTCCCTTCGACTCGGGCTATTTTAACTGCAGCTAACCCAGATGCCCACATTTTTGGAACACCCCGACCGCCCTGGGAGAGCGAACGGCGGCTAATCTTATGTAGGACTAACTAAATTCAACGGAATAGAAGGAATAGGGCATTAAAATTCCATGACAATAAAAGAGGAATAATAATTCTCAACCTTCCTCAGATAAGTACAACAATTTTCCCAAATAGGTACAACAACCAAAATAAATCACTAACGCTCTATTCATCAAAATAATTACAGGTCATCTCTTTTGTATAATATAAAGTTCTTTCCAGATGATCCATGCTAAAAATCATTCCAATTCTTTATTCACCTTGTGTTCTGTACGCGGTTATGACATTTGGGTACTCTCAATCACCCTAGAAATCAAAATTCTTAAATTCTCCTTATCATCATTCCACCTCTCAACTCGTGGGGATAGCTTTCAATGCTTTCCTACCACAAAAATTCCGGCTCCAATGACCTTAAAACAAAATTCAACTTCCAACTTACATACATAATTAGTTGATCCCATTTCGACCAGGGTACCGAACTCATGGAATAGTGACCAAACGTCTCCCTATTTCTAACCTTACGCTAAGTTTCATGCGTGGGATGTCTCGCAAAGAAAAATCCAAACAAGGAACCCCCCCGATACACTATTACCTAGCATTGTCGGTTATCGAAATCCGTTAGGTCCTCCGTCCATAGTATATACCCCTTTATTCCGTCTCTTGACAGAAAAGTTACAATTTCTCCCGTAATTATGCTTAACAAAGAATGTTTCACCAATTTCACTATCGTCCCGTATTGGTTGATGGTAATTACATTCTATAAACCTCGGATACATACGATCGAAATTCTCTAAATTTCCTTTCCCTAATAATAGGGGTATAAATATTAACTCCCACATCTCTAAAGGATAAATATAACAATTCACTTTTCCTATCACTAAGTCCGGAGTGCTAAACATAATACGGAGTAAAATCATTTCGCTCAATGGTAAATCCCGATACATACGGAATTATACTGACAAAGTCTATACATACTTTGGCATCGAATATCTCGAGCCCGCTATCTCCTCCGAAGTCTCTAGGACAGATAATATAGGTGCGAGTCCAACCTTCTTACAAGTAAAGCCTTGCCAAAACAAACATAAAACATGTTGCACCAATGCAACTACTCCGATAGCCTTGCAATAAATGCCCACTATCACACTACCCATTTTTATAACATTTTAACAAAGATAATATCATACTCGTGTATCGCATCACTACAACGAGTAACCTCAACAAAGTATAAAACACTATTAATATACTCATTTATCCTCCGCGGATAGCACTAAAGAAAAATCCCGCTACACTAGGAAAAAATATTCACATAATAGTAATATTCATAATTATATGCATTAAGCTCGTCTCACATGCTAATCTAGCAATGAACAAAATACGGTGACTCGCTCGTGTCACATAAACACGCCGCATCCTCTAAGGATTATACTTCCATCCTGGAAATCGTCTTGACTGCGTCTGCCCAAACCAAAACAAAGTTATTTTAAATCCTTGCCTTACTAGGTACCGTATTCCTATCCTTTTTCTCATTTTGGAACATATTATCGTGAGCGATCTCACTCCGCGCAAAATACCTCAACACATAATTCACCTACCACCTGTCCTACTAACCAGGTTAGGATTGTCCTTCTCTCGGACGTTAGTAAACTCGATTCCTGTTAGCCATCCCGGTTGTTCCCTTAGCTTTTTAGGCCATAAAGATCATGTTACTATCTATAATAGTACTTACTGAATTTACCATCACTTGGTTATAATTTAACTATCTGCAGCATTTAAATGGTTTCCCTGATGTGTATCCACATCCTTTTGTGGTGCTATACCACCACCGTTGTATTCAGTCTTATTCTCGACTAAATTCTTCGATTTCCTTTAACTTCCCCCACAAAGAAGCGTTATCCTCTATATTGACAAAATATGACATTGTCAACCTCTGAATCGGTAATCCATCAGAATTTCCTCCTCGAGTATTATCAACTATTATTACAAGTTGGTCTCCCACTTGGAGTCGTTTTCCCCCACTTGTATCTACATCTTCCGATACAAGATTCGCTAACGGTTAAGATTCATATCCACAATTGGACTTCTGTCATGCCCTCCTGCGATGAGTTCAGAACTACGTTTGCTTCTCATCCTGAACAGTTGAGGAAGGAGCATACGGTCAACACTGTACCTATGGTTCTCCTATAGGCATAGCATTCCACTTCTAAAATTGGTGGTTGACTCCAACCATTATAATTTCATCCCGAAAGCCAAGAAAATTTTATCTAAATTTTCACTTTCAGTTTGCCACACTCCTTCCTATATTTAAGCCTTTGGATACTTTACCTCCTTTGGTAAACGCATACAAATTTTTGCGTTTCTAAAATTTTCCACTGACAATCTCTACACGTTTTTGTAATACGTTGGGTAAGTTTACCCTCGCACTTCATTTGACTATAATAGCATTTGAAAATCATTGCTGCACCTTAGTCGCCTTTCGAGTCTTGGCTTCTCGTGCCATAATGGAGGTGACCTCGACTACGATCATCATCCTCGAAAATATTTCATCATCTCAACTGATCCCTGCCTCCTGATGTACGCTTAACGGTCCTCTTATGACATCCGTCATCGCTCGGTATACGCACACATCCGAATGAAATTAGAATACACTAATGTATACACATTATAGCAGGAGAACGAAATCTCGTCAAAGGAATCGACAATCCTAAACATAGGGCTCTATAACAAACAAAGCAAAGCTGAAAGCATAATAAGCCGTACAGATCCTAAGGACACTAGAACCTGATGCTCTGATACCACCTGTAACACCCCGCCGAATTAAATACCGGGCGATCACTCCTTTATTAAATTAAATCAAGGTGAACAGTTGGTCCATTCTTAGCATCACTGTCGAAAAATAAATTTTTTCTAATTTAACACCCTAATTAATTAAGCTAAGTGTCAAAACCATTTTCATACATACTTTCCAAATTTTATTTAAAGAAAAATCATTTATTTTATTAACAACATTCAATAAGTAAGAAATCACACCACATTAAATTCTGCAACATAATCCAATTAATTTAATACATTCGTCAATCGAATGTCAACATACGAAATCTAAAGTCACACATCCGAACTGAATAAATCCCATAGTAATAATACTGGAAATAACTGAAATACAAATGTCCAATAACAGCGGAATAATGGAAAGAGCTACACATGCCCAACTAGATGAAAGTACTAAGAGTGGATCTGAATGAACAAAGTCGTCTAATCAAGAGACCTGCAACTCCCACCTAAGCTGCAGCGCGTTCCTTCCAAGAGATCCTAAGCAAGACGCCCCTGTGGCTGGGCACCTGTAATACATACATATATATACAAGAGAGAGAGAGAAAAACAGGTCAGAGCCCGATAGTGTATATGATTTAAAAATTGTTTAGCAAGTATTTAAATTGATACAGGCCAATGCAACAACATATTAGTGCGAAACTCCCTTGAGAAATTCTCACCTCTCTTGTAATGTGCACACCTATCGCACTAACCTTCCCAACGGTTTGTCTTATCATTTATCGCACTAATCTTCCCAATGATTTAACTTATCTTAGCTTACTCGTAAGATTCAAAATTTAACGATTCAATTATTTGAAAAGGATATTTCAATTAGCAACCCAAGGTTCTCATTTTTAACTTTATAAATCAATAAAGTTTTCCAGTGTCATATTATACTTTCTCAAAACAAGTATTTACAATTTGAGTCATCAACCATGTCCTACATATCTCATCACAGTAGGCAGTTCCAGATTTCAAAATTTCAGATATATGTTAACTACTCATAAAATATATATATATCACAACAGCACACCAAATAATAACTTTGGTGCGGGCATACTCTACTATACAATCCCCGTATCACTCGTACTAAGGGAATACAAATTCGGAATCACTCTCGAACTGTAATAACACATACTCAAACAATATTGAGGCAAAGTATAGATTCCAAGTCTCATAAGACCGTCTGAACTATCACTGCGATAGCCTGTACCAAGGATACCTATACACAAACAATATGAGGCGAAGCATAGATTCCAAGTCTCTAAGAGGAAAGCACATACCCGCATCTCTTAGGACCGTCTGAACTATCATTCCGATAGTCTGTACCAAGGATATCTATCTTCTAGGGTACAAGTCAATATTCCCCATAAAGGTCCCATCGAGATAAGACTGTCCCAGCGCGGAAACCTCAGGGATAGCAAGTAGCGTGGGCATGATTTCCACACATAGATAATATATGCATACACAATCATATAACTATACTCATATTACCATATCAATAATAGGTAAATTCTCAATTCCCATAATTACGTCATTTGCATTTATTTCTCATTATATAGTTATCACGTATAACCATTCACATCTTACTTTAATTTGAGGAACTTTTCCACTTAATAGATAACGCTCATGGATTCTATCCTCCCAAGTATAAAATTCAGTAGGTATACACATTTGTACCAAAGTAACTCTCTTATGTGTCTCTCTCTTTAAAGCATAAATTCACCGACCCTTATGTAGTTATCCCAAAATACAATCTTTGCCGGACATCAAGGGTCCCAAAATCTGTTCACATGCCTACTGGTCTTCCCTATCTCCCACAACATTTTATTAAGGATGTCCAAGAATTATCTCACGATAGATTGAATTTAACACATTTAAAAAGGGAAATAGTAGTCTGCTAGAGGGGTCGATCGATCGAGGTCCGGGGCTCGATCGATTGAAGCTCTGGGCTCGATCGATCGATCAAGCAGGTCTGCGAAAACTAAAATTCTGCAGTTACGGGTTTCAGCTCCAAACTTCAACAATTTCCATATTTTCTAATCCCAATCGTCCCAAAATTGATGCTACTAACCTTATATCATCATATTAGGTATTTTCAACGTAAAACATGTGGATTTCTGTCATTTAATCATGGATTAACAGCCCAAGATCTATACAATTATCAAAAACCCTAGAAATTTCTTAAACAGGTTTCTATCAAATTTTCTCCAGAAATTCCTTCTTATAATCATCAAAATTTCGTGGTTAAATACCTCTACATGGAAAGGGTTTCCAGAATTATCAATTAGACCAATACTACATGGATTTTCCTATCATAAATCGGGTTTTCTTCCATTAAATCCCATTCTAATTACTCCTAAACTAATATGAAAGATGCATCAATGAAATAAGCAAGATAAACACTTACCTGGGATTTTCAGAGGTCTGGTTTGGTGCCAAATTCGGTATGGTTGCGTTCTCCGTCCGCGATCTACGCGTTAGTGGTGGCGGCGGTGCAAACCGTTGAGTTTTGGGCCTTGAATTTGCCTTGAGAGCTCTCTCCTTCCTCCCCTATGGCCGTCACTTGTGTTTAGAGTTTTTAACCCTAGAAGGTAACCTAGGTATCTGATATAACTCCTCTAATTTTCGTGGGTTTAATTACCCAAAAATGTAAAATGACCAAAATGCCCTCCCGGGTTACTAATTAGGCCTAAAAACGCCTCGAGACCCAAACTAAACTCCCGGGTACACTTTTCAGACTATCTCGACCCTTCTGGACGTGTTGGCGCACTCAAAACAACCATCCGAACATCTTATAAAATATTCACTTTTATTAATTCACATTTAGTCCCGACACGACATAGGCACGTCCCGACTTAAATTTCCAAAATTTCCATTTTATTCACACGTGACAATATTATAAAAATAATTTCATATATTACTATACTCATCGAGTAATATGAAACAAATAACAAATTTCCAATAATTACTAACTCTCGTCACACTAGTAAATATTTAGAACAACATTCCGGATTAAAATTAAATTAATTTATCTCAATTAAATTTAATAAATCCCATAATTTAAAAGCTATAAAAATACGGGGTATTACAACTTGATTCTCACTTGCATTCCTTTAATTGAAGATCTTATAGGATGTAGGCATCGAGCTTGTGTGCTCATTACTTTATTTTCCCATTTATTTTTCTAGTTGATTCGGATTAGTGTAGCGGTGATTATTTTGATTGGGAGTTAATTTTTCATTTGAGATAGTTTATAATTCTCGTGATGGATTTTATTTAATGTTGAGTTTATAGTATCAGAGATTGTGTTTGATTTATTCATATTTTTACTATTAATTCCTTATTGTGTTCATTTATTTTATGCTTAAAATGGTACTCAATTGTTTGGAATCCTGTATTATTTATTTTTGGACTTAATCAATCTAGCTATAGATTTTATGGGGTGTCAAATCTAGTCGATACCATTCGAACATATCTAATTTTTACCCCCACATATAGTTATTTTTCTCATGGAGATGGTATTAACCATGTGCATAAACTTCATTTATTTGCAAAAACGGGTTTTGAAGGTAAAACTACGGCTCATTAATTCATAATTTCAAATCTTTTCATTTCCAAAGCTTGTCCTAGGTGATTTTGAGTGAAAGATAGGATTTTATTATTGCATGTGAGTTTGGTAATCATATTTAGAGAGTTTTTCTAGGATTAGAATTGCAAAGCATAGTTTTTTGTGTTTGTTAATTTTCCTAAGATTGAACTCAACTTATTTAAAATCTTTCACTGAATTTGTATCTTTTTAGAGTTACTCTGTTATTATCCTTCATCACTATGTTTTTGTTTGTGGGTTTGAGGTTAAATTTTGATTTTATTGGTTGGTTTCTTGATTTCACATATTACTCTATTTGGGGTTATTCCCATTTCTTATTTGTGTATTTTTCTGTCCACAATCCTCATTCTGGGAAGTGAAAATTCATTGCATGAAAGAGAGTGATATCCCAACACTAAGAAGTCTAGGTTACTTTTCTCATTCTATAACGTATCTTCCTTCACCTCTTAGTGCATCCCACACTTCTTGACAATGCACTCAGGCCCCGAGAGCCTCCATTAAAGTCCCTTATATGACCTTTGAATTGTTATCTATTTAATTTACTAAAGATAGTAAATCTCTTCGTAGAGTATTTGAGTCTCATACTGTGAGAACTGAGAGAAATATTGATCTTTAATACCTCACCATGATGGAGGGCTTGTTTTATCAGACGCGCATCCAACTCCTTTTGTAATAACATGCACATTCAGTTATTAAAGCCTGACAGATCCCAATACCACAATATATAGGTCATCAGAATTAAATACCATTCTTAGCCTGTGATAAAAATATGAGACATTAAAAACTTTTTGTACAAGATATAAATAAAGATAATTCAACAAATATAAATCATTCACCATAACTAAAATCCATCACCATGCTAAACTCCAATAATAATAAACTCAAATGAAATAAAGTCAACAACATCAAATATCTTTAACTGGAAACAACAACTAAATATGGAGTCAAACGACGCGCCAAATACCAAAACACCTGTCTCATAAATAAAGCGACTGGAAACGAAAAAACATTGTGCAATAAAGTAAACTCCAGCAACAGGTCCGCTAATATTTAAAATAATACAGTTACCCAATAACCTGTAATGAAAGGTTAGTCAACACTGATATGCTTGGGCCCACCGTAAGAATACTAGCTACTCTACCTAAATAGAATCCATGAATCCAGTTATAAGCATTATAAGAGATAAATATCACAATATTGGATTTGAATTAACATATCAATAATAATAACGACGCGAGTAATGTAAATCCATAACAACTATCCACAAGTAACAAACTGTCTCACTACCTAAGTCTAATTATGTTTATTTCAACATTAATTACATCTCATTCCATTTTCCTTCTCAATTAAATTATCTTTCTCAATATTGATCATATTATTGATGCAACACCATTATAGCCAGTTTGTCTCTCTATTGGTCCTACAAATACTCATGGACTGCCTAAACGTCTCAACACATCAAATCCACATCCATTACTATAGCGTTTTAGTCCAATTTTCATTTTCTCACACATATCGTGGTGTTCCCCACATCTGACATGTCACTGTGGCCAGTTAGTCAAGGTTCTTCAATCATCATGATGGCCACCCCTAACTAGGCACTACACATAATCATGATGTTAACACAAACCTTTAAAGTAGCCCAGACAATATTGGTCTCATAATCATCGTTATGGACGGCCTACCCACACTTGGACATACAATGATGCACAAAAATCCATCTCTAATACCTGTTTACCATATTTGGTATTAATTATATTTTATTTATCATGTTTTCATTATCATAACTATCCCCCACTTATAATACAAACATCATAACTAAAATCCATCCCTAGTATTATACCTCGAGATTACCTAGCCATAGGTATCACCTAATACCTCACCTAGGAATAATACCTAAAGCATAATCATCACCTGATCTCGGGCCTTTGATAAAATAACATAACAGTGTACTACCTAGTCCCATAACTAGGAAATACCCAAGCATAAAATTGAACACTCCATATTCTCATACCTAGAAAGAATCAACAATAATTTAACATTCTTACTCGCTAGTCCCATACCTAGAAATTAACATACTATTTCAAGGGTGAGGATATAACTACCACGTAAATCCTAACATGCCAACGATGTCACTTGATTAACACGAACGATTTCTACATTAATAAAATTCTTAATCCAACGTTACAATTTGTTATTTTTCAATTGTACAAATATAATTCCAGGCATATTCAAACCAATTATATAATTTGATAAACACGTTCTACAAAATATGCCAATGAGTTGTCCAATTCAATATTTTTACACGGGTGATAGTTAATCAAATTAAATCATAAGCGCTCAAAACATGCATTTTAACATTTGTCAAAAATAAATTAATACATTATATATCATACATCATTTTGATCGTCTATGTGATTTTATAAATTAACACATATTATTGAATTACATATTTTAATTAATATGCGTTTCGTTCCAACAACCCAAAAAAAACAAAGTAAGATCATCTAAGCATGCATTATTTCGAGTCTTAAATTCAATTGCAGAAGTTAATAAAAATAACTTTATAATTAGGTGATCACTTTCCCTCAAATAAAACTTAAAGAGAATAATAGTGACATTCTTGCTTGAAAAGAAGAAGTCTAAAAAATTGAGTGCATTCCTGCATTCGTCTCGTGAAAATTTGAAACTTTTCGTTATGCCATATTTAAAATATATGTTTAAAGTCTCCCAAAATAAGATTGCTTTTTTTTTTTTTAATATAGGTTTAGGTTTAAGATAAGGGGAAAACAATTATGTAGGCTACAAGCTTTGTTTAAGGAAGAAGGTTTAAAAAGACAAAAGTGCCACACCCAAACCAATCAATTTCAATTTAAATCATATATTTTTGATTAAATTCGATTTCCAACAAAAATAATCAATTCACTTAATTTACCTAATTAATTAATTCCAGATCCAAAATTACGAGGTATTACACAATTTCACATCCCGTCTTCTTAAACTACACTCATCAGCTAATGCTAAACTTGTTCCCGAGTTCTACACGATCATGCTAATGTCATTCGAGATCCATTGGTCCTTATGTTAATCATTTGTGGCATCGACATCATCCTTGCCGAGGATGTTTTCACAATTGAGCATGCTATGTGAGGATAGTCCCTACCATATTCCATACACTGAGAAATATTACACACATCATGAGCTTGCTACTTTTCTGGCTCGGAGATATATGGCTTCGGTTAACAATATCTTTCTTTAACTTACCTTGATGCCAAAGTAGTCAATACTTCATTTTACGATTATCTATAATGTAATGCCTCGAAAATGCTCATAGGATTTTCTTTATTCTGTCGGTCTCCTCATTCACGCTCTTGCTATGGCGCATACCATTGATTTTACATCTCTGAGACGTACTTCGTTTAATTTATCTCAGGATACATTGACATATGTACGCATATTCATGGGTTATCTTTACTCTTTGGGTGTAACTAGAATTTACTTGGATCTGTCCGTTACCATACTTGGACCAACAACGAGTGTTAGCGCCTCTCGTTCTGTTGGTCAATGAAGAGTGTGCAAGGACCCGCAATTTTAAAAAATTATTTCTATATAAAATATAATTTCCTTTTAAGTGAGAAATAAAGATGGTTACAACCTTTCTTAATAACAAATTGAAATTAAACACTACAAAGTGAGTTAAAGTGAACACACACACGCACACTTTAAATTCACTCAAACCAAATTAATTTAATTATCAAGTTTAAACAAATTAGGTAAGAATATTATCCAATTAATTTAGTGCGAACTTGAATTAAATTAACTTAAACTAAACTTACCCAAATAATTAAACATGCACCATTTAATCAAGATTTCTAATTAAACCCAATTTTATATTTTTACCCTAAGCATGCGTTCTAGGAAATTTTTGCAAAAGATAAAATAAATTCACAATCCACAACGCGTCGATGTACGAGGAAAAGCCAAATCGGGAAAAACCTCGGACGGCCTTGACCTAATGAATCCACTAAGTATGGAATTAAAAATTACAAGACAGTAAGACTTACACCAACAACTTGACTCCATCTAAGCCTTGACCCTCCTTATTGTAAACACCTCCTCCTAGTAGATAACCAGTGACTCCTCCATAGTCTCAAACTCCTCCGATGGGGCTCTTAGTCACCGTTACCCTCACATGAAGCTTTTCTTCGAGTGGGAACACCACATCACGCAAACCAATGTCTTCTTTTTAAGGGATGTAGAAGTAAACCCAAACTTCTCCTTTTTATGGTAGAGATGAAATAATGGTGCCAAACAACTCAAAAAAAATATATTATATATATGAAGAGCTTTGAGGTAAACTAAACATATGGGTGTATACACATGTGTTAAAATAAAATTTTCTATTAAAAGTTAACACATGAAAACATGGACTTTTGGATGGAAGGATTTTCTCACAAAATCTCTCAAGTTATGTTCAAAAGTCTTTTGAAAAATGAGCCCCGAGTATCTTTCAAACTGCCAAAAGGAAGTGGGACAAAAGAGTGGAAAAATGGGTTAAAACTGCCCAAACTGTTCCCACCCAGAAATCTCGTTCGAACGATATTTTCTTTCGAACGAAATTTCGTTCGAACGACCCTTCTAATGATAAACTAGTGTAAAATTGTAAGTCTCATTAGAAAACTCGTCAAAATTCTCGTTCAAATGAACTTCTTGTTTGAATGACAATTCGAATGATAATCCATTGGCCAAAATGGGAAAACTCGTTGGCAAACTTGTTCTCGTTCGAACGAAAATTTCGAACGAAATGTCAGAAAGGTCAAATTTCATTTTAAGCCCAAAACCTTTTTATTCCAAGTTCTTAAATAACTTTTTGAAAATAAAATTCATTTTAAATAACGATTACACCCAAGTAAAGTATCCAAGGCCCTATATATATATAATAAGGAGTAGAGGTATTTTTACTGTTTCATAAGTTACAAGATAATTAAGGGTCATGATTTTGACAGCAAGGTGAGAAGCGAATGGTTGAGATGAAATAGTCAGCATCCAGCCCAAATATATTTCTCCTCTCTCTTACTTTAATTTGAACTAGCCTCGAAAAACCATCCACCTTTTCTCTCTCTCACCAGTTTCGCTGTCACACGTTTCCTCTCTTAACAACGATGCCTGAGTTGGACACCTCACATGTTGCCTCAGAAATCATGACTATCGCTATTCATTGTAGATGTGAGCCAACACACCATTTGGGCGTTCTGTAAAACTTAGAGTTAAGGTTATAATTTTTATTCTTTTTTTAATTGAATGGGTTGTTGTATTATTGTTTTGTAGATACCCGCAATATAATACTTCAAATTCTCATGGCTCAAAGGTACGTGACTCTCTCTCTCTCTCTCTCTCTCTCTCACTATAGACATTTGTTGAAGTTATTTTTTTAGGTTTAAACAAACCATGAAATGAATTTGAAGTTGGACTGAAGATTTATCAAAAACATTTCACACTATTTTTATTAATTAATATATCTTACTTTTAGTCTATTTGTTTTTGAAATAGAAAACTTAGATGCAGCCGAGAGAGAGAGAGAGAGAGAGAGAGAGAGAGAAAGAGAGAGAGGCGTGATTTGTAGCGACCCTCGAATTCCAAGGGTTGGCCGCCGTTCTTCCTCTTTTGTTTAATCTTCACTCTATTGTGGTTCAACATTTGGTTTCATTTGCAGATCCTAATCTTAATCATAAGACTTTTCCATTTTCCAATGGTTTTTCAACAGGTAAAAAATGGAGATATTACGATCCAAAAGTTTATATTAGTGTTGGTGATGTAGGATGGATTTGTTATGATCGTACATCAAATCTGGATTCGGTTTCAGTGATGATGTGCGCAGACATTGGAGTATGTGGTTTCCTTCAAATTTGGATTAGAATAGAGAAGGTATTATACCCATTTTCAAGGCTGCATTTTTACGGCCTCAGATTGGATGGATTCCATAGGAGTTTTAAGAAGGTAATTTAAAATGTGGATCCTTTATGACTCATGTTGATTTAATTGTTGTTGTCGTTTACAGTGATCCACTTCTATTACATTTATTGGATGTAATCAAAGGCAACACATATGGGATCTGCGATATTGTGTTATATAGTTTTCTATGGGGGCACAACACTGTTAAGTGACTTGATCACGTAAAGTGGTAATTAAGTTAGTGATGCTACCAGATATTAACTGTTCGAGTTTATCCAATGGTTGATATGGTTTGAAATATTTTCTGGCTTCATGCTCATGGGATATTGACTCCCACTGGGTTCTTTATTATTCATATTGATGGTTATATGCAAGTGAACTGTTAATTAGTGATGTGAATGAGTTGCAAAATTATTTTCTAGATCATTCAATTAGATCATTCCTGCCTTATTTCTAATGTAAAAAGAATAAAAAATTTCGATTTTTATTTTATTAGCAATTTTGTGTTTTCAGTTAAACTTATTACAATTTCATGGATTGGAAACCTATTTGAATCATCATTTAAGAACTTAAATATTTGACATTTTCTTATTTGGGTGTCAATTGTTTGAAAAAATGTCACAAAGTGAGATTTACTTGACCCGTAACTTTTAACTTGAAAATTTTATGCAAAAACCATACATATCAAATCTGAACCTTTTTTTGGTATCCATAGCCTTATAGGTTCTAAATGTCATTAAATCAAGTCATTACCTAGAACTTTTAACTTGAAAATTTTATCCAACAACCATACATATGAAATTTGAACCTTTTTTTGGTATCCATAGCCTTATAGGTTGTTAATTTCATTCAATTAAGTCATGCGCCTAAGATTTTTTATAATTTCTTTGTACTAACTCATTTTGTCTTTCAAGTGGTTCCATATATTTTGGTCCAAACTATTGGTTAGGATTGAGAGCTCTTATATTCAGGTAGTGCCATATGTTCTATCATTTGGTGTTATGAGCTTTTATATTATTTCAATTGGTGACAATTTGTGTTAACGGGTCTTATATTTTTGTTCAACACCAAGAACATCCATTGAAACACCACATGGATTGAACATTTTGTATATGAGATAAATGGACTGAAAATTGACTTGATTTGGAATTTGTTGTGGATAATTGATAGCATGACCGAGTTGCGGGGTGCGCAATCCACTTTTGGGCATATGATGAGTTGTACGCATTCAACAAGGCGGCATACAATGTTGGAAGAGTTGCGGTGTTGTTGGGATTAGGACTACCTAATCTATTGTTGTTTGGATTTTTGTCTTAAATATGGTGGATAGTTCTTTAAACCAATAGTTATTTACTATTTTTAATTTTTGTGGATTTTGTATATTGTTGTTAGAAAACATAGGTAAATTTATGAACATAAGCGATTGACTCATTGTTTTTGAAGATTTGGTATATTGTGGTTGAGATATGAGTTGTTGGAGTATTTATTATATGTTAAACATGGAGGATAGTCCTATAAATAAAGGGTATTATGGCCAATTTTTTTAAAATTATACTTCGTTGTTCCCGGGAATGAAAATTTTATTATTTTGCATTTACATATTTTGAAATTTTTTGCCGTTTTGTTATTACGTATTTTGGAATGTTTCACCGTGCCTTCAAGGACGGGCATTCCGCTAGTGTGTATATATATATATATATAAGTGCATTCATACCTTTGGAGATCTTGGAATCTTCAAGTTGATGACGTAGAAACGAGGCACCAGAAACTCGGCAATGATGAGGCTTTACAAATCTGGCCGTTACGTCTTCAACAAAGACGTCATGGGATTGGATGGATACACATGACACTATCCTATGACTTAAATGTTTTTGTTCGTAATTGAGCCAACACTACATAAGACTCAATTGGAAATTTGTGTCATTACAAATCTCCTCCTTTGTCTATTCCGGGACGAAAACCAAACAAAAATCCTAAAGGGCCGTCAAGCTCAACTAGAATCAAAACATCCCACACAAAATAAAAAATACAATAATGCATGACTCAAAAACCACTTTAGTACCGCTTTGCCGCTTTAAATAGATGCCTCTACAAAAATTCCTGCACACTTAAGCAAACCATTAAACGCATAGGGAATATTAAAATATTAAATGAAATGAAAATAAATACCCCCCCTAAATTAATTCTCCCCTTTTATAAAATATGATCAACCTAAGAAGATAGCGTTCTCCCCTTAAGATAGATCTCCTAAACTAAGATACGATTACAATAGGATTATATACCACTTCTCCCCCTATCAGTCTCCCCCTTTTTGTTCAGGAATAGACAAAGGATAAAAGAACTAATAAATTACTCATTTCTCCTCCAATTTAACTAAGTATCATTTCTCCCCCTAAAAACTACATAAAGGATATAAGATTGGGAAACAAGTAAACAAGATGATGCATAAGGTGAAAAGAACATGAAAGGATATGGGCAACATAACTAATCCATACAAATAGTAATGGATACAAACTATGATGTGAAAACAAATGATACAAATTTGTCAAATAAGATACTAAGCATGTGATATCAAACAATATACGCAATAAGGTAGATACCAATTATGAATTAGAAGCATAGATGGACTAGCAAGCAAGGCAAAAATAAAAAAAAACATGCATATATATAGACGTGAAAAATCACTAAAGCACACGAACATATACATAGGTATAAACACTAGACACGACACAAAATACAATAAGCTTTTCACACTCGTATGGCCAAAATGTGTCCAAAAGCATGTGGTAAACGTAAGTGTAGGGGTGTGAACTAGTAAAAATTAAATTTCTACCCAATCACTTAAAGCATGTTCACGGTGTTCTCATTTGATTGCTAAACTTTATCACATTTAGATATAGCCTCATGTGATAATATAATTTGAACTCAATGAATAAACATACACAATGCAATTAAGCCTAGAATTTTGATGATTCTACAAACCAATAGAGTCATGGAAATAAAAGCTTAACTAGGATTCAAAGTCATTGTGAAAACCCGTTAATATATCCAACCAAAATCCTCATAATTTTCCTTTTCTTTTTCTTTTGAACATATTAACTAAACTATTTTGGCCTTGGCAAATATTCTTTTTAATGCCACATTTTTAAGGCTTACAATTCAACGGTGGATTTTCACGCAAAGAAATTAGTCTTTCGCAGCCCGATTCCATTGATAAACTTATACACCGGATTAATATATTTTTCATTTTGTTTAAATTCGGGAAACGATTATTACATGCACAAATCCTCCATAGTCATAGCAAAATTTAGATGACTAAATTGATAGGAGAACATCTCACTTAGCTCAAATATACATGTGAAGTTTAAATTTCAAATGAGCTCGTGCATGTGTGAATAGAGGCATGTAAAAAATAGAATCCTTTAAGCAACACAAAATCTAACTACTCAAGAGTGGCAAAGAACATTTCAAGGATTACAATCTTAACCAAAAGTTCTAGCCACATGGAAGTGAAAAAGAAGGGATTCAAACACAAGTATATGCCACATAAAGTGTGCCAGACTAAAATACACTCAAAACAAAAGTCTTATTGAGTTTTTGAAATTTTTTTAACCAAACATAAATAAAAATATTTACTCAAAAGACAAACAAAATCTTTTTGTATTTTTCATTAAGCCTAAATAACTCATAAGATAAAACACAAATGATAAACAAAAATATTTTTGTATTTTTCATTTAATGCAAACTAAAATGAAAGAACTATAATACAAAACATAAACAAAGATCATATTCTAGCATGAGATATGTGATAAATCAAGGACAAGAAAATGATAAACATGCCTACAACTAGCAAGAAGATATGAAATAAAGAACACACACAAAAAACTAGAGTATGCAAAAAACTAACACATTCAATATTTAGATTTAGCAAGGGAGGTATTGTGTGAAAGTAAATGAGAATAAAAAATCATATCTTGTAACACTACCAAGTTGGATCTCCTAACCTGAACTAATGATGAATGACAATCTCGAGATATAAGAATCTTGGCTACCTCGGTTGCCTTACGTTGGGATTTTCTAGGACCTTGTTTAAGAGCAAAACAAAACTTCTTAAGATGAGCTTTTCGACCATAATGTGATCACCTAAAGACTCGGGAAAAATACTTACCTAAGGAATGATCTATAACATTGTTCCTAGAGGATTCTCCTAAAATATTAGTTTTAGCTTTATTAGTAGAATCGTTATAGGAATCGAAGCCTAAAACACAAGTGTCATTTTTTATTTGGACCGTGCCTAAGATTTTATTTAGTTTTTCGAACGTCCACTACAAATCAAATTTGACCTTACTATAGTCTCTCAATCTTTCTTCCAACTCTAAAATTCTGGACTATAACAAACCATTTCTCTCTTCAAACTCGAGAAGCTCCTTTTTCACGGATTCCATTAACCCTCTAAGGCTATCTCTCTCGCCTTCTACATATTCAAGCTTCTCACGAAGATCTCTCTCATATGTCCTAAGGTCTTCCACTAAGGCACTCTTATCAATGACCTTGACACATTCCTTTAAACTGGCTTCTAAATTTAAATTTTCTCTTTTTAATTTAATAGATTCTTTATATAATTCTTAAAAAGCAATTTGAAGTTCACTCACATCAACCTCTTCTTCATTTTCACTCTCTCTCTCTCTTATTCACTTTCACAACCATAAAAAATAAGGGAATCATAAACTTTGGCCTTGAAAGTGCCATGTATTTGTACATATTCATCAAAAGATTCATTATCGGAGCTCACATGACTTGCCATGAACACAGTAAAGTTTCGTTCAATGGGGGAATTGGGTCCCTCTTCCTTTTCACTTTCATCACTAAGGGTGGCATTATAGGAAATTGGTTGTTTGCCTTCTCTTCTTAGTTTAGTGGGGCACTCTCTCGCCCTATGGCCATAACCCTCACAACTGTAGCACCTATTGGACTCGTCCCTATTAAGGTTTTCATTATAAGGTTTAGGGATCTTCCCAGCTTTGTTGTGATTAGAATTTTCAAATTTCTTAAAATGATTTTTAAACTTATCTTTATTAAATATAAGAAATTTTTGAAATTTTCTAGCTAACATAGCCATGTCCTCCGAGTCACTATCACTCTCATCAACCACATCTTTTTTTTCCTCCTTTTAGGCTTTCAAAGCAATGACCTTATCAATTTTCTTTTCATTTTTGGAGGGGAACATATCTAGTTCATAAGTTTGTAAATCACCTACTAGTTCCTCAAGTTTGGTAGAGTGTAAGGTGGGTAAAGAATTTAAAATGACCAATTTAGGGATAAATCTCTCGAGTAGGGACCTTAGAATTTTCTTTACTACTCGATCGTCGGGTATTTTATCTCCAAAATTAAATGATGAATATACTATATAGGAAAGTCTAGCATAAAATTCATCAATTGTTTATTTTTCATTCATTTTGATGGTTTCAAATTGAGTGGTGAGGTTTTGGAGTTTAGACGCCTTAACGACACTAGTTCCCTCGTGAGTGAGTTGTAATATATCCCAAGCTTCCTTAGCGGTTTCACACATCATGATACATCGGAATTCATCTGGTGTGACCGCGCTAAACAAGGCCTTTAAACCTCGAAAATTAAAATTGGCTTGTTTGAATTCATTCTCACTCCATCTATCTACGGGTTTGGGGACACACTCATTTTCAAACAAACATGTGGCCGGGGACCACCCGTTAATAATTGACAACCAAACCCTGTCATCGATAGAATTTAGTGTCGATTTCATATGCACTTTTCAATACGCGTAATTGGAACTATCAAAAATAGAAAATTTTGAAAATGGAGAAAATTCTTTTTTTAACCAAAAATATTTAAAAGGACCTTAATGCAATAAATTAGTGCTCCCGCTCTGATACCAATCTGAAGAGTGTGCAAGGACCCCTAATTTTAAAAAAAATCTTCCAATATAAAATATAATTTCTTTTTAAGTGTGGAATAAAGATGGTTACAACCTTTCTTAATAACAAATTAAAATTAAACACCACAAAGTGAATTAAAGTGAACACACACACACTTTAAATTCACTCAAACCAGATTAATTTAATTATCAAGTTTAAAGAACTTAGGTAAGAATATTATCCAATTAATTTAGTGCCAACTTGAATTAAATTAACTTAAACTAAACTTGCCCAAATAATTAAACATGCACCATTTTAATCAAAATTGCGAATTAAACCCAATTTTATCTTTTTACCCTAAGCATGCGTTCTAGGAGATTTTTGTAAAAGATAAAATAAATTCACAATCCCACAAAGCGCCGATGTACGAGGAAAACCCAAAGCGAGAAAAATCTCGAACGATCCGGGCCTAACGAATCCACTAAGTATGGAATTACAAATTACAAGACATTAAAACTTACACCAATAACTTGACTCCGTCTAAGCCTTGATGCTCCTTATTGTAAACACCTCCTCTTAGTAGATAACCATGGACTCCTCCACAGTCTCGGATTCCTATGATGGGGTTCTTGTTCACCGTCACCCTCGCACGAAGCTTTTCTTCGAGTGGGAACACCGCAGCATGCAAACCAATGTCTTCTTCTTTAAGGGATGTAGAAGTAAACCCAAACTTCTCCTTTTTATTGTAGAGATGAACCAATGGTGCCAAACAAATCCAAGCAAATATTATATATATGAAGAGCTTGGAAGTAAACTAAACATATGGGTGTATAAACATGTGTTAAAAGAAAATTTTCTATTAAAAGTTAACATATGGAAACATGGTCTTTTGGATGGAAGGATTTTCTCTCAAAAGTTCTTAAGTTATGTTCAAAAGTCTTCTGAAAAATGTGTCTCGAGTATATTTTAAACTGCCAAAAGGAAGTGGGACAAAAGAGTGGAAAATGGGTTAAAACTATCAAAATTGTTCCCGCTCAAAAATCTCGTTCGAACGAGATTTTTCGTTCGAACGATTCTAACGATAAACCAATGTAAAATTATAAGTCTCATTAGAAAACTCGTCAGAATTCTCGTTCGAATGAACTTCTCGTTTGAACAACAATTTAAACGATAATCTAGTGGCAACAATGGGAAAACTCGTTGACAAACTCATTCGAACAAAATTCTCTTTCGAACGACATTCTCGTTTGAACGACAATTTTGAACGAAATGTTAGAAAGGTCAAATTTCATTTTAATCCCAAAAACTTTTTATTCAAAGTTCTTAAAGAACTTTTTGAAAATAAAATTCATTTTAAATAAGGATTATACCCAAGTAAAGTATCCAAGGTCCTATATATATAAGCGCATTCATACCTTTGGAGACCTTGGAGTCTTCAAGTTGATGACATAGAAACGAGGCACTAGAAACTCGGCAATGATGAAGCCCACTACGTCTTCAACAAATACATCATAGGTTTGGATGGATACACATGACACTATCCTATGACTCAAATGTTTTTGTACGGAATTGAGCCAAAACTACATAAGACTCAATTGGAAATTTGTGTCCTTACAGTCAAACATCTAGAAGACCTCTTGTACGACCTATTAACCCAGAGGCAGATGACATTTCTTGAGGTAGAGGACCTACACTAACTTCAGCTCTAACCAATCCAGGATCTCATTAGCCTTATCGAGAGTACTTCGATACTCAATTTGCATACATGATATATGAATTTGATCGTATGGATAAGAGGATGAGTACTAGGACTGACCATATCAACTATCGCTTCACTGATATTGATTATTCTACTTGTCAGATATGGGTTCAAATTGATTCCATTAAGCATCAAGCGATGGAATTTTTAGGATCCGCGTTAGGCTATGTAACCTCTCTTACTGAAGACGATGATGATGATTATGATGAGACTACTGAGTATTAGATAGTTTTATGTATCTCTAGTTTTTTTTTGTCACAGTTTACAGACTATTCTGCTGAATACATTTGGTATTTTAGTAGTTATTTTTTATTTACTCCTTTTACACTTTGGATTATTTCTATATGCGTGATTGTTGGATACTTTTTGTGATTGTATGGATTAATATTTATCCATTTCTTGTTTTTTTTATAAATTCTTGTTTATTTATATGTCTTTTTATTGCCTTATTAATATGACGTCTTCTGGATAGAATTGATTATAATATTTACCTTACTTCACATACATACATTATGGATATATATTGCATACTAGTTCCTGATATGATATTCACCTTTTATACAACACTTGTTATCATATTCACATGTTTGGATGATGTTATAGATTCACTATTGGTATATGTTGCTCATACTCATGATGTTTTTCATGTAGTAACTTCAATCAATATCACATTACTTCGCTAGTTTTCTTATACATCGTGGTTTTGTTGTCTATGACCAGATATACTTGTAATCTATGCCAATTATTCTTCTCTTTAACTTTTTTTTGTGTGTAAGAAAAAGATAAAAGCGTCTAAGATAAGGGAGATATCCCTTTGACTCCTTTATTGGGAGATACACATTTTTAGGGGGAGAAACATCATTTAAGGAAAGATGTTTCATGAAAGGGAAACGTATATATGTTGAGAT